>CM064890.1:19317500-20517500 GCA_030347415.2 Decapterus maruadsi | reverse complement strand
CGTCCGGCCCGCCACGGCGTAGATGAACTTACCGATGACGCCCACGGCGAACTCTGACCTGCAAACAAGTACCACATCAATGTGTGTTAACAACTGACCCTTTGTCAAGTACTGCCCTCTACGTTTACTGTTGCTAGATTGAACAAACAATGGTCACGAAAGGGTTAACCCCCACTGGAAAGTTACTTTTAGAATGTAGTAATTCAGTTACTAACTCGGTTACTTTTTTGCAGAAAATAGCAAGTAACTATAACTAGGCTAAGTGCTTTTTAAAGGTAACTTAAACTTTTTAATAAGTGCCAACAGAGAAAAGACAGTTTAAAATAGTTCATATGCCTAACTATAACAAAAATATGAACACCACACAAGGGTTAAAAAGACAACAATGACATTAACATTATCACTGTGACAGTGTGAGTAAAGACACAGACAGTCTGGACTTTGAGCGGCTCTGACCTGGGCACAGACATGTCAGCCATCCGTAACCAGGAGTTCTGACGAGGGTCGTAGCGGTAGACTTTGGAGGAGGCGTGGAACTCCCCGTCGGGCCCCAGCTCCTCTCCACCCAGCAGGAAGGCAAAGTTGTTGACGATGGCCAGGCAGTCCGGCCGTAACGGCACCTGTGGTCCCTCCAGCTCCCACCACACCTGGAGGATCACAACACCAGTTACTGGACCTGAGACTCACCGAGGGATCAGAGCTGTGTTGGAAACGTTTGGATTGTACCAGCTCAACTCCTCGTCTGAGGTCAAGTTCAGCTACAGGGAGCTCATTAGCTGTGAGGAAACACTCCAGCAGAGCAGATGGACCTCACCACGCCCACTGAGCTGAGCTGTAGATGCAGCAGTCATCCCCACAGAGGAATTATATAGCACTGTAACTTACGATTTTTTTAATAATCGATTAATTGGTCAATTTTTTTTTGATGAATCGGATAATTGTTATTCAAAAACAAAACATTCATATCAAATTGAAGGTGCAGAAAAGTGCACAAATGAGGTTTTAACGTAAGAATAATTAAAGAAAAAACTAAAGTAAATGTTGATTTCAAACAGCTTTAACAACAGGCCATGGATTTGCTTCAATATTAAAACTTCTCTACACTTCTGAAAAAGCCGTCACCTTTGGGCGCTGCAGCAGCAGGATCTTGCTGTTGACCATGCTGTGACCGATCATTCCCCTGAAGACGGCGGTCTGCGGGCGGACGGAGCGGATGCGGTTGGATCTCGTCTCCACCAGAGGCTGCTGGTTGACATCGTGGAAGTAGCTGAGGGCCTGGTCCACCTCCTGCCTCAGCTGTCGGGAGTAACGGTAAAACTCTGACGTCTTCACCTGAGGACAGAGGACAGATAATGAGCCGCAGCTCTGGGAGAAACTCCCGGAGAAACACAGTCAAACTCTGGATCAGAGTGTAGCACCTTCTCGAAGATGTTGGCGGGTGTCATGAGACAGAAGCGGATGGACTGCACGATGGTGTCCGTGTGCCTCCAGCGCCGCCGGTCGTGTCGTAGCCACGCCTGAACGGCTTCGTACAGCTCGATTTCTGGGAAGCGGCTCAGAGCATCGCTGTTCAGGTACGCCTGGTAAACACACACACACAGAACGGATGTTAAAGGGATAGTTCAACATTTTGGCTGTTTTGAGCTGGCAGAGACATGAGCTGATCAGCTAACGCTACGTTGGTATTTCTTGGTTTCCATCATCAAACTAAATACACAATCCAACAACTCCAAAACGCTCTGGTGGACAATGCCCAATCCAAGGGGAGGTAATCCAGTCAGAAAGCTTCTCCAGAGGGAAGCATACTGGATTCATACTCTCAACTCGCTAGAACCCCATGGTTTAAATGAATCTTCAGGACTAAGCTCCTATCTATAATTACTAATGTACTTTGTTTTTATGTCTCTTGATGAATTTTGGATGTTGTCCCTTACTCTAGAATCTTTGCCTACCTTCTCTTCACACAGGTAGTATATTCAAGAGACCGCTTCTCCCCCTTTTTTCCTTCATTGGAAATAGTTGAGTATTTCAGTTCATATCTATATTGAATGTCATTATTATGTATATTTAATATCATTGAGATGGGAATTAGTGTTTCAACATATTCATGCAGTTGTTTATTGACTTGTTTATTGACTTGTATAGGTCCTTATATGTGTTGTTTCTTGTATGTTTTTTGTATGCTACTGCATGTGGTACATTTGTGTCGGTAGCTCATGATTTGTTTGTTATACTTTCAGATGAGCCACCAAGTGAGGAGTAAGAGCAGCATTTCCCCTTCCCTCACAGGGGTTTTCTTAGGAAGTATGTCTTTCCTCAGATTTATTTTGTATCATTTAGACATGTGTGTATTGTAGATTGGCATTTGTAGCAGCATTTGTACTTATTTGTCAGGAGTTGAGATGTAACGAGTTGAAGGCAGGCCAGCCCATGGCAAGCTGTGGCTGATCCCACTGATTGCCGGGGGAGCCTATAAAGGAGCAGTGTCAGTGCCTGACCCACAAGCCTGATGAAGCCCACAGGGCGAAACGCGTTGCTGCGGTTTTAACAAATAAATTTATTGAATGTACCCCATTGAGTGCGGTGGAACTTACTCTTTTTTCATGGTTTTTGTTCCTGACACCACCTGCACCATTGTGGAGTTTTATCTGAGCTGTGCAGGGGCAATCTCTTCTCTGCTCTGGTGGACAAGTTGTGACCTGCACATTCACCACGCTATGAAATGATAATGTATAATTATGTGACATTATGACACACAAAGCAAATATTCTAAACTTATGCTTTCAAAGTCACTCTGCCGAGCAGCCGTGTTTGGGATGTAGTTCCGGCTACGCATTTGCCTCGAAAACAACTCTGCCTCGTAACGTTCCATTATTACTCGAGAGCGTTTTGGAGTTGTTGGATTGTGTATTTCATGAGTTTGATGGGGGAAAGGTGGAAATACCATGAGCCTCTGTAACTTAGCTCTGAGTAGCTTGCGGCTCTGCTCCGCCGATCTAAAAACAGCTTGCACCGACAATTAAAGTTAACAAACCTACTCCTAAGACTATAGGGATTATGGTAATGGGCGAATTTGCCAAAATGTTGAACTATCCCTTTAACTTCATCACTAGTGACTGGTTGTTTATGTGTGGTCGTATCCACAGGGCTGGAGTCAGGACACGCTTCAGTATAAAGCTGACCTATTTCTCTGCTGTAAACTGTATTTATGGTTCAAGTGTGTGGACAAGGAGCGAACCTGCAGTCTCTCCAGGCTGAGGTAGGACAGGAAGTCGGGTCGGCTCATGAGTGGGACGAAGTTGTCAAGTAGGAAGTTGTCAAGCTGTTCCTGGACGCCCTCCACGCCCACGCTGAAGTCCTCCAAGAGGCGCATGACCTCGGCACAGTTCTCCAGGCAGATCTTGGCCAGCAGGAAGGAGCAGCAGAACTCCACCGCCTCCGTCAGCTGGACGTACATGGCCGCCTGCCGGGACGGGAGGAGGAGAAAGAGGAAGAGAGTCAGAGAGAGTGTTGTGATGGAGATGAGACACGGGGACAAAGGCGCAGCTACCGCTCGTGTGTGCTACCTGCAGGATTTCTTGGACAGTGGGCATGCTGAGCTCCAGGGAGCCGTAGTACATGAAGCGGAGGATGTGGCCGAACCCAGCGGCCGTCAGCCCCTTCATGTGGATCTTGTCCTGGTCCCTCTCCCTCATGTCCGCCGTGAACATGACCCGGAAGTAGTCGCTCTGAGTGGCCAGGAGCGCCTTGTGGGCCTGGAGGAGGACAGACACACACACAGGTTAAGGACAGAACAACCATGTTGCATGTCACACTGTTTGCTGCATGATGTCTCACAGAGCTTTTTGATTTCTGTTACAGATCTCAAAAAAAAAATTGTAACAGAAAAAATGTTAAAAATACAAACTCAACAGATGGTGCAAAAATATTCTTAGCCAATTACAAGCTGTAAAAAACACGTCTGTCGGCTCTGAATAAACATCCCCCACAATTCACTCCAAAAGAGGAAGCAATGAAATTGAAGTGACCTCTCTGTAGTTGGAGTTAAAATGTTTTTTTCATTGCCATCAAAATTTAAACATGTCGCAGGACAGCATGCTTTATTCAGCCAACACTCTCAGACATTCAGCTAGCTTTCATCAGGGTGCTGTCTGAGGCCGTCTCCACCTCTCTGATACAACACCTTCCTGACCATACATATAATATAGTCCAATAGTCCCCAAAGAAATCCAGCCAATACAAAACAAAAATAATCCAGTAGTCTTCAGAAATGGCCTCAGGTCAAATTCATCCACTTTACACTGCCAGACATTGTTTTTTCCCCAGTATCTAAATTACTTAGAGGATTTCCTGCTGTTTCGTGCTTTTATATTTTCAACACTTTGTATTTTCAAGACTTTTATGAACAGATCTGTGCAGAAAGGTTATATGCAATATCCTGGATCAGGGCTATAAAAACACCATATTTTCCTCTTCTTCTGTGTTTTATATGAAGTGTCGATCCATGAGAAGATTTATTTGTGGTTTTAAGAATTATAAACAACCTCAGTGTAGTTTTACACCTTCTCTCTCAGTCGTGTCTGGTAACAGGCAGGGCTGGATGTGGTGGGCAGGGCTTGGAGCACGGCTGAGGTTAGCGCCTTCTATTTTATGACATCACAAAGTTGCCAAAGTCCTGACGGCTGATTTTAAGGCTCAGTTTGTGAATACAGGCTGTGTACATTTTTCAGGCTTTGACACTTTCACATTAATAATATAGAACCTAGAGCTGCTTTATTGTCACATTACACATCCCAGTGATGGGAATAACAGCGTTTAAAATAACGGCATTACTAGCAGCGCTACTTTTTTCAGTAGGGAGTAATCAAAAAAGTTACTTTCCCCCGTTACGACGCCTTTATGACAATAAAATGCGCCATTACACCATTACTTGACTCAAGCACCATCAGAAAATAATACATCCATTTAAGTGTAGGATGTTACGTACACATTATTTTCAGTTAATCAACCGGTTGGAAAAAAGCTGTTTATCTGGAACTAACCAACCCACTCAGTATTCCTCCACACAGACAGGCTCCGTGATGCGCTGTATCACTCCGCCTATCAGCTGTTTGGATCAGCAGCATGTGGAAGAGGGTGGAGAATGATACAGCGCGTTGCAGAGCCTGCCTGTGTGAAGGAATACTGAGCGAGTCGGTTAGTTCCAGATAAACGAGGGTTAGGGAGGGAAGTCCAAATAATTTGACATATTTGAGCATTTTATAAAAAAGTAACGCAATAGTTATTTCCCTTGTAATTAATTGCTTATATCATGCAGTAACACAGTTTGTTTTTTTTTCATTCTCAAAGTAACATGCCCTACACTGATGGAACCTTTAATACAAACATCTACCTTTATACTGTATGGGACCTTTAAAGCAACATACGTGTGTGTGTGTGTGTGTGTGTGTGTGTGTGTATCTCCAGCTTTCTGTCTGTACCTGGAAGTGGTGCTCCTCTATCAACAGTGTGACATCCAGCAGCAGACGCTCCTCATACAGCGCCCGGAAGCCCGACGACACACTCCCATCGTGTACCTGGGACAGGTACACCTCCACATCCGCCCCCGACATAACACACCTGAAGGCACGAAGGAGAGGAGGGGGAGAGAGACAGGGTGGGGTGTTAATGACTGATCTACACAGTGTGAACACTGAACTTGGCTACAGCTGTCTAGTGCAGGGGGTGAAACTAGAATTAAAAGCTTCTAGAGAATGAATTCAGCAGATAAGAAGATGTGAGTTTCTCCCAGGAAAAGATTATATTTGTTTGTTTGAAAGCTGCTGGAAACAGTGAGTCTGGGACTGGAAGGACATTCAATAGGACACTCAGCATTAAAAGCTCAGCACTTTCATGCATCCTAACAAGCCGTTTGTCTTTCATCGCCAAACATACTGTGCATGATTCTTTGCTGACACACTGGGGAAATACCCCGCTCCACTGCAACAGTCAGGTTAGTGGAAAATGAAAGAAAAAACAAACATCCAGCATGTCATTAATCCAGTCTTTTCAGCATGAAAATACACAACCACACACACACACCCACACACACACAAACCACAGAAGGGGAAAAAAAATCAGACGACAGGAACACATTCAAAATTTACATTTTACACAGGAAAGACACAAACACATCTTCTGCACACCTACACAAACTCAGTCACTCATCAAAAATGCAAAAGGTCAACAAACACACACACAGCACACTCACCTCTGATTGGCCACGGGCATGTCAGAGGGGGTTGTCCGAGCCAATCAGAGGACAGTGCCCCTTGTGTCCAGTAGATGCTAACAAAGTCCCTTTTCTGAGCTTCAATCACCTGGACGACAAAGCCAACACAACCGCCACATTAAAGCATGAACGTCTGCAATAAAATAAAAAAAGCCAAACAAGGACGTCTGCGCATGGTAGACATCTTGTATCATGGCCAAAAGTATGTGGAGCGCTCTGTGTCCACATACTTTTGGCCATGTAGTGTACATTAACAGGAGAAACAGCGATTTGTTCACTTCTCATATATTTGTTGACAAATAATTGCAGAGAAATTGACAATGGCTCCTGTTTCAATATGAAAAACATGATATGACATTTCTGTTGGTTGCAGATTTTAGGAGTGAAGGATTGTTCCAGTTTATTACAACTCTGGTATTGATGTTTGTGTCCATCATTCCTATCTGTAATAATGAGTTTGTGCTCAACATCTGTGGTCTGGGAGTGCACCAACATCCTGAGGGGAGCAACTCATTTTCTGATGAATGAATTCATTGTTTAGTCAATAAGATTGTCAAGAAACAAAAATGAAACACTGCAGGGGAAAAAACTGAATGGGTATCTTCAACTTATTCTTTTGTGTAACCAACAATTCATTCATCATAAGGGCCAAGCTGGAAAAAACTGCATTTAAGAAGCTGGAACCAGCAAAATATGACAACTGTTCATTCAAAATAAAGGCTTGTTGATCACAAACTGATGAGCTGATTAACAGTCACAGCACTGATCAGGAAAGCGATTAAAATAAAACAAGCAGACAGATTGTGGACAAACTATTTGGAAGAGAAAGTAAAGTTGTTTGCCATAGAAATCCAGCACAGGTGACAGATGTCCTGCCTCGACTCCTCTGTGCTTTATCCAAGTGGTGTGCTCACACTGTTTAACAAGAGATTATCAGAAACATCTCAGGTGCACTCACTCACTATCAGTTTCCCTTCTAGACGAAGAGTTGTCTCACTTCTCATATACTGTATATATTTTTTTCTTCACTTACATTAACAGGTGCTGTGTTACCGTATCTGACAGAAATAATGACTAAAACTATGAAAATAATTCACAAGTTGTAATAAACCAGAATCATCCTTTAAATCCTCCACAACCAAGACAAACATACATAGACCTTCTTCCAGCTGAACGTGACCAATGTAGCAGACAGTTCATGAAATGAGATATGAGGCTTTTAAATAGGACGTATAATATTGAATGTCAGTGTTCAGTAGGAGTGAACAGTAAAGAGTCAAACTGGAAATGTTGGTATTACAATGTTTTCACACACTAATTATTTCATTAAAACACGACTTTATAAGTTTTAATCGTCAACAAACACTTTCACTGATGAGAACAGAAATGTGGTGGTGTGTTGAATCTGACTGCTGAGCACACCCGTGATGATTCTCACTATATAACCTTGGCCAAGATGCGTATAGTCAGGGCCGTTGCATAGGTGATGACAACTCTAGGGGGCCACAGCCCAAAAACCGTAGACTAAATTATTCTACATAGCAAAAGCTTCATGAGACAACTATTAAATCAGAATGACTGGCTGTCTGTTACTGCCACTGACTGTCACCGTTGCCCTGGTTGAGATAAATGAAAAATGAGAATACATAGTCTATGAAAAAACTGGAGATGAAAAGTCAAGGGGCCCAACTTATACATTTTCTCAAGGGGCCCAGAATTACTATATTACGGCCCTGCTTATAGTGATGAATGTCTTGCTACAGGACACTTCAGCAGTGCTGTGACTCTGCCGACAAAGAGCTCCTTCAACTACTCATCTGTTACATTTCAATACCGAGGGGACTTAAATGAAGTCGACTGACAGGGAGAGGGGATGGATGTGGAATAACGAGGGTGGTGCGTTAAAGGTGAAGGACGGCTGGAGCTTTGGTCCAACATGCAATGCTTCTTGTGGAAAATTGTACCTTTTGGAGCCCGGGCGAACAATCACAGGCTTTGACAGCTGAGCGCTAAGGGGCCGCTCGCATTTCCTGTGTTTATGTTTCCCTGGTTCTGACAGAGGAGACAAGAAAAAGACCCATAAGACAGTGGCGACAAACACAGAAAAGGACAACTATTTTCCACTCTTTTTGTGGGCTGGTATTATTTGTTATTATAGATCAATAAGCATTATTTTCTCAATTTAACTGATGCATTACTAAACAATAAACAATGTCTTAGAATTTCTAGATAGACAGATAGATAGATAGCTCTGGATATTTTGTTTGATCAACAGGCTGTGATACATTTTTAGTTCAGATGTCACAATAAAATACTAGAAAGCAGCTTGTCACTTCTTTGCATTTCACTGTTCTGTAACCTCCAGTCTGATGTACTTTTCCTTTGATAACTGACTCCAATTATTCAAGAAATGATTACTACACATGCAATAGGTTATCATTATGCTGGCCAATCGTGTAGTAGCACAACCATTACAGCAATAACCTACAGAACTTCTCAATATAAAGGTCTAAAGGTATAAAGGACACGTTGCAACTTATAACGTAGAGTTCAAACCCAACAGTCCTCTTTGACGTGAGTCCTGGTGTAGTTTGGTGTTAGGATGTGTCAGAGAGAAAAACAACAGGTTGGCAGTGAGCAGTCTAGCAGCCGGACACCAGCAGCTAACTTCATTTCCTCTACACATGTTACAAACTAATGGAGAGTAGGTAGTTGCTTGTTGGTGTGTGTGTTTGTGTGTCAGTAGTAGAAACCCTGACAGACACAGTGCTGCTAACAAAGGAGCCGCGCTACGACACGTTCAACAGCGGAGAGGCTCGAGAGGCGACCGTCCTTCACACCTGCTGGTCTTAATTACACCGGCAGGTACAGGTGTGCGGCACACACCTCTCCCTCTGAGACTAATGTCCGAAAGCAAAGGCTAACGCTGCACACATAACGGTCCTCGCTCAGCTCCGGTGCCGAGCATTAAAGGCGACAGCAGCAGCTGTTAGCCGCCGTGCTACGTGTCGGAAGAACCGGCGGACGGAGGCGGGTGTTTCGGTCTGAGGCTGAAGCAGCTCCGCTCCAGACCCCGCACACTGTCACCACTCTCAGCTGTGGTGACGGGGGGGAGAGACCCGGGGAGCGACGCTAGCTTAGCCGCTGAATACAGCCGTCTCACCTCGGCGGTGCGAATCCCCACAACCCCTCTTCGACCAGGCAGCTCTGGCTCCTTCGGACATGAAGGTGCGGGTTCGATTCCGGGATCAAGAAAGCGGACGGCAGCGGTGCACTGCCATGTTATTATCATCCATCTGCCAGACGGAGACCCCCCTTCACTCGGCTCTGAATTAGACGGGTAACAAACCACAGCAGTACACAGGCTTTGCGGACGCCATTTTCTGCGCCGGCGTCATTTCCCTTCTGGGCGGAACTGAAGGGCGTAGTGCGGTGCAGCAAAGATTGTATATTGACAAGATGTTTGACTCTTCTCTGTGTTACGGCTCCTTAAAAAGGCTCATCAGCCTCTGATTGTGTTCAACCATGGACGGGTGACTGAGAAAAGGCCAAGAGGCTTCAGGGGCTCAGAGGGCTCTGAAGAGCGGTTGACATAGCCAGCCAGTTGATTTCTACAATGAGATGCTACAACAACAAAAATGCTCATAATAAGACTTAAGACACTCACGCTTCAGCTACAAATGACTGCTAAGTAATGGTAAACAACCACAAAAAGTTGCAAATTGAATGGGCAAAAAACCACACCGAATAGAGATGCAACTCGACAACAACTTAGATGCAAAACAACTACAGAGACTCTCTCAAAAGAGACAAAAACCCTCAAGTTATGCAAAAATCCATACAGTGAATCTGAATGACAAGCAAAACACAAACTAACCAACAATGACCCAAAACGAGCCACCACACCCCCCATACCCCAAAAAGAAGAAAAATCTAAAACTTCTGCTAAAACAGCTGCTGACAGTAGGAGACAATAAATCTCAAAACAAACTCAAGGAAGCACAAAGTAAGTATAAAGTGATGTAAATACATCCTGTCAGTTGTAGTTGGGTAGTGTGAGATGTCCAGGGCCCTTTGTCTCATGATCTTTCATGGTTAAATGACGTGCAACAAAAAACAAACAAAAACATAAACTGATCCACATAATTGCTGATCCATTTTTATTCTTTCTCAACTTGAACTACAAGCCCCATAATAGGACTACAAAAACCTCAATGGATGTCGTCATCAACAAACGACGGACCTGACACATGAATACGAATTTTTATTTACTTAACTAACCCAATTGAAAGGGAAGAGTTAGTCAAACGTGTGTTCGTGTCAGCCATACACATATCTTATATATCATATAAACAGCCACAGTGATAATTAGATGGCACGTTTTTCACATTAGAAATAAATTGCATCAGCCGTTGGGAAAGGACCCCGTTGCCGTTACTTAGATGAATCACGCGGATTCCTAAATGAATTGTAGGTACACACAGAGTTTTGTAAATAAAACGTAAGAGATATCACACATTTTTAGCCTCAAGTCAAACGATATCTGATTTAATAAGCGACCATAGGAACTGAAAAGTGACTTATTTTCCGGGTTGATCAGGCATTCTCCGCAGCCGCCCTCCTCATTCCCTTTTCATTCAAGATGGCGGGCGACGAGTCTGGTACAACGCTTGGTCAGCCTCACTTGGCCAAACAAGACCTAAATTCTCTGGTAAGTGTCCATTTCTCACAATTCACTGCTTTGTGCTTTTATGTTTGTAGCTGTAGGACCGTGGTATCGGTAAACAGTCACATTAAACGTGGCCATTCCTTACGTTATTAGACACCGGTGCTGCGTCGCCGCCACCCGGCACATGACGACAGGCCTGTCGGGGCGGAGAACCAAAGACCATCGGTTCAATATTGACAAGGACTCCACTCAGTTTATTTATAGTTAAAAGATAGATTGACTTTCTATTGTATAAAATCAGGCTTCTACTACGGTCGTCATCTTGGTATTGTGTCATCGTGTCTTCATTATCAAAACGGCATCATTAGCCTGATGGAATTAAATTAACGTTAGCAAAAATGCCAATGGTCTTTGTATGTGAATGATGATGGAAGCACACAGTATATTGAGTTAACTTAATTGCTATATCTGCATGGATTTATTTATTTATTTAATCAGGCTATCAGCTTCATCAAAGGGTGAAGGACTGGTTTGAATGCTGATCCATGTTAAGTGCTTGGTGGTAATGGGTCACAGAGGATATGTAGACCATCTTTCCTTCCTGGTCCTTGGACACAATACCTGGATACCACAGCTTTATTGGATTTACATGAAACCTATTATGTTGCTGCCTCTGATTAAACCTTGGGAGTCTGGTTCCTATGTTAGCAGGGTCATTGTGGCTCAGTTTGTGTGGCTGCCTGTCACAGTGCTGCTGAGCCTCTTTGTCCGTATTCATCTCCAGGATTAGAGGGGTGGTGTGCTGCTCTGCCATGTTGCTCAGTGTGTGTGATCATCAGTCTAATGTGTGTTGTCGTCATTCCAGGATGTGACCACCCTGACGCCTCTGTCCCAAGAAATCATCAGCAGACAGGCCACCATCAATATTGGTATGTATCAGGCTTTGGACTGAATTATATGTTGACTGTGAATGGTGCACCCAGTCCTGTTATGGAGGCTGTGTACTGACTTACTCTGGCTCCCCCTTCCCTTTCCTCCACTAGGCACCATCGGTCATGTGGCCCATGGAAAGTCCACAGTGGTGAAGGCCATCTCTGGTGTTCACACTGTCAGGTTCAAGAACGAGCTGGAGAGGAACATCACCATTAAGCTAGGATATGCCAATGCTAAGGTAAGTGGGGGGACTGCATGTTTCTGTTGACTTTCTGTTTGTATGTGGGTCAGTGACAAATAAAACAATGTTTTTAAAAGTATGCAGATTTGTTAAAATATACATTTTGTATTCATGACACTTGAACTTTTTCTTAAACAAAAGTAAGATTGAATGCCTGTGAAAATGTCAAATAGTGTAAACCACAAAAGAATGATAAATATTAGATATGTTATCCACCTACAGTGAATTACTTATAAAAAGTAAACTTTCTTCTGTAAACATTGAATTGAAATAGATTTTTTGCTGTATTTCTTAATTCATATTTTAATGCATTTTAGCAACACTGGGCTGGACATCCTAAAAACAGCTTTTCTTCAAAATTATGTGAAAATTGTCAAGAACCATAATCTTGGATTGCAAAAGTAAATTACATTTATTCCACATTTCTAGTCTAGATTTATTTTCTTGTAAATCAGATTTTTATGAAAAAACCAAACAAAACAGTTACATCCCTTGACATTGGGTTGCATCACGTCTCACGTTGCATCATGTATGTTTTGTAATCAATTGATCATAATCTGAAGACATTTTGACAGTACAAAAAGGGGCTGAGCTATGGTTTGGAGGAGCTGATAATCACTTTAACGTTTTCATCCTTCCATCCTGTCTCAGATCTATAAACTGGATGATGCCAGCTGTCCCAGGCCAGAGTGCTACAGGTCATGTGGCAGCAGCACTCCAGATGAGTTTCCCACAGACATTTCCGGCACCAAGGGCAACTTCAAACTGGTCAGGTGAGATTTGAGAGGGAGGGCAGTCTCGTCCAAGAAACACGGATTACATTTGTTCAATGTAGATTTTCCAGCTTCTCTTCAGCAAACTGACCATAACAAGGTAAAAACTTTGCACTGTATCTTCTGTCTTCCAGACATGTGTCTTTTGTGGACTGTCCTGGTCACGACATTTTGATGGCAACTATGTTGAACGGAGCAGCCGTCATGGATGCAGCCCTCCTGCTGATCGGTGAGCCAGACAAACCAAGACTGAAATTTTGTGTCATGAACTCTCAGACTCCTAGGAAAACATCTTGAGTGTTTTGTTAATTTTTTTTTTGTTCTTGTCCCTCTCCTCCTCCAGCGGGTAACGAGTCATGTCCTCAGCCCCAGACGTCAGAGCATCTGGCAGCCATAGAGATCATGAAGCTGAAGCACATCCTCATCCTGCAGAACAAGATCGACCTGGTGAAGGAGAGCCAGGCCAAGGAGCAGTACGAACAGATCCTCGCTTTCGTACAGGGTGAGTCCAAACAAAAGTTCAAGCTAAGGAGCGTCGTATAGCTGATTGATAGAGCTGGGCAGATGCCCTATAAACAGAGGCTATGTCCTCGCTGCAGTGGCCTGGCTCTTTGCTGCTGTCCTGTCAAAATAAAGGCATAAAAGCACAGGGAAAAAAACATGTCCATGATGAGGGGGGTCATACAAACAATGTAAAAGGAGCAGAAGGTCAACATTTCCATCTAAAACGGATCTTCTTCAGGATTGAAGAAGTGGATTGACGAAGTGGGCATGAACTTTAGGAAAATGCCCCACCATGAATCTGATTGGCTGGCCACACCTAAATCAGATACAGATGGACTCAAGGAAATAAGCCAACCATACTGAGGCCCTGAGGCTCAGACCAGTCCACCTCTTTAATCAAACAATTAAGCCCAATGAATATCATACAAAATACAATACGTGCACAATTATATTGGCCGCATCATTTTTATACATATTTTTCCAACTTCAACCTACGTATATAAAATTGAATGTTTGTTAGATATAAGCATTATGAGGTGATGTGTATTTGTGTATTGAGGGAGGGTGTGGCCAAAGTGATCAACACCCTGGCTGTGCATAATTATTAAGGAACCTCCGACAAAAAGTTGTAAAATGCCTTCCAGATGGATGCAGCACTCTTGAAATTATCTCAGTTATTGAGGAGTGATCGCTGAAATGTCAAACATTTTGTTGCCAAAAGTCAACAGGGTCGCAAGAAATGTGTGGAGAAAAAAAGACACAAATAATGGCTAAAGAAAAAAAAAAGTGAAGCTACCGGTAAACCCATTATCCTCCAGTGCACCTTATTCCAGATCTTCACGCAAGTGGAAAGAATGAAGTAATGGCAAACAAACACTAGCCTCGTAAACCAGCCGTTGACAGACGACCGATTCAGCCAATCAGCAAGTTGCTATATCAAACTTTTTCCGAATCCAGTTGGAAGAACAGCGAAAACGTCTTTTCCTTCAAAAAACTCAACAAGCGCCGACTCTTGCTCTTGTTTAATTGCTGGATGTAGTAAGAACTTCTCTTGTTGCTGTTTTTAGGCTGCTACTGCTATACTGAATAGACAGATTTTTTTCAAACATTTTATGGACATATGAAATGAGAGTGACTGTTGACAGACCAGATAGATCACTACTGGTCACAGAGCTCCAGCGAGGTGGAGGTGGGGGTGCTGGTATGGGCTGCTGTTATTAAAAATGAGCTAGTTGGAGATGGACTTAAAATCATCTCCTAAACCTACTGCCAGTTCTAAATGATGCTTTGTTTAAGCAGTGGTACAGGAAAAAAGTTGCATTCAAGAACGCCATGACAATGCTCCATCACATGCATCCAAGTACTGGAGTCACATTTCATCTGTCTGTAGTGTATACAGATGTGGATAGAACAAACAGCTGGATCATAAAAGCAAGCAGGAAGATCAGGGAAGAACATAGGGAGGAAGGAAAACCTCAAAGTAAGAATGTTTAATATTACTGTTACAAACAATGACATGGACGTCCAGGGTTGGTCCTTGTTGTGTTTGCAGCAGCTGTCGTCCTGTTTTAATACTGCAGCTCTTTACTGTTCCTCATTTGTTTTTGTTAATCATCGTCAGAGTAGACAGCCTGCTTCCTGTTTACACCAGCTCAGTGTGTGATTGTTCCGGTATGTTTGTGTTTTCAGGTGTAGTATGGACACAGACTGTTTCCTAATATGCATCTCAAATGCATTTTTGTTTTAAAATGAAAATGTAGTAGAGTGGATGTTGTCTAATTGCCTCTTACAAGAAAGCTACCACACAAAGCTGCCTTCAAAGACACATTTCTGTTTGGAGGCTGTAAACCTCTACACATCTGTTTTGCGTTCATAGTACAAACACCTCTTTCCTAAAACATCTACGGTATATCAGACTGAGAAAGCTTCAGAGGTTTTACCACCACTTTCAAACTCTCACAGCTGAGAGTTGAACACAAAGATCAAACACAAATTTAATTTAATGTTCAAATGACACTTGACATCACCTTCTCGTGTAACTTTGATCACCTCCGCCTGATGTTGTGTGTGTGTGATGTTCCTGCTGCAGGCACAGTGGCAGAGGGAGCTCCCATCATTCCCATCTCAGCCCAGCTCAAGTACAACATCGAGGTGGTCTGCGAATACATCGTCAAAAAGATTCCAGTGCCCGTCAGAGACTTTATATCCGAGCCCAGGCTCATTGGTAAGAAAACACCTTTACCCTGTATGAGGCTGCTTCTGTTTTCTTTTTTGGAAATATCTGTTCACATTATGACTATTCCATTTTTCAGTCATCAGATCCTTTGATGTAAACAAACCTGGCTGTGAAGTTGATGACCTGAAAGGAGGTGTGGCTGGAGGCAGTATCCTGAAGGGCGTCCTGAAGGTGAGCGTCAGCCTAAAGATGCTAAAACCCACAAACATCAGCTTAGAAACTGTTTGCAACGATGTTCACAGCTCCTCTGTTTAAGCCTGCCACACACATAAAGATTTTCAAAATCTTATCCGATTTTTTATCTGTGAGAGACCCCACACATGAAGATAAAAAATCTGTCATTGAACAGTTTTGATCGTATTGTGTGTGGTGTGCGGCGATATTCCAAACACAACACACCACACACATAACGATTTTTCAGAATCTTCACCCCCCCGGTCAGAAAACTCAGAAAGAGATCCGTATTGCTGTAGATAATCTTTCTATCTCTGGACTGGACACTGAATGAGAGCGACACGTATTTTTATTTTTTTATTTTTTTAATGAAAGCAGGACACTTCAGCCTTTACAGCGATCCCACCTGTGTGTGTCTGTGGCTCCGGACACCGAGCAGAAGCGGCGCTGTCACATGACGCGCTGTGAGCATCTAGGTTGCTATTGTTGTTAGCCACTGTAGCCGGCTACGAGCGCTACCGTCTTTGCTCTCGGCTATCAGGAAATCTCCCGTGTGCGTGAATGTCTGTGTGAACCTCATGTAAAGCCAGCGCTGCACCGCGGCTCTCTGTGTGGTTGCCGTGTTGTGTGTAGAAGTTGCTCGCTCGCCGCTACCAGCATGCAGAGCCTGGTGAGCAGAGTCCGGTGAGCAGGCGCTGTTTCTCCTCCGCACAACACCGGCTTTCCACACACAAGATGACTTTGCATTAAAACGGCCACGAAAGTCGGGGCCGATTATCGTAAATATTGAACATGTTTAATATTTACGATTGTCGGCTCAGAACGCTTTCCGAGCTGATTGTCGGGGGAATGTTGACTCTTAACACACCACATACTACAAGAGAATCTTATAAGATAATCTTAAGACCTTAAGATAATCGGCCGACTTTTGTCTTTGGTCGGAAGGGGGAAAATCGGGGCAAAATCAGCCCGATTATCTTTATGTGTGTGGCAGGCTTTAGAGAGCGTCAAGGTTTGGCCTGACTCATGTTTCCATTCCCTCATGTGACGTCCAGGTGGGTCAGGAGATCGAGGTGCGGCCGGGCATCGTGTCCAAAGACCAGGAAGGAAAGCTGATGTGCAAACCCATCTTCTCCAAGATCGTGTCTCTGTTCGCCGAGCACAACGACCTCCAGTACGCTGCACCCGGAGGCCTGATCGGTAGGTCCACACTCGCATGTCAACTCGGCTACATTTCTAATACAGCTACGTTAAACAACGGTCCGATTGCCACATCTTACCGCGTGTTTGCGTGCAGGTGTGGGCACCAAGATCGACCCAACGCTGTGCCGTGCCGATCGTATGGTGGGTCAGGTGCTGGGTGCCGTCGGAGCGCTGCCAGAGATCTTCACCGAGCTGGAGATCTCCTATTTCCTGCTCAGGAGGCTGCTGGGCGTGCGCACAGAGGGAGACAAGAAGGCTGCCAAGGTGAGTCGTCAGTGGTGGAAATAAGGGATGGGCGCTTTTTTTTCCTCCATGTAAGGGGATAGATCAACATTTTGGCAAATTTGCCCATTGCCATATTTGTTTCATTTAATTGTCGGTGCAAGCTATTTTTAGAACGGTCGAGCAGAGCCGTGAGCTGCTCAGAGCTGCGCCACGGAGGCTAATGGGATTTCTTGGTTTCCCAAAAATACACAATCCAACAACTCCAAAACTCTCTGGTGGACAAGTTATGACCTCCACATTCACCACGCTATGAGATAATAACACAACGTTACCACACACAGTTGTTTTCAAGGCAAATGCAGAGACTGCCGAAAAACTGCCAAATCCCATGAGCCTCCGTAGCATAGCTCTAAGCAGCTCACAGCTCGGCTCCACTGTTCTAAGAACAGCTTGCACCGACAATTAAAGCTCCTAAAACTATGGGAATTATGACAATGGGCTTATACCTGGAACTATCCCTTTTAATCATATTAGTTTCACAGTATTTGAGTGTTTTGTTTTTGTTTTTCATGCTAGAGTGGGCTTACCCACATTTTCTTCTAAGGAAAAATAATTACTGCAGTAGATCGGTTTCAATAGCCCATTCAACTGTCATAAGGAGTGACTAGTGTTTTTTTTTCATGTCTACACACAGGTGAATGCAGCAGAACACCTCAGTGTTTCCCATTACTTAACCCTCACACTTGCTAAAAAATATGCAAAGGGTCCAGTTGCCCCGAAAAGGTTGAGAATCACTGGTCTAGCAGAACACCTGTTTGAGTTAATTCACTGGTATTGTCGCATATTAAAAATGAATATCATTACAAAAATAAAGACCTGTTTTCCGCCCATCCCCAGTGGAAATGTGGCTGTGGTTACTCTGTGGTTATTTGTTTTGATGGTGAGAAGACAAACTAGTTTGAGTTGTAGAATGGTTTTCTTATATTCTTCAGTGAGTGACACTCTAAAATCAAGCAGAGACTAGTGGTGTTTGCAGTTTCCTGGTTTGGGATGAACAATATGCTGATGCCTCCCTCGTCTTTCTGTGTTCCTGCAGGTCCAGAAGCTGTCCAAGAACGAGGTGCTGATGGTGAACATCGGCTCGCTGTCGACCGGCGGCCGTGTCAGCGCCGTCAAGGCCGATCTGGCCAAGATTGTCCTGACCAACCCCGTCTGCACAGAAGTCGGAGAGAAGATCGCTCTGAGTCGACGAGTGGAGAAACATTGGCGGTGAGGATCCTGCTGAAACACGCAGTCAGACCAACTTTATACAAGTGTCGTAAACATTGACGAGTTGTAAATGTGGGAGTTTTTCTCTTTGCTACCAGCCAGAGTCCTGTCATCTCAGCTCACAGACTTTTATTTTGACAGTGAGTGTTTGATGGTCTTCTCTGTCCTCTGACCTGAATTCTGCTCTTTTCTACCGACAGTCTGATTGGCTGGGGACAGATCAGGAGGGGTGTGACCATCACACCCACAGTAGACGACGACTGAGGAGAACAAACCAGGACGTTACCACAAAGCTCCCAACAGCTGGACAACACACCCACCACACTCTTCTTGGCTTTTTTTTTTGTTTTTTTTGTTTTTTCCCCACAAAGAGGAAGGAAGGGAACAGAGCAGGACATATCGTCGGTATAAGGACGCCTCCTCCCTCTGCTGCTCTTCCTCTGCAGCCACATGAGAGCATCAGATCAGTCGAGTCTTTCTGTGGTCTGTTACCTGTTTTTACTGCAGATGGAGGACGACAGTGGAGGAGAGGAGGTGCTTTAGACTGATTATTCTCCAGAGAAGGTTCACCTGCTGCTTTCAGAGTGAGCCAAAGTTTTATTTAGTACAGACATGACACTGTACTGTCAACAGGTTGCAATCCGGTCTAATAAAATACATTTGGAACAAATGAGTTTGTCTTTTTCAGGTCTGTCACCCTCCATTAATGTTGAACATCAGATGCCTGAGCTGCAGATGAGTAAAGAGCAGGTCACGAGGGACGATTCTTTTTATCTTTCACATGAAAAACAAACTTTAAAACAAAACCTTGCAAAATGCATTACCTGTTTGAAGAGTGTGCACATCCTTTTGATTGCAAAATAGACCATAGTACATGAGGTAATTGTTGAATCTTTGGATTAATTAGACAAAACACTGATTTGAAGCTGCTTTGGGGTCTGTGATTTGTTTTTTCAAGGATGGATTGGTTCTTTGGTAACACAGCAATGAGTGAGAATCTGACATGTTAGCCAGTGCTCTGGCTCTTTCCCTAAACCCTTATTCTCATATCTGAGTTCTTTTATATTGACCTCACATGGTCAGATTTGCCAAACAAAGTTGTTTTTACTAAATAATTCACACAAAATCTAATGATTGAGCATTCTACAATTTAAAAATTAAAATGCAATAATATTATAAAGCAGGTCATTGCCAAGGACATGTGATTATTGTGAGAAGTATCAATAATTAAAATATTTAAAATATCTCTTTCAGTATTGCACATTTAATTCATTTAAAAAATAAAAGCATGTTCCAAAAGTAGATATTGATTATCATCCAGCATTAACTGTATTACCCGCTTTTATTTTGAAGGTTTTGAAAACAGAACATTAGAACATCTTTAATTTGACACTATTTATATAGAGGATAAACCATGATTATTTTCCTTTGTTTAATATATATTTCTAACCATCTTGAATGGTTTTTAGTGAAGGAACAGTGATGTCAACGTTTGCAGAGGGCGTCGTGGCACTTCCGGGATGATCCACCTGACGAACACGGGACCTGACGTCATCCAGGTGTCAAACCGAGAGCACAGCCTGTTTTACATGGTCCAGAGTTATCAAAAGCTGCAGATATGACTGGATGAATGAGGACGCTACGAAGAGAACAGACGGCTTCTTTTCTTTAAACTTTTCCTCGTCTGCTAACAAAGTAAAACAAAACGCGGACGCGTCGCCCGTGACGACAGACTGATAAAAACGCTCGAGTTTCTTTATTTTCTTATCTCTTCTTTTTTTTTTTTATCCTGTCGAGCACATGGAGCCTGCAGGTAAGACGACTTCAGTGTTGTCTAAATGAATGTGTTTGTGCTGGTTTTAATGGTTCTACTGGTCTAACTGCGTTAACAGCAGCAGCACAGTGATTCCTGCCTGGAGGCTGCTTCTGATTTAGTACAATACTGCATTTCACTATTCCTGCACATCTGCATATAAACTGAAAGACAGTCTGGCAATCAAAAATAAAACACTTTAAGGTTTAATCCTTTCGATTATTTAACTTTTTTACCCCATAGACTCGTGTTAATTATTAAAATGACCCTTTCAAATATTAAACTTTGAAATGTGTTTGAGGAGTTCATTCTTGGAGGATCCTACCTCAGCTCCATTACATTAATGTGATTTCAAACAATACATCAAATATATAATTATCAAAAGTCCTACTTTTTTTTTTTTTTTTTAATCTTTATCTCTCCAGCCCTCCTTCAATGAGACATAGCCCAGGTAATACATAGCAATGGGAGAGCCCAACAACTAACTGAGATCTGGAGGACTGAAATTAAAATGCAGGAGGCAGTTAATTAGATAAAATAAACAAAAGAGGGGTATATATGATAAAATGAGATACAATAAGATAAGTAAAGATGGGATAAAACAGTTGAAACAGAAGAAAGCGGAAACGTATAACTAAGAGTCTGAGTAAAACTGGCCTTTTAGTTGAATTAGTGAAATTAGCCTCTAATCCTGTCTCCTCTGTTACAGGTTTAAGAACAATGTAAATTCATTAACAATCCCTAATTGTTATTAAGTTATTTATCAAACCGTCATTCAGTTCATTATATACAGTAGATATATCCGTAACTGTGTAAACATGCATAAAGCTGCACCCATAAAGATCCTTGAATTACAACATTTGTAATAAGTTAATCTTTCTTTAACTCATGATCTTTTAGATCATGTTTTAAGTTGGGCATCGTAAGTTCATTTGAATTTCTGTTGATTGAGCGTTTGTTTTCTATCTCACTGGACAGATGGTCAGCGTGGGCGGGATGGCGGCAGCCAGAGACGTTCCCCTCTCGACGTCATCATGAACCAGATCCGACGGAAGCGCTCGGCCTCAGACAGGAGGCCGCTGGGACGCTTCTTGTCCCGAGGCTCAGAGCGGACGGGGATCCCTGAGGATGGAGAGACGGAGAGGGGACAGGGCTCAGGTGTGTTTTCTCCTGGCAACTTTTTTGACTATTAGACTTTTATGGTGTGTCACGGAGTCACATGAACAGTCAGTCAGTGTGTTTCTGATTTTTTTCCTGAACCACTAAGGCTTTCATGCTTTTGAAAATGATGAGAGAATTGCAGAAGGCGTCTGTGTGTATATATCTGTGTGTGTTTCAGGTTTTGCAGAGGCGGTGGAGAGTGAGCGAGACATTGGCTGGGGACAGGTGTGTGTTTTCCTGCAGAAGCTGGGGAAGACGGCAGACAGCAGGAGCCTCAGTGTGGCTCACTGTGATCTGACCGCTACAGACCTGCTGGAGCTAGGTGCGCGCACACACACGCACACACACATCCACATATGCACAAACACATACAGCCATGTTATTTTTTTCTGGTTTCCCTTCCTCAGCCATCCTGCTGCAGTTCCTCCCTCAGCTGGAGGAGCTGGACGTCTCCTGGAACGAGCTGATTGGTGGATGTCTGAAGGCCTTGACCTCTCACCTCCATAATGTGGGCGGGATCAGGATGCTGAGGCTCTGCAGCTGCAGGCTGAGCGACGACGATGTCACTGCCCTGGGTGGGGTGAAAGTATTAATATTATGATCATTATTAATGTTTACAGAGTCAAACAAGGTCAAACATTCATCAAATCTTCTCAGCTTCTTTTCTTTTTCAGTGAAACGTGCAAGAAAATGTTTTTCCCTCCATCTGTTTCCTCAGTGACTACAGCTCTGTGGCTGTGACTGATGATTCAGACAAATTAATAGTTGTTTTGACTTTATTTCAAAGAGATGCTAAATGTACTTTTGCATCATGATACACTGCATTTTCATTTTTCATCATAAACAAGACACTAACCGGAATGTCAGCAGATACTACTACTCAAATTTTATTTATAAAGCACATTTAAAATAACCAATGTTGCCAAAGTGGTGTACAGGTAGAAAGATAAAAGAACTTAGAAAGCAATACAAAACAATTTTACAAACATGTATGCATACATTTTTTCATACATGCATGCATGCATACAATACGGAAGAGGATTAGGGCTGCTGTGGGAAAAAAGTTCTGACTTTTTTCTCAGAATTGAGAAAAAAACATCAGAATTCTGACATTAATTAATAGTCTGAATTCATTTTTTTCCCACAGTGGCGCTAATCCTCTTGGGACATAACAAAAAGCAAA
Source organism: Decapterus maruadsi (assembly GCA_030347415.2). NCBI lineage: Eukaryota > Metazoa > Chordata > Actinopteri > Carangiformes > Carangidae > Decapterus > Decapterus maruadsi. The sequence goes on along the minus strand of CM064890.1, from coordinate 20,494,845 downwards.
AATCTACCTCAACCTGACCTAAACACCTCTAGGATCTGACTCTGGGCCAGTTTTATATGAAACCATATTGCAAAACAATGATGATGACATATTGACCTAACGTGATAAGGAGATGGTTACCACAGTAACAGAGTGTGGTGTGGTTCCGCAGGCGAGGCCCTCGGCTGCCTGTCTCTGTTGGAGGTCCTCGATTTGTCCTGGAATGGCGGCGTCGGGGGCGGAGGCTTGCAAGGCCTGCTGGGTAAACTCCAGCCACCACTGAGGGAGATTCACCTGGTGTCCTGCCAGCTCACTGCAGCTGATGCTACTGCTCTGGGTAATAAACCCAACCTACATCCTTACTTATTTATTTATAAGATGGCAAAAGATCAGATTAGATAATAGGTCAAAGAGTCTGTCTGCTGCATGTCTATTTCTCCTGCAGGCTTTTACCTCTGTAGGCTATATGAAATTTACACTTTTCACCTTCTAAAACATCATTTATGTGTCATGTGGCACATTTGTAATTTATATTTCTATCAAACCTAATATTTGACTTTAATTTCTATTGAGTGTATGTTTTTATTGTGTATGAGAGCAGCCGACCACTGTTGAATTTCCTTCAGGATCAGTAAAGTTGCATATGATTTGTCTATCTATATCCTAATGGGATGGACTGTGTCCTGCAATAGAAATGAAACAGACAGCAGAGCATCAAAACAAAGCAGAAAAACATCAACAACAAAAGAGATATTTGAAATGTGTGAATGAGCGAAGACAGTGAAGATAGTTTATAAAGGATGTGATGTGATGATGTCTGTCCTCTCAGGAGGAATGGTGTCCACCCTGCCTGGACTCAGTGTGCTGGACGTCTCCTGTAACCCTCAGCTCGCACAGGAAGTGGACGACGGCGGCTTCAGGGAGCTGGCCGCCTCCCTCTCTCACGCCACCTCCCTCACCGCGCTGCGGTTCCAGGGCTGCGGTCTGACAGCGGACTGCCTGCACAGTCTGGGTAGGAGATCTGCACTGTGTGCATGAGACCACGGTGGAGGGATCACATACTGATGCTACTGTAAATACTCAGACATGTTTAGTTCACATGGAGTTTAGATATTCTCTCAGATTTCTCTGATTGCCATCAGTCATTGTGATAACTTATGACGTTTAGGGCCAACTTCCTCCATACAGACAGGAAGTGGAAGGAAGGAAGTGATGTGTTCTGGGTACAGACAGCGTCACTATAAATAACTTTACCTTCCACCTCATTTTTCTTCATTTTAAAGGTGACTGACTTTTCTCTGCTCATGAAGTATTTCTTTAGTTTATCAGGAAGTACAGTTTTTTCTCTCTGTCCGTGTAAACAACTCTATGCTATACTTTGACTGTCTTGAATATAAATCGAGTTAAATAAAATGCAGCATATGAAAATATCTTGATTGACAGCCAGGTCATGGGTCCACTGTCATAATTACATTGAGTATCACATCACATCTGCATCACAATTGAAAATATAAACATATTGATACAATTGAAATACTGTGCATCGTGATGAATGAAGAGCAAGACATTTAGTCTGCCTCCTAGGATGTTTTCTTATTTTAGTTTTGTGGCCCAATAGTAACGTGATCGGGCGAAAACAATGTACAAATCCAAAAAGAATAAGTAGGCTAATTGAAGATTCTTGTACGTAATAAGTGAAAAAGTGTTTAAGTTACTTGGTATAAACAAAAATACAAGGGAAGCCAAAGGACAGTAGAAGAAAAAAATGTTCACATTTTATTCAGTCTTTATCTCATGTGTTTTGAAACGAGCACAGACCAAAAAAGTCTCTGATATTCCAAATATAAGTAGTTGTCCTCTTGTTGTGAGTTTCATCTTCTTGAAATAACTGACCTGTATCAAATCAAATCTCGATTAAAGGAGCTTCTGTCTGCTCCCCCCTCTTTGTCCTGCAGGTGGTTTGCTCCAGCGCCTCACCTCACTGCGGCAGTTGGACCTGTCCTGTAACAAAGGTCTGGCTGGAGGACTGGACCACCTCACCCACCACCTCACTCACCTCACACACCTGGAGAGCCTCGACCTGCACATGTGCAGCCTCACACACAGTGACCTGGAGGCCCTGGGTGAGTGTGTGTGACGCATGTGTGTATATGAGTGTGTGTGTGTGTGCCCATGCAGCAGTCACGTGACTCCCTGCTCTCAGTCCAGGTTCTCCCCTCACTCACGGCGCTGAGAGAGCTCGACGTGTCGTCCAATAAGGAGGCAGGTGGCGTCGTCCACCCTCTGGTCTCCGCCCTCCCTCTGGCTCAGATGAAGCGCCTGCCACTCAACGGCTGCAGCCTCACTGAGGAGTCATTCACAGCTCTGGGTAAAGATGATACTCTCACTGGTCTAATTGTTGCCTCAGCTCAACGAGCGCTTCGACTACAGAGAGCAGTAGAGCTGCTGCTGCTGCTGCTGCTGCTGCACTCTCTATCTGAGACAGTGGAGGTGATAGTGGATGATGGAACTAATGCTACGTCAGACTTCAGACTTCCGGCATCATATATGCAGCAGTAAATTCTGTTTATTTGGGAGGCAAATGAAGAGGAGAGGAGACGCAGCAGACGAGTGCACATACAACGTTATAGCTTTGTTAACAGTTAAATGTTATCTCCGTCACATGCAAGGACCACAGTTTCACACAATACAACAATCACAATATAAACGTATTTGATATAACTTATAACTTAAAGTTTCTAAATTCTAACCGTTTAAGGCGAGGGCCGCCATGTTTTGATGTTGTCGTGGCGTCAAGTTGGAAAGTCGGAGCTCTGAAATGATACCCAAGTTTCTGACCTGTAATTTGTAAGTTTGAGGCTGTTCAATTTGTTTTTGACAACTCTGAGCTTGTTTTTTTCCAACTTCCGAGTTGTCTTGAACGCAGCATCTGTGTCGTTTTGCCCAGAGGAAGACACACTTGGCCTTTGTAGAGAAATGGTTGAGTTAATTATGGATTTGGACTTAAATGAATCTTTATTCAATATTTTAAAACATAAAGACACAGTAATAATGAGTGAACAGTGAGTAATAATGAGACAATATAGAAAAATAGAATAAATAAATAATAATAATATGTAATTTGAAATATAATTAAATAAAATGAATAAATAAAGCACACCAGGTTAACCTGTGGAGGTGCTGGCGATGGAGCAGGCAACTTAGAGAAAAGGAAAAAACGCCACACAAGTAGCTCAGAATGCAGATTTTTTTTTCTTTATTTACACGACACTGCAGCACAGGGCCTTTGTCACGTCTAACATGAGACACTAATCATCTAGATGTCAACAAAAGAGAGCTAACACATAAACAAATTCCCCAAATACAATACAAATACATTGAAGATCAGATATTGTTTCATTCTAGAGAAATGGAAAATGAAAAATATGATTATTTAAAAATCATAAAAAAAGAAGGAGTGTATACTCCAAAGATTTCTATACAAGACGCCAGTGGGCACATAGGCACAAAATACACACAACATGATACAAAAGATATTTTATGATAAATAAATAGTATATTCATTTTCATTTTGAGTCTTCAATCAAATATTGGATATTTTTATTGGATCATGGAAATACTGGATTTCATTTCATTATTTTTACAGTTTAAATGTGAAGTTAAGTTAGTCTGCTGTTGCATCAGCTTGCAGCTTTCAATCTGAGATCTTCCCCCTGATTTGTGTGTGTGTGTGTGTGTGTCAGCCCTGGCGGTGCCGTACCTCCACAGCCTGGATGTTTCCTGGTCTAAGGTGGTCGGCGGGCGCTTGGCTCTGCTCCTGGACGCTCTGCAGCCGTCGGTCCTGGTGGAGCTCCGCCTCAGCAGCTGTGACCTCTGCACTGATGACCTACATCACCTTGGTAACCGGAAGTCATTGAAGTTATTTTATTTAATTTTTGCTTGGTTTTTGAGTGATACAGTGAGTCATGGTGTAATGTATGACTCGCACACCAATAGGACACTAGATATCCACACTCTCAGGTTACTTTATCAGACACCTCCCACCTGACTTTATCTGTGCAGCTGCCGTGTGCACACGTGGTTGTCTGTCCTCCCTGCGGGTGCTGGATCTCTCCTACAACGGCTCGGTGGGCGACGGCGGCTGGTCGGCCCTGTGGGCAGCGGGAGGCCTGGGATCCCTGGAGGACGTGGACCTCAGCCTGAGACCTTCGGCCTCCGCGTCCTGCTCGGCCTGGCTCCCGGCGCTGCTCTGCGCTCTGCCTCGACTGCCGGCGCTGGCCCGGCTGGCCCTGCTGAGGTGGACCATGGGCTCTCAGGACCAACAGCAGCTGAGCCACTGCCTGAGGAAGAGGAACGTCCTGCTGGAGTGGGATCCAGACAGTAAAGACACTACATCATCCTGTGAGACAACCAACCAGGAGAGTCCAGAGGAGTAGGGACCAAAAAACATTTATGGCACCTGCAAGATTTCATTTCATTTCAGCCTGAGGGGCAAACTCACTGCAATTTTGTGGATTTTAGTTAAAGGGATATTTCAACGTTTTGGCAAATTCGCCTATTGCCATAATCCCTATAGTCTTAGCAGTAGGTTCATTACCTTTAATTGTCAGTGCAAGCTATTTTTAGATTGGCGTGGCAGAATCACGAGCTGTACGGTATTTCCACGTTTCCCTCATCAAATACACAATCCAAAAACTCTCTCCTGGACAAGTTGTGACCTGCACATTCACCACGCTATGAAATAATAATATAGAATTATGTAACATTACAACACATGAAGCAAATACTTGGAACTACTTGCACTTTTGAATTCAGTCCTCCCAGGAATGTAATTCCGTATGTTACATGATTATCTCATAGCGTGGTGAATGTGCAGGTCACAACTTGTCTACGAGAGCGTTTAGAGTTGCTGGATTGTGTTTTTAATGAGAGAAAGGCGAAAATACTGTGCCATGCAGCGCTCACGTCTCTGCCCCACCGATCTAAAAACAGCTTGCACCGACAATTAAAAGGTAACGAACCTCCTCCTAGACGAACCTACTGCTATGACTATAGGGATTATGGCAATGGGCGGATTTGCCAAAATGTTGAAATATCCCTTTAATGTACAGATAATTAATTTAAACAAATGTCACATTTCAGTTGAATTTACACTCATACTTGTACAGTCTAATATGATGAATGGTTTTAGTTTCCATCTTCTGGTCAAACACTGTCACTCATGACACTGAATCATAGAAAAGTATGAACTAAAACATGTAACAGTATCCTCCAGCTTGTAAAGAAATGAGTCTGTTTTGTTGGAGTAGACAATTCACGGTGGTTTTTACATCATATAATTAGCAGAATTACTCTCACCTGCAGGGTTTTTTAGAATGAGTGAAAGGATAAATGTTAGATTCAACTAATCAGGTTCAAGACTTGTGATGTGGTGGATCAGAGATCAATAACCTCTATTGGTTTAGAAATAAATAAATTGAATGGAATTTGAAGAAAAAAAAAAGACAAACACGTGATCTATAAATGTCAGGATTTTGAATGTCTTTAGATAAACAACAGGGTAAAGAGAGACAGTTTTGTTAATATGTTTCCTGGTGAGAAATATTAAAACTGTGACCTCATTATAACCCAGCAGATCAGAGGAATCACTCAAACTATGGATGGTGAACAGATGATCTTTTTAATGGCTACTGAAATAAAACAATAAATAAAAGAAAACAGATAATCTCATTTATTGTGTTATTTTTATGAGTGGACATTTGTGTGGGAGTGTCTGTGAGCATGTTCTGGGTGTAGCGTGACCTCAGCAGAGCGGCAGAGAATCAATCTGCTGCTTCTCAATGATCTTCGCAAAGGTGGAGTCTGTCCTGGCGGCTGGGTTGGAGTGGCAGCTTGTCTCTGAACCACGGCCGTCTGTGCTGTAGTAACGTCTCCTCATATTCTGGAAGACCTCGGCCAGAAACACCCGACCGTCCACCTCGTACGCGCTGACGTCTGTGTGCTCCGGCTGCAGGCGCCCGCTGGATATCAGCTCTCTGAAGGCCTGAGGGGGGCAGCAGTGAGTCAGGGCTGAGGGACATGTGTCTGTTACAGCTCAGCGAGGAAACAGCATGTGTCTGTGTTACCTGGCACACAGGCTCCTCTAGTAGGTTTCCCCAGATGTAGATGTGTGTTAGAGTTGTGTTAGCTTTCATAGCCTGGGTCAAAGACAGCAGCCCCTCTGTCCTGATGTTGTTGCTTTTGACAGACAGCCTGACAGACACACAGAGTTTTTGATAAAATATAGTAAAATATATATAAAATACAGAAATACAGTTGAAACTTATTCAGAAAACCACAAAGCACATACCATATATGGATACAATATCCTGTGTGCATAACACATTAAATATACATACAGTTACTTGAATTTCCAATATGCAACGCATGTACAGACATGCAACAATCTACAAGTATTTTTAAGTATATTTTTTGGCTTTTTTATTTTTTTTCCTTAGCAGTGCAGGAGTCGTGTCTTTCTGAGACAATAACACTCACTCTTTCAGGGTGCAGCCAGGCCAGCCAATGGCTTCACTCAGGTACACGGCGCCCTCGTCTTCAATCCGATTGGACGAAAGATCTATGATCTCCAGGGCCGGGTTCCTCCTCAGCACCTCAGCAAGACAGTGCACGCCATCACGCGTCACTCGGTTACTACGGATGATGAAGACAGAGTGATCTCACCGGCACCAACAGTTCGCCCCATGCACCGTGTGATCAGGTGCTGTCCTTCCTACCAGCGCAGGTCCAGGTAGCGCAGGCTGCGGTTCAGCATCAAGCCTTCACACAGACTCCTCATCCCAGTGTCGGTCATCCCCATCTTCCCCAGGTGGAGCTCCACCAGGCTGCTGTTGAGCTCCAGCATCTCAGAGCAGTGCACCGCCCACTCTTCCTGAGAGACAACCGGAGGCTCAGGTTGCAGTTGTACAGGTGTGACTGCTGCTTTGTGTCATAATGTGTAATGTGTGATCAGTGTGATGCTCTGTGTTGTCCGTACCTGGTGGCTGAAGAGCAGCGGTCGGCTGATGTCCACACAGCAAAGGCTCTTGTTGCTCTTCAGGAGGATGGTGAAGGCTATCACACTCTGAGTTTGCTGCAGGGCCAGAGCAGAGGTCAGAGAGTCGGACTCCGCTGCTCTGATACAAATTAATACAGCGAAAACGACATCATGGGCGGCCTACGGTGCTGTGTGTGTTTACCAGGTCGCAGTCAGCCAGCTCCACCTCCTGCAGGGTGGTGTTCACCTGCAGCATGCCGGCCAGGGCCATGGCTCCTCTGTTCCCAATCTTATTACCTGAGAGCCTGAGAGAGAGCAAGGTGCTGTTCAACTGTGGAGAGAGAGAAAGAGAGAGATCATTAGCCATTTAAAATATTTTTTTTAAAGGTGCATTGTGTAGGAATTACTCCCATCTAGTGTTGTGGTTGTATGTCGCAAGCAACTCAATCGTATTTTTCATGCTGCATGCACGTGAAATTGGGCAGACGGTAGGAATGGACAATATTTTATCGTTTGCAATATATCGTCAAAAAATGTCCCCACAATAAGAATTTGTCATATCATTTTTTTCTTTTTTGCATGCAAACACTTTTTTTTGGATTGAAGTGAAGTTTGTTATGGTTGAAAATATATTTTTCGTTTAAATCAACTTTTTTTGATTGAATTAATGTACCTCCACACTTAAAGTCAAGAGATATAAAAACATTTAGGCTATATATAGCTTATAAGCTTTAGAAATGGCCTTGTAACACTTTAACTGATTTTGTTTTTTCTTTTCTTTTCTTTAGATTACATCATCATGTGTTGCTGTTTGAGATCTCTCAGTCTAAATCATCATGTAAAAACTGCATTTTATGTTTACTTGGGTTATCTTTGTCTTATAATTAAAATTTGTTTGATGATCTTAAACATTTAAGTGTGACAAATGTGCATAAAAGTAAGAAATGTGTAGTGTGAAGTGTAGACAAACCTGCAGGCTCCTGCTGAGGCTTTCAGCTCCCTCTGTCAGTATGTCATTGAACATCAGGTCCAAAGAGCGCAGAGCTGAGTTCTCCTCCTGCTCAGTGAAAACATGTAGTTTAACACAAATTACAACTGCAACATGATGCAGTGTTAACATCTAAAGGCTGTGTGTGACAAGTTAGATGAGAGTTTGAGTATAAATGTATTCAAAATCAATGAAATGCCTCATTACCCACCTGTAAGAGTTCAGCCAGGTGGCCCGCACCTTCATCTGTGATGTTATTGTACCCCACATCAAGATCTGTTGACACACAAACTGTGAACCGAGTGTTTAAACATCCTATAGTGAAGTTGTTACTGAACCTGACTCGCTCACCTGTCACACACTTGTTTTTCAGACATTTACACAGAATGTGAAGGTCTTCATCGCTGAGTCTCTGAACGTGTCTCAGTTGCTTGTTTCCAGCCAGTTTCAAAGCAAAGTTTCTGCCAAAAACACAATAGAGTTTTTGTGTGGTTTTACAATGAGATATGCCTACATAACAAAATGTTATGACAAAAATGACTGACAAAACCAAGGTCTTATTAATGCAAAAAAAATAAACCTCAAATTATCCTCAAAATAAACCATGGTTCTCCTCAAAATATAACAAATATAACCACTTAATGTGTGTCTAGTGTTTGCTAAGCTTGGTACTCACATAAAGAGTAGGCCTATAACTCATTTGGACATACCATTTGAAACCAGCCTTCGAAGCAGTAGCCTAATTGTTTGATGTATTAATTTAAAAGGCAACATATGAACAAAATTCAACATTTGGTGATGTGAATATTCAGTTCAGCAGCACGTACTCTGTCAGCGTCGTCTCCTCTAAAACGTCTACAATGTTTGGGTTCATCTTCATCTCGTGCTCTGCGCAAAGAGCTTCATAAAAGTCGCGCGCCATCTTTGTTATTGTAACATTTGCGTTGCTACGGCAACAAGGGAGTACGGCGTCTCGCAAGGGCGGAAGCGCGAAGAACTGACAACGAGTTGAATTTTTTTTTTAAACATGTATATTTATTTTGTTCTGTAATAGGCATTGATGTAATATATATGCATTAATGTTAACCCAAACATTATTTAAATAAACAGTTCTAATCAATCATTTATGAATCGATTATTAGCCAAGCACAGGTTTTGGGTTGATATTTTGGAGAAAATCCTTCTTTACTGCAACACTAATTTTGTTTTTGTTAAAAAACGTGCTGACATTGCAAATTTAATTTTAAGTGAATTTAATTTCTATTAGTTCACATGTATGTACGAGATGGGCTATTTTTTACAATACTAAATCCCCCCCAAAATGGTTTGATAAATATGCCACTTATGTCCCTTTTTATTTTTATTTTATTTCTTGTTCTGTTGTACAGTTTTATACAGTAGTGAAGCAGTTTATGTAATTCACATTTCTGTACAATTAATGCAGACATTTTTTATTCAACACAAAAGAAACAAATTGTGAACCAGCTACTTTCAAGTTGGCAGAAACACTGGAAATGATGCAGTTTTCTAACTCGAAGCACACACATTTCTGACCTGACCTGAATTACCTGAAACAGCTGCTTAAAAAAAATGTACTAACTAAAAAACGCCAACTATATTACAATTAATCAAAAAGCTCTGTTTGCATTAACAGGGCTGTGTTTACAACAGTAAAGCCATCATTGCTTGTCAACACTTAGAGGTGAAACATTTACAGATTAAAAAGCTCCAGCTTTGTTAAAGACAATACAACATGGAGTCATTTAGAGCTGCAACAATTAGTGGATTGATTGTCAGAAAAAAGAGATACCATTTTAATAACCAATCAATGTTCACGTTCAGGCAAGAATGGAAAAATGGCAAATGTCAGCCCCTATAATATAAAGACTTTGTTTTTTCTGTCTTACATCACAGTAAACCAAGTATCTCTGGGGTTTGAATTATTAGTCAACAAAAACAAGACACATCTGCTCTTTTATTGATGAATACAATGGTTACCTGCAGCCCTAAAATCATCAGTGTTGTTTGTGTGAAGCAAATCGCACACCAATTGTTTCAGAGTTATGAAAACACTAGTTGAACCAGGAACTAAGTTAAAGTTGCTATGGTTACGGTGGGTTATCTGCTCTTTCTGATAGGTTTCTAGGTTCCTTTTTACTCTTTGTGTAAATGTGGCTGAGTTCTTTGTGTCAGGAACAAGAGAACAGGAGACAAAGCTTAGTTTCCTTTTTCTCTGTGTGTTTTTTTTTTTTTTTTACACAACTCAGGTGTCATTTTGTATTTTTTCCATCATTTATAAAAGGAGTTACATTATACAAACTCAGGGCAACAGCTGAGTTTTGGAAACAGCAAAATCATTTCACTCAAGTTTAATGACACATTAAAAAGCAGATGACCAGACAATCTGAGGTCAAGTGTGCACCAGAAAAGTGAAGCACAGTAGGTCATCCTCGTTTCTTGATCTGTCTGGCTTCATTTAACTGATTCAACCATGTAGTGATCAACTTAAGGAGTCCAATCGTTGTATTACTGATAGAAATGAAGGGCAAAAAACTACAAAAACAAGACCTAAGTTGTAATAAAGCAGTTTTATCCTAGTTTTAGTCTCACTGCTGGGGAGGGTTGTTTTCAGCAGTGTCCACTGTCCTGATGATGACGATCTGCTCCAGGCCCTGGGCCGGGGATGGCGGGGGCCGCAGCTGCTCGACCAGAGCGTGGAGGGTGTCCGAGTTGATGGTCTGCTCCTGGTCGGCGTCGAAGGAAACCTGGTCGGCGGCAGTGATTGGCTGGTGAGTGGGCTCCGACTTGAAGCCCTGGATGATGGTGGCAGTGGAGGCGTCGTGGTCGGTGGAGGCGTCGCCGTCTGAGGACGGACCCATGGCTTTGGGGTTGGGGGTGGCTGGTTCCGGGTTGGTCGGCTCGCCCTCTGGGATAGACATCAAGCCTTTGTTTTCCTGGGAGAGTTTGCTCTGGACGAAGGCCATGGGATGGCTGGAGGCCAGGAGGACGACTGCTCACACACACACACAAACACAAAGTCAGAAACTGAACCTGAATCTGGGTCATGATCTTTTTCAAAGTAAACAGTCGCATTGCTGATGCAAACCCCAGATGAGGTCATAGCTCACCGGCTCTGGCTCTCTCCTTGTGTTGCCGCACTTCATCAGCGTGAGCCTTCTCCTGGTGTTTGATCATGTTCTTCACGCTGGCAAATCTGTTTCCACACAGCAGGCACTGCACACCATTGTTCCCCTCTGTGCAAACACAACCACAGTGTGAGACAGATGAAACCCCCCTGTGCCCCCCCCCCCCGGTCTCTATGAGGAGCAGCTTTGTTAATAAACTGGCAGATCCCAGTCCTGCTCAGTCAGAGCTGAGTTATTACAGTACATTAAAACTGTACTCCTACGTGCACATCGAGCATAGAGGCTGACGTTGGCTGACGTTTTCTTGGGAGTCCCGCAGGATTCCTGTGATTCGTCAATTTACCTATTAGTCATGTGACTGGGACGTGACCGGAAAAATAGGGAGCGTGAGTCTTGTTTAATTTGCAGTAAACTCGTGGCAATAACTTGACAGGTGGTGTTTTTATCCTTGAGTTGAGTGAACGCTGGTCTCTGCCTGTATTTTGTTTTGGTAGCCAATGACCAATAGGCAGCTGTCTAACAGTTAGACTGGTTAGCCTATTACAGTAGCTTGTTCCAAATCTGATTGACTTTGCAAAGTAGACCCGAGTACACTTTAGATATTATGAAATTCGACTCTGTGGAGCCGTCACTCAGCGTTTACATGATGACTGTGTATTCTAAAATAGAAAATATGGTAACGGGACAGGATCAGGAGTGATTTATTCAGGATTGGGACAGGACGGGATTATTTTTTGACTTTGTCATGGGACCAGGATGGGATGGGAATTTTTTTTTTGTGGGAGCAGGACGGGACAGGATTGAAAAAACCCTCCTGTGTGTCAGCCTCTAATTGAGTAAGAAATGACTCTACATGCAGGAAACTCACCTGGGTGAAGTCGTCGCATGTGTTTCTTCAGTTCCGAAGACGTCACAAAACGTGCGTCACATTTTGGCTGCGAACATTTGTATGGAGTCTCACCTAAAAACAGAAACGCACCCACAAATACGTCAAGAACCAACACAGCTCATGTTGTAAACAACTGAGTCAGTTGAGAGGAATCCAAGCTTCAGTCCGAGGAAAGCAGAGCGGCTCCACTGTTCCACCTGGCTGAGCTTCAGGCTCCTGGTTGAAGACAATGCGACGTCTCTCACCTGTGTGTTTTCTCGCGTGTGCGATGAGAGAGGAGGAGACGGAGAACGACATGCCGCACAAGTCACACTGGTACGGCTTCTCTCCGGTGTGTCGTCGTTTGTGATACGTCAGGGTGCTGGACTGAGCGAACGCCTGACCACAGATGTCACACACGTAAGGTTTTTCTCCACTGTGCAGCCTGTAGGACGCGCACACACACAAAAACCCACACATTTAGACTTCTTATCTAAACAGAGAAATATAACCAATGTGAAAAACTAGAGTGTCAAGAAGAGAGGCTGGATTTGGACATTTGTACCTGATGTGTATTTTGTAATTGGATGACGTAGCGAACTTGAAACCGCATCTCTCGCAGGTGTAAGGCTTCTCCTCGCCGTGGTGCATGCGGCGATGAGCGACAAGCTGACACTTCTGAGCAAAACACTTTTCACAGTCGGGACAGTTGAACGGTTTCTCGCCTGCAACGAATAGCAGAGAGACAGAGACAAAAAGAGTTTAGTCACGCTGCAGAAATAAAGAGAAAGAAAGAAATGAATGAATGAATTAATAGGGATAATGTCCAAACAATAAAGTAAAGTGTCCGTGGGTGACGCCCTTACAAGTTCAAGAGTCTTATCACCCATGGGTAAAAGCTGAGAGCACTTCCCATATTGGCAATGCCCAATACAGTGATCGCCGGATCAATTCCTGACTGTAGTCTACTACTGTATGTGTCATTCCCCCAGTCTCGTCTCTGCACTGTCCTGACAATTAAATGTTAAAATGCCCAAAAATATCTTTTAAAAAAACTGTCAATTACCTGATACCTGAATGGCCACATTGGTTTGGGTTATTTGGGGAATTTGTACAGACTACATAATTCAGCAGTAAGGGCAATTTTAGGCTAAATTAGGCAGTTTGAAAGTGAAAGTTCCAAAGCTGTAGCACATATGGTTGATTTATTATGAATTTTAGATTAATGCTATAACGCCACCATCAGGACTATTGTCTTGTCTTTCCAGTTGCAGACATCTGGCATTTTGACATTTCATCATCATCCTTGCTGGGGCTTGAAACCACAACCTCCAACACCAAGAACCAGCTCCTAACTCACTGAGCTGATTGTCTGGAAGTGAGACCTGCCTTATTTATTTATTTATTTATTTATTTATTTTTACTGGTTTTTAGTTTTGTCTTTAGTGTTTTGCTGTTTAAAAATGCCACTCTTCCCATGTTCCGATGAGAGCATGTTCTAGAAAATTCAGTTTTTGAGATAAAATTCTGATATTTGCCAAACTTCATCAACCATGACTCCAGAATATTCTCATTTTTCTCAGGAAGATTGAAAATGTATTTAGCAAGAATTGGATGGTATATGTTTACAGTAGTGTTTACATGCACTGTTTTAGCATGTTTGGTGTCAACTGAGCAAAAATTGTGGGAGAGTGATGAACTTCATCATTCGTAATCAGTCTAAGTGGGCAAAAGTTTCAGCAGTATTGGGCCGACGTTTTGGTGAAAGTTGCAAAACTGTAGCATGTACCGTTGGTTTAGTAGGAATTTTCATAGTTTTAAAATTTTAACCCTATTGTGCCCCCCGCCCAGGAGGAATATTGACATGTCCTTGGAGTTGAGTAAATCTGACATGGGTCCAGACATTTCTGTGAAGATTTTTTCACTGTTTATGCATAGGAAGTAGCTTACGCTGCCCGGCCCCTAATTATGAATGAAAATCCTGAGTGTCCTGATGAGCTGCTCCACTCACTCACCTGTGTGTATGCGCAGGTGAGTCTTGAGCTGCGTGGCCTGTCTGAACGTCTTGGAGCAGAAGATGCAGACGAACGGCTTCAGGCCCTTGTGGATCTTCTCGTGCCGCCGCAGGCTGCTGGCGTCTTTAAACAGTTTGTTGCACTCGGTGCACGACAGCGACATCTCGTCCATCTCTGACGGGTCCTGTTCTCCGATCTCGGTTCCCTGGTCCTCATCGTCGTCTTCCTCCTCTTCCTCCTCCTCGTCCTCCTCATCGTCGGCCCCCATGGAGCCGCTCTCCTCCTCTCCCCCCTCCTCCTCCATCCTCCTCCTGCCTCGGCCCCTGCCTCTCCCCCTCCCCCTGCCTCTCCCTCTCCCCCGGCCTCTTCCTCTCCGCCCCTCTCCGCTGCTCAGGCGAGCCTTCTTGGCCGGAGACTCGTCGTCCTGCGAGGGGCTCCAGTCGGCCGAGGTGTCCCCGAAGTCCTTCACACTTGTGTCTGAATCTTCTAAAGACACATCTTCATTGTTGTAACTTCCTCTTCCTCTTCCTCTTCCTCTCCCTCGGCCTCTCCCCCGGCCCCTCCCTCTGCCTCTCCCCCTCCCCCTGTAGCCCTGGGTTTTGGGGGTCCCGTCGGCCGAGCTGCTGGGCTCCGCCAGCTCGCTGCTGATGCTCTTGGGCCGTCCTCTCTTCCTGCCCGGTCCGAGTCCGGTGCTCCTTGGCGTTGTGGGGAAGTACTCTTCGTCGCTTCTGTCTCCCTCTCCCACATGTTCGCGTTTGATCACGCCTTCCCGATCAATGCCGGCCCTCCCCTCCTCCCTCCAGTCCCCTCCCATGGAGACAATAGACAGGGGAACCGGCGAGCTGGGGCTCCCAGGAGAAGCTGGACTGGGGGGAGAGAGTCCAACCTCTTTGTCCAACTCTGACTGGGAAGTTTCGCTCGGCTCAGACCAGTGGGGGATTTCCTCCAGATACTTTGTGGCCTCAGGCATTCCCAGGAACACAGCTGCTCGACGCACAGCTGCTTGTCTGGTGCTGAAAACATGAAAAATTTCATTCACAGTTAAAGGAACAGTTCAACATTTTAGCAAATTGGCCCATTGTCATAATCCCTATAGTCATAGCAGTTGGTCTGTTACCTTTAATTGTCGGTGCAAGCTATTTTTCGATCGGTGGGGCAGAGGCGAGCTGCTCAGAGCTACGCAACGGAGGCTAATGGGATTTCCACATCAAACTCATCAAATACACAATCCATCAACTCCAAAACGCTCTCATGAACAAGTTGTGACCTGCCCGCTATGAAATAATAATGTATAATTATGTAACATTAAGACACACGAAGCAAATACTTGAAATATACTTATGCTTTCAAAGTCACTCTGCCAAGCAGCTGTGTCTGAGATGTAGTTCCAGCTACGTATTTGCCATGAAAACAACTCGGTCTCGTAACATTGCAGTATTATTTCATAGCGTGGTAAATGTGCAGGTCACATATTGTTTTGGAGTTGTTGGATTGTGTATTTGATGAGTTTGATGGGGGAAATGTGCCTCTGTAGCGTTAGCTGAGCAGCTCGTGTCTCTGCCGCGCTGATCGAAAAATGGCTTGCACCGACAAGAAAGGGTAACAAACTACTGCTATGACTATAGGGATTATGGCAATGGAGCAATTTGCCAAAATGTTGAAACATCCATTCAAACCTGACTTCTCTTCAGATCAATCCCACAGCCTGTATCTAAAACCTGTCTTACCTGCTGAGATTCATCTGTCCAGTGTAGATAAACTCCAGTAGCTTCTCTAGGGCGTAGCGGCTGACCTTGTCGGGGTCCAAGGTCGTGACATCTTGAACTTTCTCCGCCTGGGAGGAGAAGTACTTGCTGAACGCAGCCAGGATGTTACGGTGAGCTCTGAACTCCACGTCTCTCACCATAATGGTTATGTCGCACAGGAAGTCCATCTCCCGCTGCTGGTGCAGACGCTGCAACAGCAGCCTCCCATGATTGGTGACATGAGTCATCTCTGCTGCTGGAAAACAACAGACAGTCAACATCAGTGTCTGTTACATCTGTTTAAATTCACATTAAGTCGCTGTTCTCTCTCTGTATGAGCTGAAAACGATATTGGCTGAGAATATTCACATTTCAAAATGGATCATCATAATGAAGTGCAGTCTGCAGGTAGTGAAATTTTTCACAATTACCCTTGTCATGTTTTTTCTGTATTACTTTTGGTCTGTTCATATACATTATGTACTAAACAGCTGCTGCCTTCAAGGTTACTGTTGCCCCATGTTCCTCAATGGACAAAGCACACACGTTACTTAGAGTTTTTCTAAACTGTATTCACATGTTATAGACTTATTCTCACTCATGTGACTCTCATGTGAAAGCTCATGAAAGCAATGTACCTTCATCATACAGAATAACAGTACTGCACTGCATTTGTGTTTTCAAATCAAATCCCTTTGAAATCAGTTACACAAACTACGTTGTGTTACATTAGAATTGAAAAATTAATTGGTTTGTCTACAAAAAGCCAGAAAATAAATGTTTATATTTCCCCACACTCAATAACATGATAATTTCATATGACTTTTAGTCAAAAAAAAGACAAAAATGTTATTTATCAAGAGTTAAAACAAACAAGCTAAATTAGAAAATTGTTACACTTGAGACATTAAACAAATAATCTTGTTTGAAAAATCACTAAAACACCAAATTGATCTCAAAAATTGGTGATTAAATTTTTGTTATGCTGACAATAACACAACATTAGTGAAGTCTTTTTCAAGTGTGTTTATTTTCTGTTTAAACTTTAAACTAAGATGAGTGATTACATTTACAGCATCGACTCATTAAATTGGGTTTTATAGTTTCTTTACAAAATTCATTCCCGTCATTAAAATCCAATATTATATCTAGATCATGGACACAGAATATTTCAATTAAATATATATCATTAAAAGACATCGTATCAAAGCACAGGGGAAAATGTGAATGTCACGAATTTATAATCAAATGGTAAAAATAAAAACTTACTCCCAGTAGTGTATCAGTGATGCTGAGAAGTTGAGACACAGCTTCACCTCCTTTTAGATTGTAGACCTCTCTGTTGAGCATAATTAGGAATAAACAACACATTATGTGAATGTGTTAGCAGACAATCCACAGCCTATAGTAACAGCCTAGATAATGATTTACCATCTAAATAACAATTCTTCTACAGATAGGACTCTCTGATTCAGCAGCGTTGACAGGTGAGATGAAGAAACGGTTTTGGAAAATAAAAGCTCCCGCCTGCTTCCTGAGCAGGCCTCCGGCACAGGCTAACGCTAGCAGCGTTGTCGTAGATAGGTCAAAATGACTCCTGGTGGCCGTCTGTCCCCCCACACAGATGTATGTAAAGTCTGTGTAGAGTAGACGCCACCTTCGGAGTGGTTTTTAGTTGTTAATGTCTAACAGGAACGGGTAGTTGGTGGGGCTGAAGCTAGCTGTTTTCATAGTGGTAAAAAGCGCGGAAAACATTGTGCTCTTATTTCGAAGGTTTGTCGGTTTGCACCGGTGGTGTCGGCGTAAGTTGGCACAAAATGCCAGAAACGCTAGTTTCGGATACGGGTCGTGCAAACATGTCATTAATTGTGTTATTTGGTTCAAATCAATGCAATAAATTGATCCAGAGCAAAGTAAATAAAAGCAGTAAAGTACCTTCTAATATCCGCGATCTCCAGCCATTATCCTGTGACGTCGTAATTTCTCGCGAGACTGCACGTGACCAAAGATACTAGGTATGGTCAAGATGAACACTGCCCCGCATCGACAACGGACTGGAGTAAGGTAAGTTACCATCTCAAAATTACCTAAATGACACAAAACATGTCCTTTAAATCAATGTACATCGATGTTGGTCTTTATCTTGCAGTGTTTTGCAGCACAGCACTTATTCACTTGCATATGGGTCCGATTCACACCATCCATTGAAGCACAAAGTAGGAGTTATCAGAACCTTGCAACATTGCTGATCCGAGTTACTTTTGATCAAACAGCAACTGTTTGATGCTGAGGAAATGAACAACACACAAAAACCATGGTGATGTGTGTCTGGAGAATCAGAGAAACTCAGGAAGCAAACATCAAATCCCTATGTTTCAAACCTACGCTCAGGCAAAGGGTACACCCAAAAGACAGGGTACCACCAGGGCCGTTGCTAGGAATTCTGGGTCCCCTGAAAGAATACTAAGTTGCGCCCCTGTCCCCTGACTTTCCCACTTTTTTTTCTTAGACTACGTATGTAGGCTATTATCATTTCTTATTCAGCCTACTTTGTTTTGATGCTAATGCAGCATTATGACTACTAGTCAGGGTCTTATGCAGAATAATTCAGTCATTTAAAGATTAGACTTCTGGGTTTTTTTGTGGGCTCTACTGGGCACTGGGCCCCACACTCACAAAAGCAACCTGATAGCCAAAATGCTGTCCTAGGCAGCGAGGAATGCAAAGAAAAAAAAAATAGAAACACAAATGGGGACATGTGACAGGTGTAATAACTGCATATGACCTGGGATTCCATATAGTAATTTTATATTTTAAAGGCTGTCTGGGTTGGGTGTAGCTCTGCTGAGCTGTGGAGCAATGAGCTGTGCTAGAAGAGCAGGTAGTCCTCTGGCTTGAGAGGTCAGAGAAATAATTAGGGACTGAAATCAGGATCCAGGACAGCAGTGGGGTCAAGTGAGGAAGATAGTGATGGATGAGACCAGAGGGGAGAGCTAGTCCAGTGAGTGAAGCTGTAATAGGCTGGGAACAAGGCGTAGGTGTGGGTTAGCGATCACAGAGTGGGAGGGCAGGGTTTGGAGTTTGGATGTGGCTCAAGAGGAGACATTATTTTCTTTCCAGCCTCATGTTAAAAACACTATAATGCTTGGTTATTCTGGTTCCAATCAATGTCTGTTGTTCATCCTGCCTGTCTCGGCTCAGGTGAGGGTGTGTATGATGTCAACAGTTAGTCACGTTAGTCCAGTTTATATGTGTGGACTCCATCTGTCCTGTAGAGGGAGGAGTGGTTCCAGAGCAGATCAAGTGGTTCCAGAGCAGAAACAAAGTTGTGAGTAGCAGGTGGACTGGAGCCAGGTGTTGATGCTGCTAAACGCTCTGAACTGAGGGACAGCACAGAGAGAAGACCACAGATAAAAACCCACTCATTCCCATCTGGCAGCATGAGAGTTATCAGTTCTTTAATGGATTTCAAAGAATGACTGAACATTGGCAGAAACATGGTTTTTGCTGACCTCCAGTGGCTGAAGTGAGACACATACTGTGAGACCTGAGAATGTCATGTGTGGAGGAAATGGAAGGAAGGGGATCAGTAAGCACTCTGCATGTAAATACACAATGGGTGCACAGCTCAAACAAACATGAAAGATGTTAAAGGGCCAGCACTCGCAAAATGTCCTTTAGGTACCTTTAAGGTTATAGTAGCATTTTTTAAAGTGGGGTTGTATGATATCCAAATAGCCACTAAGTACTTTAATTGTAGTAACGCCAGCTCATAGTCCTGCCCAGAGATATACAACATACATTGTTGTGAATAGACCAAAAGAAACGGCCTATTTTCGTGGCCTAAAAGAGGTTTTACCTGAAAAAAAAAATACACAGTTCCATTGTTTGCTATAATGTAATTTTTTCCAAGTGCAGGAAAAACGCAATTTTTATTTGGAGCTGACTAACTGCTGATCGGGGGGCGCTAACCCTGGGCTGGAAAAAATTATATTAGAGCGAACAATGGAACTGTGTTTTTATATCAGGCCGTGAAAATAGGTCGTTTCTTTGGGTCCATTCACAACAATGTATGTTGTAAATCTCTGGGCAGGGCTATGGGCTGGCGTTGCTAACGGGAGGAGTGCAGAGAGTCTTCTACTGCAATTAAAGTACTTAGGGGCTATTTGTAGATCACACAACCCCACTTTAAAAAAATGCTACTATCCCTTTAATGTAACAGGTGACCAGGTACAAACGTTTCAACAGTACACTGAAGAAGAACGTTTGTACCTTGCCATCTAGGAAATACCTATAGCCCTGGTGCTAAGGATTTCTGTTCCTTTTTTTCCATCCTGGATATTTCTAGATCAAACCCTCACGTTCATGTGCTCAGAATGAAAAGAAGCCTGGTTCTTCTCTGGAACAGCAGGAGGGATTTCAGTCTCTGCAGGTGGGTTTAATAGGAAGATAAGTGAGCTGAACATTGCACTAAAAAAATCAATAAAACCTCCAGCAAGTGAGCCAAAAAGCCCACCTCATCTTCATCGGCACCAGCAGTATCATTTTGTTGTTTTGCAGGAGCAAATTACCATCCAGGAAATCTTCCTCACGACATCAATCTGTCTTCGCTCTGGCTGAGAAGAGAATGTCTTCCCACGTTGTCGGCAAGAACTGAGGCTTTTATAGTCGAAATGGACTGGAGCGCTGAGCCTCAGGTGGCACCAACAGATTCAATTAAAGGAGCACTAACGCAAATCCGCGGCCACTAGATGGAGCCAGTGGCGGAGCATATCAGATATAAACAAGTGCAATCAGTTGTCAGAGAGAGAGAGCAGCCTCGTTTGGTGATAAAGAAGAACAAGTTCTCTAGTGTAGGACATGAGGAAAAAAAATATGCACCACCCCCTCCCCTCACCGTGCGATTGGGGAAAGGAAAAAAAAACTCCCTAGCAGACACGGCAGCTCTACGTCGTGCACAACCACAACAACAGCTATAACTCCAGGACGGAGTGCGTGCAGACCGCAGTGGACGGCTCCTCAGTCCATGAGTTTCATGACTCAGACTGGATCATGTAAATCCAACTGCAGGAATATCCGAGGACGGGAGTGTCACCGTAACAGCAGTAACACACACACACACACACACACACACACACACACACACACACACACACACACACACACACACACACACACACACACACACACACACACACACACACACACACATGCATACACATGTCTGAAGAGGAGCAGCCTCTCTGTTTTCCAAAACCACAGAGTGGCTTGTGTTAATGTGCTGTTAAAATCATTTATGCGAGAGGACAACTGAAGAGAGACACCGGGGCGTGGAGAGAAGTGTTGTAACGAGCGATTCAGTGACTGTAAGCAGCCTAGCACTGCTACATTACTATTTACTATTGCATTTTTCCGATTCGGAGTTTGGTTTTCCGCGTTCCGAGTGCAATTAAACGCAGCAAGCGCCGGGCCGGCTTGGATCATCTATTTGCCCCACGGACACTACACTGTTTGCTATTTTCTTTGTACATTTATTTATGGCTCCCCCCGACGTATCTTTTGCATTTTTTTGCATTCCAGCTTATTTTATGCCATTACTGCTGTATTTGCGATGATGCTCCTTTAAAACTCCACACCGGGAAACACTATCATCTCACCCACATAGAAGAGTAAATTAGATCCAAATGTTCTTAATAACTACCGACCTGTATCCAACTTACCATTTTTAAGTAAAGTTTTAGAAAAACTGTTTTTTAACCAAGTTAATGACTTTATAAACAGAAAGAACATTACCCCTGTGAACCCACACCTCCCAGGTAAGAGTCACACGCGCTTGCCAGTCAGCCAAAGGGACATCCCCTTGGCCAAGCAGCCAGGGCACATGATCAATTGGAGACATAGTGACAGGAACCTCAACTGTCAAATAAGTATGGATACATGTTCCTCGGAAATCCATGAAATTGAATGTGGGGTTCCCCAAGGGTCAATTTTGTGTGTAAAGCACTTTGTGTTACATGTCCATGTAGGAAAGGTGCTCTATAAATAAAGTTTGATTGATTGATTGAAAAATATCCACTAAATCCACCTGCTGCTTCAAAATGACTCTTGATAACATGTGAGCATATTCAGTGATGAGACACAATAAGACTTCATGTTTACAGCGCAGTTTATATTTATGGGAAGAAAACAACAAAGTCATTGTATATTAAAATAAATGATTTAAAAGGAAGAATTGATTGTGCACCCACCTGCTCATTTACTGTAACTTAATGGATAAACAGAGGCGGTTGTCCATTACCTCATGTCTCATGTTACTGTAATTCTGCTCTTTTGTTTTTGTATTATGTACTGTTTCCATTCATTCTTCGATTTTTATTTTCTTCCCCCGCTGAAGGTGCATTTTCTGTAGGAATTAGAGGTCGAACCTGAAGGGAGGGAGGGAGGAGTGGGCTGGTCTGGTTTTTTATGCTCATGTTCTTGTACTGTGGCATTATTCAACTCAATGACTGTTATGTAAATACAAAAAAAAAAAATCAATAAAGACAATGTTGAAAAAAAGGGAAGAGAAGCAGTGTTTGGCATTACTGTAAGTAAGAAATGATTCTGTAGATTTAAGGACATGAAAGTCATATTGTATCCTTAAAGTCACTCTGGAAAATATTGGCACAATATAAGAAGAGTAAGATGTTCTAAGTAGCAGCCACTCTGTTTTAACAGCATTGTAGCAGTGCTTTACTTGAAAGACCGGACATGTTTTTATTATGAGGAGAAAAACATGCAGTAAAGAGGAGAGCTGCAGAAGAGGTCACAACCTTATAGGACTGTATAACTGAGATTCCTCATTCAGCAAAAACACTGAGCCTGAAGGGCAGGAGTGAGTAATGGAGGCCTGTTGGTTTTATTGATCCCTGTGGTCATCGAGCAGGAGCTGCAACAACACAGAATATACAGACAGACTTTCTGATGTGCAGGATTAGCTAACACGACTCAGGTCAAGTCTAATGAACAGACAAAAACGGTAAATAACTGAGATGCTGCAGTGTAATATTCATCAGACTGATGTGTAGCCTGTGTGTGGGACTTGAGTCATTTAGCTGTGTGCAGTGACAGGCAGCAGCAGCTCTGTTGTCTCAGCTCTGAGAAGCGGCACATGCAAATTAGAGTGACAGAGATATTAGCAGCTGCACCGACAAACACAGAGCTGATGATCTGTGTATTAACAAACCATGGGTCTGTTAGAACTCTGTTTTATTATCTGTGAGGGAGGAGACGAGGCTCTGCTGCTGTGATGCTGTTTAATTCCCTCTGACTCCTCTGCTCCTGCTGCTGTGCTCCGTGTGTGGGGAGTGTATGAGCATGCACAATTGCACATACAGAGTGTGTTGGTGCTTGTGCAGTGCGAGTTCATGTAAACAAAATGTCTTGAGGCGTCTGATGGGTCTGTGTGAGTGTGTGTGGGTGGTTATTAAGGCAAGAGAGAGAGAGAGTGTGTGTTTGAATATGAGATAAGAGTGAGTGTAACTGGCTCAGTGAAGAGATAACAGGAAGAGGAGGAGGAGGGTGCTGATGGGGCTCAAGGAGACAGCTAACCCTAACCCACTGCAGCCAGTTTTTATGGATTAGAGGTTTATCAGGATTGGTCAGAACAATGACTAGTTTACTGTTTTATTATCACCAGACAGTTTTAGAAACGGTAATGCAAATAAAAGACACCACATGCAGGTGTGAGGGTGATTCACATCTACTGGAGACTAGGCTTGTAATGATTGGTTGATTGAGGGACTGGAAATTGACTGGAAACCATCCTGGTGTCATTTATTTTCAGGTTTCAGCCTCAGACTTGATGATTTGATATGATTGCCCATTACCATAATCCCTATAGTTTTAGGAGAATAGGTTCCTTTAATTGTCGGTGCAAGCTATTTTTAGAACGGCGGAGCAGAGCTGCGAGCTGACCTGCACATTCACCACGGTATGAGATACTAATGGAACGTTACGAGGCAGAGTTGTTTTGGAGGTGAATTCATGCAAAACCGCTGCATCCGTTATATTATCTCATAGCGTGGTGAATGTGCAGGTCAGAGCGTTTTGGAGTTGTTGAATTGTGTATTTGATGAGTTTGCTGAGTGAAACCAAAAAAATTCCAAAAGCCTCCGTGTAGCTCTGAACAGCTCACGGCTCTGCTCCGCCGTTCTAAGAATAGCTTGCACCGACAAATAAATGTTACGAAACTACTCCTAAAACTATAGGGATTATGCGGGCCAATTTGCCAAAATGTTGAACTATCCCTTTAACAATTAACTGATAAGATCAGAAGCATGCAACAGACTTCAGAGGGGAAAAAAAAACTTTAATTCACAGTGAATGATCTGCCCTGAAATTTGATATGCTCCCCCACTGCAACACTTCATCCCTCCTCCATGTAAATGTAACTTGGCACCTGCTGCTTTATGTGCATGTAAACAAACATCTAACCAACAATAACTCTGCATGTGGAAGTGCCTGGAGGTGAAATAAATTATGAAATTATGAAAATTCGTACTCTCAACAGCCAATAATACAGTGTATAGCCCCAAAGGCCATATAGTTGTTGCTCTGGAGCTTTTGATCACATCACATTATCCTCCTCAGCAGGAGCAGAACCTCCAACTGCAGGTGAAGATGATGCAGTGTGTATGTGTGTATTGCAAATTTTGATCACTGACTTAAAAATCATGTCTGTAATTAACTGATAACATGAATATGGGTGAAAACAGAAATATAGTTTTCGTCCCTCTTGCACTTTCTCTCTCCCCCGTCCTCCCTGCCTCCCCCTCATAATCACAGAGCTCCTGACAGATTGATTATGGAGTTTGGCTGATTGCACATGTCAGCTGGTCTCTGCAGAGGGAGGTTTGTTAGTTTAACTGTGTGTGCGCGCATGTGTGCACAAACCCCTGTTACTAACCATAAATCATTCTAATAGTCCTTTAATATCCTCACTGCTAAGTTCACACTGTGGACTTATCATGTATGTCTCAAATGGTTGTGGTCTTTGAACACATCACAGATCACTGTTATGACTCTATGTCTCTGCTGTGTAAGAAAGCCAGAGGTTGCAGGCGTGGTTAATCAGAGGAAACCACTGGTGGCATCAGCTGCATCAAGTTAGAGGGAAAACAAGGTTATCCGGAAACAAAGAAATTCACCCTTCAAAATAAATGTCTATAATATTGAAAGGACTCACCAGGGTCACTGTCTTGTTGAATGTTGCATATTCTTTCATTGATAAACATTTTGATTAATATCTTAATTATAGGCTACAAATGTAACATCAATAGTAATGGCAGTGAATGGATGAATGAATAGCTGTAAAGCTGTAGGAATAATCATGATGATATTCTGATATTGGACATTTCACTTAGGATGACCTTCTTTCTTTCTTTCTTTCTTTCTTTCTTTCTTTCTTTCTTTCTTTCTTTCTTTCTTTCTTACTTTCTTTCTTTCTTTCTTTCTGGCAACTGTGCATCTTCTTACCAACTGAATTTGTGTCTGAATGTAGGCTATTCTTTCTTTCTTTCGCTTTATTGTGAAAGTCCGTTGACTTGACTTCCTGTGGTGAGTCCCAGTGCCTCAGCTCCGTGTCCTCTGGTGCTTTATGTCTCGGGCTCAGAGCGCCGCCTCTCACTCCAACCAGCAGCTGCTGTCACTTCACTTCACATCAGGAGGTAAGGACGAGGCTCCTCTGTGTACGTGTGTGTGTGTGTGTGTTTGTTTCTGTGTGTGTGTTTCACGGCCGGTTTGTCCTCACGGGTTTCTCGGTGAAGTTTATCTCGCGGCAGCACAGTTGTCTAATTACTAATTAGTGGTCATTTACCGTGAAGTTGGTGCTGATTGGTGATGCGGCAGCGGCAGACCTGGGAACACTGTGTGTGAAGACATCCGTCCTCTGCAGTGGTCTCCAAGAGCATCCCCCGATGTGTGTGTCTGTGTGTTGCTGGTGTGCGCTGGATTGCAGTGGGGAGAGGGCAGCCATGTGTTTCGGGGGGTGCGGACCGGAGTGGGTGATGATGTGGACCTCACCGCACCTCACCCTACCTAACCCTAACCGGCAGGTCCGCGGAGGGTTCTTTATTCCCCGAGGAGGATGAGATGAGAACGGGTCAGACCGGTACTGAGGAGCTGCTGCTGGTTCACTGCGCCTCTCTTCCCTTTTCTCATTCCAGGTTAGGCTGCAATCACACTTACAATAAAAACCACTTCCTATTTTAAAAATCAGCCAGTCCACCACAGCTTCTGCACAACACACTGCAACATCAGCAGCCCATGTGAACCTGGACCTGAAGCTGCTGCAGCCTCCAGTTCTGCTGGCTGCTGTTTAGCCTACACACAGCTGTGCCTGGATCAGTTCATGGAAACTTGGTGCTTCTCCTCACCAGTGTTGGGCACAAGCCTACTGTTAAAAAGTGGCTACTAGTTACTATCCTCCAAAAGTAACCGAGTTAGTAGTCCTAACTGAATTAAAAGTAACTAATTACAGGAAAAAGCAACTATTGCGTTACTTTAAAAAAAAAAAATCACCAGTATGAGTAGGTTAGTTACAGATAAACAGCTTTTTTCTGACCAGTTGATAGACTGAAAAAAAGTGTTGGATTGTGTATTTGATGAGTTTGAGGAGGGAAGGGGCACCTGTACCATTCATTTCCATTGTGTTCACTGAGCAGCTGGCGTCTCTGCCCCGCTGATCCAAGAACAACATGCACCGATAATTAAAACTAATGAACCTACTGCTATGACTAGGGATTATGGCAATAGGTGAATTTGCCAGAATGTTGAACTTTCCCTTTAATGTGTGTATTATTTCAAAATGGGACTTATTGAGTCAAGTAACGGCACATTTTATTGTGAGTAACGGTAACAGCGTTATAACGAGGGAAGCAATAACTTTTTTGATAACTTGTTACTGAAAAAAGTAGCATTGTTATTCCAGGGTTCCTATGGAAAAGTATGGAATTTGATTTTATACATTTCCAGGTCTGGAAAAGTATGGAAAATGGAAGTCGGGGAAATATATGTATCTTAATACTTATGTGAAGTCATTTGGGTTAATTATTGCACTATTGTAGCCTATACAATCTCCTGGAAATTATTTGGTGACATAATGGCATACAAATTCAGAATAATGAAAACAAACAATTTATTGTATAATTTATTTACTTGATACACATCTAATTACTCAAATGTAACAAATTATTTGAATTTTCTTACCGAAGTCTGGAAATTAGGGTCTGGAAAAAATATGGAAATTTAAGATGTGTAGGAACCCCGTTACTCCCATCACTGCTCCTCACACTTGAGTTTTGAATATTTCCCTCTTCATTGATTGGCTCCTCATGTTAAGCATTGATTTCATATGACATATAGCCTACAGTCAGTGCACAGTCAGTTAGATAGGTGTCAATCTGAGGCAACAGTTGGATGATGTGCTGTGTGAAGCTGCATCATGTCTCTGTCTTAACAAGTCATGGACAGCGGAGATGTTAGACTGCAGCAGTTGACACAGGAGCAGCTCCAGGTCACAGTCAGGATCTGTCCTCATGTTTACCTTCACTGATGGTTTGTGTAACTACATCTCTAACTGGAGCCGTGCTACAACACGTCATCCACAGTGTCCGCCCAGAAAATAATACTTGACGTCCTAATCTTATCTCACCATCGTCTGTGGACATAGGAGGACACAGGAGGAGACACCCTAGTTTGAAGGAACCTTTTGCACTTCTTTTTAATTTCATTTTAATGTTAGAGGAGCAGTGTTTTTTAGCAGATTACCACCACTTTACCACAATGAATGAGTCATCTTGTGGTTAACACTTGTATCAGCGATGCATTTGTTTTCCAGATAGAAATCAGTAGCATCACACTGAAACAGATGTCGAGTGAACGTGGCTGCAAACTGATATTTTTGCAGCTTAAACTTAAACAATCAATGTTCCTCAGCTTGTGAACACATATTTACAGGTTGGTATGGGATGTTGATCTGTGGTCAGTTTGAGTCTCTGCTTGGTGATTATTACTGAGGTCATTTTGTGGTAATTTGTTCTAGTCCTTAACCGCACAGAAGAAATGTTAAAAGCCTCTTCAGACTTGAGAGGTTCTGACTCCGTTGAGTTTTATGACCTTGCAGTGCTTGGTCTGTCGCTCTGCAGAAAGTCCCTCTGCTTGTGTGGCAATGCTGCAGGAAGTCTGATCTGAAGACAGCTAGGGCCCGCAGCCTGGTTGTAATGTGGAGGTGAACAGGAAGTGTAGACACCAGGTCTGAAAAAAAGGGTGAGGAAATTACATTTTTATTGATGAGTCCTCCTGAGGTCCTGTGTATGTGTGCACATGTGTGTGCTTGTGTATTCCAGTGTTTGTGTTATCTTTTTGTAATGTAATCTTTTTGTCATGGAGCCAGAAGGACAACATACTCTGTGTGATTGCTTATAGCTTTTCCAGCAAACACAGTCGACAGCATACAGCATACAGCAGGAGTGCTTAATTGACTTTGTGGGTGTGTCTGCACTTTTGTACCAAACACACAATTGTAAATACACATACAGTCAGATAGAGAAAGAGGGGGGGGGGCAGTGGGTGCGGTGGGAGAGGTTCAGCCTTTAATCAATAGTGTCTACAGAGAAATGCCTCCACTGTCACTACAAGAAAAGGAAGAAGAAAAGTGTGTTTTACAGATAAAAAGCCATGAATGTGATTATCATCCGCTCCACAGGTGATTAATGAAAAACTTTAGTCCTCAAAAATACAAATAGAACTGAAACTGAAAGATCTGCTCCCAGATCAGATGTGTGTGATACTTCCAGGCCAGCCACCGCTGTCAGTCTCTCCTCTGTGAAGATGAACCTTTGGCCTGAGGTCCAGCCCTGATCGGGGGTGATAAGATCCGGTTCACCCATAAACAGTGATGACAAACAGTGTTACTAACAGCACTACTTAACAAGTAGTAACAAGTAGTTATTGTTTCCCCCGTTACTGTTACTGACAATAAAATGCACTGTTATTTGACTCGAGAAGTCCCGTCACAAAATGATACACCCATTAAAGTAGGCGTAAATAAGCGATCGCTTCAGCCTATGCCTTTTTGGTTCGTTTTTTTTTTTCTATTTGAACTAATGTTTTCTGTTGGACTTTTAATTCTAAATGACCTGGCCGAAATAAATACATATTCATTCATTCATTCATTCATTCATTCATTCATTCATAAAGTGTAGGTATTTATTTTAGTCCATCAACTAGTCCTGCTCAGGGCCATTGCTGGGAATTCTGGGCCCCCTGAAAGAATACTAACTTGGCAACTGACTTTTCCAGTTTTCTTCTTATTTAGCCTACTTTGTTTTGAATACAGCATTAGCCTACTATGAGTACTAGTCAGGGTCTTATGCAGAATAATTCAGTCATACAAAGATTAGACTACTGGGGTTTTTTGTGGGGCCCTTCTGGGCGCTGGACCCCTAGAGTTCTCCCCTATACAACGGCCCTGGTCCTACTTGTGTGGAGGAATACTGAGTGAGTTGGTTAGTTCCATATAAACAGGGGGTTAGGAGGGCGAGTCCAAGTAATATGACATATTTGAGCAGTAACTAGTAACTATAACTAAAAGTAACATGCCCAACACTGGTGGTAAAACCATTTCTTTTCACACCCCTGACCCTGATGTGTCCACAGACCTCTGTATACAGCAGTCTGAAGACACCCTTACCTGTGTTTCCCAAACAAGGAGTTTCCTGTGGTGTCTCTGTCACCTGTCGTCCTAGTCAGAACATGCTGATTCTCAGTCCTTTCAGAAAACACCTTAAAGTCAATGGAATCACAGATCAGCTGCACCACCAGCAAATACACAACTAGAAAGTGGGAGAGAGAAAATAAAGCACAGCACTGAAGAGACATGTCAGATCGCTGCTGAATGTGAGGAAACCAAATGAATCCTTCTTTCTGTCCGTGTACATAAACCTGATGTGACATTGTGTCTCAGAGTTAAAGAGATTACTGTGTAACCGAAAGGTCACGGGTTTGATCCTCACTGCAGCTGTGTGTCGTGTTAAATTAACTCTGACACGCTGTAGGCCTCACACTGCCCACAGACAAGCACCACTCCATTCATCTCCACTCGTCCTCATGGTGTCGGGGTCTGAAGAGGCTGCAGTCACATCAGACACATTTTATCTCTCTTTTTCTGGGTTAAATACATTCACATTGAAAGTGTTTAAATGCTGCTAATATCATTATGTTTGTTTTACAGTGTCTAATACTCCACCATAAACACACGTTTTAAGGGTCAAGGATCTGTCTCAGTCTCTCCCTGTCTTTACCAGAGCAGCTGGTTTATTGTTGCTACAGGCGTCAGACAGCAGACGACAAAGTCCCTGCTGCACCTGATATAATCCAGAATCTCCTGGAAACCAGTAAACATGACTGAACTGTAATGGCTTGACGTGCACATGACTGTAGACTGAGGTGCGCTATGCAAATCCCTGGAATAGTCCTATATTAGTAATATAGTGTGTTTTATGGTCAGTAACAATCAAACAAGACAGTTAAGGTAACAGTTATTGCTGTTGACATATGAACCATAGTGAGCAACAGGCTGTCCAGCTCACTGTCTTATTTATAGACGCATTTATAGATTGTCATGTTGTGATGATAAAGCAGCTCTAGTTTCTATATTAATGTTGTGAAAGTATCAAGGCCTCAGCACAGACCCTGTAGAAACTGAGCCTTAAAGGGATAGTAGCATTTTTTGAAGTGGCCTAATAAAAACCGTGTTTTTCCTGCACTTTGTTATATTATTATATTATAGCAAACAAGGAACTGTGTTTTTTTTTCCAGGTAAAACCTCTTTTAGGCCATGAAAATAGGCCGTTTCTTTGGGTCCATTCACAACAATGTATGTTGTAAATCTCTGGGCAGGGCTATGGGCTGGCGTTGCTAATGGGAGGAGTGCAGAGAGTCTTCTACTGCAATTAAAGTACTTAGGGGCTATTTGTAGATCATACAACCCCACTTTAAAAAAATGCTACTATCCCTTTAAAGGGGAACTATTTATCATATATGATCATATGATGTGTATATTTGTGTAGTCTTATCTGTCATCAACAAGAGTTACAGGGCGCGTTTGTGTTGCGATGCTGGGACACCTGGTTGGAGGCTCTGATTTTAGGCCGTGAATGCAGGCATTTTTGAAACTGTGTGTTTCTCTGCACGGTTTGGCCTTTCATCCACACGCAACTGCAGTTGTGGGCTCCTGAAACTGGAGTTTTTTGTAATCAGAGTCCAGGGTGAACTTTTTCAAAAAGTCCAATTTCAGCAGTCATGTGTGGACAGAAAAACCGAGGAAAACAGCAATTTCTTGTTGACATTGTTTGACGTCACACTGTGTGAGGGTAAACAGTAAGTTGTATACATGACCAGCTGACGGAGTTGCTGTTACTGGTGCTATTTAGCATTTAGCATTTAGCATAGCCATTGTTGTTTTTCCGATATGAATTTTTCCAGCCTTGTGATTGGCTAAAATGGCCTCACCACCTACTGCTTTGGCATAAAAGTTCGGTTTCAAAAATACCCATGTTCGTGTGGACTAGGCCTTACAAGGTTGGTTTTCAGGCAAGAGACACTAATTGGAAGGTAAAGAGCCTCCATTCTTCCCTTAACAAGTTACAAGTCATTTATTTAACCATCACAGCTACCCCGAAGCTGTTTAATGAAGGTAAAAATGTAGCATAGTTAAGCTAAATATCTTGCATGGTTCCTCTTTATATCGAGCTGTCAGAACTTCCTGTAACTTTGTGATGTCACAACAAAGCAGTCGCTGAGCCACGCCCACTAACCAACACTGACACAATTTGGTTTCTCTGAGTTCTTTATCTTAAATCTGCTCTATTTTTAGCAGCTAATCAGAAGAGACAATCAGAGGCTATACTCTCCTCTGATTGGCTGACACTGAGGCCTGAGAGACAAGATGTAAAACTACACTGAGATGGCTTTTGGTTCTTCAAACTAAAATCTTCTTATGGATCATATGAGAGGTGTGGTTTGATGTCAGTGTGTGAACATGACAAAACTGTAAGTGTGTGTATGTGAGTGTGTAATGAACAAGAGACACATATTCAAAAGGCCTCTGAAAAATATACAAATAAATCATATTTTGGCAGATATTAGTACTGTAGCGCCACACAAAAAAAAATATTCAGAAAAACACTTTTCAAACAACAGGTTTTTTTTTTCTGATTCGGTTTGGTTTGTGTGTTTGTTTGTGTGTTTGTTTGTTTGTTTGTCAGTGCAACAGAAGTTGATTGTGAATTGAGCCGTGACATGATGAGCTTCCTCCTGCTGCTTATAACGTTAAATTAGGGAGTGTCCTCTGAATGCCGTGAATGTCTCTGCAAATTGGACACATGCACACACTGACTCACACACACACACACACACAGACTGCTGTTGTGCCACAGGTTTAGCTGGTAAATTGTTCAGAGTAATGTTGTTGAGCTTCTGCTGATTACAATCACCTGATGAAGATACCAGGAGGAGTCTTAACGTAGGCTTCTGCTACCTAACCTCTCTATCACACACACACACACAGGAATACACACGTTTACAACACAAGAAAGAGGAAGCGCGTTGCCAACAGGCGGTCACATGCTGCAGGATGATGTCAGGCTGCGTTCAACAAACTGTGTCATGTTGTGGACAACAGGCGACAGATGTTTCCACACATGATGCGTTTGGTTGATGCTGGAGATATGACTGCTTTACAAATACTGAAAACTAGTAACTGCACTTGGAAGTGTCTGAAACTGATTGTGTTGTGTTGTGTTGAAATAACTTCAGACATCAGAGATGCAGAAGTCTTTTACAGAACAGGAAGGTGATGAAAACTCTCCACAGCTCAAGGTCACACAGCGTTTAGTTTAACAGAGGATGGAAATGACACCTGGTACCAGTCAAGACGTTTATGTCTGCAGAGTTAAGATTATTTTTGCTACTTTATTTGTGCTTTTCCATGTCAGGAGGTAAAGTTTTCATTCACGTAGAAAACCTTTTCCCTTCCTCTCTGTCCTCGCTCCCTCTGAGACGGTGACACTCCCCAGAACTGGAAATTCAAGCCTGATTGACCTTAACTTCCTCGAATACTCGTCCTGTTTTGAATTCTTGAGATCATTTAAGTGTCTGTGGTTTCGGGACAAAGGTTATCTCCTCCTGTCATCTGGAGAGAGTGAGTGTGCCACCGCACTCATGTGAGTCTTTCATTGTCAATCAGCGCAAGGGATGAGGTGATATTATAAAGTTAAAGCATGAAACAAATTAACTCTGTGTTGGTCGATAGACACAGCATTGAATTAAAGGGATAGTTCACCCAAAATTCAAATTTCTTCTCACCCTCATGTGGACTAAGTGTTGGGAGAATTTTCAGAGTCCTCCGTGCCTTCTCTGAGTTACAGGAGGCTCTGTGCAGCACTGCAGCATATGACGGTAGCGAACAGGGCTCACTTTTCTTCGTACAAAAAGACACACCAAAAACCGCACGCAACAGTATTTGTCCATATAATGGTTGTGAATGGACACCAACTTTCTTTGTCCAAAAAGACACACCAAAAAACATCCAAATACCTCCATACTGCTCGTCTGTAATGTCCCTCTTGTATTGATGCCTCGAAATGAGAAATTGTTCAGAAAAAAATTGAACAAGTCTACATTTTAAGCTTGCTTGTAGCATGGATGACTCTGAAACTTCCCAACCCTTAGTCGACATGAGGGTGAGTAGAAAATGAGTGAAATTTGAGTTTTGGGTGAACTATCCCTTTAACAATTTACAACTTAGACTGAAAACAACTAATCATATGGGAACATGATCATCTTTTTTTCTTCCATCATCCTTTATTTTACATTCTTATGTAAGATTTCTACATGGACCCTGCAAACCTCAGCTCAGCCATGGCTTCATGGAGGATGTGAGGAAGCAAAATGAAAATGCTGGATCTGTTACTCTGTGTATTCAAAACTTGAATGGGATGTTTCATTATATTTGTGACAGCTTGTCAGCACAAACTGATGAAAACAAATATTCCCAGAGATTGTTCTGAACCTTGATTTGACACCTTAATATTTATTCGATTTTATTTTTTGGATGGAGCGAGGGTTGTCTGACTTGTTTTTGTCCGACAGAAGAACCATCCGCAGGTCGTCTGTGGATATTATGGTTATTATGATCTGTTTATTATTATTATGATGTGTGACAGGAAGTCAGGTTGTAGTAGCCTAGATGAACAAATAACACAGCGTGTGTTGTTTCCTTTCATTCAGCTTTCAACTAACACTGCTGTTGCTGTGGCAACCATGACAACAAATATCGTCTATCATAAATAAAATATCAAATATCATCAACCAATCTTTTTTATTTTGTCCAAAAACATAAGCAAACATGTAACCACAGAAAACTTAGATACACCACTTTTGATCTTGTGTTTTTTGTGGTATCCATGACAACCAAGGTCCAGCAGGCCGACTTTATCAGTCTTTAACAGGTTTTATTGAGGGATTAAGACTAAACTGTAATCTGTGGTGTGTGAGAACTGCACATCCCCAACACATGATCAAACAGACTTCTCTGTGTGAAAGCGTTTCCAGTGAGTGGTGGGTGCAGTAGTCAGAGCTGACCAGTAGGAGGCAGCGTCACATTGTGTCTCCAGAGAACGGACATTTACAGTAAAGCGAAGTAGCCATCAGTTTGAATCAGAGACGGTACCCTGGGCTCATCCATCAGTGATGCTTGAGGGGGTTCAGGTCTCTGCATGATGATCCTGAATCAGTGTTTCCTCTGAGTCACAGTGACGCTGTCCTCCTCTGCAGCGACACAACGCTGCACGTCCAACCTGGAAAACCTGTTTGTGTTCAACGGAAATGACCTCAGCTCATTGTTCTGGAGAGACGAGGCTCTGATTTCCACAAATTACAATCTAGGCTACAGCATTTTGGAAATAAAGTGGATGATTGAATTCCCTCCTAAGTGTGGGGATAAGTCCAGTTTTCATCTGCAAAACAAACACTGGACAAAGCTGAGCGTTTTGTAATGGTCTGTGAGATCAGCAGGAACAATCATTAAGATGTCAGTTTAGGATGATGATGGTGGAGCTGATTGCCTGTAATGAGCAGCATTACAAAGACGAGCTGACACACCGTATTGATCAGGAGCAGGAAACGGCCAAGTTGCGTTCAGGAGTTAAACTTTTAACTGCATCTTCAATCATCATCTACAGTATGTGCTTATGTCCATGCTTTTACTGTTTTCAGTCTAATACAATCTTGTTAATTTTGTTATGCTCATAATGCGTTTATTTTGAATGGGTTTTTTTCCATGTACTTTTAAACTTTTAGAGAAAACTGTTGTTTTGTATCTATTAACAAAACTACTCAGAGGCTCTGGAGTGTTTCCCAGATCCTGAAATATTTCACATGGTGCTGTGATGTTTTCTTTCCTGTGCCCAGCGCTCCAGTCTGCACTGCAGCTCATGTGGCGCCTCAGTTTATAAAGAATTCAGGTTTACAAATAAGTGTCTCCTGAACACTGTGCTGTTATTGTGTGAAACGTCCAAGTGGCAGTGATAGGTCAGCAATTTGCAACATTTTAGTATTTCTATTATAACAGAAAACCATTCTCGTAAATGTGGAGTAACAAGAGCAGTGAGATGATGACTCTGTTCTTGTGCATGCTGCTCCAAGAAAAACAAAGACTTAAAGGGATAGTTTAACATTTTGGCAAATTGGGCCATAATCACTATAGTTTTAGGAGTAGGTTTGTCCTTTCATTGTTGGTGCAAGCTGTAAGATAATAACAGAACGTTAAGGTGGAATTGTTTTCGAGGCAAATGCAGAGTCTGCTTGCTGAAAAACTGCCTCGAAAACAACTCTATTATGTTGTGCTATTATCTGATAGTGTTGTGAATGTGTAGGTCACAACACTAGAGCATTTTGGGAGTTGTTGGATTGTGTATTTGATGAGTTTAATGAGGGAAACCAAGAAATATTAGCCTCCATAGTGTAGCTCTGAGCAGCTCACGACTCTGCTCCGTCGTTCTAAAAATAGCTTGCACTGACAATTAAGGGTAACAAACCTACTCCTAACACTATTCATTAGATTCACATGACGTCACTGTGTTTCTACGCCGCCATATTTGTGTCCGAATCAGGGCAATCTGGGCACAGACCACAGCATGTCATGTCACCAGAACAAGTGGAGTAGGAGGAGGAAATCAGCAAGAAACCAAAAATTGACGTTATTTGAAAGATACCAGGATTTATTGAGCTGTTGGCTGTGATAGAATTTTTATTCCTACTCAAAAGACAACTTATGGGCGGAATAAACTAATGATTGTCGCAGCATGGGCTGTGACACGTCTCATCAAAAGAGTGGATGAATTATTTTTTTTAAAAACGTGGATATATTGAATTTAGCATTTTGATTATCCTACTTTCTTATTAATTACTCACTGATCCTGCATTTTGGGTGTTTTAACAGTTGGATTGTGGGACGCTATTTGATCAGAGCAGGATTTATTTTTATCATTAAACAGCTTCAGACGTTAAAACCAAAGCTTGTCAAATATTCTGCCTCCCATACCGTGCTGGAAACCAAACCTGGGATCAGAGCAGCTCACAGCTGTGTCTGTGTCACTGCTCCGCGACACAACCGTGTCCGTCTCTTATTACAGACAGGACTACATAAATGCACACATCGTGACATTTATAATTCATCGATCTACTTATTTATTATCAAGAACATGTTGAAAACAACTGCACACGAACAGGAGGATTAAACAGGCAATGGACCGGACCAACTTTGATCAACAAAAAATTAATTAATTCACTATCCACTTTAATAATTGAAAGTCTGTTGTTATGGAGATATAAACCAGACAGGATGTCCCTGTCATTTTGTCAAGAAACTGTTATTTCCATCCTGTGGTTTACATGCTCTCATATGAGGAGAACTGTCAAATCGGACACAAATATGGCGGCGGTCACTTCGACGTGACGTCACTGCAACCCATGAATAAGGATTATGGCAATGGGCCAATTTGCCAAAATGTTGAACTATCCCTTTAATGTTGAAAGGTCCAGATGTCAGTGTTAACCATGTTGTATACTTGCTTCCAGGGAGCCACTGATTCCCATTAATGTCCAAGTGGCACGAACCCTGTGCCACAATCTGCACTTACTCATGAACACTCAGCAGTAATGGACGTTCCCTGTGTGCATTCATGCAGGTTTCATGAGTCTGCTAAGTGGTTTACATTTCTTATGGAAAATTGGCTTCAAGGTGAAAGGCGGTTCGGTGTCAGGACCAGGAGGCTTAGACTGAACTTCTGCAGAGGAGCCTGTTGTTCTGTCTGGGATGTCGGTTTAACAGCAAAAACCTATTGGTTCAATTAAACATACAGTTTATTTTGGTCATGAACTGAGACTTTAAACCCACTTTATAGACTAGGCTACTGTATACCTGGTCAGAAAAAAATATATAGAAAAGGCTCTTTGTACCAAATGCTTTGCCACTGATGTTTAAACTTGTGTGCGACTTCATTGTTTTGTTGTTGTTTTTTTTATAGTGAGACAAAAGCCAAATACAGTTGTGGGACAATAATGTCCATTCTCTTCCTTCCTGGTTCTTATTGGACAACTTGGAACTTACTGCAGGTCAGAGTTGAGTTTGGCTTTAGATGGATGCACATGAGAGGCAGCAGGGGGCAAATCAACTAATGTGAGGACACGATTCATTCATTTTAGGGGATTGTTCATTATAGGAATCAAATTATAAAGAGGAGGGAAAGTGTATGGACTGCAGGAGGGAAGGCATTTTAGGAAATGACACCAGAGAGAAATGTTTCAGTATCGTGAAAGCTGTGTGTGTTTGTCACAATGCTAGCATGTGGGAGGGAGTCTGACTGCGTTGGTCCTCCAGTGGAATGTCAACAATGAGTCATGTTAGCCTCCTTGTCTCAGGGTGGGAGCTTGTCTCTAGTTCAGCCAGTTTCCTAACGTAATGCCCAACACCCAAACTGAACAGGTGTGTGTCATCACCCTGATACCGATAGGCTACACCCGCTTTTTAAAAGGTCATAACCTCACATGTTCCTGGATGTGACTTCCTGTCCTCTTGCATTCGGTCTCAAGCTGATCAAATGATCAGGTGTTTGTTTGAGGAAGTTTAAAACATTTTAGATTAAGGTTCTTGATAGCGAGGACTTCCTTCCTTCTTTGGCTCTAGAACTGCTGGGTGGATGACCATGTGATTTTTTAGTAGCGTAGGTGTCACCTTGTGCTTCAGGAAGTTGTGAAGGCAATTTCCTCACTATTTTATTTCATTTGGCAGATGAAACGATTAACAAATTAATGGAGAGAGCAATCTGGAAATTTACTGACTGAGGAGGGAACAGTTTATATTTTCTAGAAATATGCTGTTTGCTGTCTTTGCCAAAAATGAGACATGAGGCTCAGTATCACTCTCATATCAGTCTCTTATAATGAAGGTGGAGCCCCGCCCCCCATCCAGTTGCTGTTGTTAAAGACTTTCTAAAAGCCAGGAAATAGTCCGCTCCTGGCCAAGAAACAGTCTGGCATGAACAGACTAGTTGATGGACTGAAAAAAAAAAGTGTACATAACCTACACTTTAACGGACAGTATTATTTTGTGATGGGACTTCTTGAGTCAAGTAGAGCATTTTATTTTCAGTAATGGTAACACTATTATAACGGGAGGAACAGTAACTTTTTCCCCCTTTTTTTTTGCTTCTTACTTTGAATATTTTTTTCAGACATGTTTTTATTAAACTTTTTATTGTAAAGCAGATGCAACAGGAACAACAAAAAACAAAGCATTAGCGACAGTGCACAAAATACAGACACTGACAACTCAACAGCAACTTTTTGGAATAGTCATTACTGAAAGTAGCGCCGTTAACTTTCATCACTGGTGTTGTTGTACTTTTTTATTAAAGACTTTCCAAAAGCCAGGAAGCAGTCTGCTCCCGGCCAAGACATAGTCTGGCACGAACCTCCAGCCACTGATCAGTGAGCTGCTGCTTCCTCCTGCTCCCTGACTCATTCAACAACAGGTTTGTCTCCCAAACACAATGATTGACATGAATGTTTGGAGTCATGTCATCAAGTGTGAAGCTTCAGTGATTAATCAATTGATTTTCCAGTTCAACTGAACTGACCCACAGTCAGTCTCAGTGATTAGCATCTAAATCTCATAGTGTTGTACTGTGCCGATAGCAGCTGCAGTTCAGACGCTTAAAAAGGGACTAAGCAGGATTTCTCCCGTGGCTATGCTACATTTTTTTTACCTTAAAGGGATAGTTCACCCAAAATTAAAATTTCACTCATTATACTCACCCTCATGTCGACTAAGAGCTGTGAGAATTTTCAGAGTCCTCCTCCGTGCCTTCTCTGAGTTACGGGGGGGTCCGCAGAGCTCCCGCCCCGGTGTCCCTGCTCATGCACCGTGACAAAAATGTGCTCCGTAACCGGCGATCTTTTGTTAAGACTACACATCATATGATCTATAACTTTATCCATCGTTGATTTTTTGCCAGCTTCACTGTAAACAAATGCACATGGCCAGGCGTAGGGTTAGCAAAACAGCGACCAGACTTGCATAGGTTCCCTTTAACTGTAGCCTAACTAATAATTATCTTCTTTTTTTTAAAGGACATTTTGTTTATTGATTCTTAAAGTTCCATAAAACCGTGAAACTTCATGTCTAATCAGTGAATTCACTCAGTTGCAGCTCTGGAGACTGATAAGAGATTAAAAACTCTGGTTCACATACAGGAGGCTCTAGTGAAAACCTGATGTTTCCCCTTTAACACAGACAGGTGCCTCGACCCCCGCCCCTCCTCTTCCTCCCCTCCCCTTCTCATTGGCTGTGTTCATGCTCCTGCATCTCTCTCAGGCCAATGGCGTGTCCTCCCTCCCCGCTGCGTCCCGCCTCCGGCCGAGTCGTCCTCTTCTCTGGCCGTGCTGCTGCTGCACTCGGCTCCCAGCCTCCCAGTCAGTCTGCGAGGAACTCCGTGCACGTGTGCGTGTGTGTATGTGTGTGAGTGTGTACTGTATGTGTGTGTGCTACAAAGAGCGGGGAGAGAGTGTGTGTGTATGTGTGTGTGTGTGTGTGTGTGTGAGAGAGAGAGAGGGAAGACTTTAAGAGAGAGGGACAAGGAGGAGCGTAGAGCAGCAGGTTTTGTCTTGAGTGACAGTGTTTTGTGACGGAGAGAGACAGGTCAGGGAAGTGAAGACGTGAAGATGATGGTGATGAAGATGATGGTGATGGTGGGCTTCCCTCAGCCTCCGCGGGCTCAGGTCAGTGGATGCCAACACTGCAGAGCTGCTGTCTGCTGTCTGAGAGAGTCTGTGTGCACATGGAATTCATGCTCCTCCTGCTATTGTATCATACTGAGTTCTCCAGTTCCCACACTGCTTCTGTTTGTCTGTTTGTGTGTGTGTGCAGCCTCATGCTCCTGCAAAAAACTGATATTTTGATAGAGGTCAAGCAGTTAAGAGGAACAAAACCGCATTTTTCCCACGGCACATGACTTGTAACTAGTTCCAGGGAGAACGGAGGCTCTCTGTCTTCCACCTGGCGTCTCATGGCTGAAAACCAAC
The DNA here is from genome assembly GCA_030347415.2 of Decapterus maruadsi. Lineage (NCBI taxonomy): Eukaryota > Metazoa > Chordata > Actinopteri > Carangiformes > Carangidae > Decapterus > Decapterus maruadsi. The sequence continues at coordinate 20,454,384 of CM064890.1, read as the reverse complement.
CTTGCAACATCGGTGTACTGTAGTACCTGGTCGCCGCCCCGGGGCCCCAGCTCTCGTCTCTGCTGCATCGCAACACAAACGCACTCCATAACCCGTAAACTTTTGTTCATGATGGTCAAGACTACACAAACGCACACGTCGTAACATCATATGTTATGTAACGTTATCCACCACTTCATTTATTGATTTTTTGCCGGCTTCGTTGTAAACAAATGCACATGGGAGAGAGGAGCGTAACCAAACAGCGGAAAAGCAAGTGGACCTGCACAGTTCCCCTTTAAAGGGGTTGTTCACCCAAAATTCAAATTTCACTCATTATCTACTCACCCTCATGTCGACTAAGAGCTGTGAGAATTTTCAGAGTCCTCCGTTCCTTCTCTGAGTTACGGGGGGGTCCACACATGAGAAACTGTTCCGGCGGTCAGTGCAAATCACGAGAGATTTACACTGACACAGGAAGAGCAGTGAACTGAGACACTGGGAGCTTCCGCTACAAAAAAGCTTAAAATATAGACTTATTTCATTTTTTTTCGGAACAATTTCTCATGTCGGGGCTTCAATACAAGAGGGACATTACAGACGAGCAGTATGGACTTATTTGAATGTTTTTTGGTGTGTCTTTTTGGACAAAGAAAGTTGGTGTCCATTCACAATCATTATATGGACAAATACTTTGTGGCCCCCCCCCCCCGTAACTCAGAGAAGGAACGGAGGACTCTGAAAATTCTCACAGCTCTTAGTCGACATGAGGGTGAGTAGATAATGAGTGAAATTTGAATTTTGGGTGAACTATCCCTTTAAGTTTTTAATGGTCCTGTTGTCTGTAAGTGATCAACACTAACAAAGTATCCATCAGAGCTGAAACAATTAGCTGAAAATGGATCAGCAACAACTTTAATCATTCAATTAGCATAAAATAACAGATATTGAATGGGGGCAACTTCTGAGAGAGAGTGAAAATGGACAAAATAATTGAGAGATTCATTGATACTGATAGTTGATTGTGGATTGGCTGAAACAGAGAGTTGATTAAACAGCCAATCAGCCAGCTCAGTCAACAATCCATCCTAATGTGATGTGTGCAACCAGTGGTTGTGATGAAGCTCAATGTAACCGGGGGTTTTACAAACAGGACAGAATCAGTTCCTTTGCAGACTTGTTGTAAAAATGGCAACAGTAGTAAAAATGCTTTGAATTCTTCAGAGTGTAAAAGAGTCAGGATGCAAATGCCAAAATCCTCCACAGGAGATATTTGAGATTGTTTGCAGATGTAACTGTTGAAAATGGATTAGCAATTTAATTTCAATTAGCATAAAATAACAGATTTGAATGGTCCTGAATTTTTGGCTGTTTTGATACTGATAGTTGATTCTGGATTGTTCTGAAACAGATTTATTCAGAAATTGAAAAAAACTGTGTCAGCTCCATAACAACAATCCATCCTAATGTGATGTGTGCAACCAGTGGTTGTAAAACCCACGGTTACATTGAGCTTCATCACAAACAGGACATCAGAGACTTGTTGTATTTATGAAAAATGCTTTGAATTTTAGACATTCTCCACAGGAGATATTTGAGATTGTTTGCAGATGGAACTGTAGAGGTTTTATATGATTTGTTTCCTGGTCCTGAATTTTTGGCTGTTCATACAGACATGCATGCTTCTCTATAAAGTAATTTACATTTTGTTTTATCTATTAAGTGACTTTAAATGAATTATTTTCAAGACTGTGATCGATCGCTGATGAGTCAGGAAGGTAAGAGGATGAGAAAGTGTGTGTGTGTGTGCATGTATGTGCGTGTGTGTGTGTGTGTGTGTGTGTGCGCGCGTGTGTGTGTGTATAGACTCAACAGCCTGCCACCTGGCTGGCGAGTGATGAAGAGTGGTGGGGTGATGGTCCACACTGTACCCAATTAATGTGAGTGCTCACTGGGATGGGCATAATACACACACTCACACACACACACACACACACACACACACACACACACACACACACACACACACACACACACACACACACACACACACACGGACACACACAATGCCTGCATTAATGATTGTTCTTTTCAGAGTGACTCTGGAGCCACAGAGACTCAGCAGCTCTGCAGAGTCACTCAGCCTGTGCTTCACTGCCAGCAGCAGCAGCTGCAGACAGATGTTTCAGAGGATCTGAACCTGAACAGGTTATTGATCCCCAGGGCCCAGTTGCTCAAAAGGTAATGCGATCGGAGTTTGTATAATGGATTGGATCAAATCTTGAAAATATGTTGTTCAAAACTAAAAAAACGGATTCTGAGATCGGATTGAATCACGTAATCCAATCTTGGTTTTAATCTGGATCAAACCCTCAGTTTGTGTTGTTCAAAACTTTTTTACTAGGCTCGGGAAAACTTTGATCCCCAGAAACAGGATTATTCTGATCCCAGCAGTTTGGTGGATTCAGGGGGGATACCAGAAACAAAATGTCATTTAAATTCAACACAAAATGGTCAAATAAGCAACATTTATAATGTAATTTAAATACATTGACATTTTGCACCTGATTTAAAAATTTTAGTGTTAAAGTAAATAAAGTTAACCAACGCAACTAATGGATAATTAATGAAAACTGAAATTTGTATTTTCAATTTTGAAGTTCGACTTGAAACGCATCGAAAAATATTCACAATATGTTTGACTAACAAATTAGTTTTTTTATTTAATCATTTGTTGTGGGTCAGATAAGGTCTGGCTGTTTAAAAGACATGGAAGAAATAAAAAACGGCACAGAAAACAATACAGCAACACTGAGCCCATGCTGCTGTTCTGTCTACTATCAGCCTTCAGCGTCATACACAGTGCACTCATTATCTGGATTTGGTGATCTTGAAAAGTTTGGATCAGGATCAGACTTTGCTTTGAACAACTGAGATAAGACTGATTATGTGATCCTGGATAGTAAAAAAGAGGATTTCAAAATCTGGATAATTTTGATCCAGATCACACCCTTTGAACCCCTGGGCCCAGGGGAACATTAGCTCAAGAGTTGGTGGAGACAACAGATCCAAAAGAGCAGCAACGCTGCACTGAGATTCATCATGTGAGAGGACATGATGTCATGATGTACAGTGTGACCTTCATACAGCTTTACAGGCTGGTTTGTTATGTTTTAGGTGGAGAGAAGTAAACAGGGTGCGCTCACTGTTTGGAGAAGGACATGGATCTAAACAGACTTGTTTACAATGAACTGCACAGGAGGCTACGAGGAGCCTTTAAAAACCCTGAGGAAAGACAGACAGCTTTTACTAAATAGAAGAATTTAGTAACCAGGCATTAGTCAGTTTGACTCTGTTTACTTGCCGGTGCAGGAATAATTTAAATCTTTAAATTCCACCTTAAAACTCAGAGAGCCTTTGGCGTGGAAGTGAAGTTTCACTTCCTTTATTTCCAGATGTAGTTCACTGGGGCAGGTTTTTATTTCTGTGTGATATTTAGTGCTGATAACATCGTTCCCTGGCAGAGTAAAGACGGAAGACTGGTTCCAGTCAGTCGTAACCGAAGATGAGCAACTTTCTGCAAAGACTATATCATGAAACACAAGCCAGGAATATGAGCAGTGGGGGCTGACCTGCCGTCTCTGACCCCCCCCAGTTGCTTCTCAGCACTGACCACTCTCCTTCACGGTGGCCACTCCTTTATGTCCCTTTTACTCTTTCTGGTTTTCTATATTGTGTTTTTTTTGTTTTTTTAAGTTTCCTGTATCACCGGTTCTACCAGGAGTTTTTGTTGTGACACACCTCGTGCACTCTCACACACATTTCCCTCTCACACACTGAATGACAGACACACAAATGGTTTGCAAACTAGAGGCTATTGTAAATACCGTAGACTGTTTGAATGTGTGTGGATTGTGCAACCAGATGTAGCAGTGACATGGGCAGTAAACACTGCTGTATTTGCATGTGATTTGTTTAAGCTCGCGCTAAGAAACAGTTGATTTCTAACAGTGTACGTATAGATATTGTATCTTCACATCAGGTAGGAACATAGTGTTACTCAGGGGTTGGGAGCAAAGTATTATTAAGTAAGGTATTTTAAGATGAATGTCATGGGTGGGGAGGTGACTACCCAAGATGAAAAAAACAAAGAATGAATGTTGTACTGAAAAGCAAGTCTGAATCCCAGAGCTCTGTTTTACATCAAAGAGAATACAGTTGCTGTGGATTCGGTAAGGGTCTGGTAAGAGACTTCATATTTAAACGTATATAACTTCTTGTGGGCAAAGCTGTTGGCAATATTGAAAACCATAAATTCATAATAACTGGTCTTCATTCGCCTCACCTCCAGAGAGAGGCAGGCTGCTCTTTAGACCAGGGTTATATTTAGTGCTGTAGCTATATTACATCAGATTTTAATGATAAGCCTCCTCTTTTGATTGGGAGCAGTGACTGTTTTGTTGTGACATCACAAAGTTACAACTGTTTTTAATGCTCGGTTTCGGAATACAGGCTGATGTTTTGATACTTCCACACACAGTATTAATATAGAACCTAGAGCTGCTTTATAATCACACTACACTTGAACATTTAACTTTATACTGTATGGAGCTTTAATACAAACATCCTTTATACTGGATCCCTGCCTACTGTTTGACACTGTTTGGTTGCTGTGGGTTTCATACCGGAGACGTGTTGGATATTGTGGTTGTTGGTGGTGTGATTTGGTGGAGGAAGTGAAAGCAGACAGGCCACAATAAAACCAGATATTTTGGAGAACCAAAAGCTTCAGTGTTTCCCCTACCAGAAATGAAAGTGGTGTCTGGGTAGACCTCCTCCATGTACGACACAGGTTTTTATTTTCATATAAGAGACTATTTAGTAACTGCTTTTCATCTGCCCGTGTACTGAGAGTGCTGTGTTCCACTGCAGGCCTAGTGCTGCTGTTTATAGATATCATGTTGAACAGTTAGCCTTCATGTTAAGGCTCCTTTGTTGTTATGCAAGAGTTAGGATAAGTGTGCATGGTTGTCTTGTGTCTGAATTCACATGAATTGAGGAAGGTTAGATCAGTGAGCAGGCCTAACAGGCTGAGGACTCAGGGTTTCTTGTGACCTCTGGGAGACATAAAGCACCAGACAGCCATGAAATGACCATAAAGAGACAAACAGGCACAAAAGACGAAATGCTTCATGGAAAGAACATTTTCACAAAGAGACTCAAGATGACCACAAAGAGCTGCTAAACACCACAAAGAGACTCTTGCAGGTGTCTTGCTCGTGTGTAGGAGGGGTGGGGGGCCTGATACATGTCTGTACCCAGGGGGCCACTGTCCTGTAATCCGTCTCCAGACCCTCTGTGTGTGACATTAGTGGCTTTACCTATCTGTTGAAAGTTAAAACACAGTGTCATTGGTCTGTTTTGTTAGTGTTTGCTACATCTTCATTCAGCTGAGGACAGGAAGAAGAGTCTTTTTCACTAGCATCATTTACTCTGTTTACCTTATTACTAACCACCCTGAGGCAAAGAGATGCTCACTCACTCTTGTTGTCACAGTAAAATTCCCCCCAGTGAAAAGAGTTTTGTCTTTATTGCCAACTCAGAGTATTACCCAGATCCAATGCTCTCAGCTCTATGGAGCATTACAACATCTTTTGATTATAGTTTGGGTGTATTAACTACGACTTTGGTGTTTTAGTTCCCTCTCACTGCTCTCATAGCCTCATTTCAGGACACAGCTGAAGCAAACAGACAGCTGGTGATCATAGGGAAGTAATATAATTAATTGTATATACAATGACAATATAATTGTCAAGGTTTATTGGCAAAATCTGAATATACTAAATATACAGTATTTGTATAAGTGTATAATTGCTATAAAATAAAATCTGTTCGGGTTTTGTAGCCTTATAATACTTCTTTTACATATAGCAAGGGTCTTTTTAGAGAGTTTCCCCATCTTGCGCCGTCATGTTTGTACGGCAGCCCAAACGGAAAATCCAGCCAGTCAGAGAGCACGTTTCATGAGTTCCGCGTACAAACCTACAAAGAAGAAGGAGGAGGAGGAAACAGCAGACATATCGTGAAATGGTTTAGATCTTCACCTCATCGCTCCATGCTCCTGAAATACTCCCAGTCGTCCCAGTGGTGGTTAACAAGTTTTTTTGTCCTCGTCCACCGAAATGGGAGGATGGTGTCTTCTATTTGCTGGTCATGGACTTTAAAGGGATACGTTTTTTTTTTTTTTTTTTTCAGGCAAGACCATCCTGACTGACCAAAAAACATGGACGTAGCATCCAAGGAGATAGAGCTGTCACCCATTGGTTTTAAACAGCCGGTACTGTACTTAACAAACATGATATATTTACAGAGTTTAGAGCCTGAAATCAGCGCCATTTTGTTGGATTGACACTTCCAGTGTTTGAGCCGAGAACCCGCCTCCCTTGTTACTGGCCTCGAAGGATGGTGTCCTATCTCCGGACTGCTCCGGACCTGTCACTCAACGTTTCCGCGCCCTAATTGGTCAGAATTTTAAACCTAATAACAGTAAAACAGTAGAATTCACCCCTCTCACATGCTGACACCAGGCTTTAATCATGTGTATTGAGGATGTAAAGTCTGCGATTTTAACATGGGGATCTATGGATAATGCTGCTGTCTGACACCAGCCCCCAGAGCAAGCCGAAGGGATTGCAGTTTTTTGAACGTGGAAGTGAGCTTCACTTCTCAGAACTGCCCCCTTGGGCAAAACACGAAAAAAAAGTTGGCATAGGCCTATCACTTTAACAGACAGATATTTCCCTCGGGAGCTGGTGGAGACCAAACACAGAGCTAGAAGAGAGGGCACACTGGGCATAGATCTATCAGATGGACTCAAACACCACCTCAGATGAATTATCATATTGCCCCACAGCTTGTTTTACTGCACCAAAAGGCCAATAAGAAGTTATACAGGTTTAAGAGGTGCATCATCTACCTCATTTCATCCTCTTCACTCTTGTGTCCTTGTCTCTCTTATAAGTGTCTCCTCTCTCTTCATCTTCACTGCCTTTTAAATATGCACCTTGCAAAGTGTCTCTTTGGGCTGTTCATCCATCCAGCCCCTGTCCATCCCTCTCACTCTCTCTGTGTGCCTCTCCCTCTCCTGACAGCCTCAATGAGACACTAATCCAAACACCAGGATTAACAGAGGAGGAGCACAGGAAGCCGGGGCCTTTTTAACCACATTCCTCAATATAAGTGTGCATGAGTGTGTGTGTGGGTATGTGGAGAGAAAGAGAGTGAAAAAAAACAAACAGGTCACACAGTGTTCAGGCGAGCACTCATGAATGAAGAGGGATTGACTGAGGGATTTTCACAAGTGACCCAGAAATATGAGTGTGAGGAGGAAAGGCTGCGTGTGGGTGAAACACGGTGACAACGTGAGGTTTGCACCCAAACAAACATGTAACAAGGAAACATGTGATAAAACCCTGGAGCCAATGAAGAATGAGCAGCAACATGAGGTCCACAGTTTATGTGGAAGCTCAGCCAAATGTCTTGCAAATATCACATTTGAATAGAACAACTTTAATCACCGCTCCACCATCCAGGCCTACACATTACAGTTCAATCAGCCCGGTCACACATAATGTGCTGCTGGGCTGGAGCTGATGTTAGTCTAAACAACCCTACTGCAAGTGTTTGTAACTTAATGTCTAACTGGTGACATGGTGGCATAGATTCAGCTTTTTTTTTTTTTTGCAAGAAACCTGGACTAAAAAGAAGGGAAAGAGAGAATAAGACAGATGTTAAAGTAATACAGACATCTCTAATATGAAAAAGCAGCATTTGTTTTTACTTTTATAAGTATGTTCTTGTAGTTAACTTGAATAGGCTATTGACAGTTAATGAACAAGTGAAACCTTCGACTTCCTTATTGGTGCGAAAGAAGCAGAGTTACACATTCACTCTGCTTCAAGTTAACGTCTGTGTTGGATTCAGTTTTGAAGCAGAAGTTTGTAAGAACTAAACTGATATTTCTCTTTTTTGCCCTATTGAATGAGAACAGACCAGACGCAGACGACTGCTGCTTTTTCATGTTGAGAAGAGCCATTTTCAAGCAAGAGCCGGAGACAGGAAGTTTAGTTTAGACTGCTGATATTGGGTCACGACTTGCACCTGGATAAAAGCAGGAAAATAAAAGGGATGTGACTCATATTTGATATAGTTGAACACCCTTCCCCTCTCTCTCCAGGTGAGCCCCGGGCTCAACGTTAAGTGCTAACCATGCTGCGGCAGTCGGAGCCGACCACCAGCACCTTGCAGCTGGTTGCCAATGATATGACCGACATCATGGACAAGCTGGACACTCGTGAGCTCGACCTGGGAGACGGCGAGTACGACACAACCGACACCAACACCCCAGGTACGTGGTTCTGATCAGCTCTCACTCTGTCACCACATGTTGACTATACAGGTGTGTTTCCCCTCCTGTCATATCTGACGTATGTCTGGCGCTGCCTTTCTCCAGCCGAGTGTTTGCCCTTCACGGCGATCTACCACACTGTGGGATTTAAGGAGCCTGAGGCCAAAGTCTTCCTGTCCTCTCCGATCACTGCCAAGATCCTGGAGGTGGAGCGGTTCACCTCGGCTCAGGACCGTTTCAATGTCACCACACAGAGGAGTGTCAACAAGGTGAGACACCTCCCACACCTTCCACTGATAGTCCTTCTGTGTCTCAGAGGACAGTTGAGCCTATTGTTGAACTGAACCAGGCACATTGTTGTTTGCACACACAGGTTATGGTTGTGAGAACTGACTGCCAAAGGTCAGAGGTTCACACACACGTTGACGGGGATGGGGAAGCTACTTTGCAAGCATCTCTTGTAAAACTACATGTAGTTCAGCCTGGCAGTAGTTTGTAAAACTACAGCTAAAAAAAGTAGCTTTAGCAACTACTTATACTCATTATACTTTAAAGGGATACTATCATTTTTTTAAAAGTGGGGTTGTATGATCTCCAAATAGCCCCTAAGTACTTTAATTGTAGTAGAAGACTCTGCACTCCTCCCGTTAGCAACGCCAGCCCATAGCCCTGCCCAGAGATTTACAACATACATTGTTGTGAATGGACCCAAAGAAACAGCCTATTTTCATGGCCTAAAAGAGGTTTTACGTAAAAAAAACAACAACAACACAGTTCCATTGTTTCCCCTCAAAGTGCAGGAAAATCACAGCTTTTATTTGGAGCTAACCAACTGCTGATCGGCGGGCGCTAACCCTGGGCCGGAGGGATACGTAAAAAAAAATTCACATCCCAGCAGAAATAAACCTCTCAGCTCAGTTTTGTTTTTTCAAAGACATACTGTAAGGTTGACCATAGATATGTTGAGTAATATAAAGAGAAAAAGAAATTTCTACCCCAACACCCACTTGTAAATCAGTCAACAAAAAATGTAATGAAAAATACAAAGATCAGTTTGTCTTGAACAACAATGTTTAAAATCATGACAGGAACTTCAGAGGCATTAACACTAGCACCAGCACCAGATGCTGGGCACAATCACTTGTTGACATGATACATGAACAGTCTCTCAAAGTTTTTATCAGACAGCAGGTTCCGTTTGGCAGGAAAAACATCTTTGCTAACACTAAAAAGCAGCTCGTATGCTGCACTGGCGAGAGTTTTGGAACACAATAATGGTAAAATAAAATGTATATATAGGTCTTTTTTATATATATATAAAAAAAATTGCATTTAAATACTTGATCAGCAAATTGAAGTCAAGTTATGTAGTTCAACTACGTGTATTTTGAGTCTCCCTAGGAAAAAGTAAAAGAATATCTTTGACTTGTTGTATAGACTAAAAATTTTTAGCTCTAGCCTTTTCTAATCAAAATAACTATCACTGAGTGGGTGATATTATCTACAGACTGTTTTTTTTTAATGGAGAACAGTTTCACATAAACAGACAGTGAGTGTCCTTAAAGAGAACCTGTCAGCGTCTAAAGAAAATCAGTGGAGGTGGACCGATCATGGTGTTGTGCCAAAATAAACACCTCTGTCTTTTGCAAGGAGCTGGAGAGCCTGCTGCTGAACGTTGCCAAGAAACAACATTAATGAGTTCAGTGATGGATAAATCATTTCAAATATCTAACTGTGGTGTCTGTGTGTGCCCAGTCGATGCCAGCGGTGTTCAAGATAGAGCTGAAACACGGGGAGTTCACGTGGGTGGTGAAGAGGAAGGAGAAACACTTCTTGGATCTCCACAGAGAGCTGAGGACGTACAAGACGTTCATGAGGCTGCCGCTGCCGACACGCAGGTAAACGCTTCCAGGTGTTCTCAACTAGTTGCATTTCCCTAACTGGTCCTGGGATTTGAACTGGTTCTTTTGTCATTTCTCTCTGCAGTCACACAATAAAGAGGCAGACGGCAGCGGGGAATGAGGGGAGGCAGATGCCCAACCTTCCCAGAGGACACGGAGAAGAGATGGGCAGAGAAGAGCAGGTGTCCAGTCGGAGGGTATGTCATCTGCCACAGACACTCTGGATACAGTTTGAGCGTGCTGGAATTAAAGGGGTAGTTCAACAATTTGGCAAATTGGCAAATTGGCCTATTAAATGGTAAATTCATGCAAAACCGCGGATGTGCGTTCCAGTCAGGAGCAGTTTTTCGACAAGCAGTCTCTGCATTTACCTTGAAAACAACTCGTAAGTTGTGTTATTATCTCATAGTGTGGTGAATGTGCAGGTCACAACTTGTCCACCAGAGCGTTGTGGAGTTGTTGGATTGTGTATTTGATGAGTTTGATGAAGGAAACCAAGAAATACCATGAGCCTCCGTAGCGTAGCTCTGAGCAGCTCACGGCTCTGCTCCGCCGTTCTAAAAATAGCTTGCACTGACAATTAAAGGTAACGAACCTACTGCTATGACTAGAGGGATTATGGCAATGGGCCAATTTGCCAAATATGTTGAACTATCCCTTAAACGTCCTATTCATGTGGTCAAGCACTGATCACTGAAAACGTTAATGACAGCTGGCGAGAAGCTCTCTTCTGTTTATATCTGTTGATATTTCATTCTCTGTAGTTACCATCTGTCATTTCACTCATTTTGTTCCAGAAACAACTAGAAGACTACTTGAACAATCTGCTGAGGATGCCGATGTACAGGAACTACCATGCTACGGTAACTACATGGTGGACTATGGTCCTGAAAATGTAGTTTCACACATTTAATTGGGAAAAGTCTCTATAAATGACTTTGCTTTGTTGAATTTGTTCGTCAGATGGAATTCATTGATGTCAGCCAGCTGTCTTTTATCCACGACCTGGGACCAAAGGGCTTGTAAGAAGAGCTCACTGTCAGAAACATTAGTGTCTGTAAAACCCCTGCTAGTCCTACAGTTTTTCACTATTCTTTGTCTCACAGAGAAGGGATGGTGCTGAAACGATCTGGCGGACATCGGATCCCCGGGCTGAACTGCTGTGGTCGCAGCAAAATGTGCTACCGCTGGTCCAAACGGTCAGTCAACATCAGTTCATTTCTTAGTTTATTTGTAATGGGACTCTGCATATCCATGAACAGACGTGTAAATACACCAGATTTGGCTCCAGAGCTCATTTCCATCAGAGCACACAAACACTGTCAGGACAGTGGCAGCATTATTTTAACGTTTATAACTTTGTACTGTCGTTTTTGAATTTGAATATTGAAACATTGAATGTGTGTGTGTGTGTGTGTTCAGCTGGCTGGTGGTGAAAGACTCCTTCCTGCTCTACATGAAGCCAGACTCAGGAGCCATCTCCTTTGTCATGCTGGTCGACAAAGAGTTTGGCATCTTGATGGATTCTAAAGACACAGAGACCAAGCATGGCGTCCGTATCGACAGTCTGTCCAGGTCTGTGACTGATGACATCATTGACCACAACTCACTCAGTCTACTCATTTCTACTGTCACATAGAGGTCAACAAGACGAGACCATGAATTTAATCCGTTGCAGATGTGCTCATCTTGCCCCATCTGTGTGTGTGTGTGTGCAGGTCCCTGGTGCTGAAGTGCACCAGCTACAGACACGCCCGCTGGTGGGGTCAGGCCATCGAAGGCTTCATCCAAAAGCACGGCTCCGCCTTCCTCACCGACCATCGCTTCGGATCCTTCGCCAGAGAGGAGGAGAACATTCCTGCCAAATGGTAACCATGGGAACCATGGCATTGCATTCACATCTGACTTTTTACCCTTTTGTTTTTTATAAAATCCATGTTGGTTGAAGTGTACAAGGAATTATTGAGGCAAGAAAGATGGATCAGTTCACGTTAAAGATTTGTCATCAGCAACATTTGTTCATTTTTATTAGGATGAGTCGTCCTAACTCTAGACTATTTTATTTATTTATTATAAAACGTTACAAAACCACTATAACCTTTAAAAATGAACATACAAAATCACCAATGTTAAATGATGTGTGAGTTTCACCTTTAGTGCAAAGACAGGTGTCAGTAAAACAGTCTAGATCAGGCCTCGTCCAGCTGGCTGTCTGCCTGTGTGTCTGCCTGTGTGTCTGTGTTTGTGTGTGTGTGTCTCGCTGGAGTAATCCGACACAAAGAGAGGGAAAGTGAGCCTGGTCTGTTCATCACCTGTCCCCCTGCAGGGCAACACTATACTGTCTGTGAGACTGTGTTTATGTATGTTTGTATATGTGTGTGTGTGTGTGTGTGTGTGCGTGTGTGTGTGTGTGTGTGTGTGTGTTTGACTGTGAAAGCATAATGGCTCATCACAAGATGGACAGATTGAGAAGTGAGAGGATATTTGTTAAGGTTGTTCTTACCATTTAAAGCTACAGTGCGTATAACTTCTACGTGTCTGTATCTGTTTCGCCTAAGCTCCTACAAGAGGAGATGATACAACACTGATTAAGCCGCTCACCTCCTCTAACGCCTCGCCGTATTATTCAGTATTTTTTCTTTTTGTATTTGGTGACGTTGGTGACATTGCCTGCCGCGCTGGCGCACAGGAAATAATTGTGCGTTCAAGGCAACCCGACTCGTGTTTTTCCGACCCGTGAACTTGTACCAGTTTGATCTTGAAGTTATGAGTTTGACGGCTGTTACAGTGCACTTTCACGGGTAACAGGTTGGAAAAACACGAGTTATGGGTTGCCTGGAACACCACAAAGTCGTAAGTGGTGACTTGAAGTCGTAACGTACGGGTTCAACAGCCTGCCTGGTACGCACCGGTTTTACCTGACAACAAGAAGATGTATTATGGTTTTACAACATGTCAGAGAACCAGAAGAAGGACCAAGAGGTTCAGAAGTGGAACCTACTAAAAGAAAGCCTTCCTGTTTGGCAGAAGGTCTGTTGGTGAAGAAAGAGAGTGACAAACGGCAGCGGGGAGGGGAGGGGCGGGTTACACCGGGCCATACCACCAGCCGTTTAGAGTTGCTGAAGAGTGTTTCTAATGACTTTAGGTGGAGGCAGGCTAACATTACCCATACACTTCCAGTGTTTGAGCTAAGCTAATTACGGGCGATACGGCTCTATCTCCCTTGTTACTGCACGCACAGTGGAAAGGATGGTGTCTATCTGCTGGTCATGGACTCATGGAGTGAAGCAAGACATGAAAAAAATGTTGGCGTATCCCTTTAAATCCCTTTAAAGTTGTGTGTGTGTATCCTTGCACTAGTGTGTGCTTTTATCAGTGCTCATGCGGGTCAACATATTGTCTTATCTACAGGTATGTAAATGGGAAAACGTACATGGAGGATGTAGCTGACGCTCTGGAAGAAGCCAAGGAGGAAATCTTCATCACAGACTGGTGGTGAGTGTGTGTGTCTGTGTGTGTTACAGTATGTGTGTGTGTGTTGTGTGGATTGATCAGACTGGGGTGTAGCCTAATTGTTTGGACTAAGTGTCTCTTTCTTACTATGTGTGTGTGTGTATTTGAGAGTGCATTGAGTGCATCCAGCGGTCACCTCCAGGAGGTTTTCTGGTCAAACAGATCAGTTACAGTCTGAGGCTCAGACTACAGTTATACAAGCACGCACACGTAGACACACACATATCAAGACTACAAGTGCAGTGTGTGTGTGTGTGTGATCGGTTGATTATGTAATATAGAAAGAAGTAAAAATGGAAAAGGACTCCATATCAGGAGGAATTCAGTTTCAGTGCCGCTGGAAACTCTTTGAAGTCTTCTAAGTGAAAGAAAGAACATGATGAAAAGAGAGGTGGAGGAAATTCACATGTTGACCAAACACAGAAGTGAAAATTGGAGAAATAGGACAGAGGAAGGAAAGAAGGAAGGAAAGGTTACTAGAAAGGAAAGGAGGAGATACAAGCTGCTCAGTCTGCCTGTGGAGAAGTTCACTGTGTGTGATGATCTCTCACTCTGTGTCCGACCCTCAGGTTGAGTCCAGAGATCTTCCTGAAGAGGCCGGTGGTGGAAGGAAACCGCTGGCGTCTCGACTGCGTACTGAGACGCAAAGCGGTGAGTGAGAAAACAAGTCCTAAGTACATCCTCTTCATCAGTGAGGCACGGTGGTCTCAGGAGAGAAATGACTACTGAATTCTTCATTTATAACACATGAATACTCATCAGTATATAGTTTATAGATACAGTTAGTGCTTATCAATGAGTACTGTGTTTATAGACTACGTACTGGTACTAATACTAAATTAATATTCATGTGTTATAAATGATTAATTCAGTATTTAATGCCTAACTAATGCTTAATAGTGTTATTATAAAGTGTTATAGTGTTATTATAAAGCCAAGATGTTTTGGGCATTTCTGCCTTTAGTTGACAGGACAGTGGAGAGAGACAGGAAAGTGGGGAGGGAGACTGGGGAAATGACACGCACTACAGTCAGGAATCGATCCGGCGATCACTACATTGGGTGTTGCCAGTCTGGGACGAGCTCTTAACCACTGAGCGCCCCATTATTATTATTTTTTTAACAAGATTTATATCAAATACCCAGCATTCAGCTGGATTCAGTTCAGAGACACAAAACAGCTCCTTCCTAACATGAGGCTAACTCCTGAAAAACATACAGTGTCTTTTCCCATTCCCATCAGCTCACTGGTAGATCATCTATTGTGATGATGTAATGATCTCCACATGCACTGAGTCTTATTTTAAATCTCAATGTTTTCTGATGTAACTAAGAGATGCAGCCATAGATACACAGTCTAGTCACTGGCCACACCAAACTGTTGCTGGAGGAGCAAATATGAAAGTGTCAGGCATCTTAATGTAACTTATTGAATATTTACTTTAGAAGTGACTTTTGCAAATACTGTCTGAAATCCCAGGTGGCAGTGTTTTTTTAACCTGCCTTTGTGTACATTTTTGTAAAGCCCTTAAAGGGATAGTTCAACATTTTGGCAAATTGGCCCATTGCCATAATCCCTGTACAGTAGTCATAGCAGTAGGTTCATTGTCGGTGCAAGCTATTTTTAGAACGGCGGAGCAGAGCCGCGAGCTGCTCAGAGCTACGCTACGGAAGCTCATGGGATTTCTTGTTTTCCCTCATCAAACTCATCGAATACACAATTCAACTTTGTGACCTGCACATTCACCACACTATGAGATAATAACGGAACATTAAGAGACAGAGTTGTTGCTCTGCTATTCTAAAAACAGCTTGAACCAACAATCACATGTAATGAACCTACTCCTAAAACTATAGGGATTATGTCAATATGCCAAAATGTTGAATTATCCCTTTAAATGAATATACAGTATAGAATTTTTTAAAAATTCATTGACCCATCCATCCATTTCTGTATTGTTTCCGCAGCAACAAGGAGTCAAAATCTTTGTGATGCTGTACAAAGAGGTGGAGTTGGCCCTGGGTATCAACTCAGGATACAGCAAGAGGACGCTGCTGCGCCTCCACCCCAACATAAAGGTGAGTGTCTGGGACGCGCCTGCTCTCGTCCGTCTGAATGTACCACTGTGTTTTCTTGTCTGAGGGTCCGCATGTCGTCTCATTACCAGGTGATGCGCCACCCGGACCACGTCTCCTCTGCCGTCTACCTGTGGGCGCATCACGAGAAGATCATCGTCATCGACCAATCAGTGGCCTTCGTGGGTGGCATCGACCTGGCATACGGACGCTGGGATGACAGGGAGCACCGGCTAACAGACGTTGGGAGTGTGACGCTTTCTAACATGGAACAGGTGTGTTACAACACACACACACACACACACACTGCCTACCTATCTGTTTTTCTTTGTTAAAAGGGATAGTTCAACATTTTGACAAATCCAACAACTCCAAAACATTCTCGAGGACAAGTTGTGACCTGCACATTCACCACACTGAGATAATAACGGAACATTACGAGACAGAGTTGTTTTAGAGGTAAATGCAGAGATCGCTTGCCGAAAAGCTGCCCCTGAAGGCAATGCACATCAGCTGTTTTGAGAGAAAGTTTGATGAAGGAAACCAAGAAATCCCATTAGCCTCCGTAGCGTAGCTCTGAGCAGCTCACGGCTCTGCTCCACCGTTCTAAAAATAGCTTGCACTGACAATTAAAGGTAACAAACCTACTGCTATGACTATAGGGATTATGGCAATGGGCCAATTTGCCAAAATGCTGAACTATCCCTTTAATAATTGGACCTTTTTCTTTCTTCTGTCTTTTACTTTTTTTTTGGACATGAGAAAAATGAAAACAACACAACAGATAAGCAATAACAACAAAGTAAATGGCGCATGTTACATTGGCACAACAACACTATAGTATGTTTCAATTGTTGTCAGGCCAACGCTGCCTCCACCAGTAAAGCAGCTCCGTCCAACGGCAGCGGCGCCGCTTCCAATGGGAAGGGCATCTTTACGGTGACAGACTCGGTGGACCAGCCCAAGCTGAAGGGCCAGGGCCGCGCCAAGAGGAGCAGGTTCAGCATCAAGAGACACCTGCAGAAACACGGCCTGGCTCAGGCCGACAGCGACAGCGACCTGGAGAATGAAGAGAGTGAGTAGTACCCAAAGATTTTTAAAAATTTACCTCTGTGATGAGCCAATGACAGGAGCTTCTATGCTGTCGCTGCTGGATCAGTACCTCATGTATTTGTTTGCCAACTCAGCATGATGGATTGCAGACGAGAGAATCACAATGAGCCCAGTCCTCCCTCAGTCAAACTAAAAAGAAAAAATTTCCCCTGCTTTCAGTTCATTCCTGAACGTGTCATCATCATCATCAGCAACCTTTATTTAGCCATGCAAAATTGCTAAGGAAACATTCTTATTTAATATGGTTGGTAATCCTGTTCAGAAACACTGGGTGAAATGGTCCTTCTATCCTGAGAGTAATCAATACATTATGTCTTCAGAAAAAGGAACGGTAATAATCAGACCTCTGTGTCAGCCGCTACAGCACTGACAAAACTCTGACCAATCAATGCTTTTCGCTCCGAAAAGGACAATCCAATCAGATGCCTTCATGTCTAGTTCTGCCTATGCACAGTCAAGCTGCTGTCTCTCTCTCTCTCTAGTCCAGTCTGGATGACAGTGTAGCTCTGGCGATGTGTGTTGGGTGTCTTCACCCACATCCGTGGAAAGATGAAGGTGTGGCTTCAGAGAGAAGTCTGAGGAAAGGGGCTGGGACCAGAATCTCCAACCCTACCTTTAAGCAATGATTGATTAGAATGAGATAAAAACTGCTTAAGGTGCGTTCACATCGGACCTGCCGCTCATGTCAAAATCGCTCTGTCACTCAGCTGCAGTCGCTTATCAGTTTGGCACAATTCAACAGATCGCTCTGATGACATCATTCAAGCGATTCCAGCTCAGAGGTTCTCTTTTCTTCTTTGTTTGTATTGGTCCAATGTGGCTGACAAGGAAGTTTTATTATGTATGTTCTCTGTATTATTAATAATAATAATAATAATAATAATAATAATAATTTATTATGGGGTTGAATGTGTACTGTAGCAGCGCACTAAAGCACCACACTGCTCCACACAAGATGCTGTTATTGTGAGGTGGCTTCAACCAACTGTGATGAGTCAAATGAAGTCATGAAAAGATTTGTTGTTTATTTGTCTGCAGAGTTACACAAAACGTCTTTACTGACTGAGCTGGACTAGTGAAGAATACATTAGATTTACTATGAATCTGACTTCATTTCTCTGAAGTCTGGTTTATGTTATCTGTGTGCATGGTCTCGGGGGAGTCTAGTCTTGTGGTGTGGACTTCAGCGTCTTTCCTAGAGCAGTTGTGTGTGTTTGAAAGTTGACTACCGTAATTATGCATCAGGTGACTCATTCTCTGACGTTATAAAAGAGAGCCACAGAGGTAACCTCACCTGTCTTGAATGAATCTAATGTCATATCCTCTTATTTAAGTTTTTTTAAATTTCAAATCATAATTGGATCATAATATTGATACAGTTGTTTTGGTGATGTTACAGAAATCATTTGCATCTGTATGGGACTCAGAAGGTACACAAACAGAAATAAAGAATAGTTTGATAAAACTGAGTCAAATTATCCAGTTTTCTGATTGACAGCATCTCCTGTGATGATTTTTAGCCTTTTTCGTGAATATTATTCAATTTTATTGACTGTTTTCACAACTTAAAGGGATAGGTCAATATTTTGGCAAATTGGTCCATTGCCATAGCAGTAGGTTTGTTACCTTTAATTGTCGGTGTAAGCTATTTTTAGAACAGCGGGGCCGAGCTGTGAGCTGCTCAGAGCTACTGTATGCTACGGAGGCTCATGGAATTTATTGGTTTCCCTCATCAATACACAATCCAACAACTCCAAAACGCTCTGGTGGACAAGTTGTGACCTGCACATTCACCACGCTATGAGATAATAATGGAACGTTGCAAGATGGAGTTGTTTTAGAGGTAAATTCATGCAAAACCGCTGGTGCGCATTGCCTTGAGGGACAGTTTTTCAGCAAACAGACTCTGTATTTACCTCGAAAACAACTCCTCTAAAACTCTGTCTTGTAACGTTCCGTTATTATCTCATAGTGTGGTGAAAGCGAGGTCACAACTTGTCCAAGAAAGTTTTGGAGTTTTTAGATTGTGTATTTGATGAGTTTGATGAGGGAAACCAAGAAATCCCATGAGCCTCCGTAGTGTAGCTCTGAGCAGCTCACGGCTCTGCTCCACCGTTCTAAAAATAGCTTGCACCGACAATTAAAGGGAACGAACCTACTACTATGACTATAGGGATTAAGGCCAATTTGCCAAAATGTTGAACTATCCCTTTAAACATGTGGTCACGAATTGTGGATGAAAAGTTTTTGGCTGGTAGACCTGGCCAGCTGTCAGCCTGTGTCTCCAGCTGCAGCAGCAGCAGGTGGGTCTGTTCCTCTGCCTCAGTGCCTCTGGATGCTCTGTCTAGGTTGGTCCGACAGCGTGACCAGCCAACACAACCTGATCCCAGGCAGGCTGCCAGAGCTGAGGGCGGCCGCTCCCATCGGCCAGTGTCAGGCTGGTGAGTCGGCCCGCTGGCTGAAGGCTTGCCAGGTCTCAACCCTGGCACCGGCCTCTCGGCCTGTAGTGTGCTTTGCAGTGGTTTTAATATTGATGTGATCTCTGTCTGCAAGTGTGAAGCTGCTCTCTTCCAGTGTGTTAAAGATTGATCTCAGTCGGTCACAACCACGAGGTTCAAGACTGATTTTTTACTCTGAATAATGCAGAACGGGGATTATAAAATAAGAGATCTGATGTCTTTATGGTCTCATTGTTATGATCAGCACTTTCTTTTTTTCTTTTTTTTAGGCCTACATTTCATTTTCTGGCATTTGATATAATAAATAAGAGAAGCAGTGGATTTTGTATGAACCCACCATTTGGGAAGTCCATCCTGACTCTGGAACAAGTCAAACTTTAGTTTTCGTTTTTTTTTTAGAAAGTCTGGCTGCACACAAATCAGACGAGGTTGGATTTTATTTGATGACTCTGCAGCCTGTAATCACTGGCGCTTTATGTTTCTTATAAACAATCTCATGTTTCTCCTCAGCACATGTCAGCTCTGTGGTGAAACAGATGTGGAAGGTTTTTATTAGCTGCCGTTTGTTTGCCAGGATCATCTGTGTTTATCCTGCTGATGTGATAGATGGGAAGTGTCGACGTTGAGCGCGGGGCAAACATCCGCCACTGTAAACACACTGAGGCATGATTTCATAGAAGAGAAACTTTTATTTTGTGTGTTTCTTAGATTACTCTATAGTCTAATTATTTACATAGGTAACAATTTATCTCACTTTATCCTCAAAATAATGAGTGAATATAACACTGTAGGGGTTTTCATCAAGCTGCAGAGCCGTCGTCCTTCCAGCTGCTGTTTCCAAACACTGGTGTTGAAGCCAGTGCTGCTCTGTGGTGTTGAAACAAACACTAAATAGATTATCAGCTGTTAAAGAGGATGAACATACAGCATTTACACCAGACCTTTGTTTTCTTACTCTGATGATTTTCTTCAAGATCTCCTGCATGCTGACCTTGTGTTATGTTGTTGCATGGTTATGAGAATTGATGTGTTTGTGTGTGTGTGTTGTAACACTGTTTTGCACCTGATAACCAGTGGGGATGTGCGTACACCTCCAGGATTCTTAAAGGGATAGTTCAACAATTTGTCAATTTGGCCCATTGTGATATAGTTGTAGCAGTAGGTTCGTTAGATTTAATTGTCGGTGCAAGCTGTTTTTACAACGGCGGAGCAGAGCCGTGAGCTGCTCAGAGCTACGCTACGGAGGCTCATGGGATTTCTTGGTTTCCCTCATCAAACTCATCAAATACAATATCCAACAACTCCAAAATCTGCCCTGAAGAGTGAGTGCTGTTTAGACTTTGTATTATGGCCTCTTGTGTGATGAAGACAATGATGGCTGAAGCTCTTGTTAAGTAGCACTCACCTTATCTCAAGTCTTTCTAACCCACTTGTCTGTTTTCTTACAGTCTGAGTGACATTGCTTCTCAAAGATTGTGAGCGATGAAGCTCACAGGACTGAATTTTTAAGGATCCAGAGTTCCTTAAAAGCTCCCTCTGGTCTTCTGAAGATCTGTAGTTCCATATATTTAACAACTGGATGTTCGTGTGTGTGGGTGTGTGTGTTTCAGGGAGCGGCTCAGTGCGAAGTCTACACACAGGGGTTGGAGAGCTGTTTGGAGACACCCGGTTCTGGCATGGCAAGGACTACTGCAACTTTGTGCACAAGGACTGGATCCAACTGGACAAACCTTTCGATGGTGAACACACTGTTAACGCTCTCAACGTGTATTCACCGGCCCCCAGCCCGTCCTTCTCACACCCGTCTCTCTGCTGTTTTAGATTTCATCGACAGACACACGACTCCCAGGATGCCTTGGCATGACATCGCCTCAGTGGTTCACGGGAAAGCAGCTCGGGACGTGGCCAGGCATTTCATCCAGCGATGGAATTTCACCAAGGTCAGAGGTCTTTTCATTCACTGATCAATCTGATAAATAAAGATGTACTGAACACCTCTCCATCCAAAAACTGGATAGAAGGTGAGGGGCAGGGCCGTTGCATGAGGGAGAAAGGTGATGATAACTCTTGGGGCCCAGTCAGGAGCCCACTTTAATATTCTTTCCAAAACAAAGTGGCCCCAGAAAAAAGTTCTTAGCCCACTTTAATATTCTTTCCGTGGCCCCAGAATTCTTAGCAGTGGCCCTGGTGAGTGGAATGGATGGATGGAGCTGCAGACTGTTGAGGTAAATGGGTAAAAGAAGAAAGAGTTGCACAGAAACAAAAAAAAAAGAACTTTGCTGTCTCACTTTGCCAACACTGCAGCATGAATCTGTCAGTGTACAGTAGGAGGCAGCCCTTTGGTCTACTGTAAGCATCCCATAATGCTTTGGTTCCTCTCTTGTCTCTTTTTCTCCACCAGCTCATGAAGCCAAAGTACCGCTTCATGTCGTACCCACACCTGCTCCCCAAGTCTCACACCACGGCCGGAGAGCAGCGCTACCAGGTCCCCAACTCCATCACCGCCAAAGTACAGGTCGGTGTGTGACTGTGTGTCATGGTGTGTTTGTGTGTGATGATTGACACTCATCACCCACTGGAGCTTTACCTGGTTGAAAACAAGTGAAGCCATTTGTTTCACATCATGCTCTGGTTTCTTGTGTATATAAGGATTTCCTCATTTAATGCTGCAGAGGGCATTGAAACAGGAAGTGAAACCCATCTTCAACAATATCAAGATCACACAAAATACATACACGCTGCTCTTCAGGGACCCCCTGATATGTGTGTAAACTGAATTAGAAATGAGTGGTGAGACTTGGCTTGAAATTAGTGTTAAGAATAATTCTGATGCTTAATTCAAGTTAATGGAGGGTGTTGAGAAAGTGATATTGTGAACAGATGTTAAGTAGGGCTGAAGCTGACGCCTGAACACATCATCTCCCTCTCTCTCCTCTCTCAGATCCTTCGTTCGGCCGCAGACTGGTCGGCCGGCATCAAATACCACGAGGAGTCCATCCACAACGCCTACGTCCACGTCATCCAGAACAGCCAGCACTTCATCTACATAGAGGTACTTGTCCAAAGTTCAAATGAAACTGGTGGTAACCATAGCAACAACACAGACGGTCAAACCTGACCATGACCATGCAGTAGCAGTCCACTACGTATCATTTAAGCCACACCTCCTTAGAGAGGGGATATCAGGAGTAAACAGACTGAATCAGTGGGTAGTTCAGGGACAGTTGGAGTTCAGAGCATCCCATAAATCTGGAAGCCTGGGCCAGTTCGAGGCGCCGTGTGGGGCAGGGGGTTGAACAGGCACCCCATATGCAGAGGTACAGTCCTCGCTGCAGTCGGACCCTGTTCGAATCCCGCATCGGACAAAGACATTATGGTCACTTGATCACTGAAAGTATCAAAAATTAAAGTACTCGTCCTACAGACTGTCACATTTGAGAATCCTCCTGTATGTTATATTATTAAAGAATAGTTTTTGCATCCATTTGTATTATATTATAATCTATCCCTGCATCTGGTAAAGGTGGAGCTCATGGGTGATTTCATATCACTCTGGAAGTTCAATAATGTCTCAACATGCAGTAGCCTAATACATCCCAGTTTAGTCGTTGATCATATCATGTAGTGTTTATTTAAATCTGCAAAGTATCTTGTAGATATCAAATAAATGTGGAGCCAAAATTCTGTTATTTCCCTCTGAAGTGAAACACTTTGTAGCAGAAAATAGAAACAAATGAGGTTGATGGAAATTATATGAACAAGTGAGTAAGTGTAATTTCCCAGTGTGAAAAAATTAATTTATTGGAGGTAGAACACAGTTTGAGTGTACATAGTTTTGAGACATTGTCTATTTCTGATGCTGTAAAAGACAGAGTCAGTCAGTTGTTATTCTCACTTTTTATTTATTAGAGTTGTGTGTGTTTGTTTTCCTATCAGAACCAGTTCTTCATCAGCTGTGCGGACAACCGGCATGTTTTCAACAAGATCGGAGATGCCATCGCTGAGCGCATCATCAGAGCGTACAGGTAACACATTGTAAACTTTTGACTGGCCCTGGGGTGTATTTAACTTTACCTTGAAAATACTTTCCCAGAAACACACAACCGCACACACATATACGCGCGCACACATACACACACACACACACACACACACACGGACAGACTGATTTCATGATGATTCAGTCTCTTTGTGTGTCATGTTTTGTCGTCGGAGCTTATCAGAGGACACACATCCTGCACAGAACACAGGAAAACATATGGACACTAAGTGTTTTTCCTCGGAGCAGCGGCGTATAAACAGTATAAACAGTATAAACAGACACAGATTGGGTGGAAGCTGCTATAAATGAACACATTGTTCAGTGTTGAATCCAACTTTCCTGTGGACAGAGGTTGAATGAAGACAAAACAGCAGCATGGCAGCTGTTACACACTCATCTGCAGATCTCATTGTACTTCTTCTAGTTAAACACTTCTTATTTCCTCTTTATTTCTATTCAGGAATTCTATCTACCATCCATCTTCAAAACAAATGATAGAGAGTCCAACAAATGTAATCCATGAATGGGTAACACATAGAGTATATAAACACATGATTGATGTGATGTCTGGAAGGTCATCCAGTGTAAAAATAAAAGCTGTGCACCCAGCGTTTCATTGTAGTAACATCTAACAGTAGCAGCGGTGGAAAGGCCTAGAAAATGAGTTTGAGATCATTTGATGAATTCATAATGATACCAGTAATTGGATTTATAAAGCGTTTTCATGGCATTCAAAAAATATTAACAGGAGCATGCGATACAGCAGTGGTTCCCTAATGGAACGTTAGGAGACGGAGGTGTTTTCGAGGTAAATTCATGAAAACTGCTGATGTGTGTTCCCGTCTTTTTCAGCAAGCAGTCTCTGCATTTGCCTTGAAAACAACAACCATTATTATCTCATAGCGTGGTGAATGGTCACAACTTGTTGTGAATTGTTGGATTGTGTATTTGATGAGTTTGATGAGGGAAACCAAGAAATTCCATGAGCCTCTGTAAAGAGGAACCTACTCCTAAAACTATAGGGATTATGGCAATGGGCCAATTAGCCAAAATGTTGGACTATCCCTTTAAGTTCTTTATTGATTTTTTTTTGTGTGAATGAAAACCTATGAATCCTCCAGTCACCTGTTGAGACAGAAGCTTCTTCACTCTGCTCCTCCGTCAGTGTTTGGGAGGGTTGCTTGATTGACAGCTGTGTGTATCGTCTGGCGTCCTTTCCTGTCTAAACGGCTGAAGAGGTCAGGCAGGGCGTGTAGTGTGTTGGTGTCAGACGCTGCTGCTGCTGCTGATCCTGTCATTATTAAGTGATTCTAAAGCCTGTGTGACACTGTTTGGACATGGTGTGGTGTTGCAGGCTTCATTTGTCCTCCCTGCAGCTCCAGACATCATTAGAACCTTATATTACACTTACACACTCTCTGTTGCTTTGGCTCATTTTTTGGAACAGAAATGACATTTTCAGAACAACTTGGACAAACCTCCAAACATCTTGGCAAATGTTCACAACAGAATTGTATTTCTCTTTAATGTCATCAAATGTCTTCATACATCTTTGCAAATGATGAAGACAGACAGTCTGCAGTAGCACAATGTCCAAGAGAATAGATTGTATTGATCTGAACTTTGATTCTCAGTCTAATGGGTGTTGTACTGAACTGTAACACTGATTTGCCAAATGATCTTAGAGTTTTGAGAACGTACAGTAATTTCTGTTTGGTAAATGAGCCGAACCAACAGAGAAAACCTGTAATAATGATTCTCTCTCTCTCTGCTCTTTGATTTTTCAGGGAGGGTAAAAAATACAGAGTGTACGTGGTGACGCCTCTGCTGCCGGGCTTCGAAGGAGACATCAACACCGGAGGGGGCAGCGCCATCCAGGCTGTCATGCACTTCAACTACAGGTGTGTGTGCGTGTGTGTACGCGTGTATGTCCTTGTGACAAGAAATGAGCCGTGCACCCAGCTGCTGTCTGAGTTTGTTTGATGAGGGCGACATCCCGGAAGGAGCCGCTGATGGATCACCACCACACTACACTCTTTAACTACAGTTATTAACCCTCAGTCCACTTTTGTGTGTGTGCGTGCGCGTGTGCATGCGTGTGTGCGTGTCATTCCTTTTGAGGCGGACATTTATTGTTCGGCCTGCATTCTTGAGTAAACACAGCGCTCCCCATGCAAACACACCGGCACACAAAGGCTTGTATTGAAAGGAATGTGGATATGCTGCTAAACATGCTCTGTCCCTTTGTCCACCTGTTCCCCTGTCTCTCTGTCCCCCTGTCTCTCTGTCCCCCTGTCTCTCTGTCCCCCTGTCTCTCTGTCCCTGCAGGACCATGAACAGAGGAGACTTCTCCATCATCTCCCAGCTCAGGAGAGAGAGTAAGTCTGAGCCGACAGCTTCAGCCCTGTCGTCATCTGAGCTGATGTTGTTTTTTTTTAGCATCAATATACAATTTACTTTTACTGCTAATATTTACTTATATTTATATACTGTACTATCACTGCAGTGCATTGCTGTTACGTACTTCAACTGTAGCAGTGCAAATAAAATATTTGCCTCGCTCTACTTGCTAGAGTTTGTCCGCTGGAATATTTGTTTTTACTTGCAGCATTCGTGCAAATATTTTGCTTGAGTTCAATATTTTGAACTTGCGTGAATGAGGCGAATGACGCAAACATGCGAATTTCACCTGTTTGTGTCATTCGCACTGCGCCATTCGCGTCATTTACGCCGCCGGCACAAATTCACGTCCATTCGTGTCTTTACATTGACTTTGTATGTAATCTTATCGCGCGAAAAATTTGCCTCGCGCCCGGTGTGAATGCAACATAAGTGGTACTTTAAAATAGAACATGGATGGATGGATGGATAGATTAAGATTAGATAAATTGTTTTCGGGGCGGTGTTTAGCTCAGTTGGTAGAGCACCCGCCCCATATGCAGAGGCTATAGTCCTCGCTGCAGGCGACCCCAGTTCGAGTCCCGTGTCGGACGGCCCTATACTGCATGTCATTCCCCCCCATCTCTGTCTCCCATTTCCTGTCACACTCTCTACTATCCTATCAATAAAGGCACAAAAGGCCAAAAAATATACTTTAAAAAAAAAAAAAAAAAAAGATTAGATAAATTGTTTTAAATGTTCAGAAATGCATCTCGGGCAACAAAAGGTTTTCAATTATATACAGACAAAAGTGGTTATTAAAAATCAGCCATTATTTGCCTGCGATGAGATGATAATAAACAGGCAGACATTCAGAAGTAAAATTGAACATAATGTAAAGTACGGTGGTCCATCAGCACCAGGAACACTGACACGTGGAGCTGCTGAAGGGTTGGTGCTCTGTAAATGGATCCTGCAGGATGGATAAAGGTTCCTGGAGGGCAGCCATATACAGTCCAGTATGTATGTCTTGTAATATAGAAACCACTTGAGTCTGTCATTAAACTCAAGCTCTAGTCTCTAAAGAGCAAACCTACAACCATACCACAGGTTTACAGTGCACCACATACAGAGGGGAAACACACAGAAGGAAAACAAAAAGAAAGACACACATCTGCTGAGTGGTTTTCTGTATTTTAAGATAAAAAGTCACGTCTTTAATCACACTGCTAGTTTTACTCTATTAATGTCAATCACACTTTTTTTTTTGAGTTAGTATTTAGGGCATGTTAGCCTTTATTAGATAGGACTGAGGCAGGGCAGCATAAAAACAAACCATCTTTTCAAAATTCAAAAAATGTAAACATTAAACCTGCAGTTAAAGGGATAGTTCAACATTTTGACAAATTGGCCCATTGCCATAATCCCTATTGTCATAGCAGTAGGTTTGTTACCTTTAATTGTCGGTGCAAGCTATTTTTAGAACAGTGGAGCAGAGCTGTGAGCTGCTCAGAGCTACACTACAGAGGCTCATGGGATTTCTTGGTTTCCCTCATCAAACTCATCAAATACACAATCCAACAACTGCACAACGCTCTGGTGGACAAGTTGTGACCTGCACATTCACCACGCTATGAGATACGTTACCAGGCAGAGTTGTTTTAGAGGGAAATTCATGCAAACCACTGATGCGCGTTGCCTTCAGGGGCAGTTTTCAGGAAGCAGACTCTGTATTTACCTCGAAAACAACTCTGTCTGGTAACGTTCTGTTATTATTAGGGGTGGGAGAAAAAATCGATTCACATATATATCGCGATATCTTTTTTGACGATTTTTAAATCGATTTTTTTTTTCAAAAATCGATTTTTTTTTATTTTTATTTTTTTATTTTTTTATTATACTGTGCAATGTGCATTTGTTGCCAAAATGTTGGTTTTGAAAAGGGTTTAAGTTCACTTTATAATGGAGTATATTAATTTATAGGCTCCTAAGTATTTGTGTGCAGATAAATGTTAAAAATGCAGATTAAAAATCGAAAATCGAATAATGGAATAAAGTTCCAAAAAATCGTTCTTTAAATCGAATCGGGAGAAAAGCTCAGTCAGCCCTAGTTATTATCTCAATGAAAAGACAACTTGTCCATTTAGACGTTTTGGAGTTGTTGTATTGTTTATAGGGATATAGGGATTGTCTATAGGGATAATGGCAATGGGACAGTTTGCCAAGATGTTGTACTATCCCTTTTAAAAGCAAGAGCAAAGAAGAATAAAAAAGTAGAAGAATGGATAAAGTTTAAAGTTCTTAAAAAAAGAGCTCAGAACATAAGCACATGAAAAGACCTGGATTTAAAGGGCCAGAGCTCATAAAGGACGTGCTGACCTCTTCCTGCTGTCTTCAGAGTTAGCTCACTAACTCACCTCATGAAAATCAAAGATCTACAGTAAGAATCAGAAAATGTGATGGTTAAATGTTTCCTCCTGTCTGCAGTGGGAGACCAGTGGATGAACTACATCTCCATCACTGGTCTGAGGACTCACACTGAGCTGGAGGGGAAGCTGGTCACCGAGCTCATCTACGTCCACAGCAAGATGCTCATCGCCGACGACAACACGGTCATCATCGGTAAACACGCCTTTCACTTCACTTGAACCTGAAGGAGCAGAAAACAAGAGCTGCAGAGACAGATGTGTTCATCCCATACTGTATGTCTGATCACAACTAAAAAAAAACCCAACACAAACCAAAGACACAGTGAGCTGTGGTGAGGTTTCTGGGTTCAGTTTCCACTGCAGCCACATGTGCTAAGAATATACAGTGTGTCCTATCAGATGTCTGACGGTACTTTTCTTCATTGCTGGTTTAGTTTTTCCAACTTGGAAAAATGAAAAAAGGCTCCAGATCCCCTAAAGCTGAATTTCCACACCCCTTAAAATGTCATGTGAGCACATCAAAGAATCTCCGTTGTATTTCGTAACAAAAAGAGCTGGAGAGAAAATCTTTTGAAGCAGACAAAAATGTTCTGTCTTCCCACTTCCATGAATCATCTCATGTCATGACTCTTCACTTTGATCCACTGACCCACATGAGATGCTGTGTGATCCATGTGTCAGGCAGGTGACAGATGATTGACAGTTGTATGGAGACAGGGACAAATTCTCTTAGTTTCACAGTGGAGGCCTGTTTGGGGCAACTTGGATTTAGAAAAATAATCGCCCATATCATTTCACTGCAATGATCTGTTGTGTATTGAATTTTACATATTAGAAAAACAACCGTGTTCTAATTGCAGATATAAATTCAGCATACCCAGATACGAAAAGTTAAAATAAAATAAAAGAAACAAAAAAGATGGGTTGATAGTTGAAGGGATTTCCTGTGTTTGATGTTTCAAAGAGTCTGAATTGAAGCAGGTGTTAGAGCGCCATCCAGTGGTGGCTGTGGTCTAACACTCGCCTCCTCCTTGTTGCTGCTGCAGGCTCAGCCAACATCAACGACCGCAGCATGCTGGGAAAGAGGGACAGCGAGGTGGCGGTGATCGTAGAGGACTCGGAGACGGTGACGGCGGTGATGGACGGCGAGGAGTACCAAGCTGGGAAATACGCCCTACAGCTCCGGCTCGAGTGCTTCAAGTACGGACACATCCTGAATCCTGCTTTACACATTCTGTTTTACAACCCACAAATTGCTGCAACTTGTTTACACAATGTTTACTTTTTATTTGCATTCAGCATCTTCATTGTTGACTGTTGTTGCATTTATTGTCAGTCAGAATGTTGAAATTCTGTTCTTTTTTCTTCATGGAGCAACTGTGTCAGTTTCATCAGTTAGTCAAATATTTCTGTTCGCAATTTCCTTCTGTGTTGTTGAAGGTTTGATTTTCTCCACGCCTGTAGTACAGTATGTCCTCATACCTATCACCCTCCTCCTCCTCCTCCTCCTGGTCCCTGTTTTCCTCTCAGGATGATCCTCGGCGCCAACACGGATCCGTCCATCGACGTGTCAGATCCCATCAGTGACCAGTTCTACAAGGAGGTCTGGATGACCACCTCCGCTCGCAACGCTACCATCTACCAGAAGGTGGAGTCCACTGCTTTATTCTCCTGAACTTTGTAAAACATCATTGTCTGGAATTAATGTTTATTTTATTAAAGTGTAGGTATGATATCAGATTAGGTTTCATCAGTTTCTGAATAGACGAGTTTTATCAAATCCAACTTCAGATTGTCCTCATGGAAGTGTTGATAGAAAGACAATTCAAATTTGAGGCAGCACAGTGTTAAAATGTGTTCCCTGTGCCTACAGTACATTGGTTGTCAATGTGTCATAATGTATGTAACCCAAAGGTTACATTACAAGGTGTGTGTGTGTGTTGTAAGTCTCTATATTCTGGCCCTGTGATAGACTGGTGATTGCATGGATAAGCAGTGTAGTTAATGGATCGATAGAAGTTTGCTGGAGTTGGGTTTCCCAGCATTAAAGGAGACATATTATTCCCCATTTCTACAAATTAAAATAGTTCCCAGGTGTCTTAGGGCGCTTTCACACCTGACCATTTGTTCTGAAACAGGGAGCGTTTTACGTCCTATCGGTTCCTTTAATCAGATGTGAACACAGCGATCGCGCTCGATGCGGACCAAAACAAGCGAGCCGAGATCGCTTGAGAGAGGTGATCTCAGCTCGTTTCCATCCGAGCCCTGGAGCGGTTCGTTTGTAGTGAGAACGTAATCAACATATGTATCGGCTCTGAGACAGCGGACAGCGTGCTTGGTCACTAATAATAATAATAATGTAGCCTATTAGGCTAATCATTTTATAGACATCACTGTTTTTATGTGTGGTGTCCAAAAGTTGTGATATTGCCTCGTCTGCCCAAATATTGATAAGATATTTAACCTCCTCACTGCTCCAGGTCAGCCTGTGGTTCATTGTTGCCATGGTTGTCATCCTCTCTAAACAGCCCTGTTCAGAACGACTGGTTTTAGTGCCTGTCTCTTTAAATGCAAATGAACCACTGCTTGCTCCGGTCCCATGTAGGGATGGTATTATGCAAATTTGAATCCTAGTTACATCACTGGAAGACAACTGAGGAAACAGCTCGTAAAACCACGTGGATTTCCACAAGTCAAGACCCAGATATATGTTAAAGAGGGTTCAAAAAGTAATATTTTCATAATATGTCCCCTTTAAAGGGATAGTATCATTTTTTTAAAGTGTGGTTGTATGATCTACAAATAGCCCCTAAGTACTTTAATTGCAGTAGAAAAATACACAGTTCCATTGTTGACTATAATATAATTTTTTCCAGCTCTTCAAAGTGCAACCAACTCGCGTATCCCTACGCCCAGGGTTAGCGCCCGCCGATCAGCAGTTGGTTAGCTCCAAATAAAAACTGTGTTTTTCCTGCACTTTGAAGGGCTGGAAAAAATTATATTATAGTGAACAATGGAACTGTGTATTTTTTTTTCAGGTAAAACCTCTTTTAGGCCGTGAAAATAGGCCGTTTCTTTGGGTCCATTCACAACAATGTATGTTGTAAATCTCTGGGCAGGGCTATGGGCTGGCGTTGCTAACGGGAGGAGTGCAGAGAGTCTTCTACTGCAATTAAAGTACTTAGGGGCTATTTGTAGATCATACAACCACACTTTAAAAAAATGATACTATCCCTTTAAATGACTTGTGTCATTTTGACACTTGTGGGCTTCCGTAATGCTACATTTCTGTACAGTGTTGGAGGAAACTTCACTGCAGAAAATAATTTTTATTAAAGGTTCTGATGAAGGTTAGACTTTATTCGACTATATTATAAAACCAAAAAACATTTTTTATTAATGCCTGACTTCTCTGTTTCTCTCTTGCACCCTGCTCTCTGGCTGCAGGTTTTCCGCTGTCTGCCATCCAGTGACGTCCACAACATCCTGGAGCTGGAGGGCTACCTGGCCAAGCCGGGCCTGGACAAGGAGGACCCGGCCCGCGCCCACGAGGAGCTGAAGAAGATCCGCGGCTTCCTGGTCCAGTTTCCTCTTCAGTTCCTGTGCGACGAAAACCTGCTCCCTCCCCTCGGCTCCAAGGAGGCCATGGTCCCCATGGAGGTCTGGACCTGAGACGGAGGGACTCACCTGTGTATTCATGTGTTTATGTACATCATGTGGAAGGCTTCCAGGTGCATCCTGTCAAAACCTGCTGCCATTTTGGAGGTGTAAATGGCTGCACAGCCTTTTTTTAAAATGTATAACTATACTGTTATTTATACTCTTAAAAATTATTTTTATCGGTACATTAAACAAACATCAAACCATACTGTCAGTTTACCCTAATTTAAGACCAAGTGACATTCCCACCTCATCTTTGATCACCTGAATCACCAGATGTTACTGTAGCCGTCCAGCTGTCCTGTCCACATCTGTATACAGTAGTGCTAAACATACAACAGTTGCCAAGCTGTTAAAAGAGTTTCTTAGTAACAGGGAATAGAGAACACTTTATTCTTCCCTAGTAATATAAATAACTGTGTTGGGGACAGAGATGCAGCAGCTGCTCTGTTTTTACATCCTGCTTTGTAGAGGTTTGGACCGTCTGAACAGCAGCAGCCACGCTCACCTCCAAAATAGCATCGCCCGTGTCTGGGGCAGGTTTTGCGATGAAGCCTCTGCTCCGTCGGTGCCACTGAATACACAAGGATAACGTTACACCTGCTCAGATTACACAATGTCAGTGAGAGACCGTAGCTTCTCAAACTCACATGTACACAAAGCTCGTTGTTTTCCTCAAAACACAAAGTCAACCAGCAGACAGAGCGTTGGACTATACAGTGCCTGAAAATCTGGACTTCACGTTTACAAGAAGAAGAAAAAAAACAGAAAAGAAAAAAAGGAAGAGGAAGTACAGAAGGTGAAGTGATCAACTGTGGGGCCCGAGGCCTCCTCCTGCCCGAGCTACTCCATCATCTCCCTATAGAGACGACTCGCTCCTACATTCTAACAACACTATGCAACGTTAAGGGGCTGGCGAACGCAGCTCTGGCTCTTCTGTATTGAGAGGGTTTTTAAAAAGACACTAAAGGAGACTTGAATGAAAAAACACTGGCATGGAGAAGAGCATGAAGAGTTGTCAGACGTCTACAGCCATTTTCAAAACAGAAAACGATCTCTGAACCCTGATTTTGATGTTTATTTCAAACTGAAAATCACAAGTGCCAAAGGAGAAGGACTGTTGCTTGATGTTAAGACAAGACCTAGTACATTCATTCATTTACATTCCTCATACTGTGGATGCTACATTCAGCCTTAAGTGACCTGTTTTATACTCTGACCCGGTCTTTCTGGTTTCTTTTTTTTTTTATTGCTCTATAATTTCCAAATAATTTCTTGGAAGTTTTACTGGAAAGGAGTACAGTGCAGTAATTTGGGACTAATTATAAGCAAAATATGTTTATTTGGGTGAGTTAATTAATTATATTGATCATAATGGTCAAATTTTATTACACCAGGAGTTATTAACAAACATTTATTCTTTTCAGGAAACTTCCAGGATATCATCTTCTTTTTCTTTTCAGGATTTTACCTCCTTAAATACAGCATTCCTCTTCTTCTTTTTTTCAATGACAGCACAGGTTCAACAGACAACTTTATATCAGTCTTGTTTCTTGATATTGATTTGCTGTTGGTAAAGTTTTGGCAACTTCAAGTGCAAATTTAATTTCACATTTAGCAGCCAGAAATGTACTTTTTTTTAAAGTACCCTTTTCTCTTTCTTTTCTTTTAGCCTTTAAGGCAGTACAACAAGCTGAAAGCACAACACAAGCATATTATCACCTTGTAAATATGCTGAACATAGTTTTAGCTTTGAAAGGTGAGAGTATGTCAGCTTTGTGTTTGCAGTTGTTTATGCTGCATGTGAGTGGCCAGAAAAATCAGTAGCCTAGTCAAGAATCAAGTAGATTCAAGAGAACATAAAAAAATAAAAACTCAAGTTTAAGGTTAATAACTGCCGTTTAAAAAAGTTATAAAAAAGAATTGCAACATCTGTATCATGGAAACTTCATGGCTGTGTTTCCTTCTCAAATTCCAAACTCAAAGTGCTGTCTCTGGATTGCAGATTTTTGGATGTTTCTGGAACGTAGCATCGATATTCCTCATCGTCTTCCTTGTTGGTCTGTATGTGATCTGCATGATGCTGTTTTGTGCTGTGTTTTTTTTCCTCCAGAAAAACATCACAGACATTTCCTGTAGCTGACAGCATGACAGCAGTGTGTTGCCATTAAACATGACAGATAGAAGCATGAGCCTTGCAAGCTGAATGGTTTTCTCTAAAGCCATGGACTTTGTTGATGCTAAAAAAAAAAAAAAGTGTGCCTGTCCACAAGCTGTGTCTGCCAGATATACCTGGATCTTCTCTTCTTCAACTCTTAATATTTATGGAAAAGGGGCCCTAGGACGTGCTCTTCTTTTTAATCTTCCTCTCTACCTCCCTGTGTTTCTACCTCCTGCTCCAATGGTTTTAATCTTTGTCATGAATTCATGCAGTAAAGAAGCCTGTGCAATACCAGCCCGTTTACATCGAAATCAGAAACCGCAAAGGAAACAGAAATTGAATTTAAAAAAAAAAAAAAAAAAAAAAGGAAATACTTTGAATGGTTTCATATTTAACTATTCAGAGCACATTCCTCATTGTCCTCAAACCTGGGCTGGAGAGGTATGAAACACTGACCCGTCCTGTCTTTTCTCTGCCTGGCTTTAATCACTGTGTCTCTATGAAAATGCACTATTTGCACAGACTGTTGTTTTCTTGTGGCGACCCCTAAATAATGATCTGCAGTACCATGTCATGTGTTGCTTTTTGTGACATGATGGAATAAATAAATGAGGTGTTAATGAGTCATTCAATGGGTCTGAAATACAGTAGGCTACATGAGTCTCCCCAATTTTTCTTTTCTTTTTCTTTTTCTTTTTTTTTACACCACAAAAAAACAAAAAACAAAACACCCTTGAGTTTGTGAGATAACAGCAGTCTCTATTTAGGTGTCAGTATATTTGAATTTGATGACTTTGGGGCCTGTAAAATAAAGTATTCAGTGTTGTAACACCATAATTGAGAGAGTTTGCAAAAGTGTGTGAATGAAAAATAAGGTCAAGTGTTGTAGTTCCTATCCATGCACGCCCTTATGACCATGCTGTAAGTCTGGCCCCAAAAAGATTCCCATGTTAAAAAGGCTAACATTATAGTAAATACATGGATACACCTTCTCATTCAATGGTCTGTCTTTCTTTCTTTCTTTCTTTCTTTCTTTCTTTCTTTCTTTCTTTCTTTCTATTTTAAAATATACATTGTAGATTCATACTGAAGACAACTATGAAGGAACAAATAGTCTAGTTTCAAACACAAAAGTGTTCATTAAAAAAAGTGGTAGGCCTATCTGTCACCATGACCGAAGTGCGACTCGGATGCTGAAGGCAAAACAGCCAACAAGTGCTCAGCACCATAGACATATAAATCTGACATCTTTATGCTCAGCACCTCTTGGTGTGAAGGTGTAGAGTGTGCAAAAAGCTGGCACCAAAGCAAAAGATATAAAACATATTCTGCTTTAACATTTATGTGTTTACTATGTAATGTCATATGTGTTCCTTGATAGTTCCTAGATACTTTCTTTCAGTTGTAGAAAGTAGTAACGATTCGAGACAGGTGAAACTTGACAGTTTTAATTAGCAGCTTGTGGCTAGCTGCTAGCTTTCTGTTATCACCTCAGCTACTGAACATAATGCCTGCCTGTGCTGGACAGAGGGCTTTCATCTAAATATTTGATTAATCAACAGAAAAGGAGGGGCTCTGTACTCCTGGGTTTTAGGTGAGTGAAACTCCACATTATTTTACTGAATTGTTTGCTGTAGTTAGTAACAGCACAGGTGTCTTAGTCGACCACACCTGTTGGCTGGTCCATTTAGCTCGTTAAGCCGAGCCGACAAGCTAGTTAGCCACAAATTAGCCTTCTGTTGGACTTGCTAGTCATGCTAATGTGAACCAGGGCCTAATGTTTGCTTAAAAAAACCTTTGTTAGAACCACTTTGTTTTACAAATAGGCTAAAGTTGTTTGACAGACACGCACCAAAACATTTACGTTTCGCGCCACCTTAGCCATATTCAGATTAGCTTAGTTGCAGTCGGACAGGTAACACCAAGATGGCGTTGGCCCACCCCTCGGGATTTGTAAATCAAACAGTGAATAGGCTATATCTAAATATTTCAGTCTGAATTGGCTCAGTAATAAAGTGAAGCGCTTTCACTGCAGACTTCAAACTGCCGCCAGGCCTCCTCCCACTTGGATAGCTATATTTTTCTCCTGTGTGTCCATCACTCTTTTGCACAGGTTTTATTGGTGTGTCAGTGAAATGAAAAACCTGTCACTGATGGGAAACAGAGCGTTGTCCTCAAAACACCTCCACTGTCCCCAAGTCCTCCCTACTGCAGCTCCTCTTTGTGCCGCTGGGTGGCGCCACCCAAACACAGTCTGAATGTGACAATGCCAGAAGTATGTGGACGCTTCATTCCCAAACAGACTGTTAATGCAGACAGCAGTTTCCCTCCAGCTTTTTGCCCAACGTTTATTTCTGTTCTGACATGACAACGCCCTCGAGCTTGGAGCTGCACAGACCTGTGGCCTCGGCGTGACACGACCTGAAACACCAGCTGTTGTCGCCTCATCACCTCTGTCCTCTCTGAATGTCCATATAGCCTACCATCTATTTCTAATTTCAAAAAGAATTGAGGGCAGTTAAAATATGTTTTCTGCATCCTGCTCCTTTGCATGCATGGAATGTGTGAATTATAATCTATCATCATTTTGTCAGTAATATGTATGTCAGTGATATGTCCTTTTGAGTATTGGTGTCTTGTGCCTACACCTTGCCTGTGACCAATCACCAAAGTAAAGTATTCATAGCTTTATAATTAAGTGGTATAACTACCTCGTAATGAATCTATTTCTGATAATTATAACTTTCTTATCCTTTAGTCTTTACATTAGATTTTACAAACATATCATTAGTGATGAGGCAAATAATTACAGGTTCAAATGACTTTGATTAAATATGTTTATGCCCAATTTTCAGTAATGTACCGTGTCAGTGGAAAGAGAAGAAAGTCGATCTGAGCGAGTTTCATAAAAGCACAAGTACGTTACAATGTTGGCAAATAAACTGTTGTGAGAACTTCTCTTCACAGTGACACTGTCTGAACTGGTTATAGCTCAACTTTGTGCCATGATGACATTTGCTGACAGTTCTCCAGAGGTTACGGGCTAATGTTAGCTGTCTGGGCTAGTTTGCCTGCACAGTTTTCAGATAAGGATGTAACAGATGTTACTCTGCTTTCATGTACAATGGATTGGGAAAGAAACAAATTGTGGCTCATCGGCAGCTTGTGTTTTTTTCAGTGATGGAAGAGGGACTGAGAGAGCAGAAAGAAACAGGTGAGACCATGGACACAAGGTCAGAATTGTTCCTGTGGCACAACAGTAACTTGTATTTCATGAATGTTTTTTCTCCCCACATTAAACTCAAGGACATTGAACTTTTGTCAGTCAGTAAATGCTTTTAATAACAGGTCTTGTTATTTTTCAGGTCTTGGCACAGGCTTCTGAGCACGCAAGAGATGTACTGAATGTCATTCTGTCTGGATCTGATCCCAGAGTCACCTCCCCAGGGAACCCAGATACAGTCACATGTTCAACCATCAAATAAGGCTTATGTTGAGGTAAACCATTTTCAACATGTAATTTGCATTAAAGGGATAGTTAAACATTTAGGCAAATTTGATTTAGGAGAAGGTTCGTTATCTTTAATTGTTGGTGCAAGCTATTTTTGAGCAGGGGAGC
Organism: Decapterus maruadsi; assembly: GCA_030347415.2. Taxonomy (NCBI): domain Eukaryota; kingdom Metazoa; phylum Chordata; class Actinopteri; order Carangiformes; family Carangidae; genus Decapterus; species Decapterus maruadsi. Next base: position 20,416,647 of record CM064890.1, on the reverse strand, counting down.
AGAGCCGTGAGCAGCTCAGAGCTACTGCTACTGAGGCTCATGGGATTTCTTGGTTTCTCTCATCAAAAACACAATCCAACAACTCCAAAACGCTCTTGTGGACAAGTTGTGACCTGCACATTCACCACGCAATGAGATAATAACGGAATGTTACGAGACGGAGTTGTTTTAGAAGGAAATTCATGCAAAACTGCTGATACGCGTTCCTGTCGGGGGCAGTTTTTCGGCAAGCAGTCTCTGATTTGCCTAAAAAACAACCCTGTCTTTTGCAAGCTGCATATTTTCCACATTCATTCTTAAATACCAATACTCTGTATCCCAAAAATTGGCAGGCAGATGAAAGGTGACATACTGTAATTAGATGAACAATTGAGGATCAGAACAGTGCAAGCCTGAGCTATTGTATGGGAAATACCTGCCTTGACATGACATCGCTGTATCAGGTGTGTCCTGAGAACAGAGACACGACAGCACATGCAACAGTTGGAAAATGCTTTATTAGAGAGCCCTTTAATAACTTTTACCTTTTTTTAATACGTATTGTCTATCAGACTATGTTGTAATGCACAACAAGGACACCTCATGCATGCTTGTTTGTCAGCGCAAACGCACGATTTACTCTACAACTGCTGATTTGTCAGAAGATTTCAGTGTGTGGCTGTGGAGAAGCTGCTGGCAGATGTGTCCGTACCCCCCCCCCCCCCCACTCACACACACACACACACACACACACACACACACACACACACACACACACACACACACACACACACACTCTTAAGGTGTGGAGAACCTGTCGGGGACAGCTGCAGAGAACACACTGACAGCAGGGTGTGTGTCTGTGAGGGTGTGACTTGTGCTCTCAGACATGTGCTCACAAATCTGCGTCGCTCAAACTGCAACCTGTTGGCCCGGGGGGGTCAGACTGTTTGCAAATGTTCTCAAGGGCCACTGGATTAAACTCCAACGGTGTGTTGTGTTAACTATAATTACTGTTAAGTAACTAGGAGGGGTAGTTGTTATGAAGTGGAGTAAACACAACAAAACAAAACAAAACCCTGTTTGCAACTCTTAATTTTTTCCCTTTTGTCTTTATTTGATGGCACATAGTATAGATAGAAGGGGGAGGCAGAGAGAGGGGGATGACATGCAGGAAAGGGCTGCCCAACGCGGAATTCGAACTAGGGCTGCCTGCGTTGAGGACTGTAGCCTCTACATGGGGCTTTACCACTGCACCACGCACCGCCACGAACTCTTTCATTTTACATTATGTCTGTCCACCACTGGGTCTGGACTGATCTGAGGGATGTCTCAGAGGGCACCGGTGTCACTGGTTAGTGTCCCTTTGATGTGGCATTAGGACATAGATGAAGTAAGAATGTGTCCCCTGGGGGCTCTAAAGGCCATCTTGGCTCTCAGGACAAAGAGACGCAGAGTGGTGGTAGGGTGTGTGTTGTGACCTGCAGCCAGGATCGGTTTGTCCTTAACAGGGCCGTTGCTAGGAATTCTGGCCCCCTGAAGTGGGCCCCTGCCCCCTGACTTTTCCACTTTTTTTCTTAGACTACGTATGTATTATCATTTGTTATTTAGCCTACCGGTACTTTGTTTTGATGCTAATGCAGCATTACTATGAGTACTAGTCAGGGTCTTGTGCAGAATAATTCAGTCATTCCAAGATTAGACTAGGGGGGTTTGTGGGCCTTACTGGGCTCTGGGCCCCTAGAGTTATCATCACCTTTCAGCTGCCACACAAGAACATACAGTACAGATGTGTGTGATTGTTGGAGGTGTGTGTGTGACATTGTGGGCGTCTCTCTCGGTGTGTAGCGGAGCCTCCTCACAGGCCACTCCCGGGAAGCGCGCTGCTGCTGCTCTGCCACACACATACACACAGACGGACGGAGTGTGTTCGCTGTCCGCGCGCCTCGGCTGCTGTGTTCTCTCTCTCCTCTCTCACTCACTCTCTCTGTGCAGTCTCCTTCTCTCTCTCTCCATCAGTGTGCGCGTGTGTGCGCCCCGCTCCTCTCCTCCTCTCCTCCCCCGTGCAGAGCAGACTGATGGTCGGGGTGAAGGCATGTAGCACCTGGAGCTCCGCGCAGCGCACACCGCCTCCCTCCTGCTCCTCCTCCGGCTCCTCTCCGTTTCTCCTGCCTTCTCCTCAACGCATCGCCTGCGCTGGCATTTCCGGGGGATTTTTTTTTTCGGGGGCGGGTGGGGGGATTTATTTATTTTAGAGGAGTGTGAGTTCATCCCCGCCGCTCTGCACCTCTCGGTCGATGGTCGTTGAGGAAGCTTCCATCTTGAGTCCCGTTCACACCGAGAGAACCATGGCGAGCGACTCCCCGGCGCGGAGTCTGGACGAGATAGACCTGTCTGCACTACGGGTAAATGTCCTCCCAGCGTGTGCACGTGCATTTTGCTTTCGCTTGTCTATGTGTGCGCGTGCGTGTGAAGCTGTTGAGCACCTGTCCACCCCCCCCCCCCCCCCCACCCCCCTCCTCTTCTCTCTCCTCCACTCCCCTCTCTCTCCATCCCTCAGCCGCTCTCTCCTCTCCAAGCGTCTCCAGGTCTTCTGCTTTTTGCTGCCACCCGCTCGGTTGTGCGCGTGCGTGTACTATAAGTGTGTGTGTGTGGGCTGCTGTGCTCGTGCACGGCGGCAGTGACCAGTGATTGAGGAAATCAGGTGGAGAGGTAGAGTGCGGGATCTTATGGCCTGTTGTTGTTTATTGTTGTTGTTTTTTCTTAACAATTGGGACGTGATGTAATGATGTAACGAGGCCGCGAGCTGCTGCCGCTGCATAATAGAGGCCGCTCTGTCTCTGTCTGTACTATGTGGGGCAGATGTTAAGCTGCCTGCTCACTGACAGATTCACAGACACACACACGAGCGCGCGCGCACACACACACACACACACTGATGCAGAGGTTACAGATGCGCGCGCGCGAGCCGTGAATAACGGCGATGATAACCGCAACAGGAGCGAGTTCCGCCATTTCGCGATGTTGTGGCGACAGCAGCATTGTTGCATCGCAGCGGCTGTTTGTGTGTCTGTGCGCGTGCGTGTGCGCGCCCGCGCTGGTAGGACCTACAGCAGGAAACCATGGAGGAATGTGTGTGTGTGTGTGTGTGTGTATGAGAGAGAGAGAGAGACTGATTGATGACACATTCAGAGAGGTGTAAACTTATATTTCATATTTGGATTTAGTTCTCAGTTCAAGATGAACTATAGATGTCACATGTCATCTTGGTGTGTGTGGTATTCTGCACAGCTGTTGTGTCTTTTCTCCTTTTGCCTGCTGCTTATGCAACACAGTTGTACCTGCAGAGCAACAATCAAGTCTGGGCTTGATCGACCGGGTGGGACTGCACGTCTGTGTGTGTCTGTATGTGTGTGTGTGTCAGAGTTTCAGACGTATCCTCACTAGGACACAGATAGACAGAGGGGAGGATCAGGAGAGATGTGCATGTTCTTGTAAAAATGTGAATCCTTGCTCCCTCCCTCAGTGGCATGACGACTAGAAATTAGGTCACCAAGGACGAAGCTGAGAGAGCTGGGGGGGGGGGGATCATTTCAGCGTTACGCAAAGCCTGTCGCAAGCACACATACATACATGCGCATGCACACACATAACACACACTTCCTGTTTCTGCAGAGCGTCACATCCCAAAACCATGTCCTGATCATTGCTCATGTAGTGTGACCCGTCCTGATCTCTGTGGACCTTTACCCCCCATCAGGACTCAAGTCTTCATCCTCCACACAGACTCATGTCAGACACTCAGGGTGTGCTCCTCTGACGGCTCCGGTCAGGGACAGTATTAATAGCCGCCAGAGTCTTGTCAAAGCTCCAGATGAGGACACAGAGGTCACGGCCCTGTTATTCTTTGTTAGCCCCTGTCCTTTTCAGACAAAATGGACTCCATTGAGGAGGGGAAGGGATTTCTTTTGAATGCACTCCCTCAGGAAACTCAGGTGTATTCACAGCCTGGTCTTTGTTTCTGTGTTGTGCATCCTTCTGTCTGAGCTGCATACACAAGTTAAAGTGATACACCAACATTTTTTTGTGTGTGTCTCGCCTCACTCCCGAGTCGATGACAAGCAGATAGACACCATCCTTTCAACTGTGCGTGCAGTAAATACATCACTTTATCAACATTTCAAACATTTTTAGGTGAGAAAGTATCCGTTTAGATCAGCAGTGTGTCGTTAATTTGTTCAAATACCAGCTGCTTATAACTTTGTTCGGACGTATTCGGCGCTACTCAAGCTAGCTGTTGTGACCAACGCATTTCCGGTTACTTTCACAAAATAAAACACCTGTTGCCTTTTACATACAGAAGTGCTTTTACTTTGAAACAGGAAGCTAAGCTACCCTTGATGTAGCTAGCTTGAACCAAAACAAAGCATCTTTGCTTGAACCCTCCGTTTTGACCGATCTCATCCCGTTACCGGCATTTGACCGCTCAAGATGCCTTACCGGAGAGTCTTGTCAGCTCTGACACGAAGATCGGCCGTTTAGAGTTGCTGAAGAGTGTATTTGAAGACTTTAGGTGGAGGCAGGATACCATTACCCTACTAAGCTAATTACGGGCGATACTGGCTCTCCTTCGTTACTGCGCACACAGTCGAAAGGATGGTGTCTATCTGCTGGTCATGGACTCAGGAGTGAGGCAAGAAAAAAATGTTGGCGTGTCCCTTTAAAACCAAAACTCAAGAGTTATAGTTTATTCATGTCATGTCCATTTTTATCCAACATCTGCACCTGTTAAACCATGTGTGGTCATGACAGAACCAAACCGGGACGTGCACAGGTTGTGTGAACGATGAGTGTTGTCAGTCAGATGTGGAAACAGAAGCGGTGTAGGTGGAGATCAGGGTGGATCATTCAAACACCAGATGTCACTGCTTGTTTCTGTGGGTCTCTCTTCACCATGATCACAGTCTTTCCTTAATGTGCAGCAGTGGTTTCACCACACCCTAATAATAACAACATGATCACATCAGGTGAAATGCCATGTTGTGTTGAATAAGATTGCAGATCACAATGGACACTTAAGTCCCCCAGAACTAATTGCAGTAATTACTGTACATCCACATTGAACCCCCCCTGCCAGGCAGCTGATGTCTAACGTTGACTGTCAGTGTGGATGTAGGATGTAATGTTCCCTTCTTAAGAAAGGGTGTAGCACATCTGATTTCAATGCAACAGACTGTCAGTCAGTTTTCAACAAATCATAATATTGATCACCTCCAAACCTTAACCAAGTGTTTGTTTACCTACAATAGCTACACATACATTAATTAATATTTTTGCTTTGTTTTAAAAGATCCCATTGAGATAAGGTACAGTAGCAGCCGTAGAAACCTGCCACACCTTAAAGAACAATTCCTGACAAATTTAACCTGGAGCTTTCGTTTCTTAATATTTTAAGTCTAAAAGAATGAACCTGAAGATTTTCTTTCTAATGTCTCCTGTTTTGCAGTAGTTATGTCTGTTCCTGCATCGCCACGACAGTGATGAATGTGAGTGGGCCGATCTTACGCTGTTTAGGCTCTTTATGCCACAAAACTACATTTTTTCCCACAGACAGCATCAGATGTCTTCAAATATACACCGATGGGTTTGTTTACTTCAAGAAAGCTGACATGTTTGTAACGGAGCTGTAATACAAAGTCTCGTGTCGAGTCAAGTTGACGGCTCAGTATGTTTACAGGTAGAATAAATATCCAGACTTACTCTCACTGCTAGAAACACGTTGTGGCTCTGAGTTGATATTCCTTTGTTGATAAAACAAACGGGAGCTTCAGACGACCTGTTAACACAGTTAGCCGTCAACTTGACTCTCACACGAGACTTTGCAAGTTCACGCGAGATTTTGTATTACAGCTCCGTTTACAAACATGTCGGCTTGCTTGAAGTAAAGAAACCCCTCGGTGTATGTTTGAAGATATCTGATGTTGTCTGGGAAAAGAAAGCATTTTTGAGGGATATTAACAGCTTAAACAGCGTAAGATCGCTCTGCTCCCATTATATGCTGCTGTGGCGATGTGGGGACAGACAGAACTACTGCACGACTGGAGACATTAAAAAGAAAATCTAAAGATTCATTCTTTTAGACCTAAAATACAGTACTAGGAAACTACAGCCCCAGGTTGAATTTGCCCGGAATTGTCCTTTAAAGCGAAGCATAAAACACCAAATACCACAAATTTGACACGGCAGCAATTTGAGCTTGATTTCCTCTCAAGAAAAACAAGTCCATGTCTCCTTCTTTATCGCTTTGCTTACAATGCCCCTGACGTTGTGAGTGGATGTGAGCTTGTCTAATTTTATGTTTCTCTGCATATTATTGCAGCAGGTCAGGATAATTTCTTTTTGAATCAGGATTGTAAAGAAAATGTGGAAAAACCAGTGTCTAGCGTCAAATTTGAAAATCAGTTGTTACTGTTAGTCTTGGCTCAGGCAGGCCTTCCACATTTGACTTCCACATTTGACTTCCAGTGTATAGTTCTCTATAATAAAAGATCTCACTGTCAAGATGAATACATTATGAACAGTGACCAGCGACACTGTCCATCTCCCTCACACTGTTTCATATTCATGCTTCTGGCCACAAATTAAGAGCATCTTTGTTCAGCGGGAAATCTTATTAGCCACTTAGCCGCTAGCAGGTTGCAGGTGGGCCAGCTCCTTATGTTCCTATTGTCTGAACTGGTATGTAGCCCCACAGTTTGTCAGAGCTGTAAGAGCTATGTAAAGGTGTGGGAGTGTGCGTGTGCACGTGCACGTGAGGCTCAGTCCTCCAGGATTAGACGTGCTTCAGTTTGACCTTGAGTGAAAAGGAACACTGCTTTTTAAGCTAATCCCCTTCAGGAGGCTCCACACTAATAGTCCCAACCCTCTCCTGTGGCCTACTGTACGCTAATAGACACACATGCACACACACATGCACACACACACACACACACACACACATGCTAATACCAAACACACAGGTATGCTTCATGATCAGGATCTGTGTTTTGGGAGGTTTAGTGAATTTTAATCAGCCTGAAGATAAGATTATCTCATGTGTGTGTTATTGTGTGTTACTGTGTGTAGCTATGGGTGTGTGTTTTACCAGTTTTGTGTGTGTGTGTGTGTTTGAATTTGCCTGTTGGCCTTGATCCGTCCACAGTTATCCTGAACAGGGGTTTCCTTAGTCATTGTCAGCGGTCGTTTTCCGCATAATGAAGGTTTTCAGACCAATACACAAGCGACCTCAAGTAAACACTTGAGTTTTAATCCACGCTGACTTCCATCAGTCTGCATGTGTAGGAAGGACTGAGAGAAGTGCAGATATACAGTAGATGAGTGCACTCTGTTTATGGCAGTGCCTTCACTTAGTGAACTCATAAGTTTCTTATTAAAGGAAGAATAAGAGCGCGCTGATATCGAAGGGCTTTTTGGCTTTTACAAGGTAATACCACAGGCATGCATCAGCACTGGTGTGAGTGTGTGAGTGTGTGAAGGTCAAATTCCACATAAATACCAACATCCATCTTGTGTCCAGTTTAGTCAGAGTTATGTTCCCCTTGAATAACTTTTCCATTTTGTCCTGCTCTCTCCTCTCACTGTCTCATTCATTTCTACCTCTCCCTCCCTCCCTCCCTCCCTCCCTCCCTCCCTCCCTCCTGTCTCTCAGGACCCAGCTGGTATCTTTGAGCTGGTGGAACTGGTTGGAAATGGAACCTATGGGCAGGTCTACAAGGTAAGCCTTTATACTTTCTAACCACCACAGTGCCCTGTGTGTGTATGTGTGTGTCACGCTTCCCTCTGTGAACAAAATGAGCTCATATTTACATTATTTACTGCAGCATCTCGTGCTTAAATCTCCTCCCATCCTTCCATTTTTTATAATTAATCATTAATAGAATCAGGAACAGAATATTTTGTGATAACACTGTCAAATTCCCTGCTGAATCCTCATCTTCTACACTGTATTCATATTTTTTGACTCAAAATTGACGATAAACCCGCAGGCACACAGCAGAATTCATCAATTATTTATTACATTGATCAGATTAAAAAGTTGGCAAATCAATTGAGATGTGAGATTCTTTAATTTACATGAGAAGAGAAGAGTTGTTGATCCATAGAGACTCAGAGTGGCCTGTTGGTTGTAGCTTGGTGTTACTGAGTGACTATCAGACCCCATCCCTAATCCTTTCACTTTGATCTGCATTCACTTTGACAGCCATGTCAGTCACCCTCCTCCTGCTGCTTGTGCGATTTTGAAAACATGATTTGAGATTTGATGACTGGCTCTGACCGGTCACCTCATCATCGTGACTCATCCTGGTCCTGACACAAGATCAGAGTGTCAACAACATCTAACTTAAGGCAACTTCCTGAATTTCTCCATTGTCAGGCGGCGGTAGACAGTGACACACACGTTGAGGCTGTGTGTGTGTTCCAGCGTTTTGGGTTTCCTCATTTTGAAAGCAATTAACACACTCGCACAAGCTCCGTCTGCTGGATGTTTGGTATTGATCCACTGTCTCTGCAAGGCGACGCCTCCTTTGCTGAGATGATTGATAGAACAAAATGAATGCAAGCTGAGGTCGGTCACTGAGCATGATGGGTAAATTAAGATCTTTGAAAAAAAAAAGCAGGACCAGGAAATCTACAGATACAGAATAATCTAGCCGTTACATTTTGAGCTGCAGCTGATGATAAAACTGCATTAATTATAAATCTATATGACCAAGATCAATCTGCTTATTTCATTGATTCTTTCCCAGATGAATCAAATATTTAAACAACAGGAAAAACAGACTAAAACCAGCGTGAATAGTCAAGGTTTCCTGCAGTCATGCACTTCAGCTGACCGTCTCAAGGCTAAGATAGAAATGCATTAGAATTAATTAATATGAAGTGACTCCATATCCGCTATAATTAGTGCTAAATTACATCATTCTTTCCAGGAAACCTAATGAGAAGCTCCAATTATGTGCTGATTTGTCAGAAATTGTAACGGCGAGTAGACTTTCACGTGGAAAGTCGTCCAGGGTGTAAATCTTCATCTGAAGCTGCAGCTCAGGAGTGAAAACGCTCAGTTACTTCCATCATCTCTTGAACCAGAGCAGAGTATTTTTCATTCATTCTCCCTGCCAGCGTCTTCCAGCAGCTTTCAAATCGTTTCTCTACACTCGGGGGCCGCTCGTACCTCCTCCTCCCGGCTCCCAGTTTTAGTAATGTTTCACAGTTACAGATAGTGAGCGAGCAATAAAGAAGAAATATCAGAACGATGGCGACGGACCGTGAGCTGAGAGTCAGGAATCATGAGAGATGTACTTGAAAGGTTTGCTGCGTTCAGGTGCTGCTGCCTTCACAGGCCTCCAGGATCTGATGTTGTCTGGTGAAACATGTGGGACCTTTTGATCACACTGATGTCTCAGGTGTGTAAAAGCCTGACCATGAGGAGGTGGCATTAAAGGGATAGTACAACATTTTTGGCAATGAGTTTGATGAGGGACAGGGGACCGGTACAATTCACCTCCATTGTGTTCGGTGAGCAGCTCACGTCTCTGCCCCACTGATCTCAAAACAACATGCACCAAGTTAATGAACCTACTGCTATGAAGATAGGGATTATTGCAATAGATGAATTTGCCAAAAATGTTGAACTATCCCTTTAACTTGCGGAGAGGTTTTCTGCTCTTGATTAGTCAGTGAATCAGCGTTCACAAAGTGGAGTTAATTGAACGTGTTATATTGATCGGAACTGGGAGAGGCTTCTTCAGCCTGCTCACTTTGACACGTCTCACTGCAGCGCTGCACTGTGCTGTCACTGTTCACAACAACTCCGTTTTCATTTACTCGCTGTGTTTAACAAGGATTCCTCAGCTTATCTGAAATAGAGCAAACACAGTACATTATTTCAGCACATCCCCCGATGCCGATGTTCATGAAGAGCCTCATGTTTTAGGCGTGTTGACGTGACAACTTATCCCGAAAGTGAGACACATTTAACTGTGGTGTTAATATGTCAAAAGAAATCAGCCATAATAGGATTTCTGTGACATTTAGGTGAGACTGTGCAGAAGCTCCAGATCAGGTTCAAGAGCCCTCCAGCAACGTGTCGTCCCTTATTCCTGTCTCGGTACCAGTATCAGAGGCTTGGCAGATGGGTAGCTTTTATTCTGAATATCATGCAAATACAAAGTAAATGGAAATGTTTGATTGAGTTCAGAATGCAAATTCTGAGCTCCATCGAAAAAAAAAAAAGGAACAAAGAAGGCGTATTTCTCTGTGATGTTCTGCTGTCACAGCTTTTTGCCTCCTAGGGTTCAGTGTTTTTCCATCATCAAAAAATTGTGACCAGTCATGTCGCATTAATCTGCCTGAACAACTGGTATCTGTCTCTATAGATGAGGGGTGAATGTATACTGCAGAGAGCTGATGATTAAATGATCCTGTTTCACTGCTGTTCACTTCAACATATGTAGCTCCAGACTGTGTTGGAGTGGACGAGGACATGTAGCAGGACCAGTGGTTACATGGAGGTATCTGAGCATCTTTATCTCAGGCAGTCAAAGGGAAGGAAAAGCCATCACATGCAGCCATGTGTGTTGTTGTGGTGGTTTAAAGGGATAGTTCACCCAAAATTCAAATGTCACTCATTATCTACTCACCCTCATGTCGAGTCCTCCGTGCCTTCTCTGAGTTACGGGGGGTCCAGCAGTATTCGTGGAGGACTCTGAAAATTCTCCCAGCCCTTAGTCGACAAAAGACAAATGACTCAGAGAAGGTATGGAGGACTCTGAAAATTCTCCCAGCCCTTACTCGACATGAGTGAAATTTGAATTTTGGGTGAACTATCCCTTTAAGACAAATGCTGTGTCTCAATTGGAGTACTCCCACACTTACACTAACTATTTTGATTGCGTAATAGCATTCACATTGACAAGTATGTCAAAATAGTGATCTGTAGGTACCCTGCGCTCATAATGGTCAAAAAGCTGAGTGTGGACACTTCCTACCCTCAATGATCGCCGTCTTGGCTGCATGGTGGAATAATATATATGTAAATCAACATACAGGTAGCCAGTAGGCCAATGTTCTCAACCAGTAAACGTCGGCGGCGTAATCTCCACCTTGCATTAGAGAGGTGGCCTACACAAGCAACAAAAAAAAAAAAGTACCATTGCGATCATTAGCTCTGGTACACGACAGTATTCGATTTGAGACAACACTGAAGAACAGAAGGAAGTACATAGTGTACTACATGACAATGTACATGGAAGTATTGAAATAGAAACACAGATAAAGTTGAAGTTGATGAAGCTGTAACACAGTCGTCTCATGCTGTTCATGCTCCACCTGTTGACCTGATGAAGCTGTCACAGTTGCTGCATCTGATAATTTTTGACTTTCTCAAACCATCCACACGCCCACTTGATGTACCATAAGTCTGCAAGGTCTGAACTTTTCTCAAGTTCAATTCAGTCACTTTCTGCAGAGCAATTTCTGCAAACAACTTAGTGCGAACCCTTCCAGGAGAAAGGGTCTGACGCCATTATCTCCACTTTACCTCTATAACAGGAGGATTATCTCCCCAGCGCTGAGCGTCTGCCTGCAGACGTTGCTCTGATAACACCTCACAGAAACCAGCTCATTTCATGCACCAACTAAAAAAAAATCTTTTTGTCACACAGCTGAACTGTAAACTGCCAAACGTAACCAGTAAGAACCGCTGCAATGACAGTTGCATGGCGGCGAAAGTGAGGCTGGGAGAAGGAGTCTCTGCTGCAAGCACACAAGCGCACGCATGCTGTGGACGGCAGCTTCATCCATGCTGGTGCTTTATTCTGAAAAAAAGTAGAATACAGGCCGTATTGCAACAATAATTTAAAAAGTAATTGTGATAGTTAACTACATGACTTGACTTGACAAGTGAGAATGGAGGCTCTTTGCCTTCCACTGGACATCTCATGGATGAAAACCTGGCTGCCGCCCCGGTGTCCCAGCTCTCATCTCTGTGGAACCGTGACACGCTCCATAATCGGAAATCTTTTGCTTATGACGGTTAAAGGGACATTGTGTAACTTCTCCTGTTATCTATTCACGAAAATCGATATTTCGTTCAAAAGTACTGTATGTTTTTCATTCATCAGTAATCCCCCCATCAACAAAGTGAAGTGTTCCTTTGTGCTGTGAAAAGTCACCGCGGTAACGCAGTGAGGAGGAATGGAGCGTTACACTGATGCTGCATTCAGGTGCAGTTGGACAGACAGCCGTTGGTAACATACTCCATGTATTGATCTTTTGCCGGCTTCGTTGTAAACAAATGCACATGGCCAGGATGAGGGTTAGCCAAACAGTGACCAGACTTTTTTTTTTTTTTTAAGATTTATTTTTTGGCTTTTCATGCCTTTATTGTAAACAAATGCACATGGCCAGGATGAGGGTTAGCCAAACAGTGACTAGACTTGCACAGTTCCTCTTTAAAACATAGGCCAGGAAATGATGTTTTAATGCTCCAGCTTTTTGTGCAGCAACTCCTGGTCTAACAACGACAACTGGCTCTTGATAAAAAGGAGCAACAGCATGTGGAATGTTTTTTTTTCTTTTCTGGATGTGCTAAACGTTTTACAGTCACTTGCAGCATTTCTATCATAATTACATCAAAACTGCTACTGGTTGCCCGGATCCACTGTTTCCAGTGGACCTGTGATATTGCAGCTGAGGGCTGAAGCTCAGCGTGTCTGTTTCTGTCTCAGCCTCAATGTGTCAGGGCTTGTGTTGAGGTGAGGAATGTGAGGCTTGTCTGAACACGGGGCTCGAGGTGTGTTTTTACGCCTCAGGCTACCTCAAAAGGATATTATGCCCTTTTCTATCTCCAGTCAACCCCCTCCTCACCTGCCACCTCCCTCTCTCCTCGCTCTGCTGCTGCATTTATCTCTCCCTCACTGCGTTCGTGTGTGTGTGTGTGTGAGAATTCAGGTCCAACCTCCTCATGGTCATAATCTCTCTCTCACACACAAACACACACTGGGAGCTCTGGTCACCTTAGAGAGGCTGTTTGGCTGGCCATCAGTGTCGGAGGAAGAGCGATAGCAAAACAAAGAGGCTCTCTGAGATCGTATCTCCTCCTCTCATCTCCCCTGGTTTATCTGCCTCGCCTTTTATTGCTTCATCGCGGCGGATCCCTGCCATTTGTCCTTCAGTCACAGCAGCACTTCACACACTTAACCTGATGTCCAAGCAGCAGGTTTGCAGAGTTATCTGGATAATAACGCTGCTCAGAAAATCCCAGATTCCCCACAAATATGGAACAAAAGAGATTTGTACTTTTATTCATAATGGCTCCTAAGCTCCTGAAGCAAAAAAACATCTATAATCTACAATTATAGATTGACAGTGGCCATGGATCATCCAAACTTCGAGTGGAGCTTGAACAAAAAACCAAGAGGGCTGAACCCAACAGGATGAATCCAGTTCTCTGACCTTTAGTTCAGTGCCAACATGAACTTAACGTGTTCACATTAATTGGTAATCTTAACGACATTTGGTATAGTCATGAAATAAAATGTCATGGTGACATTCTGACATCTAGCACTGTAATCACTAGAGCTGGTATGATTTACTAAATCTGTTTGATTCAGATTCCATTCAATATGGACTCATTTAGAGAGTTTTAATACCAATTTTACTTGGTTATCAAATATTTTCACAGAACTAATGCTGCAAATTGTACAAAGATAGAACTTGCATTATTGAAAATATTAATGTTTATTAATTCAAGTACTGCAATCAATGTCCACAGTTCAGCATGTGAATAGACACAACTAAAGGGTAGCGCTCCACTCTGTGATCTCATCCGGTTAGTTGTAATTTGCGTGATCACAGGAGACTAGTTGATAAGTTGATAGCATAATTTTTATGAATCGACATCAGAACTTTCAAATAAAGATTGATATTTTTTGAACACAGCCCTAGTTGTCACCCAGAATTGCCTCTTAAGGCCCCCACATACTCGGGCGCACATGTGTCCGCGGACGTCCGTGCGTACTGGAGGTGTACTGGAGGCGTACCCAAAGCGGACGTCCGCCAGACCCGTCCACGCAAAGCTCAATATTTACGACCGCGTGTACTCCGCGTACTCGGTGTCACACAATAGACTGCTCGGCGGGAAATCTTCATATCAACCTGTTTTTATTGTGACGCCGTACGCCCGACTATGAAAGCTCAAATGTCTGCGGACAGTGCGCACTGAGTTGGGGCCTTTATGTCCCTAATACCTGTAAAACTGCACTTGATGCTGATTAGCAAACTGTTTTAACTAAGAAGATGTAACGATGTTATCAAAAGAGGGTGTTACGGGATAATCAAACTTGAAAACACTTTTACTTTTTGCCCACAAGTGAAACATCATTTGACTTAGTTTTAAGCATAAAAACTTCACATTTTGATCTGAAGTGCTGGAGGTGGTCATTTATCTGATGGATGTGACAGAGAGCTGCAGGAGCAGCCTGGCTGATGAATGACACTTTAACTCTCAGAAGCAAGTGAAGAGGAACTAGAGCAGAGGGAAGAGAAATAGAAATATATAGTAGAAATAATGAAATTAGCTTTTTTGTTCAAAATGTCTTTTCTGGCTCAGCGGTTTATCCACAGCGTGCGAGGCGAAACAAATGAAGATGAGCAACGGATGTGGCAGAAGTTGGTTTCATCCTGTTTAGTTGACCAGAGCGGACTCTGACCCCCGGGGTCAGGTTCATTTCAGCCTCTGAATGTCAGCTCAGTCCACTTTCACCTCCCAGTCACCATCAGCGGCTCCAGCTTAAAGGACAATTCCAGGCAAATTCAACCTTGAGCCATAGTTTCCTAATATTTTAGAAAGAAGGAATCTGAAGATTTTCTTTTTAATGTCTCCTGTTATTCAGTTGTTGTGTCTGTCCCTGCATCGGCACAGCAGTGATGAATGGGAGCGGACCGATCTTACGCTGTTTAGGCTGTTTACATCCCACAAAACCAATTATATTTCCACAGACAGCTTCAGAGTTGATATTCCTTTGTTGATAAAACAAACAGGAGCTTTAGACGGCCTGTTAACATAGTTAGCCGTCAACTTGACTCTCACGCGAGACTTCACGAGTTCACACGAGACTTTGTATTACAGCTCTGTTTACAAACATGTTGGATTCTTGAAGTAAAGAAACCCCTCAGTGAATGTTTAAAGATATCTGATGCTGTCTGTGAAAAAAATGTGGTTTTGTGGGATGTAAACAGCCTAAATAGTGAAGATTGGTCTACTCTCATTATACACTGCTGTGGCGATGCAGAGACAGACACGACTACTGCATAACAGAAGCAATTAAAAAGAAATTCATTCTTTTTTAGACTTAAAATATTAGGAAACTACAGCTCCAGGTCGAATTTGCCTGGAATTGTCCTTTAACCCAGGTTACGGTCATTGGTAATTATGAAACACCACCAGTCGTACACGTTGTAAAAAAAACAGTGAGCTGTGATTGGTCACGTCTTATGTGTCGTTTCAGTTGTCATTTCAGCGAATCACCAGACTGATGTGCATAATAACTGTCATCACTCTGCTTAATGACCTCACTCAGCTGAACGCAGAGAGAATGAAGCAACTGTAACAATGTCTATGAGTCCTTCCTGTTGTCACAGACCTAATCTGCTCCTACCTGCATGTAAAGCTGCTGCTGCTGCTGCAACAGGGCCGACTGAGAGAGAAACAGAGAGACTGAACACAATATTACAGAGGGAAAAAAAAAAGAGAGACACACAGAGCGAGACAGACAGACGTGAAAGAGAGAACGAGCCTCTCCGCACTCGGAGGTGCTTCAGCCTCTCAGATACAGTCAGTGTCTGATGCAACACTGAGTAACCAGGACACTGTGTGTATGTGCGTGTCTGTGTGAGAGAGTGTAGCCTATGCGTCGGTGTGTGTGTGTGTGTGAATCTGAGCAACTCGCATGTGCAAGTGACCCAGAGTGTGAAATATCATGGCCTCTGCTCCGACACACACCGCCATCAGTTTGCCTCCCCCTCCCCACCCCAACCCCCCATTCGTTGCCCTCACTAAACAACCTGCCAGGCTTGTTGCTAGGTTACTGTGAGGAAATGGTGTCTGTAAGTGTTTGTGTGTGTGATGGGGGGGGGCTGAGGTGGAGAGGTAGATGAATTTCCACTTTCTGGCTCTGACAGCTGTGATACTGACTTGAGAGCTGCAGGAGGAGGGAGGCTGGAGTCGACACAGCTCTGCTTTACAAACTCACCTTCTCACACTGAGCTGTGAGGAAGGGCTGCAGGGTCTTCTAACAGGATATAAGGTGTCGCAGTGTTGATTGGATGGTTAGCTGTGTTGAACATGTTGTTTTGAGGGTGACTTTACTGGAGCAAAGAAAAAGGAAAGAGTAGGTTTTAAGTTGTAGCCTGATGCTAAAATGGGATTTTGGGAGTTTTATTTTGGAGGGAGTAGCAGGCCTTAATTTAATCTGTAGGCTGCGTTGCACTTTTTGTTTCCTGTCTCCAACTGTCAGTCAGTACCACGAACCATGACTAATCCTAACTTTGACCAAGAACTACACACAGTAGTCATTTAACTAAATGGTCACAGGCCAAACTGTGATATTTTTCTCTGCCTTAGTCAAACCAGATCTAAAACTGAAGCCTTGTGCTGGAGGATTTATTTTTTCCCATGTGATTAGTAACAGTTTTTTGGGGCACATACAGATTATGTCATCCTGCAGATCAGAATTCAGAACTCCAACAAGCCGCGGAGCTGCAAACATCTAATCCACATGTGACACTGGTTTTTCATGTTTTTTTGTTTTTTTCAAAATAATCAAATACTTTACCAAGACATAAACAAAAAAAGAGAACAAAGAAACAAAAATAACACCAACAAATCAAAAATAAAGCTAATCATGGGTTATAAATGCACATCATCCGTTCATTATAACAGCAGATACATATATTTATCAAGCATCACTTATGATCCAGCTCCTATCTTGAAAGAAAAGAAAAGTTTTCAGTTCCCCCACCAACTCCATTAATAGTAACAATCTTTCTAGAAACACTTCCTTTTCTAATCCTAACAAATGTGTTTTTTTCGCCATTGTGTAAATATTTCTTACATGTGTTACCTGTTCAGCATACGTAGCTGTCAGAGGTTCTCTTGCCAGTTCAACTTCTAGTACTTTGTCTGAATAAATTGATTTCCAAAAATTGTCTAAGAAACCGCATCGGCAAAAGATCGTTTAGTCGCTATGCGGGCGGTGCTAGAGAGGTCAGAGACCTGGTTGTTAGAAATGTGAAGAAGAACTGAAATGTCACAACAAACTAAAAAGACTGAGGACGGATTCAAGAACAAGAAGAAGTGAATAGGTAAAGACAGACGTTGGGGAAAATAGAAGATCTGCAGTGCAGGGGCATGTTCAGACATATTTGATAGGGGTGGCCCAAGTGGGGCACTGACTTATGGTGGGGTGGCATGAAGCGTAAGCATAAGAGCCTGCGTACACAGCGGCTCAGTGAGGGCAGGACTGTGGTTTCAACGAGGAACCCACAGAGCTAAATCTGGTGCATTTCAGGTCAAGTGTGGCAGAATAATGTCTAGTCACTGCAGAGCTGCAACTGCAGTTGTGCTTTTAAAGCTTTCTGTGTAACGGTTGTGTGTCTGAGATTGATCGACTGCTGTTTGTCTCACAGCAGTGAATCACTGATAGGAGGCAACCGTCTAATTACTGGAGCAATTAACAATAATCATTTCAGGCTCTTAATTTCTTATTTTCTTTCTGTTCGGGAATATTTTTAATACATCACACAACTGTCATGATGGAAAAGCCAGTCAGCCATGCAAGAAGAACCTGTTTATGATTGGTTACTGTGTTTTATATGTTCACATGTATGTGCATAGTTATCAAGAATAACACAGAAACACAGATAATCAATCCGTTATTTGGCGTCTCAGCAAATTAACAGATGCATTTCAAAAGGTGTTTGTCACGTCTGTCAGTTTGTAAGATGTTGGTTCTTTACAGCTGATGACTGTATGTGTGTGTGCGTGTGTGTGTGTGTGTGGGTGACACAAAACATACAGACACACACAGATTACATTGTTGTCAAAACTTTGATTTTAGATTCTCATCAATGTCTCTGTCGTGTTACCTTTCAGGGTCGCCATGTCAAAACAGGACAGCTCGCTGCCATCAAGGTCATGGACGTCACAGGAGTAAGTAACAGGCACACACACTCCCATACACACACACACACACACACACACACACACACACCTTGGACGGAGTGAATCTGAGCATGCCTGGCTTGAGGGCACCTGAGCGGCAGATTGTCCTCATTAGACTCTGCTGGAGAAGTTTCTGATTCAATTCTACATTTCAGTGAACACAGAATTTTGCTTATTAGCATTGTATTCTATGTGTGTGTGTGTGTGTGTGTGTGTGTGTGTGTGTGTGTGTGTGTGTGTGTGTCAGGATGAGGAGGAGGAGATTAAAGCAGAGATCAACATGTTAAAGAAGTACAGCCACCACAGGAACATTGCAACCTACTATGGAGCCTTCATCAAGAAGAACCCTCCTGGAATGGACGACCAGCTGTGGGTGCGTACGTCACAGTCTCTCTCACACATAGGAGTTATTTCTACCCTGGGATCAGCTTCTCTCTTTAGTCTCGTGTGGGTTAAACAAGCACTGGATTATATTTATCTATGAAACCACTCTTGGGTTTTAGCCACACCACTCCACATTCCTCTGGTTTTACTCAAATGACAATGACAACAATGAGTCTTGTAATACCTGAATGTCCACCATCTATGACAGGAAACATGAACTTTGTGTGTGTGTGTGTTTGTATGCAGCTGGTGATGGAGTTCTGCGGTGCTGGCTCAATTACAGACCTGATCAAAAACACCAAAGGGAACTCTCTGAAGGAGGAGTGGATCGCCTACGTCTGCAGAGAGATCCTCAGGGTGAGGACCAGAGCTGAGATGAATCAATTCATAATATGTGTGGCGGTCTGGGAAAACCCGTCGGATGTCGCCAACGTTCTATTCTGGCAAACAGCCAAAATAGGTGGAAAACTACTATTTTGGCGATTTTTATATTTTGTGTGATTCTGGTACTTTAAACCCCCCACTACATTGTGGTTAATAAATATTTTCAGAAAACAAAAGGGAAAGTACTTATTATTATGTTTTTGTGGCGAGTATCCTACCAAGTGTTGTCAGCTGAGCCACAGAGCAGCGGAGCTGCAGCTGCAGCAGCAGCGACAGCGGAGAGCGGCCGTCTTCAGGTCTTGTTGTCATTGATTCAGGTGTCATTCACTGACCCTCGGAAAGCAGAGGGTCCCGTGATTCAGATGTTTTTTACAGTTCGTCTCTATCATAAACGGTTCCGAAGTTACAGTATAATGTTTTGTTGATGTTTTGTAAAACAATGTGTAAGCGTCGCATCGCGCCGTACGTTCGGTTTGGTTTAGCATCGATGCTAATCTTAGTTTAGCATCTGTTCCTGTATCACTGATTACATGCCGATGGCACATTCAAGGACCCTCGGAAAGCGGAAAATCCGGCGATTCAGACGCTGTTTGCCGCTCGTCTCTATCATAAATGGTTCAGAGGATATTTCATGTTTTTTATGTGCAGTCGTAGCCTATCATCGATGGTCCGCTCGTCTTTAGAATGTTACAGCACTGACGTTCTAAGCCATTTTTCTCACTTTTCAGGTTTTTGGTCATGATAGATTAAAATGACCATAACTTTTGATCTGGGAGGGCTATCTCAGTAATTCAAACAGTTATGAACAGCTCAGAACCTCTAGTTTATGGAAGTATAAAAAAATGAAAATGTCAAAATCCCACCATGTGAAGGGTTTTCCCAGGCCGCCACACATATTAGATGAGAAACTTAAAGACCCCCTAAAGAGGCATTTTAAAATTTGTAAAAATGCTCATCTATGACTATTTTTTGATTGAAATAGTTTTCCCACAAAAAAATTGTTTTAAAAAACTCTCAAAGAGGCTAAAAACGCGTCTATTATTTCTCCCTCATTGAAAAATCCAGATTCTATGAATATTCATGAGTATGCAAATGCATCATGACTTGCGCCCACCCACCCGCCACCGGGTTGCTCGGTTACAAAGGTGCGCATGAGTGGGGGCAGGAGAGACGGAGGGCTGATGTCAGAACATGAGGCTTGCATTGAAATTCGAACCATGATCTCCCACATCCAAGGCAGCAATGATGCCTCTCGGCCACGTCAACCAATCATACTGTTATCTAACATCTAGCTGTAGAAGTAGATGTGAAGTGTCACCATCACAGTGAACAACAAATGAGATGCAAAAAAAATCAACGGGATTGGTTGCTAGGGATTCTGACGTGTTAAACCTGACTGGGTGCTGAAAAACTGAATCCAACTTTTTCAGACTCTCACTTTGAAACTGCATTTTCAAATCTAAAATGCTCAGTTGTGGCTGCATTAGCGACTTCGCTGCTGAAATGTCTTGTAGCAGAACCCAAACACTACACTGACATGTTACTAATTTCAAAAAGTCAATTTTTGGTTTAGGGGGTCTTTAACTAATTTTGAGCAATATAAAAACCCAGGATGTTTCCCTGAGGAATACCCAAATCTAACTCTTTGTGTCTCTGGTAGTTTAGTAGCTGAGTAGCTTTTATTTCTTGCAGCCTGTTACACAAGTTTCCCTCAGTACCATCCATATCCTGTTATTACCACACTGTAGTGGCACATTGTTTCGGTCCAGTTAGCTTTGTATTAGTTTTTTTAATTTTATTAGCCTTTAGTGTTGATTAGAATTTGTACTGCGGCATTTAGATATCCACCATACTACTCAAATGACATCTCAATAATATGTTTTATATGAAGTGCATTTGAGGATAATGAGTAATAGGCTATATATTGTAGAAGGGTTTCTAATAATCTTATGCTGATTGTTGTAATTTAATACATCTGAAGGAATTCTCCTGTGTGTATTGTTGAAGGAACTAACTTTACAATTAAATGACACTTTAAAAAAAAAAAAACATTAATTATAGAACTGAACCAGTGATGAGTTTAACTTTATTCTAGCCTCTTTATGTGTTAGCAGTGCACATTAAGGATGCAATATGATGCATGGCTATGGCTCAGGAGGTAGAAAAGGGGCCATCCACTAACCTGAAGGTCGGTGGTTCAACCCCCAGCTCCTCTAGCCCACATGTCAAAGTGTCCTCCAGCAGGATGCTGACCCCAAAACTGCCCCAGATTTAACATTAGTGTTGGAATTTAGGGGGAAAAAAGCAAATTATGTAGGTGAAAGCAGCTGTGAGATGCTTTCAGTGGTCTGTGAGATCGGAAGAGTGCACGATAAATACATTATACAGTACATACATGCTGTCCATTTACAGCACAGCCACCATTATGTTCTTCTGATGAAAGGAGAGTAACAAGCCTCTCCTCCTCCCGTAACCTGAAAAAAAGCCTTCTTCTTCTCTGCCCACAGGGTCTGACACATCTCCACCAGCACAAAGTCATCCACAGGGACATCAAAGGCCAGAACGTGCTGCTGACAGAGAACGCAGAGGTTAAACTGGGTCAGTCACACAGAATACGCACAGTCAGAGATATTAATTTAACCAAAAGTTGAAGAGCGTAGTTGGACGCATTAATACAATAATTCTGTGTTTGGTGTTGTTGTAGTTGACTTTGGTGTGAGTGCTCAGCTGGATCGCACAGTGGGGCGGAGGAACACGTTTATCGGGACGCCTTATTGGATGGCCCCGGAGGTCATCGCCTGTGATGAGAACCCTGATGCCACATACGACTTCAAGGTAGACCTGATGTGTGTGTGTTTGTGTGTGTGTGTGTGTCACTCACGTGAAACTCAAAGACAAGCAAACAACAAGATAATACTGGTTTTATGAATGAATGAGGTCATTTATTGGGTTGTTTGTTTCATTGTTATTTTTGTTTGTAGTGAACATTAAACCTCTCCAGAATATGTAAAATGCAGAACAATGCTTTCATATTTGTCTGTTACAGGTTATGTGTCATTTCTATGTTCTTATACTGCAAAACCAATTGCCCCCAGGGGGATATAATGAATAATGTTGTTGTTGTAAAAACAACAAGCTAAAAGAGGCTAAAAACTGCTAAAGATTAACTGTTGATTGTTCAAAATTTCTGTTTGAAATGGAAACTGGGTTTATTTCTGAACCTAACCACCACCTAACCACCACTACCTAACTTACTACAGTAATACCTCAATAACAAGTAGTCAACACTCTGATATTTATTGCAGTATTGTAATAGATGATATTAAAATCTCACTGTACGATAATACTGCAATAAGCAATAAGCAATAAGCAATAAGTATTATTCCTGTATTAAGAAAAAAAGAACACATGGGAAAAGCTCTATTTATTAAATACGGTGCTGCAAATGGTGGCACGGTGACTCCCCCTCCTAATAGTATGGTAATATACATATCTGTTCAAAGATTGTGGGTCAAACTTTGGAGTCACTTTTTCAAGCAGCATACACTAAAAGAATGTTGTCTCTTGCAAGTAATATTTGATCTGACCCCTCCCACGTGTTATTTGAGGAATATCAGCTTCTGCCATCAAACAGAAGGTTCAGAGTTCCACAAGCTCGACTGAACAGGCTGAGGAACTCTTTTGTCCCTCAGTCTGTCAGGTTGTTAAATCAGATTGGGCTCCAGGTAGAGTTCACGTACAGACTGAGCACTGGGTGTTGCACCAAAGACACATTGTAATGTTGGATTTATGTTGTAAATGGAGTACGTATGTTTTTCTGTAAATGTATGTTTTTAGTATTTTTGTTACCGTATTTACTTTGAGAAACTTGGACGTCATGGGACTCTAGTGCACCGAATGCGTTGTAGTGTGGGTATTATCAGTACAATCAGCTTGAACTACTAATTAGTTCAGTTTCACATGTTTGTCAGCCTGTTAGAAAAACATTTCAATTATTTCCTGAAGCCCAACAATATAATTTCATATCGTTAACATGCACGCAACAATATCAGTACAATTCTGTTTTTTCAACAGTGAAGTTGAGGATACCTAACTGACATCATTTTGCAGACATTGTGTGTCATGTCATGTGTTCGTGTGAGGCACATACTTTTTCGACCTTTTTTGAGCCACGGCACATTTTGATCATTAAAGAAATCCGGCGGCATATAACTAACCAAAAATGTTACAAAATGACACATTGCAGCCTAATACAGTAAATATAATACTAATTGTGTCTCTTACAGTGTAGTTAGTTTGCTCTGACTCAGTAATGGACATTGCTAAGGCAAGGTCATTGGCAGGCTTCTGTACACCCATTGACATAGAAGAGTACTATGTTATTATCCAACTCTGCCAGACTGTCAGACACAGATGCTCAACAAAGCCAAATTATTTTAGGAGCTAAATAATACAAAAATAAAAATACAAAAACTGTTAACTGATAACCAGAACTTGGATTCTGATTTGACTTTTTTAGCTATGTCAATCAACACATGGGAGCTTGTCAACACGTGCACACTTCCACTCGTGCATTCAGCCATATTTCACAGCAAACGTGAGAGGACTTCCACTTACGCTGTACACTCCCTGTGATCGAAAGTCAGAACAAACTTTGAGTGCAACCTGCAACGCGTGCTTCACCCTGTAAGGACGGTGCCCCTAAAATATAAAAGGAGGTGCTCTCCTGCCGGCTCCCCCATCACTCACCTGCAGCTGCACAGACGAGCTAGAGGAGCACTCTGCTGTTCTGGCGTGGATGTGCCGCAGCACAGCAGGAGTAGCTCGCATGTGTTTTATAAAGATAAAAAAAAAGCAAACAAAAAGAGACCAGTCTGTCGGCACAAGCCTAGTCACAGACACATGATGGAGTATTGAATCTCATGCGTTAATGGTTATAATCGCTTATCGTTCTGAAAAAGAAGATTTTTTTTTTTAAATGTGCATCGTTACTTTGGATCAATTAATTAATTAATTAATTAATTAAATTACTGTCTTAACAACACAACTTAAAACCAACAGAATATCAACATCTGCTGTTTGTCATTGGTCCTACAGTATGATCACCTGCAGGGAGCCATGTGTCATTTCACACACACAAAGAAAGAAATCCAAACTGCGCAGACGAAGGAAAACGATGCCACCGAGTCTGTCAGCAGTGTATGCAGTGAGCAAATAGAGAAAGATTTAGAGCCAATCTCTGATGGTTGCCACATGACTGCACAAACCCGTGTGAGGTCTCCTCACCGAAATGAGTGAAAACCCTGAACGTGCAGCGCTCAGACCGACTGGTGCAGTGAGCGCCGTATGACGGATGTGCTGTAATGGGGACAGGATGGGTCCCTGCGGCGAGCCTGTGGAGGCTGAGCATTGCGCTGCTAAGACACCATTAACTCCCACCCTTATGTGTCAGGAATCCTCAGTTCATCTCACAACACCAACTTTAAATAGCTTGTTGGCTCAAACATGCAGACGAATGGTGTTGAAACTTAGCTACAGTAGTTAACCCTAACCCTATAATTAATATTGATCTGCAGGTGATGGATGAGCCATTTCTGTGTCGGTATAACACCTAACAGCGTCCAGTGGAGCGGTCTTCCAACACCATGACGTGTTCAGTCAGTAACACCTTTTGAGGATGTGAAAGTTTTCAGTTTGTGCTGTTCTTTCTCTCTCTACAGAGTGATCTGTGGTCGCTCGGTATCACCGCTATAGAGATGGCAGAGGGAGCACCACGTAAGTGTGAAGCATCAGACTCAGACTATTATCAGCCAGCACAGAGTACAATTTGTCTTCAACTTAACGCTCTCTATTTTGTTTTCATTTGCTCCTCTCCTCTCCTCTCCTCTCCTCTCCTCTCCTCTCCTCTCCTCTCCTCTCCTCTCCTCTCCTCTCCTCTCCTCTCCTCTCCTCTCCTCTCCTCTCCTCTCCTCTCCTCTCCTCCTCAGCCCTGTGTGACATGCATCCGATGCGAGCACTCTTCCTCATCCCCAGAAATCCTGCCCCCAGACTCAAGTCTAAGAAGTGGTGAGTCACATTGTGCTCAGACACCCACAGACACGCACACACACACACACACACACACACATAGACACACACAGGGAATAACGTTTCCCCTGCACCTGCACTGTTCTGCTTTTCCGTGGTTATTTACCAGTTTCACTATCAAATTATAGCCTCCTCTGGTCCTTTGTGATTGTGGTGTGTTCATGTGCACTGTGGTGAACTGATTATTTTCCCACATTCAGCTCTAATCTCATTCCAAACACAATCTCACTTTTTGGGATGGTGCACTTTAAGGGATTAAGAACAACCAGGTTTAAAATGGAAAAACTGATTTGTCTCACATGTGGACCGTCAACTGGATTATTCTGTACATTAGAATCTAAAATAATCTAAAAGACAGTGGAGGAAACAGTGCTGAAAAGCATCATAATAGAAGAGAATCTAAATCTAAACTTTCCTCTTACTTCAGTGGTTCACATATTACATTGATTAGCTGATGTAGAGCATGTGCCCAGGTTTGTTTTTGGATGACTGTAATAATTGTTGGAACAAACATTCATTATCATTATCCATTGATACAATTATTCACTTTTCTCATTGTGTATATACAGTATGTATATAAAGTTATTTGTTCTTTGCTAATTTACAGTTTTTCTCAGTTGCTAAAACACTAAAGCCTGTTGTCTGAACCAAATGCTCGGTTGCCTAGAACCCACTGATTGAACCAGTCACTCTTTTGGTAAAACCATCAGCACTTTTCCCCTGTTTAGACACAACTTACCAACACATTTTCATTGTGATGCACTTGTGCTGCATAATGCTGAGCACAGGTGGCAAAAGTCAAACACAACTAAAGCACAAGTTTCACCAGTTGAACACAACAACTCAAAATTGATCACACTTGTGTCCAATGATGTGAGGGAACGTAAACCTGTTGAGGATGAAGTCCTGTGGCCTGATCCAGCAGAGAAATGATGCTGTGGCTGAGTTACTGCCTATATGCACTTCTCATTTCTATAGTTTTGTACTTTATTTTTACATAGGCCTACTGCATACGTACAAGTGCTAAATGCACAGGGTTTCTATTTTTTGTATGTATTTTATGTATTATGTAAGTTAATGTGAAACTAAGATGCCATAGGATTTTGAATGCAGGGTTTTTCCTGGTGTCTTTTACACTGCTGTGTTGCTACTTTAATAAATAGTCCAGTAGTCAAAGGGTTTTTTTTTAACTGCTCCTGTGTCTAACGTGTGTTTCCAGGTCGAAGAAGTTCCAGTCCTTCATCGAGAGCTGTCTGGTGAAGAGTCACAGCCAGCGGCCAAGCACCGAGCAGCTCCTCAAGCACCCGTTCATCAGGGACCTTCCCAACGAGCGGCAGGTTCGCATCCAGCTGAAGGACCACATCGACCGCACCAAGAAGAGGAGGGGGGAGAGGGGTGAGGATGCTCCCAGGCTCAGCAGCTCTACAGAAGAACAGGCTGAAGCTCATTAACCTGAATCTGTATGTTTGTTTCCTCCAGATGAGACAGAGTATGAGTACAGTGGGAGTGAGGAAGAGGATGAAGAAAGGGACGTTGGAGAGCCCAGGTACATCTCAGTACTGCTGCTACTCACAGGAAGAGCCGCAGGTCAGATTCTGCCACTAACTCTCATCTGATTGGTTCCCCCCCAGCTCCATCATCAACATTCCTGGAGAGTCCACTCTGAGGCGGGACTTCCTGCGTCTCCAGCTGGCCAACAAGGAGCGGTCGGAGCTGATCCGCCGCCAGCAGCTGGAGCAGCAGCAGAACGAGGAGCACAAGCGCCAGCTACTGGCCGAGAGGCAGAAACGGATCGAGGAGCAGAAAGAGCAGAGGCGACGGCTGGAGGAGGTTTGTGATTGATCTGTTTGCTACGTCATCCCAGACTCACACTTTGTTTGTTTTGAACGCAACCGCAAGTGGGAAACTGAATAACATAATGAGGTGGATTTTCCATCCGGCCTGCGAACCTGCTCCGTTCTCATGCTGGGCTGTGATGAACCATGGCGCAGGTGGTTTGCTGCTGCCACATACAGTCACATGCAAACATTTGGACGCCATAATTTCAGTTAATGTTAACAGTTCAGCAAGTGGAAGATGAAATGATGAAATGATCTCCAAAAGGCATGAAGTTACAGATGACACATTCCTTTTACATGTTAAACAATAGGATTTTTTATTTTTATTGTCATCTTTTACATTTTCAAACTGACAAAAAAGGAAAAGGACTGCAGCAAAGGTTTGGCCACCCGGCATAGTTAGTAGCTAGTAGCCCCCCCTTTAGAAACTACCACAGTGTGTAAATAGTATTTCTGCCTAACAGCTGTTTGGATCAGCGGTGTGTGGAAGAGGCGAAGTGATACAGCACGTTGCGGAGCCTGCTCATGTGGAGGGATACTGAGTTAGTTGGTTAGTTCCAGGTAAACTAACTTTTTTCTGACCAGCTGATGCATTGTACATTTTTACTTCATATTGTACTCGTGAACTAGTGTATTATTTTGAGACAGGTACTGTACTGTACTGCCTGTATCTCAGTGCAGCGTATTTCTCAGTGGAGGGGGGGACAGAGACCTTTCCACTGTAGATATTATACTTACTAATGGCCATTTGTACCTCATACAACCCCACTTCAAAAAAGCTGAACTATCCCTTTAAAATAATACAAAAGAGTGTTTAACTTTATATCTTGTGGAGATCATTTCATCTTGTACTTGCTGAACTGTTCACATCAACAGACATTTTGACCAGGGGCGCCCATACTTTTGCATGTCACTACCTGGTAAAAGGAGTTCACATTGAAGACATATTCACACAAACCGTTCAAGCTGCAGCAGCTCTCTGTCCAAAAGGCTTTTTACTTCAGTATTTAAAACCAATAATAATGTTCTGATGTAGACCAGTGAGTTAACCTCTCTCACCAAGGCTGCAGCTTCTCCGTCACAGTCAGCCTGTCGCTTTGCACCACAAAAGAGCTCAGTGTTAGATGAGCTAAATCCACAGCGGCTCTTCAGAATGAAAGCAACTCACAAAATCTACAGAAACCTGAATATCAGGTTGGTGACACAGCCTGGTGCGAACGGAGACGATCAAGGTTCATCTGTGCAAAAGTGAGAGTCCCACAGGAGTCGCTTTAACAAAGCCCATTGTTAACACATGCAATTCACACATGGTGGTACAGTAGTGTCCTGACTCTAACCACAGATTCATTTGCAAGTCCCACAGACTTCTCCATTCTCTGTTAATGTATATGTTACCAGCATGCAGCTTATTTCAATAAGCAATGTACAATATGTCATAACTAATGCCATAGAAAATGAAAATCATGTTGCAAATGTGGTGAAACAGGCCTCTGATCATTTCCTTGTGGAAACCAATGTGTGAACAAGTTCTTGTTCATTTGCCTTTGTCCTCTCTGTGAACCAGTTACCTGCATGCAGTGGCATGAGGCCCTACCCTGTTAAACATAAAATCATTTGCCGGCTATGTGCCCATGTCTCACTGATGCTTCCCTGTAAGGACAGTAAACACACTATCCATGCATCCCCGCACAACACATTAAGTATTAAAATCACTATCAGGGCAAGAAACCAGGATTTAGCAGAAAAAACCAGGACTGAAGTTGGTTTTCATCAAAAAGAACAGGAATCTGAACACAATCAAAAACTCTGAATTTAAATTGGCAACAAAAGTACTAATGAGAGCAAAGTGTTATTTCAGCACCACGACCACGGACAAGGAAAGGACGAGACATGTGGACAGACAGACGTCTACAGACGCTGATCCTGTTGGTGCTGGAGACAGACAGCTGTCTCCTCCATTATTAAAATCTGTAAATAAGCTGCGGATAATATCACATTTTAGTTGTGCTCTTGCTGTGTTAAGTTAGAACGTACTCATAGATCGCCTGTTTGGAGGCATTTTAACCTGAGGAAAAAAGAAAAGATGAGGAAAGTGAATGACAGATGTCAATCATCAGGTTGCGCAACTGGGCGCACATCAGTGGATCAGGGTCGAGTGTGTGACTGCACGGTGGACAGAGCTTTTGTGTGTGTGGTGGATGTAGGCCTGTGTGTGTGTATGTTAAGGTGAAACCTAGGTGATGAATTATTGTAGGCCAACTGGCAGCTGGGGGCCCCCCTGGTGGCTGGGGCCCGTTTCAGTTGACACGGTTGAAACATAGGTAAGGCCGCCTATGCCCGCATGGTTCAAGTGTATAAATGAGGAAGCACATCAGGGTCATGTAAGCAGAACTACTGTAGACACAGGGACACTGAGGACGCTGCTGTATTGTTCACATTAAAAGGACAAGTTAAACCTGCCACTGTTGTTGAAGTTCACAGCTTCCCTCTCTGAGGTACTGCTTTCACAGACCATGGGGCTTTGAACACCTTATATGTTGTGAAAAAGATCCTGTCTTTAAAGGGATAGTTTAACATTTTGGCAAATTGTCCCATTGCCATAATCCCTATAGTTTTAGGAGTAGGTTCATTACCTTTAAAAAGCTATTTTTAGAACGGCGGAGTGGAGCCGTGAGCTGCTCAGAGCTACGCTACAGAGGCTCATGGAATTTCTTGGCTCATCAAACTCATCAAAGTAGCGTAGCTCTGAGCAGCTCACGGCTCTACTTTGCCGTTCTAAAAATATCTTGCACCAACAATTAAAGGTAACGAACCTACTCCTAAAACTATAGGGATTATGGCAATGGGCCAATAGTAAAGTGACTTTTTTTCCTTGCGAAACCTGCCACACCTGTGATGTTAGTGCCTCTGCTCATCCAGATACCTGGGAAACACACCTGATGCAAACACACACACAGAACTGAGGCAATGATGTGTAAAATCTCCACCTACAGCAACAGCGTCGGGAGCGGGAAATGAGGAAGCAGCAGGAGCGAGAGCAGAGGAGGAGGTACGAAGAGATGGAGCAGCTCCGCCGAGAGGAGGAGAGGAGGCACGCCGAGAGAGAACAGGTGAGAAAACACCTGACTGGAAGAACTGACATCACATCATCATCATCATCATCATCATCCAGAGGGGCGTGGCCTCTAGACTCAAGGACAGCCACTGTGCAGCTCAATGGTGTGACATCTCTGCTCCTTGTGTGATGCTCTGTCAGTTCAGTATTACTTATACTGAGGTTCTGTAGTGATGAACAGGATAAGATGAAAAACAATTCTGCAGCATCCTTAACCTTGACTTTTCAAGTAAAGATTGATTAATTTATTTAGTTTTAAGGTTTAAAGTTTAACTGAGGATTAGGAGAACACATCATTTTTATGCTTTAAAGGTACCATCCAAAAAAATGAATAATTACATACTGATAAACTACCTCTGGGGTTTCTTCTCAACTTCTCAACTCTGCTGTTTCTGCTGTGTTGCAATTTGCAACCAACGTCTTTCCATGATCTAAGATTTTTTTTTTTTTCTTAAATCAGTTTTGATCAGCTCACAGAGGATAAACATTTTCTGAAATCCACCAAACTTCCACAGAGAACAACTGCTTCTGCTTGAACTACAGACCATAAAGTCATATTGATAATACAAGGGAGCAACAGAGAGCACCTCTGAGTTCTTTGCTAAACTGACCAAGGAAACATTCATTACAAGGGCAAACAAAGGTTTGGTCATTACACATAAAAATACAATGATGAT
Source organism: Decapterus maruadsi (assembly GCA_030347415.2). Classification (NCBI taxonomy): domain Eukaryota; kingdom Metazoa; phylum Chordata; class Actinopteri; order Carangiformes; family Carangidae; genus Decapterus; species Decapterus maruadsi. Next base: position 20,385,900 of record CM064890.1, on the reverse strand, counting down.
GAGTAACATGAGGCTCCCTGAATCATTTTTAAATATATACAGCTAGTTAGAGACGTGTGGGATCACTACAAGAAGACGTTAAATATTACAGTACAGGGACACAGGGGGCTTTAATTAGTCATGTGATGACTGCAGTAAGAGAGACTTTCCCTGCACTTTTACCTTTCAGATTTAAATTTCCACCTCTTACTCAACTGATTTCATGCTGATCTTTAACATCCTTCCTCCACTAATAAGCACGTCCTCCTGTTCCACTAATTACAGCCCCCTGCTGTTTCTCTCTTTATCTCTTCTCTTCTATTTCTGACTAAATCCCTACGTTCACACCTCTTCAATAAATCTACTTTTGTCTGTCCTCTTTCATTCTCTTTCCCTCCTATTTCCTGCTCTGCTGATGTCACTGGTTGCCTGGGCTCCGATTTGCTTCTCGCCTGCCTTGGTGGTCTTTGATTGGATGCGTGTCACTCTTGCCCGGGGTGCTGGTTGGTTAGGAGTATATCCGTAGACAGCTGGAGGAGGAGCAGAGGCAGCTGGAGATCCTGCAGCAGCAGCTCCTGCAGGAGCAGGCATTACTGCTGGTAACAAAACACACACACACACACACATACACTTTAATGGCACCGGAGCCTGCTTCTCAAATGTGGTTTAACTAATCCAGGCTAATGTGCTGTTATCAGGCTAAAATAATCCTCTGCACTCCCATCCATGTAGTTTGGTTATTGGAAGACAAGTTTATTTGAATAGCATATGTCTTGCACAGGGTCAGTTCACAGTGCTTTACATAACACACTGAAATCCTGGATGAAGTTATCCTATTTTAACTTTTTTTTTAGAATATAAAATGGATACAGCACTTGATATTGTTAAATGAAGTAATTGAAGTGATAAAAAGACGCTATAGGAGGATATATACAATAACCAAAGTAGTGCAGTGCTTTCTGTCTCATGACACCATCAGGGGTGTGAATTAAAAAAAACATGCCAAAAAAAAAAGTTCTTATTTTGAAATGAAGACAAACTTAGACGGACCCATGATCTGTCATCATATGATTGGCTCAGTGCTGATCATGTGTTTGCAGTTACATGAGGCAGGTGTGGTGGGAACCCTCCCAGCATGCACCACAGATAAATGGAAATAACTCTTCTCTGTGTTGCTGTACACTGGTCTTTTTTCTACTTAAAAAGGGGACATATTATGGAAATATCACTTTTTGAAGGCTCTTTAACATATATTTGGGTGTTTGTCTTGTCTTCTGTCCCCAAGATGTGAGAATTGACAAAAAAATCAATAATTTTCAGGCTCCCGAGGTTGAAATCCATGTGGTTTTACGAGCTGTTTCCTTGTTGTCTGGCAGTGATGTAATTCATTTTCCAATTTGCATAATACCTGGGACTGGTAGAAGGGGCGGGGCCAGCAGTGGTTCATTTTCATTTAAAGGGACAGGCACTGAAACCAGCCGTTCTGAACAGGACTTTTTTGAGGGGATGAAAAGAGCTGTGATGTTTGATCCATGGGTGTTTAGACTGAAGCATGTCACAGACATGACTTTAAGACACCTGGGAACTATTTTAATTTGTGGAAGAGGAGCAGAATATGTCTCCTTTAATGTCACACTTATGCCAATCTGGCTTTTTATTATTATATCATCACAATCTAGATGTCCCTTAATTAAAGAATGGGATCCAGGCTTTAAGGACCATTTCCCCACCAAGATGACAAATATTTCCATGACAACAGCTCAAAGGTTGGTGGCCATGGAAACAGCAAAGGGTACAGGACTTGGCGACCACTTATTTCATGTCACTCCATTTGTTGTTTACTTAACGAAATCGTGACTCAGCGAAGGCCATCAATACGCGGTCGATGCCGAGCTGAGACGGAGACACACATCAGCGTAGTGGAGTTAACAAACATCAAATCAATCAGCACACACAGCGAGGGGTGTGTCGCTCGATGTCTGACCGACCTGAAATTACATTTCATTCAGCTTCGTCGGTTCCCGCTGATACTGTCGTCCCTCCTCAATGACGTCAAAGCAGACAGCGCAGCCGGTGTGTCGTCCAGGACACACACACTCGCCGGCCGCTGCGGACTTTCACACACAGCTCAGATAAATGCCAGAGCTCTAGGTGTGAGTTTGAGCGTATGTTACAAACAATCATCAGCCGATCTGGCATTTGTCAGAGTCTGTACCAGACAGCTAATAAATATGAAGAGATTCTGTCTCTGTGAAAGCAAATAGCCTATACAGTATAAATATGAAAGTCACACGGGGTTTAAAGATGCTGTTTCTAGGTCAAGATGATGCTGTGTTATGATAACTTCCTGTCACGGCCCTGTCTGGGAAACCTAATCTCTGCATGTGAACTGACTCTGTTATGGCTGCATCAATTAATTTTTCATGTAAAGGCTCTAATGCGTGAGTCAGTGAATCAGTGCAGTGGCTCACCTTGAAAAAGCTGTTAGCCTTCATGACATGAGGAGCAGTTCATCAGTCTGGTAAATGTTTTAGTGTTCAGTGATGCTCTAAAATGAGTTATACCTCTGAATGCTAATTTATACATATATATTTGTTTTACATGAAGCTGTTCACTGTTCAAGGTTACTTAATTATGACATCATAATCGTTTGCCTTCTGAAACCTATTGGTAAGACTGTCGCCATAAAACTAAATGGAAATGTTTTCAAATCTAGGGTAGATGTTGCCCTTTCAAATCATAACCCCCCTCTCTGTCAACATGGCCTTAATTGGTGCTATATCAGCAATAATTCATGAGTTGGAGTCTTGCTTAATGTACCGTTAATGATGGACGAGGTGGAGGCAGAGAACTGCAACACAGCTGTAATCTTTTCCTCAGAGGGGTAAACTGTGTGAAACAGAATCTATACATTCATTTTGAAACTTATCAAGCCAGTAGTTGAAACCCAGGCCTGATTCTGTCTGAAGCTGAAGATTTTAGATAAAGATTAAACAAAACTCCAGTATGAACGTGCCTCACACGCAGGCACACGAGGACAGAATGGAAAGCAGGTTTCTGGTTATTTTTCCATCTACAAGAGGAAAATATGACCTGTGACGTCATCTTGATGTCCTGCCCTGTAGAGCAGTGGTTCTCAAACTTTTTTACACCAAGGACCCCTAAACTGACATAAATTAGACCACGGACCCCCCCCCCCCCATTGGACAAAATTTTGAAACAAACACCAGAAATATATTTGTTTTAAGACTTATATTTTTAGTCAGTGTATGTTCAAATAAGGGTAGATGGCGGGAATTTTTGGGAAAATTTAGAGACATTTCTGGGAAAAAAATGTAATATTTCTTCTTTAAAAAAAAAGAAGATTTTATTGATCTTTATCAAAACAAACCATAGCAACATACAAGCAGGGCCGTTGCTAGGAACTCTGGGGCCCCCGAAAGAATACTAAAGTGGGCTCCTGACTTTCCACTTTTTTTCTTAGAATATATATATACTGTATTATCGTTTTTTATTTAGCCTTCTTTGATGCTAATGCAGCATTACTATGAGTACTAATCAGGGTCTTATGAAGAATAATTCAGTCATACAAAGATTGGACTACTGGGGTTTTTTGTGGCCCTACTGGGCGCTGGGCCCCTAGAATTATCATCACCTTTCTGCCCTATACAACGACGCTGCGTACATGTGCTCTCTGTATTCACAAAAATATCAAAACTGGAAAGAATACAAACCATCATCCAAAATGAAATGACGTAGCTCACGACTGTCCTTATCCCAAAAAGTAAAAAAGACATCCGAAAAGAAAAGAAACGAAAAGAAAGAAAAAAACACTGCTGGCACCACCCCCAGCTGTTGCATCAGTCATCCTATACACATCCCGTGCCTTCTCTAATCCATGTATAATGGAAGTAAAAATAGAAATTATACAAGTACACGAGGCAATAACAGGGTGGATAACAATGAAATATTTCAGGAAAAAAGTGGTAAGATTTTGAGAAAAAGTTAGGGACCCCACTTTGAGAACCACTGCTGTAGAGGAACTAGTATTAAATCTAGCCAAGAATGTTTTCATTCATCAGGAATTAAAGTCAGAGGTTCGAAGACGATCAGATACCGTCATAGTTCGGACCATAAACGGCGATTCAGTGGCGTTATTCTCATGACCCGACGGGCAGCGTCAGCGAAACCGAAAGTAAGGAAACGCTGGTCGGCTCGCCCAGCATTTCCACCACTAATTACAATAACAAAATAACAATAGAGACAAAACGATATATTTATCGAAAATGGAGCCATTAACAAGTGTGGGTAGCGTAGATTCATCCACATTAATGTGAGACTTTTTTATTCTCGCAGGATTTTTCACTCTGCCGCTGGAGAAACTCCTCGTTGTCCCTTTAAGTGTTGAGCGCCTCTGTACAGGTGAACACAGCGCCGACGCTGTGACTGAATGTGTGGACCGTGGTCTTGTGTCTCAGCCTCCCTCTGCTGTGTGTTTGGCGTGCAGGAGTACAAGAGGAAGCAGATCGAGGAGCAGCGTCAGGCCGAGCGCTTGCAGAGGCAGCTGCAGCAGGAGCGGGCGTACCTGGTGTCTCTGCAGCAGCAGCAGCAGGAGCCGCCGCGGCCCCCCCAGGACAAAAAGCAGCTGTACCACTACAAAGACCAGGCGCCCGGCACCAACGACAAGCCAGCCTGGGCTAAAGAGGTAGACGGCACAGCCTCACACACTCACTCACGCTGCTTTATGACGCACCGTAGGTTACGGATGAAAAAACCTGAGCACAACTTCTTCACTTGGTAGATGAAGAATACAGTCATTTCTAATCAGTAGGGACCAACACACTGTTTGAATGTAGCTCTGCTAAAATCCACATGTGGGAACAGGAACACACCCGCTGAGGCACACAGCATCCTGGTAGTTAAGAACACACACACTGGTGCACACACAGACACACACGAACAGGCGTTCAGCCGCAGCGACGAAGCTTGTTCGACTGTAAAGATTTACATTCAGGAGAAGACGCAGCCTGATGAACCGCGGTAGAGGCTGATGTGAGGTCAGTGAGATGTTATTGTTTGTTTGTGTTGTTTGTGTAGTGTTGCTACCTTTCAGGGGTCGTGGACCTGGACCTGCAGAGGAGTCGGTCTCACCTCTGTTTCTGTATTCTCATTTCTTCTTTTTTAGGTCAAACAACAGGATGTTATTTTTCTTCATGATTTGATGTGCTGAGAGTTTCACTCCAAAAGTCATGCCTTTAAAGTCTAAAAGAAACGCGAAGAAGAGAAAGGAAAGTGTGTTTCATCCAACATTTAATGTGAAATGTCCTGAGGTTGTCTCCTCTGGCTCATCAGACCTGTGGCAGAACGTTTTGGACTGAAACTCTTGTATGTGTAGTTTCTTTAACAAATCATCTTGTCGCCGTCATGGAAGTTCACATAGATCCATTCTTCTTTAATTGTAATGATTATATCTTACATTTATTTAATGATAACCCAAAATTCAGTATCTCAGAAACTTATATCCGGTTGTTAAGTCCTGACTTTATTTCTGGGTCCATCAGCATTTTTGAGTCCATTGCAAACACAACAAAGTAGCCTACCACATAGTCGTGGTCCCATGAAAAACACTGAAAACTGGACATTTTCATGAATGTGTATATATACAGAGACGTTATAGATACATATTAAGTTGGTTTATCTGCTTATCGATGTAAACACAGTTAATGCTAAGTAGCCGCTCGGCTGTGTGAGGAGCGTGGTTTTGATTTCTTTGGAGGACCAGAGTTGAACCAGTTAAGCACGGCTACACACATTTGAATTATATGAATTCAATCTCTTTTTTACTCTCGGAGATGTGTCATGGAAGAAAGATGCTATATTGTAGATTCGCCGGTTCTGCCATTGTTTACAACTTGGAACTGCTGGTGCTTGGACCCGGAAATGGAATATTTGCCACACATGACGTCACACTTAACAGCCGGGTAGTGAAAAAGTTACTATGTAACCTAATGGTGTCATACAAACAGCTCATTAACTCCAAACACCTACAAATGTTTATTGAGATGTGTCTTTATAGTCTAGTCCTAGTAGTAGTAGTAGTAGTAGTAGTAGTAGTAGTAGTAGTAGTAGTAGTAGTAGTAGTATATACTCATGTCTACCTCCATCCTGTGCAGATGCCTAAGCAGACATCCAGAGCAGCTACACATGAATGGAGTTGCTGAGGATTTTGTAATTTGTTTAAACAGAAGAAGACTGTGTTGTGTGTTAGTTCAGACCAGTCATACACCTGGAAACACTCAGCTGATCTGTGAACTTCCAGTTTGGCTGCCAGAGGGTGTGTGTGTTACCTGAAGAAGCGTCTTGTGCTGTGCAGTGTTTTGTGTGTCATGTGTCACGTTGTGGTGCCTGCTCTCTAGTGAACACTGACCTCACTCTCCAGGTGATGCGTCGCGCTCAGAGCAACTCGCCCCGCATCCCTCCCAAGAAACACCATTCCTTTAAGGAGTTACGAGACATCAACCTCGACAACCTGCTCTTGCTCCCCGGTTACAGGCCACGCCCCCGCCCCCCCTCCTACCCCGCCCACGTCAGCCCCTCCAGGGATCACCTGCACGTGCCTCGTATCCGTGTCACCTGCGTCCCCGATCGCAACCTGCGGCGACAGAGTCCAGACTCCAGGGGCCAGATCCCCGACAGCAGGGGCCGGAGCCCCGGCCGCCGGGTCAGTCAGAGGATGGACTCACTCTTACCCCCCCCCCTTTCTCCCCCTGCGGTCTGCGGGCTGACTCACTAACCTTGGCTACTGGAACAGTTTCCCTTTAATCTCCCTAAACTGGTTCATCTCTCTAACCAGCAGGACTCACCCACATTAACTCAGGGCTGCCGGCGCGAATGAAGATGTAAACTCTTCCTCTTTCATTTTTCATCTTTTCATCTCTCCATTTCTCACTGGGATTTCAGATTCATGCTGTTGCTTCCAATCTTACAACATCTAAAAGAAAACTTACTCCCACTTTTTGTATAATAGAGCTGAATTACATCAGAAGCCTCATATTGAGCTGAATGCCAACATCAACACATTCGTATTCGTATCCGACCCATGATCCTCTGCTGCACGTCATCCCCTCTGACCTGTCACAAGAAAGGCAAAATTCCTTCCAAAAAACACTTTAAAAAGCTTTAAATGTTTCAGTCTTGGTGAAATCGACATTTTTGTTTCTTCAGCCAAAAGTACAAAAAATCATAAGATGTCACTGTTTTTATGAAAGCCCTACCAGTGGGAGCCCTGAGCTCATTTCACAACCAATTTCCTTTTCTCATATAAAGGGAAATGAGTCATAGTTAATTTTTTTTTAATTAAAAGGTACCCTGTAGAGCTGTCTGTTTAATGAATCATTGAGGCCTTCCAACGTACTTAATAGTTTTCTCTGCACATCAAACATTTGCAGAGGCCGTTGTTAGTTTTCTCTCCAGCTGCTGGTCAGCGACCTGACAGTCGCCGTGCGTCTCCTGTCTCCTAATGTCCTTCTGAGCAGAGACGAGGAGCTGCTCCTAAAAACAAGTTGCTCCTGATGGTCACAAACTCCCCCAGGGCACCTTTAAAGGAGACATATTCTGCCCCCTTTCCACAAATTAAGATAGTTCCCAGGTGTCTTAAAGACATGTCTGTGATATGCTTTGACCAAAATCCCCCAAGGATCAAAAATCACAGCTCTTTTCATCCTCTCTAAACAGCCCTGTTCACAACGGCTGGTTTCCCTTTAAATGCAAATGAACCACTGCTGGCCCCGCCCCCTCTACTGGTACCAGGTAGGGGTGGTGTTATGCAAATTCGAATCCTAGCTACACCATTGTCAGACAACTGAGGGACCAGCTCGTAAAACCACATGGATTTCAATCTCAAGAGCCAAATAGATTTTTTTGTCAATTCTCACATTTTGGGGCCGGAAGACGAGACAAACACCCAGATATATGTTAAAGAGTCTTCAAAAAGTGATACTACGACCGTAGTATGTCCTCTTGAAGTGTCATCTTGAACCAACTTCAGTGACCTTCATTGAATAGTCGCCTTTTAATATTAATTTGAGGCATCTTTGTATCATTGTAGTTACAGTGAAGTGCAACCGACCAGAAACTGACATATTCATTAGATACAAAAAGTTCACAAACATCGTCTCCTCCTCGTCTTTGATCTCATCATCCAACTCTCCCCTCCACAACTTTTCATCTCCCTCTTTAACCTCCACTGTCCTTCTTCACAGGTGGCTGACAGGCCCGGGCGCTGCAGATTTGTGCGACCTTCTTGGTCTTGTGCTGCAGTGGCTCTCAACCTGTCATGATGATACAGACAGTAAATAACAGCAGACACGTCAAGTGAAGCTAATGAGATATTTGCCGTACTTGGCCCGTAGTTCTTTTATTGACGTAGATAAGAGACCAAACCGGTCCAAACAGGTTGACAGCTGCTGCTTATTTGCATGTTGTGGTGTGGTGGGATCAAATATCTGACACTAACTTCAGACTAACATCAGATTCTCTCCATCGGGTTAATCTTCACTATCTTTATTTCCAGGTTGTTCAAGTCTTATTGTTCTTCCTTTTTTTTCTCTCTAACCCTAACAGTTTGTTTCTTTTTTAACATGTGATATACAGTACACTTCAAAATGTGTTTAACCTTCTGACTTTAAAACTAAAAGGGTTTAACATTCCCATGTACTGTGGTAAATGCAGCAGAGAGCAGAAAATGCAGGTCACAGTTCCGTATTTGAACTTTGACTGTTTTCTTCTCGACGTGAATCGAGACAAGCATATAATACACTTACATGTGAACACACACACACACACATGCATGCATGTAGGGCAGATCTCCAGGCCTGCCCTCTGGTGGCAGCTGGTGGACTGATGTAGGGCAGCTGCGGCTAAATCAGTCTCTCTCCCTCTGGACACCACGCATGGAAACACACACACACACAGGCAAACACACACTCGGTGCAGCTAGGTCTACCCTCATCTCAGCCTCACAGGATTTCCCTCGAAGCCTCAGAAGAAAGACTATTTCCATCAGACGTAGACACAATGTTCCTCGCTAAAAACAGACAACCACTGTTTTAAAAGAAGTAATCTGCCTCTAAACTGATTGTAGTCATGAAAGAAGAGCGGCGAGGGACTGCAGGTGATGCTGGGAACACCGCCGCACGCTGTTAAAGCTCAAATCTGCTGCTTTTGTAAAATAATAACTGTGAGCTCTGCACTCATCAGCTTAAACGCCTGTAATCGTGGCGGCCTTTATCACACTGGAGCCTTTTCAGTCCTGTCAGCAGCAGCACTTTAATTAAAATTCTCCTTATTCTCTGTTTAATCCCTCCTGTCTGAGTTTAAAACCCCCTAAATGTATTTTTGTTAAATTCATCTCAGTATTTATTTTAAAAAAACAAACTTTTATGACCTGGTTTTGACCCCGTTGCCTAGAATAATGTAATTTACTGTTGTTAAAGGTAAAACACACAAAAACATGAGACTGTTACAGCTGCTGATCCAGGAACTCATCATTTTCCTTTAATTTGATCACATCTTATTCTTCAATTAGACTTAATTAATTGAATTAATTGTAAGTGTAAGCCTGTTGAGCAGTTCTTGTGTTCCATCTATAATTAATGCCACATTACGTTCTACTTAAAAAATAATATTAATAAAGTATTTGTCCAGAGATTTTTATCGTTAGGCGTTATCTCAGGTCTTCACTCTCTGAACTGGAAAGATCGATGTTCACATCCTTTTTTAACACATACACATACCTGTATACATAAATACACAAAGGTAAATATATGTATATATGTATTAATGGAGGAGAGAGAGTAGCTGAAAGATTGAGAGTAAAGAATTGATGTGTAATCAGTTGTGGAGGTATGGTTCTTATACAGTTTTAATCAGAGTGTAAAGCTGCTGTAGGAGACACATGGAAACACACTGCCCTGCATGCTGAGTGACTGTGATCTGATGTGTGTGTGTCAGGTGGAGGAGCATTATAAGATGAACAGACAGACTTCTCCTGCGTTTCAGCATAAAGTCTCCAACCGCATCTCTGACCCGTCGCTGCCGCCCCGCTCTGAGTCCTTCAGCAGCGGGGGCATCCAGCAGGCCCGGACCCCGCCCATGCACCGCTCCGTGGAGCCACAGGTGTGTGTCCCACGTCTATGTGTCGTGTCTTGTGTGGTTACGAATGTGTGTGACAGAAACCTGCCTCTCTCTGGGTTTGGTGTCTTTGCTTTGAGTGAAAGTTAAATCTGTGAGTTGAGTTTCAGTTCCTCGAGGATGATAGTCAGAGGTGAAGGAGTTTCACAGCAAGGAACTCTGGGATAGGAAGGAGCTGAGGACCTCGTCCATCTCATGTCACATCACAGTTAAACATACAGTGTCATCATGTGACCAAACAAAATAATCAAGTAATTATTGAAAAACACTCACTTTTGCCCCGCAGGATTGTTCCTGATAGACGCCTGTGAAAGTGAAACTGACACATTAACGTCAGTGTGAAAACAATGCTCAGAAATCACCAACTCTACGCTCCTTGTTAGACTTTGCCCATCTAGTCCACATGTTCTCTCTTGTGACGGCGTCTCATGTGGAGAGTAGTGTAGAGGCAGCTTCCAAACATCTGCTCCTGGCTGGAAGGAGGAGTTTCTTGTATTTTTTTTTGTTTGAAGTGAGTGCAGCAGGTTGTGTTGTCTCCACTGGGCCAGGATGTGAAGCAGCTGCAGTGTGATGGAGTTCCCTCTCCTTCAGGATTAGAGCCAGTGTTTTCCTCAGGTGTAATGGTGTAATGTAATTTCATTTAACAGTTGAACTAAAGAACTAGAATAACGTTCATTAATAACCAGCAGTTTCAGAGAGTTTCTTCAATTTTTCCAGCAGGAGAAGCTGTTTTCTTCTAGGTGTTCTCAGGTGTTAAATGGATGGTTCAACATTTTCGCAAATTCGATCAGTGGGGCAGAAACGTGAGCTCTGCACGGCACGTGGTACTTTCGCCTTCCCATCATCAAACTGTTCAAATACCCAATCTAGCAACTCCAAAACGCTCTTGTGGACAAGTTGTGACCTGCACATTCACCACACTTTGAAATAATAATGTAACATTATGAGACAGTTGTTTTCGAGGCAAATGTGTAGCTGGAACTACTGTACATTCCCGACACGGCTGCTGGGCAGAGTGATTTCAAAAGGGCAAGTAGTTCCGAGTGTTTGCTTCATGTGCCGTAATGTTACATGATTATATGTTATTATTTAATTGCGTGGTGAATGTTCAGGTCACAACTTGTCCACGAGAGTGTTTTGGGGTTGTTGAATAATTGCGTATTTAGTTTGATGAGGGAAATGCGAAAATACCGTACAGCTTGTGTCTCTGCCCTGCTGATCTAAAAACAACATGCACTGACAATTAAAGGTAATGAACCTACTGCTAAGACTAGAGGGTTATGGCAATATGTGAATTTGCCAAAATGTTGAACTACCCCTTTAACAAACTCTTGTGCCATTGTTTCTTTTTGTTAATTCAGATTTTGAGTTGAAATTCACAGAGCAGCTTGCTTTCTGACAGAAGTCTGAGTTAAGTTTAGTCTGAGTCCAGGTTAGCCTGAGTTCAGTTTAGTCTGAGTTCAGGTTAGCCTAAGTTCAGTTTAGTCTGAGTCCAGGTTAGCCTAAGTTCAGTTTAGTCTGAGTTCAGGTTAGCCTAAGTTCAGTTTAGTCTGAGTTCAGGTTAGCCTAAGTTCAGTTTAGTCTGAGTTCAGGTTAGCCTAAGTTCAGTTTAGTCTGAGTTCAGGTTAGCCTGAGTTCAGTTTTATTTGAGTTCAGGTTAGCCTGAGTTCAGTTTTGTCTGGTCAGTCCAGTATTCTTAGCTGTTAGTAGAGATCTCATCACTGTCACAGGGACAAACTTAGTGAAGTTACGGAGAAAGTGCTCAGATTTGTTGAACGTGATTGGCGTGAACGCACCATGAGCATGTGTTTCTTACCTCCTTCGCCTCTCTCGCCTCATTTCCCCCTCTCTGCCCCCTGCTCATCACCCCCCTCCTCCTCACGTGCATCTTGATCACACTGTGCCAACCCAAACCCTGATCCTGACCCTGCTCTTCCTCCTCTGCCCTGCCCGGTTTCTGCTCCTGTGTGTGTGCGTGTGTGTGTGTCCAGATGGCCCACCTGGTGCAGGTGAAGAGTCACGGCCTGTCAGGCTCCCAGTCTCTGTACGACCCCCACAGCGTCTCCTCCTCCTCGGCGTCACCCTCCCCCTCCCGCCCCCCCATGCCCCGGCAGAACTCCGACCCCACCTCCGACACCCCTCCTCCCCCGCCCCTCTCCCGCCTGGCGCCCCCCCTCGACAAGTTGGACCGCAGCTCCTGGCTGCGGCAGGACGACGACATGCCCCCCAAGGTGTCTGCATGCCCCCACCCGTCTGTTATTGTCCCTGTATGTGTGTGTGTGTGTCAGAACTTTGCTTTTCTTCAATTCTGTCGTTGTGACGAGTGTGTGTCTGTTTAGTTTGTTTGTCCTTAGAGAGTTGTTGTGTTGTTGTTTTTGAAATTCAAGTTGTGTTTGTTTGTGTCCGAGTTGATACTGATCTCAAACAACCAGCTGCAACAAACATAAAGCAGAGTGTCGCCACGGGTGCATTCACACTAGGTTTGTTTGCTTTGTTCTGATACAACAACTAAAACCAACTGTAAAACTGTTTTTTGGGGGCGTTGTTTGTGTTCACGCGTTAGCAGTCCCAAGCAGTCCAAAGTTATAAACAAATGCCATGCATGAACCAACTGTTCTCTCATTGGTCAGAAGTCTTACCTGGAAGGAGAAAGACGTTACCCGGGAAAAATATAAAGAGAGGTCTCAACAGGCCTGAGAATTAAATTCCGACCCAGTCGGAAGTCCAGACCCGACCCAATCCCAAATCCGACCTGAACACAGCAAAAAAAAAAAGAAGCCGACCAGTGATCCTCGACCTGAACTCGGCCTGAATCAGCACCAGTCCAAGCAGCACACCTGGTCGTTGAGAAACACTGAAGGCGATCGGTCGGTTGCCGTGTCGATGATATTCTCACTGCAGACGAACCGCTCCAGGGCGCGATTGGAAACGAGCCGAGGCCACGTCTTAAAGCAATCTGGGCCCGTTTGTTTTGTTCCGCATCCGAGCGCAATTGCTGTGTTCACGTATGACCAAATTAAACGCTTTCTGTTTCGGAGCAACTGCGCCAAACGAACCAGGTGTGAATCCGCCCTGAACCAGCATCAGACCTCCAGCAGCTGGTTCAACCACATCTATTCATAAAAAGGTCAGGTGCACTCTCTCTCTCAAACCAGGAGATTCATCTGTTGCTTCTAGGATGTTTGAGTTTATTTTATCTCAAAAACGTATTATTTGATCATCATGTCAGTGAGAGCATACTGTTACTGTATGCACGGAGCATTCTGGGCAGCACAGAGGGGCTTTTTAAAAACGAGGCAGTAGCGCCCTGTGTCCTGCACCAGCATCACCCTGGTACCACTCACGCCGTCTGAGTCTGACCCAGAATGTATCCAGACTATTTTAGTTTGGGAAATGTAGTCTTCTCTCTGTCATTGTGAGGATGTGCGGCTACAGTTCAAACTAAACGTGAAATACAAGCACTTCTTTTAGTATCAGTAAAAACTCTTTATGCCACGGTGTCATCAGCAAACGGCTCAGCTCATGTTCACTGGCTCATTAGATTCTAAGGACGGTAGTTTCCAGTCTTTATCTACACACTGCAGACACACAGAGGACGACTTTCCACTGATGTCGGTCAGTGGTGTCTGACTGCTGCACGGCTCTGTTCTGTGTTCTCCAGGTTCCTCAGAGAACCACCTCCATCTCTCCTGCTTTAGTCAGGAAGAACTCTCCAGGAAACGGGCCTGGCCTCGGCCCGCGGGCCGGAGCGCACCTCATACGGGCCAGGTATTATTTTTAAATTATTTATATGAACTTTTAAAAATTACACAGTCATATGCGCGCACACACACACACACACACACACACACACACACACAGCAGCGATGTAGAGCTGTGGAAACACAGACGTGATCGTCTTTAGTTTAAGAGCAGGTTTTCAACAGTTCGCTGCATGAATGAGACGGTGCTGTGTTTGTGTTGCCGTAGCAACCCCGACCTGCGGAGGATCGACGTTTCCATGGAGACGCCCCTAAAGAGGACGAGCAGTGGCAGCTCCTCCAGCTCCAGCACCCCCAGCTCCCAGGGAGGCTCCAACGAGAGAGGTGCACACACACACACACACACACACACACACACCTTTGTGCTGCTAGAAGACGCTTCACTCAGCTGAACAGCTGACGTTTCTTAACTTTTACTGTTGAAAGAAAAACAGAAAAGCGCCTCTACCCGTCTTTGACACTCGTCCAACTAAACGTCCTTCACTCTCCAGAATGAAAAGCTTTTTAAAAAATCTCCTTCAATTTTCCAATAACACACCTCACCTCTCTAAAAACTGTCCACTTCACAGAATAATGAACGAAGAGCGAACGAATGAATTTAGCAAAAATGTTTGGGTCTCAGTTTGTCAAGAACCCTCTCTCTGAAATGAATCTCCTCTTTAAAAAAGAACAAATCTCCTCAGTTTGAGAAGAAATGTCAAAGTACAGACGTAGGATAGAAAAGATATGATAGAAGTAGCACACACACACACACACACACACACACATCCAGTGTTTGACAAAGTGTGTAACAGGTGTGTTATCGACAGTAGGTGTGTTTACATGGACACAAATATTCGGAATAAAGGGCTGATCTGAATAAAAATGCCATGTAAACTTGCAATTGGAAGATTCTGATCGGATTCGGCTCGATCCGAAAGAAATTCTGTTTGGATCGAGAGGGAGGGGTGGTTTATGTTGGTCGTTATTCCGAACCGCGTCCATGTAAACACTTATTCCGATCGAATTACTTCCTGTTTGGGGGTTATTGGGGTTATTAGTTCCTTTCCCACTAGCGCGACACGACTGGACACGGTTCTACTCAGTTCCTTTTTGCTTTTACACTCTAGTGTGATGTCCGACAGGAATCAAACCCACAAAGTTTAAAAACACACTGGCAGCAGCACACACTAGTTAACGAGGTGGACGAGTGTGTTCGGAGCTGACGAGAGGAGAGAAAAAAGAGTCGAGCACCGACCCCATATTGCCGCGTAGCTCGCTTTCAGAGTAATTCCGCCTCTTTCTCTGCTCTCCGTCCATTGTCCTCACTGTCTTCCACTGACGTCACTCCACAGATTTCCAGAGTGCACATGGCTACTTTATATGCATGTGCTGTTTTGCATTGACCTTATATGGTTGTGTTTGGGTGTATAGAGGGCGGGATATGTCGTGTTCACATCCGCACTTTTCTTTGGCCCGGTGAGATTTATCAGTGACAGGAACAGTAGTACACGTTGCTGAGTCTGCTTAATAACGATGTACAATAGGAATACAGCAACAGCTCCCAAAATCTGGTGCAGGTCCATTTTGAGTACTGAATGGGATAAATTGAGCCACTTTCGCGTTTATTGGTTTGTTTACAGTAGTACAGGAAGTACAACTCTTCTTTTGCTGTTGTTTTAGGGAAATTAGACAGTACAGCTACGCATGTCAAAATGCTGTTATTCTGAATAAAGCTTGGTGGATGTGTAATCACGTCATGATCGGATTTTTTGATTTTGCGCTCATGTAAACAGTGGATTCAGATTTTCCGATCCCTCAAATTTGAAATCTGATTAAGAAATTTTGCGCGTGTAAACATGGCTACTGTTGTCATGTGTTCAGGTAACTCAGCCACTAAGACTGAAGGCTCCACACACGACACCAAAGAGGACGGCAGAGAGGTGGCACGACCCAGCAGGCCTGCAGTGAGTACACACACACACACACACACACACACACACACACACACACACACACACACACACACAGCTGTGCCTCAGACCATCTCTGTGTTACAGACTTCACACACAGATACACTCTGACTCTTCTCTCTGTACTAACCACGTTGCTTTTCATTTCCACTCTCTTCCTCTTCTCATCTTTTTCCTCCATCTCTCCCATCATCGTCCATCAGAGCTATAAGAAAGCTGTAGACGAGGTCAGTGACATTTCTCCTCCTTCACCCCTCACTCTCTCTCTCTGTCTCCTCCTTGCACTCACTCGTACATTCCCTTATTCACTGGTCAGTTTTGTGCAGCATCCTGACAACGTAGTGATAGGTGGATTTTCAGTGAGTCCAGTTCCGCTGCAGTTCACAGTTTTAAAAACACATGCAGCTCATTTTCATCTATCAAGGTCTGGACTGCCTCCATTCCCCTGTTTATACACAACGCCCAGTATTTTACCCTTTAAATCACCTCTAAACCCGATTAGTAATGGAATTTATATCTCAATATCATAACTGGTAACAGTGGATTTGGATCAGTTTTATATTTTGACAAATTGGTCCACTGCCATAATCCCTATAGTCATAGCAGTAGGTTCATTACCTTTAACTGTCGGTGCAAGCTATTTTTAGAACGGCAGACATGCAGCTCATTTTCAGCTTCATGGAATCAATTAAACTCATGTCACAATCCAACAACTCCACAACGCTCTGCTGTACAAGTTGTGACCTGCACATTCACCACGCTATGAGATAATAACACAACGTTACCAGACAGAGTTGTTTTAGAGGTAAATACAGAGTCTGCTTGCTGAAAAACTGCCCCTGAAAACAACGCAAATCAGCGGTTTTGCATGAATTTTCAATTCCATTTTCACTTTTCAATTCACAACTCGTAACGTGTTATTATCTCATAGTGTGGTGAATGTGCAGGTCACAACAAAGCGTTGTGGAGTTGTTGGATTGTGTATTTGATGAGTTTGATGAGGGAAACCAAGAAATCCCATGAGCCTCCGTAGCTCCACCGTTCTAAAAATAGCTTGGACCGACAATTAAAGGTAACAAACCTCTGCTATAACTGGTAACAGTGGATTTGGATGTTGAACCTTTAACATTTTCATATCTACAGAATAGTGTTGGAGTCTTACCAGCCGACATGAACCGATCCAACCAGCTGACGGTGTGTGTGTGTGTAGAAGGACGATGTAATCCTTCCTAACCTCAGTCTGAACAATATATCAAAACCTGCTCAGCTCATTCTCCGCCCCCCCCCCCACGATGATCTGTGCTGTGTTTTCCTCTGAAGATGTTGATGATGGACGATCAGTTACTGTAGCGCTGCTGTTTATCACTTACTCCCTGTTCTCATCTCAGACATCGCTGCGCTCATGTTTCATTTCCACAGTCATGCTCTCTCTCTTCCTCTCTCTCCCTCCCTCTCTCTCTCTCTCTCTCTCTCTCTCACCAGGAGGAGTTGGTAAGATCCCCCCCCCCCACCTCAGTCACAGCTCCCTCATCTTGTCCACTTCCTGCCACTTAACCTCTGACCCACCACTGACAATGAAAATGCCACCGACTGAATATAAACGCACGTTCCCCTGAACCTCCAACTTTAACCTTTAGCATTTAACCCTTTACACCCCTGCACTGAAGCGTCTAGCTGGACTCTCCTAGTCTTCCTCCTCCTCCTCTCCCTCCTGCACTGCCACCCCCTGCTCGCTGCCCCCTCCCTCTCAGTAATTGGCTGATATGTAAATGAGCCTCTCTAACGACCTGCACTGTGCCATAGAAACCCTTTTATTATCCTCCTTTTCTGTTCGGGATCAAGAAAATAATCGCAGGATTTCTGTACAAGAACTGAAAAACCTGAACACATCACTGCTAATTATAGAGTTTAACATGAGGCTTCCTTCATTCAATTACAAATGGTTTATTACCAAAAGTAAAACTTCTTAAGTCTGTTCTAGTTTATCTGGTCATTTAATTTTCTTCTGTTAGTTTTATAATCGTACCCATGTAAATCACAACATTACTTGTCTGTAACCACATACAGTAGAAAGTCAGGATGTTGAATAATTAGACAGTCAGACAAGATAATTAAGCAGCAGTTGAGTTTTTTGGTAAATGATGCTTCACATCAGTCGGTTTAAAGCAGAAACGTAAATATTTTGTGAGGATTTGATGCTTTGTTGTACATGACAGTCACAGTGGTTTGAGTGAAAATTACAGCTTAATTCACCTAAAAAGACTCAATTCAAGAAATATATCTGCAGATGAATGATTTATTAGTTGGGGTCCCTTTACCAAATGGTATTTACAACAGAAGGTTAAATATAAAGATGATGTAGTGTCCTTTTAAAAAAAAAATCTTTATTTAACCAGGAAAATGACTCATTGAGATTAAAAATCTATTACATAAGAGTGTCCTGGCCTAGACATCTGGAGCACAACGAATGGAAAAAATTGCAGCCATTTACATCTACACTAAAAACATAGCCCGAAAACACAGTGAAACACAATGAAAGCAGAAACACATCAAACTAAAAGTACCAAGAAGCAGATCTACAGTGTTCCCAAAAGCATGTTCGTCAGCATCCTGATTAACCATCCAACCACACATCTAAAATGTCTCATATAGAGATCACACACACATGTACAGTCTCAGGTTGACTTGGCTCCGTACGTGCAGTCTGAATCAGACGGGCAGGTTGGTGCGTCCAGATGGCGATGGAGAATGTCTGGATGCAGCTTCCTGTGACCTCTGAATGTGTGGCTGAAGGAGGTTTCACGGTTTTCCACGCTGCGGCTCCCGGCCGTGTGGGAACGCCGCCCTCAGCCTAATGCCAGAATGTCACTTAAAATGTAAATTGCTCCCACCAGTAAATTACTTTCTCATAATCAACACTTTGAGCTAATGAAACACTTTGTGTGCTGTATGATATCGATCTCAAATTTAATGAAATGCCAGTCTGTCTCCTCACCAGAGAGTTGAGCTCCCATCGCGACACACACTCTGACCGAACCCCTCCGCCGCTCACACACACCGACTGTGACATATTTATGGAATAAACATATTTTGATTATCAGTTTATTGTTCAAAGTCAAAACAATGTCTTGTTTTAATGTTTGAATTGGTTGCTTTTATAATTGTTTAAAACCATATTGAGATGATTATCTCTTGGTTTCAGATGAAACAAGACACTTTAAGACACAAGTTTGGCTTTTAAGAAATTGATGAGCATTTTCTACTTTTCTACTAACAAACAATCAATGTATGGTTATTCAATTAATGGGGAAAAATATTCAGCAGATGAATGGATTTACCCTTAAGGTATAAATTATAAGTGGTAAAGGTAAGTGACGGAATAATAAAAAAGCTACTCAAAAAAAAGAAGTATTTTTTGCATGAATGCAGCTGAAACACTAAAGAAGGAGCCGAGACCCATCCCACCCAGCCCCGAGCGTCACCACGGAAACAGCAGAGTTAGTTGACGGTGTCTTTGGTGTCCTGTGCTGCAGGACCTGACGGCTCTGGCCAAAGAGCTGAGAGAGCTGCGACAGGGGGAGGAGACCAGCCGCCCGCCCGTCAAAGTGACAGACTACTCGTCATCCAGCGAGGAGTCTCACAGCAGCGAGGATGAGGAGGGAGAGGGCGGGGCCAACGACGGAACAGTGGCTGTCAGCGATATACCACGTATCATGTGAGTGTTGTCAGTGATGTGCATCACACATCACATCAGTGTGGACAGGACTAATGTTATGACAGAGACTTAGAAGGATCCTGTGACATCACTGTTGGACAAGGTGACAGTTGAAACAAGGATGATTTTAAACCATACACACAGACACTACATAACTACATTATTATACTCACATACATGAATGAGGAAAACGATTATCTGGCTGTTCTGGGTGTGTAAATTCAATCTTGGCAAATTGGCTCATTGCCATAATCCCTTTAGTTTTAGGAGAAGGTTTGTTACCTTTATTTGTTGGTGCAAGCTATTTTTAGAACAGCGGAGCAGAGCCATGAGCTGCTCAGAGCTACGCTATGGAGGCTCATCGGATTTCTTGGCTTCCTTCATCAATCTCATCAAATACACAATCCAACAACTCCACAACGCTCTGGTGGACAAGTTGTGACCTGCACATTCACCACGCTTGTGTTGTATTTGATGAGTTTGATGAGGGAAAACAAAAAATCCCATTAGCTTCAGTAGTGTATCTCTGAGCAGCTCACGGCTCTGCTCTGCCGTTCTAAAAACAGCTTGCACCGACAATTAAAGGTAATGAACCTACTCCTAAAGCTATAGGGATTATGGCAATGGACCGATTTGCCAAAATGTTGAAGTAACCCTTTAAATGGGAAGAGCATAGTACATAGCAAACATTAAAAAGTAAAGGAGCATAGGAATTCTGTTATTATCTTTTTTCTCTCGCAAAGTAACTCTATGTGTAGGAGCTGCTGGTTCTGTATAAAGTCAGGAAAGACCATGTCCTGTTTGGCTGCTGTCCCAGATAACTTTAACTTATTGTGTATGAATGGAAACTAAAGAGACACAACATGTTGTTTAAAGTCAATAAGTAACTGTGTGAAATATAAATCTGATATCAGTATTGATCAGAATAATTGTGATGATGATTTTTTCCATAATCAAGCAGCACTAAGCTTTAAAGTTTATTTTGTGTGTTGAACAAAACCCATAGAATCTGTTTGCACATTAACTAATGAATGATAGTTAAATGAAAAAGAGCATTTTGTCTGAAAATGTGTAAGATTATTAGTCTAAACAAGAGAACAATGTTCACGTCTGTGTTCCAGGCCAGCTGCAAGTCAGGGTGCAAACGAGCCGTTTGGCATGATGGGAGGTCACAACGATGCCCACGGTGACGCATACGGAAACAGTTCCCAGGACAGCACCCTGATGATGCGCGAGGTAAGCCGTCTCAGTTTGACCTTTGACCTGGGGGTTTGACTTTTAACCCAGCTGACTCTGCAGAAACCAGTAGACACTCATTCACCAGCTCTACACGCTTGTTCTAGTGTGTGTGTGTGTGTGTGTGTGGTGAGAACATAATCTAGGTCAGTGAGAGATTCACAATGTGTTAATTAAATACATTTGGTTGATGTGTATTCACTGTAAAATATAGTAAATTATTATTTTATCAATCACTGTTTATTTTATTCATTGATCAATTAATAATGTATTGGTTAATAATAGAAATACTGACAGTGTTGATCCCTGTTAAGCCTGTGAGCTTTAAGAACCTCAAACAGATTCCATTTACAGTCATTATTTTTTCTGGTAGCAGCTGTTTTTTTGTTTTTTTTTAATATTTTTGTTTATCAAACAGACTCAAAGTTCATTAATTAGTTGATTCTCTGTTGTGGACTTCAGTGATTAATGGAGTAAGAGTTTTAGCTCAATGTGTGTTCATGTGTTCATCATCATTATGTCAGCAAGTAAACAATCAAAAGCCCGAAATACCGAAAAATCCACAGGAAGCATTGATTTCCAGGAGCCCCCCCGCTGGCCTGACAGGAGACATGTTGGTCTCAGCAGCCTGTGTGTGTGTGTGTGTGTGTGTGTGTGTGTGTACTTGTATAGCGACACATGTGAGGACCAGTTTGAGTTTTAAACCATCAGAGTGAGGACATTTTGGGAAAGTGAGGACATTTTGGCCGGTTCTCACTTGCTCTGACCCCTTCAAGGGCTGTTTGAGGGTTAAGACTTTATAATAACTAGGTTATTATAATTAGGTTTAAGTTAGGTTAAGAGTGATGGTTAAGGTTAGGGTAAGGGGCTAGAGCATTATGTTGAGTGTCCTCACAAAGATAGCATTACAGAGGTGTGTGTGTTTGTGTGTGTGTGCAGATTACTGTATGAAACACTCAAGACAACATGTGTACTTTCCTGTGCTGAAAGCCTCTGTGTTCAGCGCCCACCCGCCTCCGTCAGCACCAACACAGAAACAAACACACCTGCACACAGCAGGGTCCGGCCTCCTCCCTGCACCGCCTGACCTGTCAATCACAGCCTCGCCACACAGTAGCCCCCCCTCCCACCTCCTCCTCCTCTCTCTCTTTTTCCAGAAGCACGGGGAACGGAGGCGGAGCTCTACCGCCAGCAACGGTTTCCTCGGCAACACTAATCTGTTCCCTGGCAACGCCAATCTCCCCGATTTGGTGCAACAAAGCACCTCCCCCCTGGTCTCCCCTGGCGACGCCTCTGGGGTCCAAGTAGGTGGAGTGGCACCCCAAATATCGGCCCCCCGCCCCCTGTCCCCTGCCCCCTGCCCCCCCCACCCCACCTACACCTGCTCCCGACAGACCGCCACCCTGTCACCTGTTCACCCTGTTACCCCGTTCACCCTGTCACCTGCCCACAACCCTGTCACCGGCTGGTTGGTGGGAAACCACCGGCAGCCATCAGACACCAGGAGGTTGAACTGGTCTAGAGTCAGGTTCTACTGGGAATCAAACACATGATGCAGTAAATCATTGGTTCTGGTTCAGATGCCTGGGAGTTACTGTAGTTAATAGAGACCAATGGTCATCAGTAGGTGGGTTTACATGGACTTTTTATCTTCTTCCTGGTTGAATTCATTCTGAATGAGTCATGTGATGTGATCTAATCCGATCTGGTGTTTACATGTGCCACTGCATTTATTCAGAATGGACGTTTTACAGCCGTGTTTCACGTGCTGAGTGTTGTTAACGGCGTGTCCGACCTCAATAACGCCCTGGTCCTTGACAGAATTTTTAAATTTCATTTTTAGGTCCATTGAGAACTCTGTAAATCTGAATATACTACACATGAATATATTTGTTTAAGTGTATAATTGTGATAAAATAAAATTTGTTTGGTAGACTTATAATTCTTCTTTTATATCTACATATAGGAAGGGTCTTGCTTTAGAAAGTATCGCCACCTTGCGCTGCCATGTACAGCCAGTCAGAGAGCACGTTTGGCAAGTTCCGTGTGCATGAATAAACCAACGAAGAAAAATATGCATACCATATTGTAAAATGGTTCAGATCTTCACCTCATCACTCCATTCACCTGAGTGTGTGAATGCTTCAAACTAATCTGAACGCTGGATATCGCAGTTTTACACACTGGACCTTTAAGAAAATCTCCCTGAAAGCGAGTGAAATTTCATTCTGTTTGGGCTTGTTTATTCTGATTGAGCGGTTTATATGGACTGTTTTCATTCGGTTTGGACATCTAAATTTCTAATTGGAATATTTGGCTCCATGTAAACCCAGCTAGTAGTGATTCACAGAGTTAGTTCCTAGAATGTAGAAATGCACATGAACGCACCGCTGGAGCTGCATGAAGCACTGAGAGAACAAACCTGGTGCTGTTGTGTTTGTGTCAACAGTCAGTCTGTGCTGCTGGTTCCCTCTGAAGATCTAATCTGACGCAGCATAGTTCCATTTAAACACAAGGCTCAAGCCATTAATAAAGCATGAAGACGTTTCACCTTATCAAACAATCAGTCGTTTGGCTGCTGTGCTCAGCTTCATCTTATTTTACGTCTTTGCACCGCGACAGAAAAAGGATTCATAGGAAATGAGTCTTGAAGTATGAGAATCAAACATGACAACATGCGGCACCATTAATTTCCTGACCTGTCCTATTTAGATCAGCTCCACTTTGGCTCCTGTGTTTTCCCCACAGATGGAACAAACTGGATTTCTTCCCTCCCCGCTCCACTCGCCTGACCCCCGCTCTTTCTCCCTCCCCTTCTCTGAGTTTTCCAGCCTCTGATCCAGAACATATCCTCCTCCCTGTTCCTCAGCTCATGATACATGTAGCTGACTAAATAAAGGAGACACTGCAGGTGTAGTTGAGATCCTATAAGAAGTGGACTTATCCCTGGACTTATTGCTGCTTTACCCTTACAACACAATAGACAGGCCAACAAACAATGTTGATGTCTTTCCTTTATTTTGACAGTTACCTGTTTCATTCAGTTCCCAAAACTAACAGACAGTGAGACAAACATGTGACTGAGCCTGTGTTTCTGTGGCCTGCAGTATGGGATGGGCAGCGGTGGAGGCTCTAAGGCTTCCTTCACACCATTTGTTGATCCGAGGGTCTACGGGACGTCCCCTACTGATGATGATGATGATGATGACAAAAACTCTGCCTCAGGTACGTTTTCTGTCTGAAAGAGGCCTCACCGAGCTGATCCCATCATCAGACTGTCACCAGTGTGGGAAATAAGAGAAGCAGCATCCTGCTGAATCCAAACAGATTTAAAGGGGAGATACCCGGGAATTATGTACCCTGGCTCTTCAAAGGTAGAGTCTGGAGTTTTGATCGTTGCAGTTTGTAAACAAGACATTCAAACTGGGCCCCTCCTCTCGGGCTCAACTGTGTAGCCTCCTGCCCCAGACAGCAGCGGTTGTTAAGACCGCAAAAGAAAGAAAATACAGTCCGAGAGAAGCTCTGGAGCCGTTGGCCATTAGCCAACCATTCGCCAACAACGGGAGCCTCCGTGTATGATGCCGTTGTGGTGAGCTGGGAAGCGGGTGTTAGCAGCGGATGCTAACCGCTACTACTAGCCGAAGTTAGCATCGAGGTAGCTCACTACAACAGCCCTAATACATGTTACCAGTCGAAGCTTTAGTTGTCGGTGACGGTCGGGAATCGGTCCGCAGCTCCAGCGCTTCACTAAGACTGTATTTCTTTTTCTGCTGCTGCTGAGAGAGGCAGGCAGGGGGAGGAGGGGCTGCAGACACAGCCACCACCACACAGGACTAGAAGCCCATAGGTGATGATTAAGATGGATTTCATTTGTAAAAGTCAACCTTTCAACTTATATTTGGGTATTTGTTTTGGATTCTGGCCACAAAAACGTGAGAACTGACAAAAAAAAATCAGCGGTTTTCTAATCTGCTTAATCCCACCCCTACCTGGGACCGGTAGAAGAGGTGGCGTGGGGCAAGCAGTGGTTCATTTGCATTTAAAGGGACAGGCACTGAAAGCATCCGTTCTGAACAGGGCTGTTTTGAGAGGATGAAAAGAGCTGTGATGTTTGATCCTGGGTATTTTGACTGAAGCGTGTCACAGCCATGTCTTTAAGACACCTGGGAAATATTTCACTTTGTGGAAAAGGGGCAGAATATGTCTCCTTTAATTTCAGAAAAAGAACAAGTCACAAACAAACAGGACATTTGATAAGTTTGGGAACCATTGTATTGAAAATCATATTCTTTGTTGTTCGTGATAATGAAATGATAATGGTAAAAGCTCTCATGTAACTTCTTCTTTACTTTATCATATGAAACTTCTCCCTGCTCTCTTCCATAATATTTATTGCCAGATTAAAAAAGCCTAAACTACATATTTGGTGAAGACAACACAATTGATGTAATTGCTTTATATCCATCATAGGTCACTAAAGAAACATAATGTATTATGGACTCAAGGCAGATAAACCACCAAATTATTTATCACAGCATCACAGTAGATCTATCATGATCACTTGAAAGGTGAAAAAAAAAAAAGTAGTTTCGTCCTACTAATTTGCTTGACTGGGGTCTTTGATGTTTTTATTTTTACTTTCACACTATAACATCATCTTAGTGGTTGTGATTCATTCAGATGCCACAGTTAGAAATGAGGTCATCCATAACAACAAAGAAAACGCTCTCATAACGCTGAGAAACGGTGAGTCAGATCAGCCAGCTGACGACGAGCCGCGTCGCTGTGTTTTCCGTTGCAGCGCTGTTTGCTGACGAGCTGCTGAAGGCGGAGCAGGAGCAGGCGCGGCTCAATGAGGCCAGGAAGATCTCAGTGGTCAACGTCAACCCCACCAACATCAGGCCGCACAGCGACACGCCCGAGATCCGCAAGTACAAGAAACGCTTCAACTCCGAGATCCTCTGCGCAGCGCTCTGGGGTGAGACGGTCTCAGAACAACAGCTTCACCATATTCACATTAGTCATGCATCAACACACGAGCAGCAATAACCAGACATGTATGTGTGTGTGTCTGTGCAGGAGTGAACCTGCTGGTGGGGACAGAGAACGGCCTGATGCTGCTGGACCGAAGCGGCCAGGGCAAAGTTTACAACCTGATCAACCGACGGCGCTTCCAACAGATGGACGTCCTGGAGGGACTCAACGTCCTGGTCACCATCTCAGGTCGGTCCACCTCTTCAAACCTGACATCCTGCAGCAGCAATCCAACTGCAAAGTATCCATAATGGTCACATTGCTGAGGTTGAAATGAATTCTGAAGGTTGGTTTCCTAGAAAACAGGACATCAACAACATCAGATCAGGAGGCTGCATCCAACAGGGTTTTTTTTTTTAGTTTTAACATTTGAACAGATTTCACTCCCACTTCACGCCATGATTGGTCAGCTGTGTGGAGGTGAGAGAAGAGCAAGGGACAGTCTTTCCCCCTGGGCTGCTATTTAATTTTTGTCACTTTTCGTGTGAACAAACAAGTGCAGCACGATCAGCGTCTTCACAAAATGTCCATCGTGATTCTCAAACAGTTGAGTGTGGACATTCATCTTTTTATTTTCTCTATGGTACACTGGCAACAAGTGGCAGCAGTTCCTGATGGCTCCAAGTTAATGGAGGGTACAGCTGAATGCTGCAGAGATAGTTAGGGCTTAATTGAGCTTATTTTGTTATGTAGTGACACAAAGAAGAACTTATTTTCTGGGGAAATCTTTTTTCATAAAGGTCACTGTGTTCTGACCTGCAGGTTTATAATAAGCCGTCTCTTTTCTCATCATTATGCTGTAAACTGTCTCCATTTTTCTGGCTCTTTGCCTTTTGTTCGGCACTGGATAGAAACCCTCGGTTTTCCTGAACTGTTGTTGTTGATGTCTCACTTGAGACTTTCTAATTGTTTTCCTCCTCAGTCTTTCCTGTTTCCCCGTGGTTAGCTGTCTCTCGAACTCGTGCCTCCCACTGGTTTGAAGTACAAATAGAAAACAAAACAAGATGCTGAACATGACGAAGATGTCTCTAGTTTTTGCAAATTTTGGCTTCTGTCTTTGTGCTGCCTTCACTGATCAGATCAGGCTTTGATGGCTTAATGAAATGAAATGAGGCTGTTTGGTTTTATGGAACAATGGAAGAAAAGGTGAAACTTGAAATCTTTCTGAGAATACCTTTTTCTTTGTTAAACCAGGGAAGAAGAACAAGCTGCGTGTTTACTACCTGTCCTGGCTCAGGAACAGGATATTACACAATGACCCTGAAGTGGAGAAGAAACAGGGTTGGATCACTGTTGGAGAACTGGAGGGCTGTGTGCACTACAAAGTCGGTGAGAAAACTTGTTCATGGTACATTGTGTAAGTTCTCCTGTTATCTATTTAGGAAAATCGATTATTTCGTTCAAAACTATAGTAAATGGTAAAAGGACTTGCACTTATATAGCGCTTTTCTAGTCACTTGGACCGCTCAAAGCACTTTACAATGTAATGGTCGCATTCACCAGCGCTGTTCGCAGACAGGCTTTGGAAACTAATCATTCACACACATTCATACATCCGATGACACATCGGAGGGCAAGTATGGGTTCAGTGTCTTGCCCAAGGACACTTCAACATACGGACTGGGGGAGCTGGGAAGCGATAGCCTAAGATATTCACAGGTTCCCATTTTTGAACAACAGTGTAAACACACTCTGTTGTGACTGTGTTCTGTCCTTCAGTGAAGTATGAGAGGATTAAATTCTTGGTGATTGCCCTGAAGAACTCGGTGGAGATCTACGCCTGGGCGCCCAAACCGTACCACAAGTTCATGGCTTTCAAGGTGAGATGTGTGAGCACGAGCTCCACATGTTGGAGTTTTTGTAAAAGCGAATAGGAAAACGTTTTTGAACTAACGAGCAGAAGAAGCTGAGTGTTTCCTGTGCCTCAGATGTGACCAATCCCTGCTTCTCTCTCTCTCCATCAGTCCTTCACCGACCTGCAGCACCGCCCCATGCTGGTCGACCTGACTGTGGAGGAGGGACAGAGGCTAAAGGTCATCTACGGCTCCAGCGTGGGCTTCCATGTCATTGACGTGGACTCGGGCAACCCCTATGACATCTACATCCCCTCACATGTAAGAGTCACACTGGTTCATCCCTACCTCCCACTGCACCGTCACACGGGATCAGGATCACCGTCCTGAAGCTGCAGGGACAAAAAAAGAAGATGATTCTGTAATATACACGGCACCACTGGTGTTTACAGTCAAACAGTCCTCTCACATACTGGCTTATTTGACTTTTCTAAGAGTCTTTAAAGGGATAGTTCAACATTTTGGCGAATTGGCCCATTGCCCATAATCCCTATAGTTGTAGCAGTAGGTTCATTACCTTTAATTGTTGGTGCAAACTGTTGTTAGAACGGTGAAGCAGAGCCGTGAGCTGCTCAGAGCCGCCAATTTTCCAAAATGTTGAACTATGCCTTTAAATCTTTCATCAAGCTCTTATTAAAGATTCACCAAGGCGGGGCTCCAGACTGCAACCAAAATGATCGCATTACGATGTTTTTGTGTTACTTTATGTGTCCGTTTCACGTTCCACCTGGTTGCATTCATGTGAAGTAGTGTGAGCAGAGTGGACCAGACAACTTCAAGTTAATGCAAGTTAAGATAAAGTGGATGACTGACAGTCTGACCCCGCCCCTCTTCCCGTCAGGGGGAGAACGGTCAGATCGACCTCCACCTGGGACAGTCAGGAGTCTGATTGGGCGGGTGCCTCCAGCACCAACCTCCGCCCCCTTCAAAATAATGACATCATCAGGCCATAGCAGATACAGTCACTAATAGGCACAAATAGCATCATTTGACCCAGAGTTGCATCATTCAGTGGGCTTTACAGAGCATCAGGCCAAAGTGAGAAATATCCATTTCTCTATTATTGTCATCTTTTCCAATTCTGCTGCTTCACTTCATCATTTTCTGGTGTGAACAGCTGAGAAAGTTTGTCGCACAGTGCAACTGGTGAGGTCTGGAGCCCTGCAAGCATTGAACCTAAAACCGCAAACACACCCTGACCCTAACCCACCACTATAGCTGTAGAAAGACGCTTTACCAATATCTGTGTCTCACCTGAGTTCTGAACACAACACTTGAAAACAGTGGAGTGGTCCTTTAATAACTTGAGCTGTTTGACAAGATGCACTTTTGACTCTTGTCAAGACTTCAAGATTGAGTGAGCATCATAACGATCAAACCCATGGCATCAAAAGTTATCTAAAGCCATGCTGCGGTAGACGAGTTATGAGGTTGTGGGTTCGATCTTCAGGCAGCTTGGTTGGTGAGTTTCAGTCCAGAGGAAAGATTCAGAATCCCTCACGGTCCGTGTGCAAACATGTGGGGGGACGAGGGAATAGGAGGACTGTTCTGGAGTCCTGAGGTCTGAGGTGAATTTTGAAAACTAATACCCAGCGTAAATATTCAAAGGCTCCTGGAAACGAGGCTTGTTTGTTCAACCACATACCTCAGTGACAGAAGACAGAAGATTTGAGGTTGTGAGTTTGATCCTTATGCGGCTCAAAAGAAGTATTATTCTCACTGTATAAAGGTATTTGTCTCTTGTATAAAGTATTTCTAATGTGAAGTGCATTATAACTGAGTATAATGTCATGCTACACACTGCCAGCCTCATGAGTGGATGAATGAGCTGAAGGAGTAACTGAGGTGATGAGAGACTGAATGTGAATGAAGGATGGAGTGAGTGAGTGAGTGAGTGAGTGAGTGATGAACGAGTGGACTGGGAGAACGTGTGTCCTCCTCTAACCCTGGTCTGGTTACAGTCAGAGATGGACGAGAGCAGGAGACGGTAACCACAGCAACTGCCTCGCATTGCTTTCGGCAAACCATGAATCATGCTGTGCTCATGTCTGTTTCCATGGCGATTTGCGTGGCTGAGGGAGCGGGAGACTCTATTGTTGCAGCAGTTTCTTGTCTCTCGGGGGGTGGGGGAGGAGGGGTTATGGGGTGGGTTCCCCCCAGCTCCTAACCCCCCCGCCCCCACCCCCCCTCCAACAAACCCCCCCTCCCGTGTGTCGCCCCGGCAGATTCAGGGTCAGGTGACCCCGCACGCCATTGTGGTGCTGCCCAAGACGGATGGCATGGAGATGCTGCTGTGCTACGAGGACGAGGGCGTCTACGTCAACACCTACGGACGCATCACCAAAGACGTGGTGCTGCAGTGGGGCGAGATGCCCACCTCCGTCGGTACGTCAACCAATTAGCTCGCTTCTCCCTGACCCCTGACCTCTGACCTCTGTAGGCGGTCTCAGCAGATCATCTTTTCACCCTCACTATTTACCACACCCCTTCTCCGTTCAAAGCTACACTCCTCTCTCTCCTCCTGCCTTCAGTTACACCTAAACAAGAAGAAAGACTCTAGACTCACTTGTTTCCATGACGGCTTAAAGGAATACAACAGGTTTTTGGGATATTTAATAACCAACTGCTCAACTTTATTCTAAATGATGAGAACGTTCAGTAGAGACTTGTCACTGATTAATTCCCTTCACTGTGTCACGCCAACACGTTCAGACACAGTGTTGCATCACATCAACATGATGTTCCTGCTTTTGCCTTCATTTTCTTAAGTGAGTGATTCAAAGCTCTGTGAAAATGGGAGGAAGATGTGACCAGTGGAGGCGGTACAGCCTCATTAACACGTAACCATAAAGGGATAGTTCAACATTTAGGCAAATTGGCCTATCATCATAATCCCTATAGTCATAGCAGTAGGTTCATTACCTTTAATTATTGGTGCAGAGACATGAGCTACTCACTGAACACAATGGAGGTGAATACAGGTCCCCTGTCCCTCATCAAACTCATCAGATTTCAGATTTATTTATTTTTAAAAATGGGAACAATACATATTGATGGACATTGACATGTAAATATGTGGGATTGTCGCCAAGTGGCTACAATCCCACATATTTACATGTCATGTTCATGGTTACATGATTCTTTCATAGTGTGCTGTATGTGCAGAGTTGTTGCATTGTGTATTTGATGAGTTTGATGAGGGACAGGGGACCTGTACCATTCCCCTCCATTGTCTTTGCTGAGCAGCTCACGTCTCTGCCCCGCGGATCTCAAAACAACATGCACTAATGGACCTACTGCTATGACTACAGGGATTGTGGCAGTAGGCGAATTTGCCAAAGTGTTGAACTATCCCTTTAACAATAACAAATGACAGAATCCACAGGATAAAACACAGTATAATCCTTTTGTTTTGTTTTTTGCACATCACACTTTCTACATAGAGTGTCTGTATTAACAGACAGGACAGATAATCTATGTCATGGTGAAAAACCATAGAACAAATCCTGAAGGAGCCAAACCCCCACTGTGGCCAATCAGGGTTAAATCCCTGTTAGTTTTACCTTCAACAACTATCTTTCTGCTTCAGCTTGATTCTTTATTGACTTTTGATCATGCAAAAGTTGACACTTAAATACATGATGTCAGGACAGGTTTGTTAATCATCACTTCAGTAATGAAGGTGCCTTCAGGGGCTTCTGTCTGCAGTGGGAAATCATGTAGAATCTGTATGAAACGGTGGAAAAACACTGAGACATGACTGGATGGTTTAGTTGGTGTGAAGCCAGCACCTTAGTTGCTGCATCACTCTGACTCTGGGTTGTCTGGATGTGATGTTGTGGTGGTGATGTGACCTCCTGGCAGCCAGGACAACAACCCTCTTTCTTACAGACACATCTCTAAACCAGCCAAAGTCGATCCGATGTCTCATAAAATCAATGTTATACAATAAAAAAACACCCACTCTGACTGTTGTCTACTTTGGGTTATTGAAGCATTACTAACACAGCAGCGCTAGAGCAGAAGGATCCACCAGAGGCTCAGAAAGGATTCACTGTCTATATTCTCATCACTTAACAGATAAGTTGATCAGAGGAGTGACGACCCAAAAACTCAGCGTATCCCTTTAACGTCAAGTGTTGGACATTCATCTAATGCATGAGTTTGTGAGTGGACAACCGAGCCACAGAGCATTACCTCTGCACCCCCACTCCTACACACACATACACTGACTCTGGACACTTTTGCACACACAGTATATCTTAACTTTACTCTTCTACGTGTCGGGGGGAAATGCTTGTGTGTTGTTTGTGTTGAGTGTTGTCCTCTCGTTCTGTGCGAGTGTTACCGGTGAAATATTTCCTGTGGGACTTCTCCTATCCATTCTTCTTTTCATCCTTGATTGCGTGTGCTCCAGAATAACTCAAAACCAAACAAAGTGTTTGTCAGCAGCTCCGAATAAAGTGAGATGAAAGCTCTGCGTTAGATCCTAGCGGAGCGCAGTGCATCTAAATCGATCTATTATTCATCAGAGCACTCAAGTCAGAGCACATGAAGGGGAAACGGGACACGGCTGAGTTGAGCGGAGCCGAGCACATCAAGGATGGATCTTGGATCTTATGATCCGAGTCAGTCGGAGCCTCTCTGTGTGTTTTTTTTTCCATCTGGCCCTCACACTCTGATTCTCAGATGTCAGTGTACAGTATCCTGATTGATTAAACTTGTATGATTGACTGACTGTGTCTCCGTCCTCAAAGCACCGGCGCTTTCGTGTTGTGTTTGGCGTGTGGACATCATCTCCTGTTAACATGTCTTGTTTGTATTTTACTGTCAGACCAGAGTTTCTCACAGCCAAGCCCGGCCTCAGCTCCCCCCCCCCCCACTCACCCCACCCCCCATCCCCCCAGCTTCCCGACAAAAACGCAAAAGAAACCCTGCATCGTAGCGCTTCTCATTCTGCAAACGCGCTGTAATGACACTGCTGGTCGATTCCGTCCTCGGCAGGTGGGATCAGCTTTTTTTCCCCAAAAAAAAGCAACAGCAAAAAAAAAACGTGCAAGCAGACCAGCCAGAGCAGAGGCAGCTGGAAAATGAAGTCTATACTGACCCGGAGCAAGCAGGAGGAGGCCGTCACTCAGATCACACACATCAGAGCTGCATTTAAGTGTTGAGTGTTTCCTCCTGTAATGCAAGCACAGACCTTATTTGTGTAACAGAGGATGTTGTCGCCCCGTCCTCTCTGTCCATCGATCCTGCAGGTTTGACATTGCACAGTGCAGCAAAGTGCGATCAGATCAGTCGAGTGCCAAACAAGTGGTGGCCTCCCTCTGCAACAAAATGAACAGTCCATTCATGGTTTTTCCCAGGACATTCTTTTGAAACATTCCACTTCCTAAACAAAGCTAAGACCTGATCCTGGCTTTATTCTCAGCAGGTCGCAGCCTCTGCTCTCTGATCTGTTTGTCTTCTCTGTGCTGAGACGCTGCCAGAGATAATCCACCACCTTTAAGCTGCCGCAGCCTCCCAGTCACAGACACAGCAAACTGTAGCGCTGCAGCTCACCTGTACGGGTCGGACCACCAGCCTCAGCCAGTGCATTACCTGTTGCTTTGACATGACCCCGCCCACCACCAGGCCTCTCCTCTCTCTCTCTCGGGGAGCTCAGAGGTCGTGATCGTTCTCCTCGCTCAGAAACTGCTGCAATAATTTTCCTCCCGGAGGCGAGGCGGAGGAGGCCTCGAGGTGTGACTGGCTTGGGTGTGAGACAGGCGCTGAGACTTCTCCTGTCCAACCCCCTCCCCCTCCGTCTGTGTGTGTGTGCGTGTGTGCGTGCATGCATGTGTGTGCGTGTTCCCTCTCCTGCCCCTGCAGCTTACATCCACTCCAACCAGATCATGGGCTGGGGAGAGAAGGCCATTGAGATCCGCTCCGTGGAAACGGGACACCTCGACGGAGTTTTCATGCACAAGCGAGCTCAGCGACTGAAGTTCCTGTCGGAGAGGAACGACAAGGTGAGCTTCAACACACCCACGCCGCCGCAGCTCAAACTGATCCCCAGAATGTAAAGAACCCACCAGAGAAAACAGACGCTTTACCTCAGCCTTTGATTTAACATATTACACCATCATTTTTGTTCCTTTTTTTTATTGTGCAAGATGAGTGATTAACAGACAACACATATGACACAGAACAGTAGAAACAACAGGAGCAACATGGACAGACAATATTATGTAAGGACAAAACCAAAAACACATACAAACAAACCAAAAATAGATAATACATTTTTTTAATTATTATTCTTAAAGGGATAGTTCACTCAAAATTTAAATTTCACTCATTATCTACTCACCCTCATGTTAACTAAGGGCTGGGAGAAGTTTCAGTGCATCTCCATATAACGGTTGCAAATAGATACCAACTTTCTTCGTAACAAAAAGACACACTGAAAAACATCCAAATACCTCCATACTGCTCGTATGTAATGTCCATCTTGTATTGAAGCCCTGAAATGCGAAATTGTCCTGAAAAAAATTAAATAAGTCTATAGTTCAAGCTTGTTTGCAGCGGAAGCTCCTCTTCCTGGTCCGTCCAAATCTCGTGAGATTTGTGCCGCATTTCACATTTCGGGGCTTCAATACAAGACGGACATTACATACGAGCTCCGGCGGACGGAGCAAACGGAAACGCGTTACTAGTTTCCTGACTTTATGCTGGAGGCTACTGAAATTTGCCGGAAGCTTTAGGCGGCGCTAGCTAACCCTAGACCAAGTCCATGAAAATGTCTTGACACAAAGACCGGTCTCATGTACCACGACACTAATGCTGACGCTGATGCCGTGTCCTCCCTGCAGGTCTTCTTCGCCTCGGTGCGCTCTGGAGGCAGCAGCCAAGTCTTCTTCATGACCCTCAACAGAAGCTCCATGATGAACTGGTAACCCCTCCCCCCCTTTGGCCGCCAACCCTCCTCATCTTCACTGAACACGTGAACCCACCACCAGGAGATGAGGGATGACAGGAGGACAATTTGTGCGTGCGTGTGTGTGTATATATGTACCTGTGTGTTTGCGGAGGATAAACAGCGAGCCGCTGAACGGACGATAGAGCTAAACCACAGGAGAGTGCCCCCATCCCCCCTTCATATAGACACCTTCCACCTGTAAGGGGGCACTACAGGTCGTCAGTGCCCTCTGAGCCGAGGTGCTGTCAGCGGACGACGCTTTCACCTTCCCTGTGGACTCTCTGATGGGGACGATGGTCGATCCAGAGGATTTAAAGGACACTGACATCATGCCGAGTAGCCTTTGACCTTCCCGTGTGATTGGACGGGGAGCTGTGGAGAAGTTCTTTGTGTAGCACATCAACCATTCTCTTACAGGGTGTTCACACTGCGAGTACGTTGGGAGATTTGCGGCTCTGCTCTGCTTAGTTAGTGGTGATGCAGATCATCTCCTGCTGTAGTGAATGAACATACCCTGGCTGTTAAAGCAACAGGAGATGAAAAAGTAAAGGGATAGTTCAACATTTTGGCAAATTTGCCTATTGCCATAATCCCTATAGTCCTAGAGATACGTTAATTACCTTTAATTGTCAGTGCAAGTTTTTTTAGATGGTGGGGCAGAGACGTGAGCTGCTCAGCTGACGCAACAGAGGTGCACGGTACTTTTGCTTTTCCCTCATCAAACCCATCAATACACAATCCAACAACTCCAAAACACTCATGTGGACAAGTTGTGGCCTGCACATTCACCACGTCACACTATGAAATAATAACGTAACATTACGAGACATAGTTCTTGTTGAGGCAAATGTGTAGCCGGAACTACATCACAGACATGGCTGCTCAGAAGAGTGACTTGATCTGTCGTAATGTTGCATAATTATACGTTAAATTGTGTATTTGATGAGTCTGATGAGGGACAGGCAAAAGTACCATGTGCCTCATTGCTTTAGCAGAGCAGCTCACGTCTCTGCCTCGCCGATCTAAAAACAGCTTGCACTGACAATTAAAGGTAATTAACCTACTGCTACAACTATAGGGATTATTTGCCAAAACGTTGAACTATTGCTTTAAGGTTGTCATCAACTCTCAGATTAGTGTTTCCCTCTGATTCAGCCTCATCTCCAAAAGGAGCTGGTGTCCCTCTCAAGTGGGCGAATCAATTAAACTCCAACCAGTTGTCGAACTGCACGATCAAAGTTAAGTCAAGTTAAGAAGCAGCTGCTCGCTAGTCATTAACCGCGGTGCACAGTTTGATGTTTGTCTAATTACCGAGACGACTGGCAGAGTTCCCTCTGCACCCCCTCTGGGTCGGGACAGACAGAAGTTGACAATCGTGACAACGTGAGTCCTTGAGGAAACCTCCGGTCCCAGATCTCACTGTGAGCTTCGTCCACCAACAGCTGACTGACTCACAGCTTGGTTGGCCGTAAACATCTGACCGCTGCTGCTACCAGCCACATTTACAGAGCTACCACACCAGTGATCTGGTCGAATGTCACGGCTGAAAACACATCATGACCGGTTCACATGGTGCTTCTAGTTATGCTGCTTTTTAAAAGAATCATCTGAGTTGTTGACCTGTGTCCTCAAAATCAATATAATACAGTCAGACACAGGTTTTAATCAGACTAATCTCACACAGTGTGACATGCAGTGAACTGGATTGTTATTGCACAGTGTATAGGCACCTTAACAGAGATTTCCAGTCTGGGCTGAGATCTTTACCAAAAAAAGCTCAAAAAGCCTCAACAGGTTGAAAACAGCAGCGATTCCAAAACATCACGGCTCAACGAGGGGAAACGTCTGACCCAGCCTCCGAGCCCCAAGCCAAATGTTGAATCTACCAACAGATCTCCAGACGTCTGGAGCGTTAGACAGACTGGCTCTTCTGCTTTTGTCAGATGTTTTTTCCATCGCAAAGCAAAAAGGAAGCCGAGGCAGCAGAGACGCACTGACCTTGAGATGTGTCTCCCTCTCTCTGTGGGAGAGGAGCGACTTGATGACGCTGCTGCTCACAGTGTGAACACTCGTTTCAAGTGCTGCTGCTGCTGCTGCTGCCGCCGCTGCCCAAACACCTTCTGTGTCTCTTCCCCATTAGGAGAGAGAAAAATGCCGCAAACAAGCAGTCAGTGTCAGATGGAGCTACTGTGGCGATGTTGTCCTGGTGTATTTGCGGTAGGGGGGAGGCAGGTTGTAGATATTGTATTATTGCTGCAACAGCAACACAATAACGAAATCTCCACGTCACTTCTCACAGAGGAACTTGGCTCTAGAGTAGTCGCCAAACTTCTGCAAGTTTTAGTTTTGCTGCCCTCGGTTCTCTCCACCTTTTACTGTTCTGTGTGCACTGCACTTGTGTAAATACTCACTTTAATGTTAAGGACGGACTTGGCGAGGCAGGCGAAGAAAAAAAAAACGGTCTTTGCTCTTTTATTTTGCCATCCCTCTGTAGATCTGTCCGTTGTGTAGTTTCTCTCAGATGGGAGGTTTTGTTCTGACCAACATGCCGAGCGAGGACTAAACACACACCTTTTGCTTCAGGTTTGCTCTTTTTTCTCCGTAGTTCATCAGTGTTTATTTAGTTGTGCTTTTTTTCTTCTTTTTTTTTGCATGGTGACATACATGTTTTACCTGTCATCACTTGTTCTGAGTTGTGTGTTTAAGGCAATACAGTGACGGGTCTGACTGGAGAGGCTGGATGGAGACACAAACTCTCCGACGCCGAGCTGTAAATTGAAAGTTTTGGCCTCAACGTCTTCTAAGTAGAGATGTACACTGGACAGATGGACACATTGACCATTCAGTTTCTATTTTAGGCATTTAATTTGATGCTCACACCCAGAGCAGGACAGGCCTCGGTGTCATTTAATGCCATTTTTGATTTTTAACAGTGGTGAGAGGTTGTGGTCGGGCTACGGGAGAGGACAGCAGTTCATCTTTTTCTTGATCTTTTATTGTTCATTGATCTTAAAGGATGCGACAGGTGTAAGCGATGGCGCTTTAAGGCCAGCTGAAGCCTTTTATATGTGCAGGATGTTTCTGTGAGCAGACACCCTGTGAATAAAGGTCAGGAGGCAGGGTCAGTTTAAGAAACCATAGATAAAAAGGATATATATATATACTGTAAGAATTTTCGTTATGATGATATCTTACTGATCATTTTAGAGAAAGACAAAAAATAATGGTCACTTATTAAAGCTTAGTTGTCTTTCTACAGAATAGAGAGCATAGCTATAAGAATTTCTAAAAAAAAAAAATACAATGTTTTTATTGTGGTATTATTTGTATTTGTATTTCAATTTTTGTACGTATCAAGACTGTGAACGTATGTATGGCTGTCAGCCTTTGAGTGTGTGTGTGTGAGTGTGTGAGTTTGAGTGTGTAGATGAACAGGTGTGCACACGGGTGATTGACATGCATGTGGGTGTATGTTTTCACCTCGTCTGAA
Source organism: Decapterus maruadsi (assembly GCA_030347415.2). Lineage (NCBI taxonomy): Eukaryota > Metazoa > Chordata > Actinopteri > Carangiformes > Carangidae > Decapterus > Decapterus maruadsi. Next base: position 20,347,731 of record CM064890.1, on the reverse strand, counting down.
TCACTGGAATCAGTCAAAAGACAACCTCAATCTGGTAACACACATCTGTGATGTTGGAAATTGTACAATAAATGTCCTCTCCTTGTACAGCAACAGCAGCTGCTCCGCTCTTTCTTCACCTCACCTGTCCACAGGGCGCAGGACCCGAATCCTGCACAACACCCAACACTCGTGCTCATTCTTTCTTTTTTTTCCCGAATTATTATTATTTTATTTGCATATTATATAACCTGCATAAACAATAATAGTGAAATTAAACATTGTGCAGGAGAGCTGGAAGCCAAAAAAGCCTTATGAAAATACCTCCCCTTTGTAAAACCAACATCAGCAGTGGTCTTCAGAGTAAGAAGATAATACAGAAATTCATAACATGAAAAATAGAAAAGAAAAAAAGACAAATTAACATTGAAAAATTAAAGATACTGAATTAATGAAAGAAAGAAAGAAAAAAACAATTAACATTTAAAAAATGAAAAGTGCAAACTGACAGATCAGAAGTGTTACAAATCTTAACTAAAGAATGATTTTTTTCAGTCATTTTTTGAACAAAGCCAGTTTGGATATTGATTTTAGTGATGTACAGATTGTTCCATAGGGATGGTCCTCTGTATTTGAAAGTGTGTTGATTGTATGAAGTCCAGCAAAAGGGAAGGTGGAAGTCCTTCGACTGTGTTGTGTCTGATATGAATGGATGTCTTAGGAAAACTTCAAAAAATTCTGGAAACTGAATGGCAAATCATGAGGTAAATATACATGCTTACATAAACACACAGGTTTGATAGATGTTCACATGAAAACTGTTCCAAAATTTCTTTTGAATGAACAGAATCTTGTTAAGAAAGGTGACATGTAGCTGCCCACGCAGAAATACAATACACAGTATACTGTATGGATAAATTAAGTTGTAATAAGTTAAAATACAGAATTGATTTACCAATGATCATATTCTTTACCGATTGACTTCATAGTCTTTTTACAGGCAAATTCAATGTGGTACTTCATGTTAACTTTTCATCTACTATGACACCTAAGTATTTAATATACAAAACTTGAACTATTTCAACATGAATATTTTTGCTTTTTCCTTGGTGTACCTTTAGTTTTTGTTACAAAATAATAAAATTTTGATTTAGTTGTAAAAAGAGCTTGTTCATCTAAAACCATGTCGAAATTGATGCTATAGCTCGTCATTTACTTCCTGAATCAGTGGTGAAATTTTCATGTGAAGCAACAAGATGTGTCATCAGCGAACAGAAGAGGAAGTACATAATGACAGACCATTGGTAAATCGTTCATATAAATCAAAAACATTAATAAAGTCAACACATGAACAAAGGATGCTTTTGTCTCTGCACCACCAGGTTTTTGATGAAGTCATGAAGAAGTAAAAACTCCCTGAGTAGGGGCTATAGACCTCGCCGGAGCAGTCCTGGTTTGATTCCCCTGGCGGCCCTTTGCTGCATGTCGTTCCCCCTCTCTCCATCTCCCCATTTCCCTTCTACTGTCCTGTCAATTAAAGGCATAAGGCCCAAAAATACTTAGTAAATAAATAAAACTGACTTTATACTGTAAATCACCCAACATCTCACACTGTCATACTCTTTTTATGAACAATGACACAGATTTTGCTGGATGCTTTGGTTTCTTCATGTCTTTAACAGCTTGATAGAACAGACCTTCTAATTATATTTTACCTACTTGTGTAACAAGCAACGCTCAAAACTGAATTATCAGTTCCAATGAAAATATGTCAAATCTACTTGGAGGGAGAGTTTGCAGGGCAAACTGTATCACTTTTATGATGTGTTTTATCCTGGTTTTATTGAACTTTCGTCTTACAGCAACATTGTATACCTGCGTCCATGTTGATGAATGGTTGGTAAGCAATGAAAACACCAGGACATCACTCTTCTATTCCTGACGATGTTTGATATGTTTTTCCGACCATTTTCCATCCACTAACACCCCATGGAGAAGACTAACAGGTAAGAAGAAACAGAAAATAGGCAGGTGTATTTACAGTAGCAGCTTTCACTTGACTTTGGTTTAATGTGACTTTATAAATCTATGATCAATTCAACTCCAGCCATATATAATATTTCAAGTTAGCTACAGAATGACCATCTACAAGCAGTTTAAACGTTAATTCACCAAATAATCCGTTAGTTCAATATACAGTCAGAGGTTTTATCGTCATGTCATCAAATTGTAGCTAAATAAGCAACTATTCTGCAGTTGAAACATGTTAGGGTTGTGACTTCTCCATTGTGAAATAATAATAATTGGATCAATAAAATGATCTACAAATTGATTTGGTTTACAAGAGTCTTGTCTTGTCGGTGCAGTCTGGCCTGAACTATCAGTAAGGAGTGTCATCCAGATCATTGTAGTGGTTAGGTGCTAAAATCAAAGGCAACTGGTATGAAATGTATTTTCCAGTCAATCAAAGAGAAATGGTTCAGGGTAAAGGTGAACTAAGGTCCAAGAGGAGCACACAGGAGGAGTCTGAATCCACAGAAAGCAGAAGATCACTTAGGCTAATACTCTGCAGGAACATGCAGCTCAAAAGCTGGTAGAAGGTCCAGAGGGCAAATCGTGGATTTAGAAGCAAACACCAGCTCAGACATTCTGCTCAGATGTTCAAGACAAAGTCACTCAGTATGCTGAAGGAGAAAGTGTCTTGGACTCAACACAATACTCTGAAGGGTCAATAAGCTGAATCTTATCCATTAGAACAGCTCCAAATTTAGAACATTTTAAATACCCGCTCAAAACCCACCTGTTCTCCCTGGCTTTTAACACCCCTGACTGATTGTTTCCTATATTTTATGTTTATTTTATTGTGCTTTTATCTGATGTATTTAACTGTAACTGTAATTGTTTTAATTGTAGGCTAAAGCACCTTGGCTAAAGGACTTGATAACAGATTATGGACTACAAGGCAAGCAGCTATTCAGTGACTGCTTCTGAATCAATGTTGCAGTGTCAAAATGAAATCTTGGGTTAGGTTTATTATCATTAACTAAGTGGGCTAGGCCGATTCCAGGTGACTTGTGCCACTGGAAGTAGAGAGATTATATATAATGTTTCATATAATATTTTCATATATTTTCATTCTTTTGTATTAAAGTAATGGCTACAGCACTTCAAAATAATATTTCCTTCTGTAGTGAAGTAATGTAGCTAGTCACAGTCTTTGATGTTTAGTTTAGTACATAATAAATAAAGTTGGTAACAATTTATTACAGCCTTCTTTCTGCCGTGAAACTCTCCTTGCGCTAGTTATTTGGATATCGGGTTGCCAGGTTTGCCTCAGACCTGGCATCCCTTTCTGCCAGAGCGCCACCGGAACACATAAACGCCCCCCCTCGCTCACCCCTCCCTCGTGCCCCCTCCCCTTCCTCTACGGATGCTGCAGTAAAGTTGGCCGCGCCTGCGCACTTTCGGTCCTCTTTTTCTTGGAAGGTAAGTGTGGCATGGCGCGTGTTTCTGCCTTAGGGGGATAAACGGTGGACTAAACTGTAATTTAAGTCAACTCACGACCGGTCAAGAGGTACAAAAACAGTCGTAGCAAGGTTTGGGACGACGTCGAAGCGGTTCTGTATTTTCTGGGCGGTTGTTTTCGGTGGCAGGGCAGCAGCAGGGTGTGGGTGTCCGTGTACAGGCTAACGTTACCAGGCTGAATCAAAGGGACATGCGGCCTGCAGCGGCGCGGTCCGTAGAAGTGGCTTGTCATTCTCCATGCTAACGTGTGCTTTTTACCCCATCCTGCTGTCTATACCCGATCTAACGCCTTAATCTCGGTCGTTAAACGTACATTGACTGCGGATGCGGCCGGTGTTGTCGACCAAACTTTAATCTGTATCTTTTATTTGGACGGTGCTGAATGGACGCGTTAACGCGACCAGCCGCTGTTAGCTTCTCGTTAGCTAACACGCTCGAATAACGGTACTCGGTGTTAAAGACACGGCAGCGTATGCTGGCCGACGGTAAACCCCCAGCATAACGAGCTTATCCAGTTAAATATAATTGAAATGTAATGCAATCAGATTTAACGGAAAACGGAAGATAACTTAATCCATTGGCAACGTAATCGTCTAAAGCCTTTGTAGCCTCTCTGGCGCTGTTGTACTTGTAAACTACAGGCCGGCTAACTCGTTACAGCTGGTGCTAATATGTTAATACCGTTTCTAAAAAAAATAAATAAACAAAACAAAACCACGCACCGTTTAACCCCCTCTTTTAATTAATGTTTAATCGCCTCGCAGGCGTTGTCTATTGTCATGTAATTGCCTTGTACGAGTTGAAGGCGTTTTTTCACTTGTTGTTTACGAACAGCTCAGTGGCGCAGCCGCGCAGCCTCGTGTTTGGCAGGGACGTTTTCCCGTGTTGCTTCATTTCGCTGTCACCTAAAGGCTTTATTTTATTGTTTCTGGTCCGAAGTCGTCTGCGAAACCCATCACGATGATGCCACTTTTCCATGAGATCTCGCGATATCGACTAAAAAAAGCCAACGCACAGTGGGGCCCAGGGGCAGGCTGCTGCTGCGGTGCCGAGCTTAGCCCGGGACAGGCCCGTCAAACTGTTATTTAACACACCAGTTTTTAGCCACGTTTAGAATTTCGGAGGATATTTTCGTGGAGCCATTACGTGACAACTCCTGAACCAATTCAACTCCATAGAAATGTTAAAAAAAACTGGAGGTTCCTTGCAATGTTAAATAAAGCACAGAATGTGATTAATTATATTGAATGAGATTAGTGCTTTGCCCTAGGATGCAGTCTGCACAAGTATCTCATGCTGCATGTTATGGTGATTAAAACCTACTGTAAATGGCTTACCTGTAAAGTTTAAGAGAAATAAGAACAGACCAGTCTTACCAGTTGGACTACATATGAATTTTTTTCCGTACTAATCACAGTTGAGAGAAAGAGGCCAAAACCAACAGTGCATGTTCTGAAATTCAGCTCGGTTTCATTGAAAATGACTCGTAACAGTTAAATATCAGTGGTTTTCAATTGAGTAAAAAATGCTAAAATGCATTACATTTTTCAACTGAGTCATGACACTTGAGTATTTGATCCTTTGTGATAAATTGTGCTGATTTTAAAAAAAAGTATTGTTTTAATGTGAGGTCATGTGCATGTGTTTTCTGCAGCGCCCCAGACCCATTGCACCATGGCAGATCCCGATCTTGACTTCACGACTGGTGAGTCTGGCGCCTCCGCCACCTACCCCATGCAGTGCTCTGCTCTGCGTAAGAACGGCTACGTGGTGCTGAAGGGACGTCCTTGCAAAATTGTGGAGATGTCCACCTCCAAGACCGGCAAGCACGGGCATGCTAAGGTAAAAACCACCTCGACGGTATGACTGAACAGCTCCTTTAAACAGAGAGCAGATGGGAGTTGGCAGTGTGGGGCTTTTAGACGGAGCTTGGGAAGAGGGAAAAACTTGACTCCTGTCAGAGATGTGGCCCTTGGCAGAGACCTGGTGCTCAGCCCAGACCATAAGTATCTCAGATTTCAGACAGGTCTGATTCACGAGGTCTGAAGTGTTGGCTTTAATGTAGCCTCCTTATCTTGAATCACCATCACGTGTACTTTAGTCTCCTGTGTAGTTTAGTTGCAATAAATGGAAAAATGGATGAATCTGGCTGTACATTTTCAAAGCTGTCGTCACTTATTTGGTGATTTAAAGCTACGGTGTAAAATGCAACAATCCATGTAATGGCTCAATGACTCATTAGACTGATGGAAAACATTTCCTTAACTGAGAATAAAACCAGTGGTGATTTCTGACTCATTCTGTAAACTTGAACTTTCCTCTGCAGGTCAACCTGGTTGGAATCGACATCTTCACCAACAAGAAGTATGAAGATATGTGCCCCTCCACCCACAACATGGATGTTCCCTCCATCAAGAGGATAGACTACCAGGTATGCAAGGCAGCTCCCAAAACACCTCGGGAAATTTCTGTCACGCCAGTGTCACAGCGGTTAACTGGAGGAATGCATAGCTCAATTAGAAAGAACACGCGAGCGTTGTCACCTGGTTCCTCTGGGAATGGTGGCAACACATTGGGATCAGAGCCAAAAGTCCAGCAGCTGGAAAACCTAATATCAACATGCTCAACTCTTATACACATGGACTTTCTGTAGAAGTTTAGATCAGATGTCATCAAAAGTTAAAATGTACAGTTATGGTCAGAGGTTTTGTGGTTAATGATCATTTTGATCATTATCATTCATTCATTATGATCATTATGCAGAGTCAAATGATCATTTTCACTCTGCATGTGAGCACAACAAGAAACATTGCTCAAAAGCTGCCGTAACAACAACAACAACTGTACTCGTTAAATATGTAGAAGGTGCACGTACGATGCCTGAAGTGACAGATGATAAAGAGGCAGACTTTCTAGTAGTCCACAAGGATAACAGAGTAGAGGAGCCAGCTGATCTCCTGTCACCTCAGGTATCAGCAGCCCATCAGCGCTGAGCCAGCAGGTGTAGCAGCAGCGGCGGCCGCCGTCTCTCCTGGAGATGAGCTGCTCTCATCCTCTGACAACAACAAAATGTGATGCACTGAGCATGAGGACGGCAACAGGCAACTGGATATTTCCTATTAGTACAGTAACTAAACTAGTGAGATTGAGCCACAGACCATAGTGACTACATCACCATGGAGCTGTGTGCAGCAGTGTCACAGGTTAAAACGAGGGATCTAGCTGCTTGGCATCATTACTAACGGTGGAGAGGTGGGTTCAGGTTTGAGTGATTGACAGGCCCGTTGGCTCGGCTCACGCTACCTGCCAGGAGAAAGTGACGAGTCAGCAGGTGCAGTCCTCCTCTGCATATCTGACCATCCCACGGTGAAAGCTCAACACAAAGTCTGTGGATGGTCTGGTTTTGTTGCCAATGCATAAAAAGCCTAACATACCTGAAACCCTGCAGCTGGAGGCCAACGGGTGTGTTTCCTCCAAGTGCCTGTTCTCACCCGTCTTTAATGGACTTTATGACTTAATTCATGATTTGGACTAGTTTTTATGTAAATACTCTGGATTTGTTGTCCTTGGCCTTTCATGGACAAAAGGACTACGACAATGTGGGAATAGACCACAACCCAGGCTGCACCAGCACTACAGTCGACACTGTATCTGCATCTGCCTGGTTTATTACACTGGTGAATATTTTGGCTCAGTTGAAACAAATTGAATATTTTAATTTTCAGGAGATTGAACCAAAGTAACAAGGAACAGCAGGTCAATGTTGACAAGTCTGATAGTGATTTACTGCCTTGTTGGTACTAGTTGATGGGTGGGTGGGTGATTAAAATCCTGATTCCAGTCCTTCCACCTGGTGGTCAGGCGACAGCTGTGTACTTCACACCAGCGCTGTCTGTTGGACTTAATGATTGAACCACAGACCTGCACACATCAGTTAAGATGAATGTCTCTTCCTGACCTCTAGCCGTTGTCTCCAGGGTTCTTTCTACAGGAAACGAGTGATGTTGCACAAAGTAGCTAAGAATCAGGAAGTGGGCAATTTCCAAATTGTTTTGTGACAACAGCTGATGCAGGTGACACTGAGATTGTTTGGTGTCAATAAAACGACAAGCTGCTACAGCAGTTTAACCTGACTGAGTGGCATCCACTCCTCTGAACTTTTGTACAGAGCTGAATTAAATCAGCGGTGACCTGAAACAATCTAACAGTGCAATGGTAATGATCTTTGTCTGCTTAGAGGTCAGACTTTCAGATGTAGAGGTTGCATTTGAACCAACTTTCACAACCATCACTAACAGCACCTGACCTCCACATTAAACCCCACAACCTGCTTCACCAGCTTTGACTCTGTTGCTGCAGCTGTGGTCAGAATGTCACATGGGTTTATGAATCATTCTTGCTCTATCATCAGTTTGAGAGTTGGTTAATGCAGAGAAATTAACTCATTTGTCCTGTAGTAAAATATTAGACGTGGTATGGATGAATGTGGTCGACTGACTCGCTGTGTCTCTACTTTTCCAGCTGGTTAACATCAACGATAGCTACATGTCTTTGATGAGCGACAACGGTGACATCAGGGAGGACCTGCGTGTCCCTGAAAACGAAGTCGGCAAGGAAATTGAGGCCAAGTTTGACGCTGGTGATGAATTCATGGTGAGTGTAAAAGTTTTGCGCTTCCTCCACACACACACACACACACACACACACACACACAGCTCTGAATATATTTGTGGGTGTTACTGAAGAGGATTTTCAGCTGAAGGTCAAAGAGTTTAATGATGAGTCCAGATCTCAGACTGAATGTTTATGTTTGATGCTCCAAAAGCAGGAGAAGTAAATGGCACATTCTGGACAGAAAGATAAATGTCATGTTGATGAGGCGGTGACGCCTTGAGGCTGATGTAATTGAACCATGAATGTTGAGTGGGCCTGAAAGTCACCAGGATGAAGAGTCCTGAATTAGAGCAGAAAGTTTCCCTGCAGGGAAAATGTGAGGAGTGCGATCTGCGTGTGTAAAGTTTCAGATGATTGACTCGAACACGTTGTGCGCTCTTCTCTCTCTCTCTCCACAGGTCACCGTGATTTCTGCCATGGGGGAGGAATGTGCTGTCGCCACCAAGGTCTTGGCCAGCAAATAGGGAGACGGACTTTGCTGCCCAGGCAACAAGCACCACCCACAACCAGTCTCTTGCATTCTCATTGGTTCTGTCACCAAAGCGTCGGCCTTCACAGACAACCTCAATCATTCTGTTGTGATTTCTCATCATTGATCTTTTATTTTCTCCCCTTCTTGTTTCTCTTTTCCATTGCTGTTGGGAATGTTCCACTGCAGTCCGCTGCGTGGTCCTCTGCCTGATCACTGAGGTTTTGTTTGGTAACAATCTACTTTATATAAAACAACTTCAAAAATAATGATCAGTTGCTCATTCCTGCTTATTTTTGCCTTCAACGTGTTGGTTTTGCCACTCACATTCCTGAATGTTTAAATAACAACGGGATTCAGCTTTTGTATAATTATTTTTTTATATTCTTTAGATTGAATATAGCAGGTCTAAAGCCTTTTAGAGGGAGCGGGTCGGGGAGGGTGGCAGTTTTGAGTTGTTAAAGCAGCGGGAGGGAGGGTTACCCCTGTAGATACTAAATTGTGGTTTAGGTTGTCCCTCTAGCAGCCATACAGCTTTCCAGCATGGCCTCTGCTCTGGTTCCTGAGTGGACTGGGCAGAACAAGGTCCTTTCCCCCCTAATCGCTGGGATTGGTGGTGGCTAGCACTTAAGAGCACTTGAGGTCCACCCCAGCATGTCAAAGCTCTAAAACCAAGAAAAGAGAAGTCTTTTTTTTTTTTTCTTCTTCCCCCTAACCCCAAGAACAGAAACAAACTTCAGTGATTTACCCTCGTGATGCCAATCTCTTGTCTGTGTAGAAGTTTGAGGGGCGTGAGGGTCTGTGCGCTCACACCTCGCTCAACCAGGGCGGTGGCGGCTTCGCCCCGCCGCCCTGGCCATCCCCCAGTACAAAAGGAGTGTGATTTTTATTTTTTTTGTTCTGTTTTGAGAGGCGTGAGTGTGTAGCGGCGTGGGGGCCTCCGACATGTGGGAGGCGGTTTGCAGTGAGGTGTGTGGTTCTTTTGAGGGACTCAATCGGGTTGGGGAGGGTGGTAGAGTTGCAAACTTTTTGTTCACTCGAGGCCTTTATCACCTGACTGGAGATGGCAAAAATAAAACGATGAAACAAATGGACAAAAACTGCAAACTATGTCTGTCTGCTTTTGTTTCCAAAATAAAAAAAACCTGCTCATTCGGTTTATCTCCAAAAAAAAAACAACTTCTGAAATGTATGAACTCAAAACCTCAAACTGATTCCCAGAACCAAAACATTAAACTCAGGTCTTCAGCACCTGAGATGCACAGTGGTGTGCTCAAAATATTAAAGTACCAGTGGGTCCAAACAGCCGACGGCCCCCGGGGGGGCAGCACAAGGCCTCATTCACTGCATTTTCACATCTTCCTGTGTTTTACTGGTTTAAAAACACCTGAAATTCAGCACTTTTTTTCCAAGCTTCAGTTAAAGACAGACCAACCTCCTGCCACACTCCTCAAATATACATATATACAAGGGAAATAAAACCCAAACCCCATTGGACCCCGTGCAGCTTTTATTTCCTCCACCAGTGTTGCTCAGCTGCCTCACTGACCCCATGCAGACTGTAAGACTGGTGTGTGTGATGAAGGCTGCATGTGTGTGGGGAAAAATGGCCACATGCACATTGTGTGTAGGAGAAAACAGCAGCGTCACAAATGCTCATGCATAGTTTACAGAATGTATTGTAACAATAACTTACTGATGAATAATCTTAGCCTGGTCAAGACAGTGAATGCTGACTTCCCACTGAAACAAATGTTTAATAGACGTATGTGTGCGCGTGTGTGAGTGAAGAAAAATATTTCAAACAAAAGTGACTTGGCCGAAACTGCTGAAAAGGAAAAAAATAAAAGGAACCTGAGAATCAACTGCAAAATACAGTATTTGTTGTATTTGTTCATATTAACAGCACGTGGAGGCGATTATGGACATGTGTTATTATAGGGCAGGTTGATAATAAAGTATGCTGTGTGTTGTGTGTCCAGATGGGATGATAGTAAACCTCTGGAGTCATAAAATGGATGCTGCACACTTTGTGTTGAGTCTTCCTGCTCCAGCAGCATCTTCAGCTGTGTCTGTACTTGAAGCCGTGGCAGGAGGAGTGACAGACACACCCTGCTCAACGACTGACTGGATGAATCATACACTCCTGCATGTGCACACTGGCAGCACAATGGAAACAAGGATGCATGTGTATCAGACCTGTTGTGGTTCCTCTGACTCATAAGGAGGATTGTGTTATGTTTTTAGAGTGTGGTCATACAGACTCAGCTGAATGAACTGAGGTCCAGAGCAGAGCAGGGGTGCAGTGTGTGTATGTGCGCGCGCGCCAATGATTAACCAAGCTCAGCAGGTTTATTATCAGGGTGTGTTTGAGCTATAGTTGACCTTAGGACTTGCATTATCCTACACAGAGACAGCTGCTGAAACAACAACGGGCCCAACTTGTCTTTTGTTTTCAGACCAACCGGAGCAGAAAACCGGTTCAGTCTAAAATGTCAGCGCTTGGTGAGACTAAAACCAGGTCTCACACAGCTCAATGTTTGATCTCAGAGTCGGACAGGAGTCCAGAGGAGCCACCGGACCGCTACACAGCTCGTAAAGTCGAGCCATTTTCCAGATTCATGTGTGGAAATGTTTATTCCTGCCGTTGACACTGGCATTACCATATATGGTAAAGGGCGTCCCAGGCAGCGCGGGCTACGTCACCGCTGCGTCACCTCCGCTTCTCCCTTTCCCGTCCGATCTCCTAACATGGCGCCGGTGAGTTCAGGCTGCGGCCCCTGAGTTTACTGGATTTAACGTTATTTTCGCCAGTTTTCGTTGTTTTCCCGTTCTGTTCAGCTACAACTCTGAAGAAAATACACATTTGCACAAACGTGGGTGTGAATTTAGTGGAACTTTGTGGAGTTTTAACGTTAACTCGCACCGGCCCCGCCGTCTGCTACACGTGTCCCATTCATTTGACAGAGCGGAGACTGAAGTCCATTGAAATAAAATGTGTTTTACATAAAACCATTGGATATCTGTTATTAGAGTGTAATCTGCACTCTTTGCTGACAGACTATTTACAGTTTAAGATGTTTGGGTTAATTCGGCACAACTTTGAATCATTATACACTTCATAAGCAGATGTTTGTCCCGTCAGCACTGAGTGTTTTGTAACATTGCTGAACTCAGGTCTGAGTGACGTAATGCCTCATTACATGTCACTTTGCTCTTTTGGTAGTTAGAAAAACACAATTATTTGCTTTTTTTTGCTAAACGGTTACTAATCGGCTCAAGTTTAGGCCTACATGTTAGAATGAGAAAATATATTTTTGATTTGTGTTATTTCCTCGTGGCTGTTGATGACTAAGTTAATTGAATTGAACTTTGTTTTATAAACAGCTTAGATTTTTAAAACAAGAATAGAAAATGTTTTACAGAATAGACTAAAGAAATTGTAAGTCAATCAAAACCTGTTAATAAAGAGATGAATTAGAAAAGATGGTGTGAGTAATATAGAATCTGCAGTTTGGTGGTCATCAATCACTATGGGAACATTTGAGTAGAGATGTCTTGTTATTGTTGGTTACCAGTAGAAAGTGCTGTAGTTCCCAGATGGTTAATTATGATCCTAATGCTGGTGTTTGACATCACAGATGATGAAACAAAAGAGGCCAACTGTTGGCAAGAGAGCCAAGAAGGGAGCTGCATGGAAGTTCACCTTGGACCTGACCCACCCTGTGGAGGATGGGATCCTGGACTCTGCAAACTTTGTAAGTTGGGCAGACCTGACATTCAGGAATTAACAAACCTTGTCTGTAGCTTAAGGAATTGAATGTAGTGGTCTTTGCAGCAGCTAACCCTGTGTCTGGACTAGGGCTCCCTTCCCTAGCTCCTAATTTACTAGGGTTCTCTTCCCTAGTGCATCACTGTGCTTTGTTCAATAGGAAACCTTCCTCAAAGAGAGGATCAAGGTCAATGGAAAGACGGGGAATCTGGGTAACATCGTCCAGGTCGGCCGCATGAAGAACAAGATCAACGTCACGTCTGAGAAGCAGTTCTCCAAAAGGTGAGACGAGACCCGCTGGAGCTCCAGGGACTACCACACAGTGTTGGTGTGAAATACTTTTCTTTTTCTCCGCTTACAAAATACTGTGAATGAAAACGACCCCCCCCCCTCTCTCCTTGACAGGTATCTGAAGTACCTGACGAAAAAGTACCTCAAGAAGAACAACCTGCGTGACTGGCTCAGAGTGGTGGCGTCGGACAAGGAGACGTACGAGCTGCGTTACTTCCAGATCAGTCAGGACGACGAGGAGTCAGAGGCAGACGAGTAAACGGCCTCAGCTGGAGAGAGAGAGGACAATAAATGTTGAAAAATACTTCTCTGTTCTGTGTTTTTGTTCTCTCGCATCTGAAGGGTGCTTCAGAAGGCACAGCTCTAACATCTTAAAGGGATAGTTCAACATTTTTGGCAAACTGGCCCATTGCCATAATCCCTATAGTCACAGCAGTAGGTTCATTACCTTTAATTGTCGGTGCAAGCTATTTTTAGAATGGCGGAGCAGAGCCGTGAGCTGCTCAAAGCTACGCTACGGAGGCTCATGGGATTTCTTGGTTTCCCTCATCAAACTCATAAAATACGCAAGTTGTGACCTGCACATTCACCACGCTATGAGACAATAACTCAATGTTACGAGACAGTTGTTTAGAGGGAAATGCAAAGACTGCTTGGTCCTTGGACAAGCTCTGTCCTGTAATGTTCCATATAGCGTGGTGAATGTGCAGGTCACAACTTGTCCACCAGAGCGTTTTGGAGCTGTTGGATTGTGTATTTGATGAGTTTGATGAGGGAAACCAAGAAATCCCATTAGCCTCCGTATGCAGCTCTGCTCTGCCATTCTGAAAATAGCTTGCAAACTATAGAGATTATGGCAGTGGGCCAGTTTGCCAAAATATTGAACTATCCCTTTAACTGCTGGTCAATCAGTGTTGGTATTATTATTTTCACTCATTATTTACACCTGTTTCTTCAGGTTGCATTGATTGGATGCTGCTGTCATGCAGTGAACCATTCACAAAGTGATGTTATTCAGCATCACCAATATGTTCACTTCCAATTTCAACAAAAGCTAGACTGCTGAGCTGTAATTAGTAGATTGTTGTAATAGACTGCATTAGATGTAATGTATTCCTAATGAACTGATGTGTACCCATACAGCCGGTGCTGATGTGCTGCTCCGTGTCCCTGGAGGGGGCTGTGGAGCAACACACTAAGCGTCCACTAGGCGGCGTCACACACTTGTCAAATCATCATAGATGATGCAGAGTGGTCAGACCAAACTGATGCAGCTGGACAGAAGCTGAAGCATGTGTGATGACTGAAGAACTCACATGATCATTTACAGACAGTGCACATACAGTGACAGTTATTTCAAGTTTGATGTAACGTTTCAGTTCAGTCCACGGTGAAAACTCACAGACTGTCAACAATACCCCAGCCTCCTAAATGTGCAGCGCACCTCCGATCTATAATGACAGGGCTCTGGTGCCATTTTGCCCCTAAAATTTGAGACAGTCCAAGTATATTTTTCATTTTTTGCATGTGCAACCAGTGAATTTGCCCCCACCCCCCCCTCTATCACTGGTGAAACATGGAAGGAGCAACCCAGAGAATCAGGTATCTGTCACAACTGGCAGATAGTTTGTCAGGATCATTAATGAAAAGGAAATGAGAATATTTGCTTTGCAAGTTGATCTATACGCCTGAATTTTCTGCTTGCACTCCTAAAATGTTAAGTTAGGGGTCACTGTGATCCTACTAAAGTTTTTTAGTTTGGAACTTTGAATGATAACATTTGAATGATCCTTTAAACTCCCAGAGACACACAGCTGTGTTGGTATGTAAAATCAGAACCAACAGGTTGATTTGATCCTGAATCCACACCAGTAAAAATACTTGCACCACCATCCCAGCATGAGACTGTGAACTGTGTTTGTGGATGTCACAAGTCAGATTACTGTAACTCCTTAAATCCAATGAATCTTAGTAACCGGCTGACAGTCAAATCCTCATGGGAGCAAACAGCATTCTGTCTATAGTGTGGAAATGATCGTTCGTACATGAATATCATGTGTTGAAAGCCTGGCACATTTCAGCAGAGTTAAAGAATTAAATAAACCTTAAAACCTCATCATCATCATCATCATCATCATCATCATTAGTTGAATGATTTTCCTCTCACACAGTTGAGGCTGGCATGAGGCCGTGCTGTCCACTTCAGGCTGCCATGAAAACCTTTATTCTCTTAAACAGAAAATGATGTTTTTCTTTGCCCCTGCTTCTTCTCGGTGTGTGTGTGTGTCTGGATCCACTCCCATCCACTCATCTGTTGTGTATAAAGTGCGTACCCTCAGGAATGCGTCCACCTTCAGCTCTGCAGTCAGTGGCGCCTCCTGTCTTCATGCAGGTCCAGCCTGCAGCTGTTTGTTACTGTAGCATCTTCAGTCAGTGCTTCAGACAGTTTTTCCTTTAAAATTCCCTCCACTAATAATCTAATGTTCATCATAAATAATAATAAATAATATCTGTATATTTATAGATCATTATCCTTCATACTCTGATTCAGGAAAACCTTTCTCTAACCGTCCTGCCCTGTTGTGGTTGTCTGTTGCGTTGGCTTTGTCTTGTTGAGATTGTTACTTTGGCAGGATTCAGGAGAAGCTCAGCAGGTGATCCAAGAGAACTGATGAATTTCAACCTCGTAGTGATTTTGTTCTTGGATGTGGTGATTTGTTACAGTCTCCACATCTGGAGGGAAAGTTGTATTGGCGGTTGTATTTTTCCACTTTATTTAGGCTAAACAAGGTAAAATCAACTTTTTAAATCACCATGGTTCCATTACAACATAAAACCAGTCGCACTTTTTCATGTTATTTAAATTTATGTGTTTCAGACTTAATTTCACTTCTCTTTCGTTGGGATTTCAGGTGTTTTCCAAGTCACAGCATCTAAATAAAAATAGACCAAACAAACTAACAAAACAACAAGAACACCGTCGGGGAGTGTTTCCCAAACATTTTGCATCATTCAAGATTTCAACACGTTTATTTTAATATAGACAGGGGAAAAAAACATGCAATGCAATAGGCTACTTATTGCCTCCCTTCAAATTACAAAACATGAAAAAGCAAATTCTTGATTCCTGTTCTTTAAGTTGGCTGATTCAATCTATAAAATGCAGTGACACAGTGGAACACAGCTTTTTACCAAAGAAATGGTTCAGAGTCAAACTAGGAAACTTTACTCAGTCTTTTATCTGTAGCTACCTCCATCTTTTCAGCAGCTCACACTCAACAAGTTTTGTTTAAACAAGAAGAACTTGAACCCAGCAGAGTTCTTCTCTCACTGCCGTGATGTTGGATGATGAATCATCAGCCAATCAGAATATCTGGCTGTTTCCATAAGATGACTGCCTCTCAAACCCATGGCAGGCTTATGATGAATAAACACTAAAATACACTGGTCCATGTGTGTGTGTGTGTGTGTGTGTGTGTGTGTGTGTGTTTGTGTGTGTGTGTGTGTGCCCAGTGTGTAACTGTGTCTGCAGGTAATGCTGTAAACTGACTCTTTGTATCAGATTACGTGCACATTAATGCAGCACATACACACAGCCAGCACGCTATAGAATGTGCATCAAGTTTCATTGAATAGAAAATAGAAATATTAACAAAAGACAGTTGTCTACGAAAAGAAAAGTCAGAATGATCATCATCACTTATAAAAGCATCACAAGTGAAATCCTCCCATCACAGTATGAATCATGTTGATTGATGCCAGTTCTGTTCCTGTAGCCTATAAACCAACATGGAGGAGTTTGGAAACGGCTTTGCATGGAATTTTAGCAGCTGCTGAGTTGGCATGTCAACGGCTCTATCTCCACGACAACTAACTAAACTCCACCTAAAACAGTGGGTAAAGCAGCCGCCCCATGTAGAGGCTACAGTCCTCAACGCAGGCGGTCCCAGTTCGAATCCCATGCCGAGCAGCCCTTTCCTTCATGTCATTCCCCCTTTCCTGTCTATCTCTATTGTGTGTTATCAAATAAAGGCAAAAGGGCAAAAAAATATATAGCCTGCTTTAACCTTCACCCAGTAATATGACAATGCAGCTAGGCTAATAGCTCAAGTAAGTGGACCAAGGCTGTAACCATGGAGTCAACATTGGGGGGGGGCCAAATCTCTCTCTTTCTATATACTGGATATATACGGTAAATTTGCTAACACATGGGATACTTTTAATGTTTTTAAATCAGCTAGCTATATGTTGGGGGGGGGGTCCCCGTCCCCCCAAGATAGGATGGTAATTACGGCCTTGAAGCAGAACTTGAGTTGGGATTTTGTCTGAGATATGCCACCGTACAAACTGAGAAACACACACACGCACATGCACACACACACACCTGGCCAGTTCCCACCCTTGCATACAGTCAGTCACCTGCTGCAGCTTAAAATGATCTCACACACCCCGTCACAGCAGCTATCCTGTGATCACCACACACACACACACACACACATCCCAGCCCAGTCCCAGGTGTTGAATATTTCATGGGTCTGGTCACATGGTGTCAGGTCTGATTAACACTGCCGTCCCCTCTCTCCTCACCATTTCCTGCAGGTCTACAGAGGACGGGGACTTGTGGACGTTCTGGTCCTCGGGAGGAGACTCAGCCAGTGAGTGTTGTTTCCTGTCTGCTCAGGTGTGTGTCTTTAGCATGTTCTTTGAAGTTTGTTTTTTTTTAATGAGCAATTACAGGCCACAGACAGTCTGTACCCTTCCCTGCCTTCAGTCCAACCTGTTGATGTTCATCTGGTACTGATCTGGGTTCAGGTTTTGATGTCAGTCGTATTTTCATGTGAAACAGTCATTTCAGATTTCACAGTTCAGGTCTTAAAGTGGTCCAGGTTTAGCTTCCTTAGTTGTACCTTTCCGTTGTGAAAGTGGAGCCTGGATCTTCATTAATGTTTCAGAGAAGGAGTCTCGCTCTAGTGAGTGAGGAGAACAGCTGATGGTATGTATCCCTGCATCACCTGCTGGCTCACAGCGTCAGGCTGGGACAGCGAACCCGGCTCATACGGCCTGCTGTCAGAGATGTGCTGACACTGATGCTTTTAGTTTATTTGTTCATACTGAGATTTCACCTCTTAATGAAATGGAAATTCATGTTTGGTGTTTTAATCAATGAAAAATGACATCAAACTGCTGAGGACATCACTGTTATCAATATGACACTTCTTGTCTTAATTATTTGTTTCAAGGTGACACCTTGTGACACCTGCAGTGAAATCTTGTCCAGCAAATGTTTTGACATTTGGGATTCAATGATGACTTGATTGTTAAAACAGCTTAGTTTTTGATCATGTTTCATTTTCTTTTTATGTTGAGATGTTGAACTGTGTTCAGTTACACACACACACACACACACACACACACACACACACACACACACACGATCAATCCCTTATAAGTCATCCATCCATCTTCAACCACTCATCCGGACTGGGTCATGGAGACAACAGGTCCAGCTTAGAGCCTCAGGTGTTCCTGGCACTCTCAAAAGTAAAGTACAATAAATATGGTGGTGGTGTAAAAGACATTTTACCACAGTTTTCACAAACCCATCAAGGTGCACCTGTTGTGACAGAGTCTGTTTCTTCTGTTTGCATCTTTGTTTCTATAAAAAGCCACAGAGGAAGAAGACGGCTGATGAGGAGGCTCATGATGGAAGTGACAGAATGATAGAGGGAGTGACAGCAGGGAAGACGGAGGAGTGTGAAACCCATTAACCCATCTTGAGCTAATATCCTGGTGCAGTGATGGCGGCGTGGTTACGGCGGGTTTCCCTTGGCGACGCCTGGTACAACATGTACTCGCGCCTGCTGCGGACCAAACCTGTGGGCTCCATGGGTCACGGCTCTGATGACCTCACCGAGCTCGGGGAGGGGTCGCCGGTGGGACTGGCCAAGGTCCTGACCACCATTGACTTGGTGTCGCTCGGGGTCGGCAGCTGCGTTGGCACGGGGATGTATGTGGTCGCCGGGCTGGTTGCCAAGGCCATGGCGGGGCCTGGGGTCATCCTATCATTTATTATCGCAGCGGTGGCGTCCATCTTGTCAGGTGAGACACCAACAATACCCCTTTCCCACTGGCCAAAAAACCCGTTTAAACCCGCTAACAATCGGCTTTTGGTGGCAGTGGGAAAGGCGCACTGAGCCGCGTCGAGCTCGGCAAGCGACGGGGTTAAAATCGGGCTTGCAGTGGGAAAGCCAGACCCGGGTCAACCCGCTAATTTACGTGACGACATTGAATGTTACATGACGCCACGTCATCGCCCTGGTCACGTCTCATAGCACGTACCAAAACAAAGCTCTGCTGATACATGCTCTGCTCGCATCCGAGACTGGGATTAAATAACAACACTGACTGAAAACAATTGAAACAAAAGAAATGAAACTACAGTGTGTTTAACTGACGTGTTGTGCCGTGGACGAACTGGCAGCGGCGGATCGCTCTCCTCCGCGGTCCCGGTGCTCTACAGGCCGGCCAGACGAGACGTCTGCCTCGGCCGACAGAGCTCCGCTGCGGGCGGCTGTGGCATGAGCCAGGGGCATGACAGTGCTTCTTGCACCGCGGATGAGAGCGAGGCAATAACATCCGAGACTGGGATCAAAAGATCAAACAACACTGACCTAAAACGATTGAAACAAAAGAAAATAAACTACAATGTGTTTAACTGACGTCTGTGCCGCGGATCATTGACCGCAGCGCCAGACTCGCTCTCCTCCGCGGTCCAGGTGCTCTGCAGGCCGGGCTGACGTCCATCCGCCCGGCCTGCAGAGCTCCGCTGCAGGCGGACACCTGCACCGCGGATGAGAGCGGAGCAAAAACATGGCTGCTCTGCCTGATCCCCCCGCGGGGGGTCAGACTCGGCTTATTTTGGTCAATGGGAAAGGGGCCAAATGCCGATTGTTAGCGGGTCGACCCGCGTTTAAAAAACCCGCGTCGACCCGCTAATTTCAGTGGGAAAACGGCTCAAGAGACACAAGAGAGGGAGTCTTACCCGTCCTCCAAGTTTCATCCTTTCAGGACCCTTTAGTGTCCAATAATGGACGCACAAAAGAACTGCTGTAAAATCATCATAGCCTATATCAAACTGGCATTTAAACGTTTCAATTCTGAAAATTATTAGTTTAGAGCCGAGCTGAAGGGGCTTAAGAGATTTACACACAAAAAAAACAAACAAACAGAAATAAATATTGGTATATGATGATTTTGTACTAGTTCTTTTCCCCAATGGGTGAAACATTTAAAATCTGACACCACAAAAAAAAAAAAGTAATGCAATGAAATCAATATTGGTGCTAATTTTTGACATATCTAATACTCTACTCTACTCTATTCATTTTATTTTTAAAAATGTCATATCTTATGTTTTTATATATATAAACAAGAGGCAACATGTCTTCGAACTGCATTTAAAGGGTTAAAATCCTGAAAATGAATGAACATTTTGTAGTTTTGAGCAGAGATTTAGTGGTTTAAGAGATTTACGAAAAAAAAAGCAGAAAGAAGTTATTTGATGATTTTATAGTAATTCTTTTGATGGTCCATTTTTGACATCTTTAATCCTCCAGTAAAAACACTTTTGTTCATCTTGTTTGTACTTTTCTTCCTCAAGGTGTGTGCTATGCAGAGTTTGGCGTGCGGGTCCCTAAGACGACCGGCTCGGCCTACACCTACAGCTACGTGACGGTTGGAGAGTTTGTGGCCTTTTTCATTGGCTGGAACTTGATCCTGGAGTATCTGATTGGTACAGCAGCAGGCGCCTCTGCTCTGAGCAGCATGTTTGACTCTCTGGCCAATCACACCATTAGTAACTACATGATAACACACCTGGGCACGCTCAGAGGGCTCGGTCAGTACCATCACTATCTAACGTGGTAGTAGTAGAGATGGAACACTCTTCGTGTTTGTTGTTATCTGATGTGTGTCTTTCTGTCTCAGGTAAGGGTGAGGACACGTACCCAGACCTGCTGGCCCTGTTCATCGCCCTGCTGGTGACGGTCATCGTTGCTCTCGGTGTGCGTAACTCAGTGGGCTTCAACAACGTCCTCAATGTCATCAACCTGGTGGTCTGGGTCTTCATGATCATCGCCGGACTCTTCTTCCTCTCTGCCAGCAACTGGGAGGGCGGCGAGTTCCTGCCTTATGGCTGGTCTGGGGTGAGACACAGCTGAGCATGTTGGACTCTTGGTCTAGGCGTCCAAATGAAAAATTAAATAGTGAAATAAGTGATGTGTTGTTTGTGTTGAGGTGATGCAAGGGGCAGCCACCTGTTTCTACGCTTTCATTGGCTTCGACATCATTGCAACGACTGGAGAGGAGGCAAAAAACCCCAACACCTCCATCCCGTACGCCATCACCGCCTCACTGGTCACCTGCCTCACCGCATACGTATCGGTTAGTAGGCCTGCACTGCACTACAGGGGTTACCTAGACGATCTCACAGAAATCTGTGCCACGGGGTTGTAATCTCTGTCAACATGGGAATCAAACCCCCCCGTCATGTTTCTCCAAACACTGACATTAAGGAGCTGTCCCACCTGCCTGTCATTTGTATGAAGGTGTGTGATAAAATACTTTTTTACTTTCAAGATAAGGAATTTTGGTGACCCTTTAATTTACAGGCTGTTGATTAACCTTCATGAAGAAATAGCCTAGAAATAACAGTTCTCATCTGTTTTAAGATGTCATCTTTTTTTCATAAAGGCAAAAGATTACACATGCTTTTCATGCTATGAATATTTTGGGAAAGGTCAGAATTTTTCTCCACCAACTCCTTGGCAATTGTCAGTTACAATCAATTATTTCTGAACTATTTCTACACAATCAATCGTTATTTCTTTTATTTCTTGACCTTATCATGTAACTAACG
Source organism: Decapterus maruadsi (assembly GCA_030347415.2). Taxonomy (NCBI): domain Eukaryota; kingdom Metazoa; phylum Chordata; class Actinopteri; order Carangiformes; family Carangidae; genus Decapterus; species Decapterus maruadsi. The sequence goes on along the minus strand of CM064890.1, from coordinate 20,326,104 downwards.
GCCTGTAAATTAAAGGGTTACTGGAACTTTTAAGGTTAAGCTTTAAAGCTTAATTTGAAGGTGGGATCCTAAGCCTAGTGGCTACTAAAAAGAGCTATTTGTAAGCTTTATATAGCTAGCATTAGCATTAACCCATGTTTATTTGCCAGTTTGAGACTGTCAGCCACAGTACAAGAGCTAACTAACTCAGCCTCGTAAGTAGGCCTGAACAGATAAATGTTGGAAATCAAACTTCAACATCTTAATATTTTCTCCAAGCTCTGTGAATAGCTGGCTTGTTTGTTAAGATACTATCTAGAACTTTATTCTTTGCATGGGGGAATCATTTAAATGTTGTGACACAAATTCTCCTTCCCCAGTTTGTGGTGTGTGAGTTGGCAGCTTCTCAGTGGGTGTTGTCATCCATTTTCAGCTCGCAGTTTGGGAAAAAGGGGAAGCAACATTTAGCCAGCTGTTGTTGGTAAAGCAAATTTATCCAGTAGGATAGTTTGTTTAGCAGTTACAGAAGGATAAACAAAGGTGAAAATAAGGGCAGCAGCCACGACAGACAAAATAACCTGCCACTTTCACTAAACTACTGAGAAGTTTGAGAGGAAAATTTAACATTTTTTTTAAAATCACACTTTACACAATGTAGAGTAGTTGTGTGTTCAACATGCTCTTCTCAATGAGTTAGGGAGTCTTAGACCATTTGACTTAATTACTGGACTTAGAGGAGAAGATACAGCATACTGTGTTTGGTACATTACCTGTGTGTCCTCGGTCCAGGTGAGTGTGATCCTGACTCTCATGGTTCCCTACGACCTGATCGACGGCTCAGCTCCCCTCATGGAGATGTTTGCGGTGCACGGCTTCCTGTGGGGGAAGTACACCGTGGCTGTGGGCTCCATAGCCGGGCTTACCGTCTCCCTGCTGGGCTCCTTGTTCCCCATGCCCCGGGTCATCTACGCCATGTCCCAGGACGGACTGCTGTTCAGGTGAGAGGACATGAGACAAACACACACAGGCAGGGACGGGTCTTCCATGGTGGCACAGGGGGGCACCTGCCCCCCCTGCAACCTGATTGGCCACCCTGTGTATAAGATATTTCTGTCCACTGTGAGAATTTTTTGTGTTTGTGTTTTTAGTCTTCCTATTTGCAAGATAGAGTTGATTATTGATTGACTATTTAATATTGACAAGTGGAAAATGAAAATGTCATAGGCATCTTCCTTACAGTGTGAAAGATTCGAGATGGCTAATTAAAGCAAAATGAAGACATAGAGGAGACAAGATTGTAAACAGTGTGTAACTGTACACTATGAATATTCAAGACAACGATCAGTGGCAGTCTTCATTTTTGTTACTTTTGGGTGCCCCCCCCCAAATTCACTCTGTGCCCCCCACCAGAAAATACTCTGGACCCGCCCCTGCCCTTGCACAGATGTCACCTGAATTTGTTCTTACCTAAGAGGCTGACTTGATGCTGAATGTGTCTGCAGGTTCCTGGCACACGTGTCTACTCTCACACACACTCCCGCCCTGGCGTGTGTGGTGTCAGGGAGCTTGGCGGCCATCTTGGCTCTGCTGGTGAGCCTCAGGGACCTGATAGAGATGATGTCCATCGGCACCCTGCTGGCCTACACTCTAGTCAGCGTGTGTGTGCTTCTGCTGCGCTACCAGCCCGACGGAGAGACAGACTCACACCAGTTTAACTCTGGGGAGGACATGGATGGCCTCAAGCACCACGACGACGGAGCTGCGCCCACAAAAGACGACCAGATTTTGATCGAAGGCTCCGGCGGTGGTGGATCCTCATCCTACCACGCTGGTGGGACTGAAGGAGAAGGAGACGAGTCCGACTTCCACACGGGCCACGCCCCGTTGTTGAAAAGGCTCCTGGGGGGTCACTACTACACCCTGCGGCTGCGGCTGGGAATGCCCGATGCATCAGCCCGGCCCACCCCCGCCACAGGCCGCATCGTGACCCGCTGCACGCTCCTCATCTTCGTCATGTCCTTCCTCATGTGGTCCACCGTCATATTTGGCGTCGAGCAGGGAACAGGGGCGGCTGCAGTGTTCTCAGGGCTGATGGCCGCAGCCATGGCCGTTTCCATGGCAACGCTTTTGATCATGATTATACAGCAACCACAGAGCACACGTAAATTGGCCTACATGGCGCCCTGTGTGCCCTTTGTCCCTGCAGCGGCCATAGTGGTCAATAGCTACCTCATGCTCAAACTGTCTCCTCTCACCTGGACAAGGTTCACTATCTGGTGCGTCATAGGTGAGTTGAAAAACCCTGGCCATGAAGTAGAGAAACAGGTGTTTGTGTGTGAAGTGTGACTATAGACACTAACTTTAGGTTTCTTATCAGTGATAGTTAAAGGGATAGTTCAACATTTTTGGCAAATTGGCCCATTGCCATAATCTCTATAGTTTTAGGAGTAGGTTTGTTGCCTTTAATTGTTTAATTTAACAGGTTTGAGTTGCTCATTTAATTGTCATGGAATTTCTTGGTTTCATCAAACTCATCAAATTTCCAAAATGCTCTGGTGGACAAGAACAGTGGAACAGAGTTGTTTTCGAGGCAAATGGAGAGACTGCTTGCTGAAAAACTGCCCCCGATGGAGACACGCATCAGCGTTTTTGCATGAATTTACCTCGAAAACAACTTTGTCTTGTAACGTTCCATTAAAATTGGCCCACTGGCAATGGGCCAATTTGCCAAAATGTTGAACTATCCCTTTAACTGGTAAGCCACCCTACAGCAACAGTATTTTTGTGTCACCCTAGATTATAGAATACGTATACAGGTTAGTCAGTTAAGCTGTGACCACTGCTACACTGTCTTTGATTTAATCTGATATACACTATTATTATTGTAGGCCAATGAGAACCAAGCATTTCTTGTGTAGGCAGCATTAATAATAATAGGTATAGCATTCAGTAAACTGATTTTAAGTTGAAAGTGAAGTTGAAATGTATTGTTTATTGATCAGAAAAATATATGATAATAGTAATATTTAATTATCAGGGGAAACGTTGTGAAGTTGATCCAGCATCACCAGCAGCTACTGTACAGTTTATTCTAATTTGTAAAGTTGAACGTGTCTCTGAGCTGTTGTCATGCTTTTTTTTGTTATAGATGTGCAATTGTGATCTTTAAATTTAAGGTTTTTGTCTGTCTCATTTTAAAAAGTTACCTTTCTTACCGTACATGACGTTACATTATCTCATGGCACTCAACTTAAGACCAGCTCAGGCATCTGTCTTGACATATGGTATCAGTTTCTTTGAAGTAGCCTAACGTCAGGGTTTATTCTTAGTGTGTGCTCATAATGTTGGCTCGTCTGTTCTTCAAGTTCTTCCTGTCCATTTTTGCACAGTTTGAGTCATCAGGTGTTCTTCAGAACAGCCGATAGAGCAACAGCCACAACTATAAACTAGATGGCAATCAAACACTATGGTACTAAAAATGCCAAATTAATACAATAAAAGTTCCTTTTTTGTTTCTGTTTTATCTTTTTATTTTTTACAGTGTGTTTTCATGTTAAAACTCAGGTGTGACATTAGCCTAGGCGTTTGAAGAATACAGTGTACCTCTGAGGCCATGAATACTGACTTAAGTCACCGTTAAGATGTGCAGTTGTCTAACAGATGGGTTAACATAACTCTCTCCAGGTGGACGCTCTACCTGCCTGAGCTTTTATATCCCAACTATCCTTAAAAGAATTAGTTCACTCCAAAATGATATTTCACTCATTATTTACTCACCATGTCGACTAAGGGCTGGGAGAGTTAATCCGTGGTTTCTCTGAGTTACAGGGGGTCTCGGCGTAGCAGTACATGTCTATATAACGGTTGCAAATGGACACCGGCGGTCTTCGTCACAAAAAAACACACCAGAAAACATCCAAATACCTCCATGCTGCTCGTATGTAATGTCTGTCTTGTATCAAGGGCCCGAAATGTGAAATTGTCCTGAAAAAATTCATATTCCTGGTCCGTCCAAATCTCGCGAGATTTGTGTCGACATCATTGCAATTAAATTAATTTCGGACCAGGAAGAGGAGCTTTTTTTCAGGACAATTTCGCATTTTGGGGCTTCAATACAAGACGATTACCTACAAGCAGCGTGGAGGTATTTGGATGTTTTTTGGTGTGTTTTTTGGTGTGTTTTTTTGTGAAGAAGACCGCTGGTGTCCATTTGCAACTGTTACATAGACATGGACTGCTACATTGAGACCCCCTGTAGCTCAGAGAAGCCACGGAGGACTCTGAAAATTCTCACAGCCCTTATAGTCGACATGAATGTGAGTAAATAATGAGTGAAATTTCATTCTGGGGTGAACTATTCCTTTAACACATACCGCCTGTCTCATCTCCAGGTCTGTTGATCTACGCTTGTTACGGAGTATGGCACAGCACCCTGGAGCTGAACGCCCGGGAGCAGCAGGCCCACGCCAGCTCCTACCAGCGCTACGACGACCACCTGGATGACACCTTCTCCCCCGACGACGACCTTTACCCCCAGGAGCAAGAGGAGAGGCCATACCAAGGCTGGTCTGCGCCAGAGGAGAGGGGACACCACTCCCAGCAGTACAACCAGTACCAAGAAGAGAACCAGGACGGAGAGGGGGAGCAGTACGAGGATAACGGCGACCAGTATGGATACCAGTCTGGGCCAGGTGGCCAGTATAAAAGGTCCAGGGGGAGGACCAATCACGGCTTTGATGCAGGTGAAGAGGAGGACTGAGTTTATGACTTGGATCATAATCACCTGACTGTACATAAAACTGAGCTGTGACTCATTTATGATGCTCAGAGAAGACATTAAATGAATAAGCTCTCCGACATTTTAAGAATTTAACTTGATACCCAGCAGCGACCCCCTCCTCTGGCCTTGTCAGCGTGGGATAGAGGGTAGAGATCTCACTGAATAAGGCCACAGCAGCTGCCCAGCTTCCCTCATACATCCCAAAAGTCAAAGTGAACCCACATCCATGTGTCCACTACGTCCTGGTTTCTTACTTTAAGCAACAAAACTTCCTTCCTCTAAATGTCAGTTTACCGCTTCTCCTCTGCTTCTAAAAATACAACCAACCTCTGTGTAGTATTTTGGCATTTGAAAAAGCCTTTAAATTTATGGATCTGTGGCTCAGACTGCACCTTCTGGATCTTGTTTCATCATCCCACCATGAGCTGAAATAACACACCTCCACCAACGCAGCGCCTTGTGCTGTTTTATTGCAGGAATGTTTTCAGTGGACGCAGTGTGAAAGGACTGGGAACAAGATCAGGGACAACAAAACATGATCGGGACGTCCTCGGTAGTGATGGAGCCCTTTGTCCGTCCAGTGTAGCAGTAATTCAAACAGAGGCTGGGGATCGGAGGCCTCCTGAGTTGTTGGGTTCCTGGGTCAGCGCCCAGTTGTGCAACAGACTCTGCTACAAATACTGTTGTCCCAGTCTGCCCCGAAGAAGTAGAGCTGCTCACATCAAATACAGTGTTGTAAACTCAACTGAAGGTTCTGTTTTTGTGCGTTGTGATGGTCACACCAGTGCATTGTGGTGACTTTTTTTTTTAAAGTTACTTTTGTGTTGTTTTGTTTGAGTGAATGGTATAAGAGTGTTTGCTCTGTTTGGTATCTGCAACAGTTAACTTACTTATTAATGGACGTTGTATTTGTTTGTGTTGTGGAATAAATGTGGTTTTTGTGTGAAATGATCCGTCCTCAGACTTTTTAATCAGTAAACTTTTATTTTAAACTTTTATGAATGGTAAAAAAAACAAAACAATATAGATACAGAATTAATGCATATCGATTACATTGTGAATATAATTAGTGTTTTATGTAAAATTGTAAGAAATGACAGTTGATATTACATGAAAGAACATATTTGGATTAAATGAGAGCAGGTAATGTCTTTGTTCAACAAATAACTTGAATTCTCTATATTCCTTTGGAAACATGATCAAAAAGTAAAAACTGTTAAAAAAAATATTGAAGTCAGTACATCAACATACAACTGTAAAAGCTGCATAAAAAGACAAAAAACAAACAAACGATAGAATAAAAGTATCATGCACAATAATACTGTATTAAAGTAGGTGATTGAAAGATGAATTTTAACACTGATGTTGCTGAATCATCTTGTTTTACTTGAATTATGTGTTGTTGAAAGCTGAGGTCATGGTCAGTTCAAGAGGCAGAAAGCCAAAAAAAAAGAAAAAAAAAGAAAAACTTCCCTTCCTGTCCAGGAAAATGGTAACACGCTGAACAAAGCTGAACAATTGATGAATATAATTACAGTCTTGTATATAAGGCACATATTCAGTCCTAACAACACACACTCAGATGATCTTTGTCTGAAAAAGCAACATATTTCTACAAAACTGGTTTCAGTGGTTTTTGTTTTTATATTCAGAGCTGTTGGGAAGAACAGCTCGATCTGATTGGTTGAGTTCAACGTGAATGGATGGAGTCATAGAATCACAAGTTTCACATGGTTTCCAACTCTGAACTGTCTGTCTGAATTACCTGATCATTTGCTCCACCCACCTGATTGATCCAACCAATGAGATTATTTTGGTCTACAGAGGTTTTTCTACGACCTTGTGCCCCCAACAAACCCCTCTCAGTGTTACATCAACACAATGTAAAACGTAATCTCAACACAGTCTCTGAAATGAGGGGCTGCAGAGGACAGGATTCTACACCATTGCACTCTTGGCGTGGTTGGCGGGGGGGTCCATCGGCATGGCCGCGCCTCGCTGTCTGGAGTAGTAGAAGCTGTTCTCTCTGGTCGGCGTCCTGATGTCAGCGCTGTGGCAGCACAGGATCATGGAGCCCCCCAGGACGCAGAGGGCACAGCCCACCCAGCCGGCGTAGAGGGAGAAGCCAAAGGACATCAGACCCTCGTTCTGGTGAACGCCGACGGGGAACCAGACGGTCGCTATGATGCCACACACGGCTGGGAAACACACAAAGACATTACAGGAACAGAACAGGAGGTATTTGAAAACAAAAACCTAAAGTTAGCAGAGCTGCGTCTCTATGACCGACTGTCTGCCCGTCCATCCCTGAAGCTGCTGACAGGAACTAGCCATCTCATCCCACAGGAAACAGGCTCCTCTGACTCATGTCCCTGCAGGATGAGGTCTCAGCTGACAGACGCTGACCCTCCTTCCACCCCCTGCCCTCCTGCAACAGCTGGCAAAGACCTGAGTGCTGGACGTCCCCAAACTGTCCTCTAAAACCTCCACTATTGTCCTCTAAAACCTACATGTACTGTCCTCTGAAGCCTATACTGTCCTCTAAGATCTTCACTATACTGTCCTTTAAAGCTTCACTTCTGTCCTTTATAACCTACAGTACTGCACAGTAAAATGTAAACTATTGTCATTAAAACTTTAAAAAACAAAACCCAGAAAACCATCTCTTTAATCTAGGCCTGGATTCTAAAAGTATGGGCAACCGGTTACATTATTCTCACACTTCTTTTATATAAGATGATAAAATATAAATAAATAAATAAAATATAAAAAATATATATATCCACCATAACATGTTGATAGAATTAACGTCAGAGACTAAACTAAACTAAACTAAACTAAAATAAAACAAAACTTCACATTAACCAGGTAGTTATGCGGAATTGTGTGGTCTTGTGTGCAGGGATAGGTATGACTGAATTATTCTGCATAAGACCCTGACTAGTACTCATAGTAATGCTGCATTAGCATCAAAACAAAGTAGGCTAAATAACAAATGATAATACATAGTATAAGAAAGAAAAGTTGGGGGGTAGGGGCCCACTTTAGTATTCTTTAAGGGGGCCCAGAATTCCTAGCAACGGCCCTGCTTGTGGGTTTGCACCTGTGTGTGTGTGTGTGTGTGTGTGTGTGTGTGTGTGTGTGTGTGTGTGTGTGTGTGTGTGTGTGTGTGTGTGTGTGTGTGTGTCCTCACCCATTAGAATGAACAGGACTCCTCCCACTCGGCCGCGGCACAGTTTGACAGCTGAAGTGTCGTTCTGCAGCCGGACACAGGGCATCGACATGAGCACGAGCAGCATAGAGGGAAGACCGAGCAGGCACGCGCAGATCATTAGAGCACGAGACGTCTGGATGTAAGCTGAGAGAGAGAGAGAGAGAGAGAGAGAGAGAGAGAGAGAGAGAGAGAGAGAGAGAGAGAGAGAGAGAGAGAGAGAGAGAGAGAGAGAGAGAGAAGCATCTGTTTGGTTTAAACATTTCAACAAAGATCTGGCGCTCTATCTCATGATAGAGATAGGAATGCACACACACACACACACACACACACACACACACACACACACACACACACACACACACACACACACACACACACACACACACACAGAGACAAAAAACATCCAAACATCCAATTACTGCCATCCATCCATATATCCATAGATCATCGTTCCATCCAAACATCCATCCATCCATCCATCCATCCATCCATCCATCCATCCATCCATCCATCCACAGATCCATAGATCATCCATCCATCCATCCATCCATCCATCCATCCATCCATCCATCCATCCATCCATCCATCTCTATCTCACCGGGCAGTGTGAGGATCTGGTTGAGGGCCACGCAGTGGTAAAGCGCCGGGGAGATGACGCACTCCGCCCAGAGGCCCCGGGAGCCCAGCTCGTCCATGCGGACGCAGGTGGCCACCGTGTAGTCACAGGTCCGGACCCAGTCGTTGGTCGCCGTGGCGACAATGATCCCGACCCAGCCCGCGCAGCTGCCCGCGCTGCCGATGAGCTGCCTGCACATGTGCGCCATGGTGGAGTGGCCCTGCGTTTTTACGCGCTCCACAACCAGAGAATCACTCTTCTTATGTTGCTGAAAAGGGGATTATTATTTATCTGTCTGTCTGCAGGAGTGAAAAAGTATTCACGAGTGAAAATACAAAAATAAGCAGTGATAACCACAGAAATATTTCTCTCTTGATTAAGAATATATATAAATCCTTTGAAAAACAAACAAACAAAAAAAGCAGATGAGACAATAATCCAGCTGTGCTCCGTCTGTGCGCTCCAGGCTGATGCGCAGGAAAATGCCTAGAATAAGCGTTATCTTTGGGTGTGGTGGGGAATAACTCGCCCTTCAGTCCAAACTTTACACCAATCAGCGCGCACCAGATCCTAACCCAAACCAGATCTGCGGAGATGAGAGAGCCCGAGAGAGAAAAACAAGAAGCTGCAGGCGGACCTGGAACATTTGGCGGCGGAGGATGTGCATCTGAAAACAGCATCAGGAAGGAACTTACAGACCTGAATCCAAATCAGTTTGCTTTATAAAACACAGACTCTCCTCACTCACTGCCATCACTCACCTGCCTCACCGTGGCCCCCTGCTGGTGGAATCGCTTCACTCCATCCACATGAGCTGCAAACACTCTAACAATAAGATAAAACAACTGCTTTGATTAATTATTCATTTATTAAATAATTTCAAGCAGGATACCATAAAAATGTGACGATTAAAGACACCAGTCTCTACCCTGATAGTGACTTTTTTTTTAATCCACAGAATATAGTGATATAAAACATTAAACTTTCATTAATCACTTACAAAGTCTACGTATCCTTATTATTATTCTTTTTTTCTTTGACACACACGGGTTATGTTAGCTACTGGATAGATTTGTCATCGACGTCACGTTCTAAAAAAACTAAATAGACAAATTTTATATATTAAATGTTCAAAATCCTTCGTGAAATAGCTTCAAATTTACACTCTCCAGCGGCATGTAAAATATACACAAAGTTACAAAACCCCCCTCCCCCCCCAGGTCTCCTGCTACAGTCAGAGGGCCCAAAAACGGATTGAATTTCTTCTGGACTCTGGTATCCTCATGCGTCTTCACCTCCTCTGTTTCCGTCTACTAAGGCCACACCTCGATTTATAATCTCATAAATTACAGTGAATCTCTTTTTGTGACTTTGTTCTGTCAGCGTTGGTGTCGAGCTTTTCTTTTCATACAGTTTTTCTCTCTCATCTTTTTTCATGTCTTTATTGCCTGTTTTCCTTCCACACCAAATCCTTGAGCGTTCTCTCTCCTCTTTTTTTTTTCTTGATGGGTTTTTTTCCTCTCTCTCTTTCTCTTTCATTGGTTTTTCAGTGCGTTGATGTGAGCACAGATCTTGAGAGCCGGTCCTAGTTTGATGTTCATGCTGGTCATCAGGTGGTCCTCGGTCAGCAGCAGCAGAGCCTGGCCGTCGATCTCCTGAAGCCGGAAAGCCTCGGCTACGTCACTGCAGCCTAAGCATGACAACCAAACAGAGGCAAGGGTTAAAACCTTCAATTAAAACTCACATGGGACTAAAGACTATCCCAGAATGCACTGGGTGAGAGGGGGGAAACACCACAGGCCTGTTTTTCCTAGTTTAAAGGGGAAGACCGGTCTCTTTTCCTCTATCTTGCTAACCCTCCTCTTGGCCATATGCATTTGTTTTCGCTGAAGCTAGATATAAAATCAATCATAGGGCGGTGGATAACGATATCATATGCGTTATGATGTGAATATTTATGTAGGTTTATCTGTGATAAACAAGAGATTAGGGGTTACAGGTTGCATTTGTGTCACAGTGCCGCAGAGACGAGAGCTGGGACAAGGGTTAAAGGGATAGTAGCATTTTTTTTAAAGTGGGGTTGTATGATCTACAAATAGCCCCTAAGTACTTTAATTGCAGTAGAAGACTCTCTGCACTCCTCCTGTTAGCAACGCCAGCCCATAGCCCTGCCCAGAGATTTACAACATACATTGTTGTGAATGGACCCAAAGAAACGGCCTATTTTCGTGGCCTAATAAAAACTGCGTTTTTCCTGCACTTTGAGGGACTTTATATTACACCGAACAAGGAACTGTGTTTTTTTTTTTCAGGTAAAACCTCTTTTAGGCCACGAAAATAGGCCGTTTCTTTGGCGTCAACAACTTTTTACACTTTATATCCCAGAAGTCAACTTGTAGTTTTACCGTAGTTTAGTTTAGTTTAACTTTATTGTCCACCTTGGTGTAAATTTGGCTTTGGTTTCTCACACATTAAATTACATTACAAAACAAAAGGACAAATCAAAAGAGGCTACCACATACCACATATCATACCACACAGACAAATTATGCAAAAAACAGCAGCAGTATGTTAGAATTAAAGAAAACTTTGAGAGCATATAGGTGCAGCCATTTGCATTAAGTGCAATAAAAGATTTCTTGTATATGTTGTGGCTCGCCCCCACTCCGGCTGCTGAGGCATCCTCAGATATCTATCTGGCCTTCCTGACTCATTGCCTTGTTAGATACCTCACAGAGTTGTTGTTGTTGTTGTTGTGGTTTACCCGGCAACATTAATGACTGTGGAAAACTTGTTTTTGTTCTTCACATTCAAACTGACACCAGGCAGGTACCCACCTATAGCACAGTTCTAAGTAACCACTCACACACGTAGAGGGGCAGTTGTGGGTTTCGTATCTTGCCCTTGCGACTTGGGGACTGGAGCCGCCCACGGGTTGTGTTATTATGTTTGCAGAGGAGCAGAAATAACCAGAGTGCAGAAACGATATGACTGGCGTGTTTGTGTTATGAACCATGAGCACAGAGCGGAGACTAACCCGCCAGCGCTCTGCCTGTGTGAGGGAGAAAGATGAAGAGTCAGCTGATCTCGAGTCAACAGCTGAACATGGTTAAACATCCTCTGTCACAAATACTCCTCAAATGCTGCAATGGAGTTTTATTCTGATACGCTCTCAACATACATGCGCAGCACGCACTGTGCAGTACCTTCTTGCCTAACTGGTTATGGAGCATTATAATTTATATTCAGTTCTATTTAAAGATTAGTGATAATATGTTAGAATAAATCTATGTATATATATCGGAGATATAAAGATTAGTGATATTAGAATAAATCTAGATAAACTAAAACTAAAATTTATTGTATAGCCTAGATTATAGTGACAAGAAAGCTTAGTAGATAATTTATGGGGTGGGAGTAAATACGTTTTTCAAAAAAAAAAAGAAAAAAAAATCTAATTATCTTTTTTTTTCAATTATTTTATTTTTGTTTATGTGTTGTCCTTGCAAAGGTTTTATGACTTTGACATAGACTAATGCATTTTTTTTGTTTATTGAATGTTGTCTCTAACTATTTTATGACTATGTATTTATTAAAGCAGATATCAGTCCTTGGTTCAAAGGTTTTAAACCGTTTGCTTCATTTGTTGAATTGAATGTTGTGTTTTTACTCCTAAAGTCACTATTTTTTGTGAACTCATTTATTTTGATTAAGGAAGGAAAAACAGTTTTCATTGATCATGTTGAGGGCCCTTCAGGCATCTAAAGGTCCTCGTCTCCGTCACCACTTCACGCTTTTTCATGTTTGCATTGAAACTTATATCCCACAAGGAAAATTTTCTCCTCGGGTTGCAGCAGAGCAGAGTACCTTGACAATAAATTGCTGACGGAAAATAGGACTATTTAGGACTTATATTAACAAAAACATTCCACTGATATCTGCTTTAACAGTTTTTTATCATGTTGAGGGTTGAAGAGGTGTCTGGCACACTGCTTTTGTTTGCATTGACCTGTACACAGTAGGCTACCTTGAGAATAAACTAAGCTAAGCTAAACTAAACTATGTATTGTAATGTAATAATGTGAACATAATGTGATGCAGTGAAGTTGTAAAAGACATTAAACTGAAAGAAACGTGACAGAGTTGGAGAGATGAAAAGTGTCCCTTTGGACTTTCCTTCCTGATGGTTCTCAGTGATGTCAGAGTGACAGCTGGTGATTGACAGTTTTCACGTTACCTCATCCAGCGATGGATTTCACTGATTTGTGAAAGACTTAATTGCATGAGGGGAGTCAGAGAAGCGGTGAATGAGCCCCCCTCCCTCCAACACCAGCCATCATCTGCTGACAATTACGACGCTTGAGTGTTTGTATAAATCAAACTGACACTTCTCACGGAGGCTGCCATGCCCAGAGACACCGCGTGGTGAGGAATTCATCTCAGTTTAGACTGGCTGATATTCACCTGGCAGTGTGTGTATGAAGGCCGTCACTTCCTCCACACTCCACTGGGAGGGGGCGGGTTTAAAGGTGGTGGTGGGCGTCGAGGTGGTGGTGGTGGTGGTGGTGGCAGGGGCCGAGGCCCTCCGCGCTCTCCGGGCCGCCCGGCGGTCCATCCTCGCTGTCATGGCAACAGCGGGATCCTCGTCTGCTCCGTCGTCGTCGTCATCTTCTTCCCCTCCTACCTCCCTGTCCTCCTCTTCCTCCTCCTCCTCCTCATCGTCGTCCACCTCTGGTGCTACCACCTTCTCTTTTTCCTCCTTCTCGCGTCGTCCAGCGCTCCACAGGTCACGGGGCTGCGAGTGAAAACAAAGGTGAGTTCATCCGTTATAATTCTGATACCTGAAGATCGAGCAGGCTAGAATATAGTCTGAAGAAACGTAGTGTGACGTGAAGCTGGTTTGGACTAATGCATTTACAGTTTGGTGCTTAGGTCTGGTGGCCGGGTTTTAGGATGTTCACAAAAAGCCAACAAATCAACATCAGTCACATGACCAGTGGAGTATTAGTTGGCACTTGATTGAGTGGATGTTGGTTCAACCGCCAAACAAATTTAAAGGGATACTGTAGTTCAACATTTTGGCAAATTGGCCCATTGCCATAATCGCTATAGTCATAGCAGTAGGTTTGTTACCTTTAATTGTCGGTGCAAGCTATTTTCAGAACAGCGGAGCAGAGTCGTGAGGTGCTCAGAGCTACGCTACAGAGGCTCATGAGATTTCATGGTTTCCCTCATCAAACTCATCAAATACACAATCCAACGCTCTGGTGGACAAGTTGTGACCTGCACATTCACCACACTATGAGATAATAACGGAGCGTTACGAGACAGAGTTGTTTTCGATTTCCGTTGGGGGCAGTTTTTTGGGAAGCAGTCTCTGCATTTGTCTTGAAAACAACAACCCCGCTCCCTTATTATCTCATAACATGATGAATGTGCAGGTCACAACTTGTCCTTGAGAGCTTTTTGGAGTTGTTGAATTGTGTATTTGATGAGTTTGATGAGAGAAACCAAGAAATCCTAGCCTCTGTAGCGTAGCTCTGAGAAGCTTGCGGCTCTGCTCCACCATTCTAAAAATAGCTTGCACCAACAGTTAAAGGTAACAAACCTACTGCTAAGACTGTGTTGAACTATCAAGCTTTAAGATGAATATATATCCTCTGTAAATTGTAAATCTTGAATTTCCATATACAATACATCATTGTTTATTTATGTAATGTACAAGCAGAAATTAACAAGCTAAGATTAATAGTGATGATATTTACTTTTTGGTAAAATATTGAATCATTTTACTCCACAGTCAAAAATAATTATTAGAATCAAACAATATGAGAAGTTCAGGAGTAGAATTCCCCTCTGGAGGAACAGCTGACAACTCACTGACATCACTGACAAGTAAAAGTATATAATTGAAAGACTTGTAAAAAAATAAAATGCCTAGTAGTATAGTGTACAGTGGTGTAAAAAATACATTTCTTAGATAGTCTTCATCATCATATAAACCTGGCCCCTCACTACGGAGATTGTTAGGGAAAGAAACCCTGTGCTGAGGATGCAGTTATTACAACAGCCACTAGAGGTCAGCTGTGTTCTCATCTGTCTCCAGTGACATCACTAGAACATCTCTTGAATAAGAGTTTCTACAGGTGTTGGAGCTTAGTAGTTAAATTCATTCATCAGGGACACAAGGACGATTTCAGCTCCAACTTCTCTCTAACAAGATTTCATTGACTGAATAAACTGTTCAGATTCACAGTCTGTCTTTTGTGTCACAATATGAAACTGCACGGTGCTTCAAGGCCTCTCTTCGCTGTCAGGAATAAATATCTACCAGGGAACAAACAGGAAGTAAAGACATTTGCATATACTGAGTCTAAAAAACTGGATTAACATGTAAAATATCATACAAGGGTAAGATTTTATAACTCTCCACAGGTTATGAAGTATTTACAATGAGTCACTTAGGGCGATGCAACTATGCAACTATGTTTGAACATGTTTAACCTTTTTATCTGTTATTTGTTGCTGGACCATACTAAACTGATATTTGGCACTATGTTTTTGTTCGAATTGTGTTTGTGTTTTTTCTTTTTTCCCTTTCCTCTTTTATCATATGGCGCTGCAACTGGAGCCAAAATTTCCTCAAGGGATTTCCCCAAGGGATCGATAAAGTTTTTATCTATCTATTTATCTATTCAGCTAGCTCATCAGCATTCATGCTAAATGTTGGCATGCTAACATGAAAAATGATTGGCTGTGAGGAGCTTGTGTAGGATTTCAGTGGCCAGCCTCTCTTACACCAACTCATGACATAATAAACCACTTAACTCCTTATTTTTACAGGTTATTACTTAAACCGCTCGCCCATGCACAAAAACCTACATGTGGTGAATATCTTTGCTGCTGCAGCTTCTTCTCTGTTTAAATCTATATGTGTCATTTACTAAAATTATAATGTTAAATATCAGCCAAGAAATTATAAATAATAATAATAATTTTAGTTGTTAGTTTTTCTTGTCTTCTTCTTTTCTTATCTTATTGTATATCATTTTATCTCATTTTATCATGTACACCCCCCTTGTATGTATTCCTGGATTTTAATTTGAGTCTCGTATTGCCGTAATATGGCACTTGTGACTTGTCTCTTATTTGTTGTTTTGTCAAGCACTTTGTAAACTTGTGTTTTTAAAGCAAGTTATCATTATTATTATTATTATTATTATGGTTCCCTGATAGCTGAGTCCAGCAAGACAGTCAGTGTGAAATACTGTTGTCCCTCTGGTCCATTTGTACATATTTGGTCTATCTCGGATTACATTCTTACTTTTTCACCAGTAATTTGAATCATGCAGCTTTTTTTCCTATGCTGAGCTTCACTCAGTGCACAGTGTTTCAAAGTGTTGGTCAGTTCAGTGTCCGTACCAGCCGCAGTAACAGAGGTTTCCCCGGCACCGACTCTGCCCTGTTGAGAGCTGGACGAGGTCTCTCTGAGCGGCTGCCTGCGCTCAGAGCTCGCAACCGCTTCGTCAGACGTACGTTGAACCTGGGAGGGAGACACAGAGAGGGACAGAGGTGAGAAAGATATGAGATGATGTTTCCTCGTTCTGCTGCTTTGATTCACACTCATATCTGTATTTGACACCTGTGTGTCTCTGCACCACATCCTGCCAGCACCGCTGCCGTGACAGCAACACCCATGAACACACAGCAACGCTGCTCCTTTGACAAACGCCACCTTACGGTCACATGACACCGGAGCTGCCCCCTCTTCCTCCTGCTTCGTTTCGCTTTCAAGCCAATGAAATCAGGTCTCACCCGCGTGCACAGGAAGTGGAGCAGAAGCGCTTGGACCGCATGAAGTTATGTGCGTGGCCTCTCTTCCCACAGAACTGGCAGTGCAGCACTGTTCGGTCCCTGTGACCCGACCCTGAACCAGACAGAGACATGCTCATGGTCAAGATGCTGTAGTTGGGAGGAGTTAAAGATGACAGACAGGCTATAATTACATCTAAAAACATGATCTGCAACAGAGTAAAACATATTCATACAGGTCAATGGATTTTCAGCAGAAGGAGGATCAGACTACTACTTCTTCTACTTCTTCTTCTGCAGCACAGAAAGTGACAGTGGCTGCAACTAATAGTCACTTTCATCATCAGTTAATTTGCATTATTGATTAGAACTCAACAACTATAATTATCTGAAGCCCAAGCTGATGTCCTCAAATTACTTGTTTTATCAGCCAAAGAGTCCAGAACCTCTAAAAACCTGAGGTTTGTCCGATTTTTCCCTGTCAAAAAGATTTTCCTGGAGTTTTTCCTCAGTGGATGTGAGGGTCTAAAGGCAGAGGATGTTGTTCTGATGCCATGGAAAGCCCTTCGAGAAGACATACTGTTTGTCAAAATGGGCTTTACAAATAAAATGGCCTTGCCTAAAAAGTAGCTCAATTAACACCAATTATCTGATCTCTACTTCACATTGTTGCATTTTCCAAATCAAAACACTAGTTTAAAGATGGATTTCCAACCTTTAAAAGTCTTCTTTGGTTTAATTTCATTTCAGAGGCTCTGTTGCAATCATCCAAGAACAGAATGATTTAAGAAATGTATTCTAAATGCAGCAAAGTCACACACAGGACACTCATCTCCAGAGTTTAGAGAGACAATGTGTAATCTGCAATGTCTCTGGTTGTTTTCAATTCTTCAAAGGGTCTCAGACTGACCATGAACGCACCACAGCGAATGGCGTGTAAACTGGTCGGCCTGTAAACTGATTCTCAACCTTGTGATCTAAACTCTCTTGTTTTTGGGATGAAACATGGAAAAGTTTGACTTCTTCAGGCTTTGGTTGAGCTGCTGACAACATGGATTCATTTGGCTGTAAACAATATGGCTACTGGCGCATGATACTTCTTCCGTTTGGTTAATTTGATTATGCTTTTATTAAATTATTGGAAATAACAGGGCTATCTCACACATATCAATCATAAATTAAAATGATAATGTTCAATGAGTAAAGAGCTGAAGCTACAGTAAACCTAAACCACGACGTCATGCACAGACCACAGATCAGATGTCCCAGTGTGTTGTGAGGTAACTGGTCTATACGTCTTACTGTTCCCGGGGTCGTCCGTGTCTCCGCCCTCGTCTTCTTCAGAGTCGGTGGAGTGGTCGGCTTGTTTCGTCGTCTCGGTCACGGGCAGTGCTGCTCTGCCATTGGTCCCGTTCACTTCCTGTGGTTTGGTCACCTGCTCTGGGACCAGCAGGGAGGAGCGGTTCACCTGCAGGACGACAGGGAACACGATTAAGACGAAGCATAGTGACAGCATCAGTAAATTCAGTGTTGATTTCTACTGCTTCAAATGTTCCAGCAGCTGGAAGAACTGTGCACATTTATTAAACAACCCATTTTTTTGGAGATAGTCGGACTGTGACACTGGGTGGGGTTATAATGCTCCTGTTGAGGGATATTTTTCTATGGAGCAACTCCTTGTAATGATTTTTTTTTTTTGCTGTTTTAAGGATCTCTACCAATCCAAAAATATTGTTTTAAAATTCATTTTGGCTTTGTAAAGCTAAAATACAAATGTGGACAAATGGCAAATTACAATTCTTAGTGCTGGTTGGTAAACTTCCACAACAGCTGGAAAATGAATGTTTGTGACTCAGTCTAAATATGTAAATATATTCACATATGTATTTATATAATATGTAAATGTGTGTGTGTCCGTACAGGAAACGGTTGGAGCCCCTCCTGGATGACAAACCCCTCCACCAGGTGAGTCAGAACCTGTCGCCCCTCGGGCCACGCCCTCGGCTCCCAAGGGCTGTTTAGCGATTGGCTGAAGCTCTCGGACTCATCTTCCGATTGGCCGAGGGCCTCGGGCTCGGTCTCGGCCATGTGCTGCGACTCCTCGGTCGCTTTGACCACTTTCTCCGGCTCGTGCTGCATCAGGCCCAGGTCTGTATGGTGGACGGTCTGAGCGGGGAGGAGGGGGGGAGGGTTTTCTGCCAATGGGGTGATGAAGGGTGAGGAGGGGGGAGACTGAGAGGAGAGGCTGGACAGCGCTGCAAGAGAGTGAGAACAGAAAACATCAGTTTCTGTTGAACCTGTCACTCAATAATCAAACAACTTCAACATGTCTGAGCAGAGAGTGACGAGGTTTTCTGTTTTACCTCCACTTTAATAAAACTTAAAGGTACAGGTAGGCTACAAGCTACAACTTTTTCATCAAATGATTAATAAAAACAGTCTAGAGCAGTGGTTCTCAATGTAGGGTCTGGGGACCACCAGGGGTCCCTGAGTGGGTTGAAGGGGGCCCAAACTTTTTCTTGAAATTTTACCAATTTTTCTACAATTGTTTAACTTATTTTTCCTAGAAATGTTTGAACGTTTTTGGAGAAATTGTACCAGTTTTTTCCATAAATTTCTCCATCACACCATTGACCCTAATTTGAATGTACAAAACTTGAATCAGTCTTGGAATAAATATTTGTGTATTTCTGGTGTTTGCTTCAAAATTTTGTCCAACGGGGGTCCATGGTCTAATTTGTGTCAATTTAGGGGTCCTTGATGTAAAAAAGAGAACCACTGTTCCAGAGAGGTAAGTATTGACGTTTTTTTAATAGTATATAAATAATTGTTTTATAAATTTCGACAGGTCGAAAATATGTAAATATTTACAGCTGGTTACTTGGCAATGTTGACATGAAATGATCTTGCATCGAAAGGATCTCTAGCAGCATTCCGGTTTTGACCATAGATGACGTTCGGAAATTTGTGGATATGTGTATCTGGCAGCCAGTACAATTAAGGTTGGAGCGAAAGTGGGTGAATGTGAGAGCGACGCCTACTGGCCAGGAGGAATTGCAACCAGCTTTTCGACCACTAAAGCAAAACAGTAAAGGCTCTCTGAAGCCTGTTTTTTAACTGCTTAGAAGACATGAAACTTGGATGTAGTTAAATTTTCTGAATCTCAATGAGTAAGACAGAGATTGTAGTGTTTAGACAAAATTTGGACAAGGAGCTTGGCCCTTTAACTTGTTTTGATCGATCAATCAATCAATCAATCAATCAATCAATCAATCAATCAATCAATCAATCAATCAATCAATCAATCAATCAATCAATCAATCAATCAATCAATCAATCAATCAATCAATCAATCAATCAAGTCTCAGTGTTTATTTTAGACTCGTTTAAATTGGACAAACCGATTAACTCTGCTGCCAAAACAAGTTTCTTTCAGTTATGACTCCGAGCCAAAGTCATATCTGGCTCCCAAGGATTTCCAGAGTGTTATTCATGCTTTTTATCACATCTGAATTAGACTATTGTAACTCTATATGTTGGGATAGGGCTGTACATCATATCTATATCAGTTTCAACTACGTCAAAATTCAGCTGTTCGACTTAACTGGAAAGAGAAAAAGTGATCATATAACATCAGTTTCAGCCTCCCTTCACTGGCTTTCTGTCAAATTAAGGATTGATTTTAAGATTTTATTGTTTGTTTTGAAGATATTTTTTGTTTAAATCTTCAAGCTCCAGTCAGAGTGACAAGCTCATCACACCAGGTTTGTCTCTATAATACAGATCTAGGAACATGGTTCATGAACAGAAGTAAAGGTGTAAAGTAAAGCCTTTGCGGTGGCGACACACAGGCTGTGGAACAAACTGCCTACTAACATACAGACCGCTGAACATGTCCAACGATTCAAGTCTGTGCTTTTTGTGTATGTGGGTGGAAGTATGAATGTGTACTTGTCTGATCAGACCTGAACAGCTGCAGTTTGGTGGTTGTCTTTAAAAACAAATTTGACATTCAGACAAACTGCCTTTGCCCCCTATCACTGTCATTTGAACCTTTACTCTTTTGTTTGGTCAAACCAAATGAATCTGAAAACATCAGTGTGATGGAGATCTGTCAGGATTCATTTCTATTTTCCAGACTGATGGATAAACAGAACATTTGACCCATCGTTGTTGTCTCAGCTCTGTCTGATAAACCTTCCTTCTCACAGGCTGAATTTCTAAAGCTTTTAAGATGAGAAGCTTTGCTGGATTTTTGTTTTTGTGCCACAGAGGAATCATTTAAGAACAACCTGGTGACAAGAGAGTCAAGTTGTGAGGTTATTTTAACATTAAAAAACATTTGAGGTCAGGGCTTATAGATCTGGCCTGGGAAAAACATATAGAGCTATAGTTTGATATGATATCAAACTTTATTACGCTGTGCCTCTTTAGACTCCCTGAACTCTTGTCCTTTTTTTTTTTTTTAAATATAAATTCATTTATGTATTTTATGCTATTTTCGTCTGTGAGGATTAATTGTATTTTGTGTGCTGTTGCTAGTGCTACATTTTACTCTGACCTTGTCACACCTGCTTTGCAAAAATGTTCTAGTCCTAATTCTTAGCGTACTTAACTTATTTATTTATAATTACTTTATATTTTTACATATTCAATTTCATGTTCATATATTTTTTTAGAACTTTTTGTTTATTTATTTATTTTAATCATTTTACAGAACATTTCCTGAAATATGACTTATATACTGTACATAATAAATGAATGACAGGCTGTATTGTAAAAGTAAAAGTTACAATAAAATAACAATACATTTAAAAAAGTGGGGGAAAAAGTGGGTAGGAATTAAAATAGGAATTTAATTTTCATATTTTGCTGTTTATTTATAGAGCAGAATTCAACTCAGATACTTTAGGAAAGTAAAGACGGGCGACACTGACGTAGAGTTTGTCTGTGTTGTTGCGGTCTACAGATGTGGAACCTACCTGACTGGTTGTCAGACTGGGTGGACATGTTCTCGCAGAAGTCCTCCTGACTGACAGGCTGGATGTCTCGATGAGGCTCCTGGAGCCTCTGACTCTGGACGGAGACCTCCGGGACTGGAGCTGGTACTCGGACTGGAGCTGGTACTGGGACAGGAGCTGGTACTGGGACAGGAGCTGGTACTGGGACAGGAGCTGGTACTGGGACAGGAGCTGGTACTGGGGTGGGGGCAGGGACTGGGATGGGGGCTTGTACTGGGACAGGAGTTGGGACTGGGACTGGGACGGGGGCTGGGACTGAAGTGGGGACAGAGACTGAGGTCTGGATTGAAACTGAGGGAGAAATGATACCCAGGATGGGTTTGGACTCTGTGTTGGAGTCTCTAACAGTATCGGGCGTCGGGGTAGGGTCTGGGTTCTGGTGCTGACTGAGATCCTGACAGGTCAGCTTCTCAGACTGGTCCATGGCGGTCTCTGCCTCCTCCTCCTCCTCGTCCTCCTCCATCTTCTTCTCCTCACCATCGTCTCTCCTCTCTCTGTCGCTCTGGCCTTCCTCCGTCACTTCCATGTGTTCCTCCTCTCTGCTGGACTCAGCCTCCTGCTCCTTCTTACTGATCTCAGTCCCTATCCTCTGTTTCTCCTCCTTCACCTTCTCTCTTTGGTCGTCTTT
The DNA here is from genome assembly GCA_030347415.2 of Decapterus maruadsi. Classification (NCBI taxonomy): domain Eukaryota; kingdom Metazoa; phylum Chordata; class Actinopteri; order Carangiformes; family Carangidae; genus Decapterus; species Decapterus maruadsi. The sequence goes on along the minus strand of CM064890.1, from coordinate 20,304,054 downwards.
CTCCACCCTCAGGTCTTTACCCACACTCTCCTCATCTCTGACTCCTTGTCTCACCCCCCGGCCTCTTTCCCTCTGCTCCTCGCTCTCCTTCCCCTCTGCTTTCTGGACCAGAGTTTGTGACTGAGGTCCGGTCTGACTCGGAGGAGAGGCCGGACTCAGGAGAGACGGAGGCGAGGGCAGGGGAGAGGTTGTTTTTGGCAACGAGGAGCTCAGAGGAAGAGGAAGCACATTGTCACTGCTCAAAGTCCTCTTTGATTGGCTGGAAAGCTCGGGCGGCTCTGTGACAGGAGGCGGAGACTGCAGCGCGGCGTGAGCGTACGTCCCGGGCTGAGTCTGGCGTCCCGAGGAGAGGGCGATGATCTGCAGCTGCCTCGCCGCAGATGGCGAGCGCTCGAAGTGGGAAGCAGCCGACATGGGGTTGGTCACGGATAAGGAGCCGTGCTGGGATTGGCCGGGGCCGAGTATAGTTTGACAGCTCTTCAGTCCCGTCAGGGGTCTGCTGAGCGGAGAGGCCTGACAGGAGGGAGCAGCAGCGATCGGTTGGAGGGCTGAGGTCTGTCGAGGAGACGCCGCTCTGTGGCCGTTTGGAGAGTGAAGCCTCGGTCGGAGGGGGACGGCTCGGACCGGAGAGTAGAGAGCTGCAGGAGGACAAGGCAGGAAGTTTGAAGAAACAGGTGAGCCACAGGTTTGACTGGAGGAGTGAGCGTCTAGATGAGAGAATTTACTGCTGACTTTCTGCTGAATAATGTTCCTGTAAATATCTTCTGAACATCAGAATCTTATGTCTCGTTACTGATATGCAAACAAGTGCATCAAGTGCCCTGAAACCAACTGTATTTACTTTATAATTATTTCCTGGTTTCATAAAAATTTCATTCAGGATCCATAGAAATATTTATCTCGTTGTACAACAGACCATGAATGTAGAATTTCCCATGGAGAAAGGAGGTGCATCCCTTTTGTCTCCCTCTGGTTTTACAGTTTATTTTTATTTGACTATCTCTAAACTGCATCTGCTGGCCATCGGCAGGGCCGTTGCTTGGAATTCTGGGCCCCCTGAAGTGGGCACCTGCCCCCTGACTTTTCTACTTTTTTTCTCAGACTATGTAGGCTATGTATGTATTATCATTTGTTATTTAGCCTACTTTGTTTTGATGCTAATGCAGCATTACTATGAGTACTAGTCAGGGTCTTCTGCAGAATAATTCAGTCATACAAAGATTAGACTACTGGGTTTTTTTGTGGGCCCTACTGGGCGCTGGGCCCCTAGAATTATCATCACCTTTCTCCCCTGTACAACGGCCCTGGCCGTCAGCTCAGACTAAAACGGATAGTTTGGGCTCTCGGGATCACGCGGTCACTCAGCTGTGTGGTTTGACAGCGTGCTTGTGCATAGGAATACAGTGGTTCAGTATACAGTATGTTCAGTCAGTGTTCATGGAGATAAATGGCTCATTCTACATCCAGGGGTCGACAATATAAATGGCCCGGTGGCCCGGACGTACTTTTCAAACCGTCAGGGCCACCAGAACGCTCCCAACACTGGCCCGGTGGGGCCAGTGAAAATAAATGCCTTGAAAAAAATATAACAAGTAAATAAAAACTAATTTCACATTAAATCCCCTGGTTTGAAATGATAACTGTCAAATCGTCTCGGTAATTAGTGCTAAGAGCCGACCCGATCGCCGACAGAGACATTACTTTCTGTGCGCATCCAGCGCTGTACGGCGGCCCGTCAGCACCACCTGCAAGCAGCTGCAGCTCGCTCACTTCACTCCCGCGGAACGCGCGCCGCTCGCTCACTGCTGCTAGAAGATCGTCTCAAGAACCGATAAAAAACCTTTTTCTTTACCATGAAACATCCCTCCTCCTCAGCGCGTCAGGTCGAGTCCTGTCAGGACCGACACGAACGTTACACACGGGCCAGAGCTCGCGCTTGAGCGCCAGCTGTTCGGTGTGCGCCACAGCGGTGGTGCACGTGACGTTTAGACCATATAACAACCAAAAAAAACGCGTATAAACTAGGGATGCACATTTTGAATTTTTTTCCTAACCGATAACCGACGCTCGTTAACCGATTATTAACCGTTAACCGATAAGATTAAGACGCTGGCAGCTGCACGGCCAAAAAAAAAAAAAAAATCGCTCCATTTTTTTTTTTTTTGCCGTTAAATGCACACGTGCGCTGCGCCGGCTGATCAGCGCCACATGTCACATCCTATCCACTGTGCTCTGTCTACTCAGATCGTCCATTAAAGAACTGTTTACAAAGTGCAGCCAAACACCAGGCCAGGCTGAAGGAACAGCAGTTCCTCTGTGGAGCTGCAGGAGAGCTGCAGGTGAACAGGCTGGAGAGAGCAGCCACCTCTTTTTTTTTTTTTTTTTTGCCGAAATACACACGTGCGCTGCGCCAGCTGATCACCGGCACATGTCACATCCACTGTGCTCTGTCTCAGCTGATCGTGCTCAGATCATCCAATATAGAACTGTTTTTATACAAAGTGCAGCTAAACACCAGGCTGAAGGTACAGTAGAGCTCCTCTGTGGAGCTGCAGGAGAGCTGCAGGTGAACAGGCTGGAGGGAGCAGCGACATCTTTTTTTCTTTTTTTTCTTCAGCGCCGTAGTTACAGGTGATGCACATCGATGTCTGTGTAGCTACAGTACATTTATTGTCTGACCTTCCTTCATGGGGGCTACTGCACATACTGTCAGTCCTCCTGTGTAACTTTTTGCTGCTAAATATAACTGAAGGCACGTTGAAGTCGGCACGTGTCGACACGCCCCCATGAGTTGACACAAAAGTAGCTAATAATAATTAAAAAATAACCGATATACCGATAGTAGTCAAAGTTCTTGTTATCGGTTAACGGTTAAACGGTTAATCATGTGCATCCCTAGTATAAACGCAAAAATGAGCTGAAAATGAAATAATGAGTCAGTTTTACACCAATCTGTGGAAACAGCCTAAACATGAATGAATGAGAACACAAGTTATACCACTGAACTACTTGGAGGATAAAAGTAATGACTACATAACTTCATGTTTGTGTTGAGGCATATTTACCGTTTTAACTCACTGTTAAACCACAGTGGAGGCTAAATACTGTGTAAGTCTAATGTGAAACAGTTATTTATTTATTAAGGGGAAAGTTCACCCAAAATTCAAATTTCAAATTATCTACTCACCCTCATGTCGACTAAGAGCTGTGAGAAGTTTCAGAGTCCTCCTTCCTTCTCTGAGTTATTGGGGGTCCACGCAGCAGGATTTGTCCATTCTCACAGCTCTTAGTAGACATGAGGGTGAGTAGATAATGAGTGAAATTTGAATTTCGGGTGAACTATCCCTTTAAATAAAGTAGCCTGATGAATTTAGAAGCACTTTTTTGTCCTTAAATCGAATCGAATCGTGGTATTGAATAAGTATCAAGAATCGTGGAAATTTACTAGTATTGTTATCAGTAAGAAAGTTCCAGCCTCGATGGCGAAACTGCAGGAATTGGCTTGGATATGTTGTTTTTCGTTAATATGGGGATCGATGCGTGTTGTCCTGGGCCAGTGGTTCGAATGGCGGGGCCAGTGATCTTCAAAAGCCACTGGCCCGGAGGGCCAGTGGCAAAAATCCCTTATTGTCTACCCCTGACATCAGATAAACATGTTCGGGTATTGGATTTTTCTGGTGGGGCCCTATGCAGCAACACACAGCTCTGCCAGCGCTCCTGGTCTAACGCTGGTAATGTACTGATTTTCAGTGAATATATCACACAGCCTCATGTCAAAAAGCCAGACTCTCCCTGTGCAGGCTGCAGGCTGCAGGCTGCTGGAGGACGACCCTCGTGGGGTTTTGTGCATCACTGAGCTTTAACAAATGTGTCAAGGGCGTTCCCTTCCTCATTAAACAGCTGTGTCTTAATTCTAGCATTGTTTACTTGTAAACATGGACGTGTTTATGAGCTCACGAGGAGGCTGAAAACACCACACCGACACGCATCATGTGTGTTGTTATGTTACTGATGCAAATGCAGGTTTTTTATCTATATTCCAGATTTCATCATTTCCTCCGTGCTCCTTTCGCTGCCTGTGTTTACACTTTACTCACAAGCTGACACACTGAAGAACCTGTGATCACACCCAGGGATACTTGTTCCCTCTGGGACCTACTTGGAGGTGGGACGGAGAGGTGGCGGCTGGGCGCTGTGGGGCTCTCCGTTGCCGTGGTGCTGGGCTGCGGTCGCGGCCTGAGAGGCGGGAAGAGCGGGGCGTGAGGGCGAGAGAGGGGAGGCGGGGCCATGGACGGGGGCTTGAGGCGGAGGGAGGGGGGGATGGTGAGGGCCCCGGGGGGAGGAGGCCTCAGCGTGAGACTCTGGAGCTGCAGGGGAGACCAAGAGAAAGATGTTCAGTCAGACCGCACACACACCTGTTCACCTCTGCTTTGATTCTAAATCCCTCCCTCAATTAGTGCTCGACCAGTCGTGGCTTAGCAGCCGTCACTAGGCACTGCAGGTATGTTCAACCATCACATCCTCTGATTTCAGCCACTTGAACTGTGGAGATGCTGCTTTTCTGCATAATAATAAACTGATTCACTTTTGTGATTTTACTTTTAGATTTTTTTTAGATAAAACATTTATGAATAGTAGTAACTGGAGTTAGATTTTCACAAAAATCTGAACTTTAAAGGGATAGTTCAACATTTTGGCAAACTGGTACATTGCCATAATCCCTATCGTCATAGCAGTAGGTTAATTACCCTTTAACTGTTGGTGCATGCTATTTTGAGATCTGCGGGGCAGAATGACACAGGTCCCCTGTCTCTCATCAAACTCATCAAATACACAATCCAACAACTCCAAAACACTCTCATGGACAAGTTGTGACCTGCACATTCACCACGCTATGAAATAATGATGTATAATTACAATTTGTAACATTACGACACATGAAGCAAATAAATAACTACTTGCGTTTTCACCAAGCAGCCATGTCTAGAATGTAGTTACAGCTTTGCATTTGCCTCAAAAAACCAAAAACAACTCTGTCTCACAATTTTACATTATTATCTCATAGTGTGGTGAATGTGCAGGTCACAGCTTCTCCACAAGAGCGTGGAGTTGTTGGATTGTGTAATTGTAGGTAATAAAAAACAACTTGCACCGACGATTAAAGGTAATAAACCTACAAGGGATTATAGGCCAGTTTGTCAAAATGCTGAGCTATCCCTTTAACTTTTGTTATCATTGCCAAATTCAGACTTCACCTCAATGGTTATGTCCAGCAATTAGAAGCATTATTAGTCTAAAATCCATAGTTTAAAAAACTCATCACATCTTTAAAGCTAATCTGTCATATCTGAATATGTGCTGTATACAGTGTGAAATCATAACTAATAGGGAACAACTGGAATTTCTACACAGACACATGAAAAGTCCAGTCTGCTCAGCTGCTCACCTGAGCGGAAGCAGGGTTAGAGGAAGAAGAGGAGGAAGGGGAGGAGGAAGAGGAGGAGGAGGATGGGGCAGGTCGCATAGCAGACGTAAGAATCAGCTGCAGGAAAGAAAGAAGAGAAGGGAGAGGGAGGAAGAGGAGATTGTGAGAGGAGAGCAGGGATTAAAGCACAGAGTCTGATCACACTGACGGTGAATGAGTGTGTGAGTTCTAATCATCATGTTTCTTCTTAAAGGACAATTCCGGGCAAATTCAACATCGATGAATGGGAGCGGATGGAAGTTCCGCTGCTTAGGCTGTTTACATCCTCAAAACCCTGGCCTGCTGTGGCGACTCAAACATGCACCGAAAGGTTTATTTACTTCAAGCAAATCAAGAGTTGATATTCATGTGTTTATGGCACAAACAGGAGCTTCCGACTGCATGTAAACACACCAAACGCGTCAACTCGGGTCTCGCGCGAGACTCTGCAAGACTTTGAATTAGATCTAGTTTTACAAACATGTCGGCTTGCTTGAAGTAAATAAACTTCTGGGTGCATGTTTGAATAGCCATCTGACGCTGTCTGTGGAAAAAATTGCGGCTTTGAGGGATGTAAACAGCCTAAGCAGCGGAACTTGCATCCGCTCCCATTCATCGCTGCCGTGGCGATCCCGGGACAAACACAACTACCGCAAAACAGGAGACATTAAACTGAAAATCTTCAGATTCCTTCTTTTAGACCTAAAGTTGAATTTGCCTGGAATTGTCCTTTAATGTTGTAACATGATAAACTGATGGACAATTTGAAAATGACTGCTTGGTCATAAGATATTTTTTGTTCCCTCAGCTGTTTGAGAAGTATATTTTCAGCCTGAAAACTCATCTGTATTTCCTATGTAACCTGAACACATCATGAAACTCTGACCACGCCCCTCCCTCCCACTCCCTCCTGCTCCCCACCACTGCCTCATTTAAATACTGGTCAACTTTACTTCTGGGGGCTGCCAGATCGAGATTACATGTAGACATGTAAATGTGTGTGTGCGTGTGTGTGCATTTACCATCTGAGCTTTCAGCAGCACCTGGTCTTGGCCAGACCCTTTCAGACCTTTCCCTAGGAGCAATGTCTGCTGGGATACCCTCTGCCTGACAGGAGAGCTGCTCTGATTGGCTCGCACAAGGCCAGGTGTACCCACAGGATGAGCCTGTGATACCTGTAATAAAGAGGGAAAAACCCTGTCAGTTTAGGATAATTTCATAATTTCGTGATGAGCTGGTTCCAGAGGCCACGCCCACCTCCGCTGGAAACTGGAGTTCATTAACATTAGAACAACAATCCTCTCAGCTGGTTGGATGAGAGCATTGCTGATGCAAGGACCCTTCTATCAGACATCAGCACTGACTGCACCCAGACCGCAAAGGCAGTTAACATCTAGACAGGGTTCACACTGGAATCAGAAGCTTTGACACTTTTGATTATACAGCTGTTACTCACCACATGTGTTCAGCTTTCTTATGTTAGTTAATACTTAGAGTTACTGTTTCAACTTCATCCATCAATAAGATACCTTCACCCTTTCAATACTGTTGTTATAAATCAAAATATTTACTATGCATTTGCCACATTGCTATTGCAAATATGATAATGGTTTCAGTTGGAATGGTAATTTTTGATGGATGATGATGATGATGATGATGATGATGATGATGATGATGATGATGATGATGGTGTGGTTGTTTGGTGTGAAGCAAACAAACAAGTTAATTTACATCTAGAGAATATGATCTATAGACAGTGGTGTCTGTAGCAACACAACACTTATGGTGCTAACAGCTCACAACAATGTGTCACATTTTACAGTCATGCAAAAAAAAAAAGAAAAAAAGATGAATCTTGTTGCCCTACTAGTAGAGACATATAAACACAAACCTCTGATTTTTTAAACTAAATTTCTCTCCCATCAAAAAAGTATCAATGAAGTCAGGGGGTGGGGGCCCATTTCAGTATTTTTTCAGGGGGCCCAGAATTCCTAGCAACGGCCCTGCTCACAACCAGTGTCTGAAAATTGTCTTTACCAAATGTGACCATTCATCACTTAAAAAAAAGAATCTGCATCATCCTTTAGCATAATAGAGCACGGTGGGCTGTGCAGTGTTTTTTATGTATGCACTGAAGTCCGTTCCTCAGAGTTAGAAATAGAAACAGTTGTTGCTCAGATTGACCGTTTGGCAGGAGAAGTCTGACTTATGAAAGTCAACATATTATTTATCATTGCATCAATGCATGGAAAGTTTGCTCCGTCATAGACAGCAGTGGATCCCCGCGATGATCCAGAGTCACAGCAAAGTGAAATTTTAAAACATTTGAAACTTCTTTAGCATGACAAAATATCAAATATTACACAACAATTTATCAGCAAAGCATTGATTATTTGAAACCTCAATGGGAGAGGTGGGCACTGCTGCAGGGGCGGTTTTAGACATTTCTATTTTCTCCACTGGAATCTGCTGTGAAGCCAAGGTGACAGCACCTGCCATCCTCCACTGAAGAGCAAGCTCAAAAGATTTCAGAACCATATTTGAATATTTGATTCAACACCAGATTTTTTTTGTGAAGAATTCCTTTAACTGCATAAAACTGCACCGTGGGCACCTCTGAGGCGGTGGGGGTGGGTGAGAGGAGGACATCCGCCACACTTATGTCATTTATGGACAACACCTCTCAGCAGCAGACGGGTACATTATTCCTATTCAAACTGTGTATAGTAGTGTATTTACATATATTTTACTACATTGTCTTTATAGTTTAATAAATGTATTATTGTACTCTTATTATTTCAGTTTCTATCACTTCTTGTCTCTTGTTTTCTACCTTGTATGCTTGACCTGCTGTTGATTGGAAATCAACAGAGGGACAAACAAAGTCTTGTCTTATGTTGAGATGGTTAAAATTGTGAAGTATCACATTCAGTCTTTAACAGACAAAGACCCCTGGTACAGTAAGCTACTATAGGTGCATGTAGGTGAGTGCATGCGCTTGTGTGAAGCACATAGAGGCAGAGACGTGTGACCTGAGACTGAGGATGTGAAACATCAGATCAAAGCAAACTGGGAGGAAACTGTAACCCACACACTCACAGACGAAGACACACACACTGACCGAGACAAATGCGCACAGACTCACCTACACTTTATCTTCACTGTCATCTTAGTGTTCAGATCATTTATATACATGAACTAAGAGACGTATGACTCCAGCATTCCTTTTTAAAATGAGGCATGTTTCTGTGTGTCCGGGCCTCTTGGTGAGGGCTAATCTGTTTGTACGTGCTCTGAAAGGTCAGAAGTGAACAGGATTAAGGTTCAAATCATCTGAGCTTGGAGAGCAGTGGTGAGCTTTTAATCTGGAGTGGGCACCACATTATACTCAGACTTCTGAGATTTCTACAGACTCATTTCCATACCAGTGTTCTTCAGTGTTAAAGCTCCATACAGTATAAAGGTAGATGTCCATGTGTAGTGTGATTATAAAGCAGCTCTAGGTTCTATATTAATACTGTGAAAGTATCAAAACCTCAGCCCTCAAAGAAATGCACGCAGTCTGTATTCAGAAACTGAACCTTAAAACCAGCCATCAGGACTTCCTGTAACTTTGTGATGTCACAGCAAACCACAAGCCCTGCCCACCTGGAGCCACCATCCAAACATACAGGATTTGTTTTTTCTGCTTTTTCTACCCTTTTTTTTATTGGATCACTCCGAAAATAGTCAGCCAATCAAAAGAGAGCTTCAGAGCCTCCTGTCTTCTGATTGGCTGACAGTTCAGCTCCAGAGAGTTTCTGAGAGAGGAGATGTAAAACTAGAGTGTGATGGTTTTAGTTTTTTTTTAAACAACATCTCATTGACACTAAATGAAACACCGGAGAAGTTTGCAATTTCATGATAAAAACACCCATAAAATAAATAGAAATGACATAGGCCTACAATCTGAAATTGGTTAAATTGTATTTTAATTTGTGACCAATCTGATTAGTAAAGTCATCTTTTGTGAAAAAGATAAAGAATCTGGCCAGACATTTGCCAATTATCACTTTTTAAAATAAATCTAACCCAAGCTTCTGTGTCTCTACCATCTTCAGTTACTGATGTTTTCTGTTAGATGATGCTGTATTTGCATCTTAACAACAAACAGTCTCATCTTTAATATTCAGTTCTAGCATCTTTTAGAAAAAATAGAGGAAAATATTGGTTGTAAGTAAAATATATTTCCTTGAGAAATCTACTTTATTGGCACATTTTTTCAGCCCTGAGTAACGTCTGCAGGTCTTTCCTCTCTAGCTGCAAAAACCCAGGGCAATAAAAACAGTCTGCAGAGCACTGCCTGCACCACTTACTGCTGCCGCTTAATATTGCTTTGAGCAGAGTAATAAGTGAAGGTGACTCAGTTGAGTGCATCATCAACAGCTCTCTCAGCTCAGATCGTCTCTTGTCTGGATGACGCTGTTGGTTTGTAGAGTGGGAGCGAGACACAGGTTCATAATAGACAAATAACAAGGGGTTGGTGTCCCAGTAAGCCATGACAGTGAGCCAGTGTACACAACACTGGAGTGCTGTGACACCTAAAAGGAATACAGTTGTTTTTAATGTATAAGCAATGTGTGAGTCTGTGAACTCTGGGATATGTCTGTGATGCTGTGTGTCCCTCGTGTGTTCTTGTAACACAACATTGCAGCAGCAGACATGACACCTGTGTTCACGCTGTGGCGGCTGCAAACTCAAGTGTTGACTCAAGGACTTTTTGATGAAATGTTCCCTCAGAGCAGAAATTGTTAATAGTGAGGAAGTCGCTGTGTGTCGCACTTCAACACAAGTCACACTTGAACTTCCCATGGGATTTTCCAGTGTTACTAGAAAAAAAACATGAGGCAAGGCAAAACATCTGGATGTGGGAATATAATGGAACGACATTTCCCATGATAAACTTGACATAACAACCTCTTTTTCATTCATTATGCACGACTGAACCGGCTTATGTAAAACCATCTTTTGCTCTTTTACATTGTTTTGTTGTTTATAACACAAAGGAACACAACTAAAGCAGCAGTTTGACAAGGCATGAGGATGCTACATGCACACAACCCAAAGTGTGAATAGAAGCCCCTGTGTCTGGCAAAGAAACATAAAACATATAAACCACAGTGCGTGACTTTTGCAACAGGCTCCGATCAAATGAGACCATAATCACCACCTAACATAAATGTGTCCTGTCTTTGTGCTATGCTAACACCTGGTCTTAAAGGAGACATATTCTTCCCCCTTTCCACAAATTAAAATAGTTCCCAGGTGTCTTAAAGACATGTCTGTGACATGCTTTGGTTAAAATACCCCAAGGATCAAACATCATCCTCTCAAAACAGCCCTGTTCAGAACGGCTGGTTTCAGTACCTGTCTCTTTAAAGGGATAGTTTTGGCGAATTGGAACATTACGATGGGGCGGTGTTTAGCTCAGTTGGTAGAGCACCCGCCCCATGTGTTGAGGCTACAGTCCTCGCTGCAGGCGGCCCCAGTTCGAGTCCCGCGTCGGACGGCCCTATACTGCATGTCATTCCCCCCATCTCTGCCTCCCATTTCCTGTCACACTCTCAACTGTCCTGTCAAATAAAGGCATAAAAAGCCCAAAAAATATATATAAAAAAAAAAAATTGGAACATTACGAGACAGAGTTGCTTTCTAGGTAATTTCATGCAAAACCACTGATGCATGTTCCCATTGAAGGCAGTTTTTCGGCAAGCAGTCTCTGCATTTGCCTAAAAAAAAATCCGGTCTCATAACGTTTCGTTATTATCTCATGGCGTGGTGAATGTGCAGGTCACAACTTGTCCACCAGAGCGTTTTGGAGTTGTTGGATTGTGTATTTGATGGGTTTGATGAGGGAAACGAAGAAATCCCATTAGCCCGTGTAGCATAGCTTTGAGCAGCTCACGGCTCTGCTCCACGGTTCTAAAAATAGCTTGCACCGACAATCACAGGTAACTACAGTAACCCACTCCTACTGTAAGACTATAGGGAGTATGCCAATGGGCCAATTTGCCAAAATGTTTAACTATCCCTTTAAATGCAAATGAACCACTGCTTTCCGGTCCCATGCAAATTCAAATCCTAGTTACATCACTGGAAGACAACTGAGGGAACAGCTCGTAAAACCATGTGGATTTCAACCTAGAGAGCCTGCACATTGGAGATTCTCTTGTCAATTTTCACATTTTGGGGATGGAAGGCAAGACAAACACCCAGATATATAGATATATGTTAAAGAGCCTTCCAAAAGTTAAAGCGTCCCCTTTAACTTCGAATGGATCATATGAAAATGAGGGTGTGTTTTCTCTGGAAATTCATTGTGTGTGTGTGTGTGTGCTTCTGTTACCTGTCTGCCAGGTGGACTGGCTGGTGTATGAAAGGGCGTGATGGGTGTGGAGGTCGGCGTGGACACGGGCCTCGTGTTCCCATTGGTCAGGCTGGTGGAGGTCTTGGTGGACATGGTGATGTTGCTGTGCGTTGCAGGAGAGGAGGATGAGGCGATGAGGGAGGCCACGCTGGAGGCAGCGAGGGAGCCGGAGGACGTGGGGGCGAGAGAGGAAGAGGAGGCTTTGGAAATGCTGCTTGGGGAGGGGAGGATGGGGCGCGAGTATGTGCGGAGGGTGGGGGCCGCGGTGGAGGTGAGCTTAGGGGGAGCCGGGACCAGGATGTGGGGAGATGCCGCCGCCGCCGCCACCGCTGCCGCCTTCGGGCCATGGGTCGCGGACACGGAGGGGGCGGGGGTGAGCGGGGGAGGAGGGGAGGAGGTAGTGGGGGTCAGCACGGGCGCGGGGGAGTCCAGGAGCATGGGGTTAGGGGTGAGTCGGGGTGGGGTGGGGGTGGCCGGGGTGGAGGGGTCAGGAGTGGTAGCGGAGGCCTGAGGGCTGGTCCCATTGGTGGCCTCTCCGTGGTCTGAAGAGGTCTGTCCAACCAGCTCCCTGTCCATCCTTCAACACTGTAGCACTGCAGGCACACACATAGATAGAGTTATTTTTTTTATTTTTTATTTTTTCTTTATTGAACGTGTCAAGAGTAAAAACAAAACAAACTAATTAACAAAAATAAAAACAATGAATAAATGTATATTAAAGGGACAACGAGGAGTTTTGGAGAAGCGAAGTGAATAAATTCCTCCATATTAATCAAGGATTAAAGTCAGAGGTTCAAAGAAATTACACGATAACACCGCCTGCAGCATTTCCGCCAATATAATACTAATGGATCGAAAAAAGCCATTAACAAGTGAAAAACTGTTTTAGTCAAACTCCTCGTTGTCCCTTTAAAATATATATTCCAGATCATTTGTACAGTCCATAAAATAAAGAACAAAGACACTAGTCCATCTCATAGAAACTCAGTATTTTGTTTCTAAATAATCTCTTACATTTAGCTGAATTGCTACATGTTTTCAGCTCATGGCTGCAGTTGTTCCACAGATTAACTCCTTTTGTTGTGACACAGTGACGTTTCACGTTTTGTGGTTTTTTCAATAGAGCTGCTTACTTTCTCTGGGTTGAAACAACCCCTGGATACTGCTACAGGTAATTGCTGTTTTATTACTTTATACATGATTTGAATAGTTTTGAGATCAACCAGATTGTGGAATTTTAATATTTTTAATTTGATGAAAAGTGGATTTGTAGATTCCCTGAAGGTTTTTTTTTTTATTAACAATTCTTATTGCTCTTTTTTGGAGCAAAAAGATTGGTTCTATATTGGTTTTATATGTGTTCCCCCACACTTCCACACACTAGATAGATATGGATGTGATCCAGAGAATAACTCTGAATGGGTTTTCTCTGAAGTCTGGTGTTTGCCTCAGTGGACGACTGCGCCCTCTGAGTGGACTTATAGTGTAATCATTTCCTAAGACATTTCCTAGAAACAACAATGTGATCCGGCACAAATATCAAACAAAGGTTCACGTTATCTTGGTCAGAGTTTAGTTACGTTGAATCCAGAAGCAGCTGTTGATGCTCAGATGTGAGTTTTTAGTTTCTATTCTAGTTTTTCCAGTTGATCATTATCTTCCAGTGAAATGGCTTCCTTTAAATTTACAATTAGAGACTTTATTTTGCATGTGAATCTGAATGAAAGTGTTGGATTTGTGTGTTAGCAGCATTCACAAATCACTGGAGCTGAACCAACGGACAAGTCTGTATTTAGTAAGCAGCACCAGATCCTAAGGTTCCTCCCATGAGAATATCTGTTAATAAAGTGGAAGTTACAGACTGTTATAAAAAAAAGCTTGAGTTTCCTGGAAAGAGCTGCTCTGTCAAGGCGTGAAAAACCTGTTAATGCAAACACCTGAGGTCAGAGCTAACGATGATAAATCAAGAAACCCTCTGAGCAGTATTTCTAAAATACTGTTTGACATCTTAGAAAGAGTTTTCCTCCAGCCACGAGAAGCAACGGTAAGAAAAAAGCCAAAAAAAATCCTTAAAACAAATATTATGTCTCACTAAACTGAACGTCAATCCACACCTGAGGATAAAACTACAACCTGAACATAAAATATTGTTTTTTTTCTGCAGCGGTTTGATCGACTGTAAGTGGAAGGTCTGGTTAGTTTTGAGGAGAGGATAATGTGGCAGCTGCAGCTTCATCTCCACCACCGATCAGACTGGAGTGAGAGTTTTACACCACAACACTGACTGTAATTTCACTCTGAGCACTGACGGACACATGACGCCGCTACTATCAAACTTCAGCCGTATGTTTTGGATTGGAGCCATGGCAGCGGTTGACCTGACCCCACACTGTAAAGAAAACAGAAAACTCATCCTGCAGGCAGCTACAGTGGGAGTGTGGTTCTCCGGCTGAGTTTAGAATCACATCAGGAAGCTTTTTATCCCCTCGCCTCACTATCTGATCAGTGCATATATTTACATTTTTTGGACAAAAACCCGGGAAAACAACTGATTTAACTGGTGTTACTACACAAATTGTTCCATAGTTTCTAGTGATATTTTTTCAATACTACAGATCCAATGTGTTGCACACAAGAAACCTGTGACAGGAAAGAAATTTACAAAGGAAAAGTCAGGCAGCAACATTAACATTATTAATATAATTCACTTTTTTTTTTTAATGACTAAACATTGTTTCAAAGGTTTCAATCCTCTTGACCTTTAGAGAATGAAGTTATTCTGTAAAGGTCAAGGGTTTAAAGATACGTGGATCAACAGATTTCCAACCCTTTGAGATACACAAACCATCCCCAAACATGAGAGCGTTCTGTTACAGCATCATCAGAGCAACTGCAAAGACCCAGCTCATAAACCACCAGCTGGAAATCTCCTCCCAGTATGAAACCAAATGTGACCACCGCAGAGAGGCAAATCAGTCACTTCTTCAGCTTTCTTTTGGACTTTATGACACAATTATAACATTTTTACGTATCTGAAAAACACTCAATGATTTTGCAGAACAGCGACTATAGTGCAAAACTAAAAGGCAACACAAATACAAATAGGCCTACTGTAATACTTAAAGGTCTCATACAGGTATGTCCATGTGTAGTGTGATTATAAAGCAGCTCTAGGTTCTATATTAATACTGTGAAAGTATCAAAGCCTCAGTCCACAGAGAAATGCACACAGCCTGTATTCAGAAACTGAATCTTACAACCAGCTGCCAGGACTTCTGTAACTTTGTGATGTCACAACAAAGCAGTCAGCAAGACCCACGTGTCTCATATTGCCTGAATATTTTCATTCAATCACTCAGAAAACAATTAGCCAATCAGAGATACTCCGAGCTCCTCTGCTGATTGGAGGACTGACCTGACGTCTAACAGAGGAAATGTGAAACCACACAGTTTGCTAGTGGGAAGATGATCACTGTCATTATTGAATAATTAGAGTCTTGATTCATTTATAAATGGTTATATATAAATTGACTATAAATCCAAAAACGTGTTTCCAAGCCACACAATGGCATCTTAGGCATTTCAGAACCTAAAACTAGTGAATTTATGTCACCTGAGTTAAAGTTCTAACTATTAATCAATAATCCTCCCATAATCGATCAACAGAACAGCTGTTTCAGGACTTGAATTACAGTGTATGGAATCTGAACAGTTCGAATCAGGCACCGTGGGGTAAAAGGAGGAGCAGCATGATGTCCCTTCACTCCCAAGTTTTCAGAGCAGTTGGGCTGCAGACATGTGGAGGTGGGTGGACAGCAGGAGGAGTGTGCACGGGGAGGGGGCTCGGTCTGCAGCCTGAACTCAGCTCAATCCACGCAACATCACCGCGCAGGCAGGTGCCACTCCACGCACAGTGGGCAGATGCTGACATCTGGCCCGCAGGCTGGAGCCTACACGCTGAACGCACCAGCCTCACTTTTTTTTCATTGTGGCGTACGATGAGGGTGATAGTAGCCTAAGAAGCCACTAGTGCACACAGCCAGGCCAAGAGATCATGCATGTGACTATTAAAAAAAAAAAAAGAAAAAAAAAAAGATGGAGACAGGCCTTCACAGCGGACAAGTCTCACGATAATAACATTTTGGGGATTTGTCATGACCACGTTCTGCGTAAAGCTTCCCGGCCACCTACCTCTGAAATCGGTGTCGTCCTGTAGGTTATTCCCGGTGTCTTCCATCCGAAAGTGAGAGCATGTTTATAAAGTCCGCGGCTGTGTTATCTGATCAACGGGTCTGGGTTTCTCAGCAGGGTCGACAGGCTGAAATGGGCGTGTATGAATCCTCACTTCCTCGTCTGACAGCGTAAGAGCCGCTGTGAAGAGCGCGTCACCCTCCCTCCCTCCCCCAGACAATAATTCCAGCAGCAGCCTCACCTCAGATTGTCTGAGCCCCGAACTGAGCCGCAAACGCAAAGTTGCAAAGCAAAAACAGGCCCCGTGTGTGATGTGCAAGGGGTTGTGTGTGCGTATGTGTGTGTGTGTCGCACTTTGTTTAAGGCTTCATCACAGCCCGGGCTTTTTTTTTTTTTTGTTCCGGCGGAGCAGTCGGTAAATCCAGCATCCAGAGGGGGGGATCCGCGTGGCCGCCGTCCTCCGGTCTTCCACCACCGTCACACCTGCCGGGTCTGTGGTGGGAATCAGCCCGGCTCTGGGCCACCGTGTAGCGGCTGCGAGGGGCCTGCTCGGTCCGCTAGTGGAGAAATGCAATGGAAGGCAGTTTCTCACAGGGCGACACAGGCGAGACAGCACCACTCAGAGCTCAGGAGGACCACGAAGACTGATACACGACGAGAGTTGCACCGTGCGCACTGTGCGTGCAGCGGTGAGACAGTGTCCGCACTGAGCAGCACCACTGTTACTGAGCACGACCAGGTGTCCACAGAATTCACACAGCAACATATGGAAAAACAAAACAAAATGCTGCATGTCTGCTTGTTATTGCATCGTTATAACTGATGGTAAAGTGCAAACACCTGCTTAACGGTTACTGTAACCAACAGTGACACATCATCAGATCAAACCTACTCTGCACCATGAGCAGCACTGTCCTATATAGGCCTATTCTTTTAGTTTGTATTGTTGTGCATTAATTTTGTCTGATTCAACAAAATCTCTCTTCCCTGTACTGTAGGAAATAACTCTTCCACTGCTGGGTAAAATAAAGTGGAGTTTAAAGTAGTAAAGTAGTTGCATCTTGCAGTGTGAAGGTGCATAGAGGAGATGATGGTTGTAACAGCGTCACGCTCACCAATAAGGAATAACATTAGAGTTATGTGATCAATATCGTGTCCACTCCCTCCCTAACCATGCACATGGCGTGTCAGTTTTACAGCCAAAAAGCAAACAAACAAAAAATGTTATTTTAGGTATTGGACCAGGTCTATAGATACATTTGTAGTTTGAATTAGGTAACTTGTATAAGATTAAACAGCAGACTCTTAGGTAACATGAGTAAATTTACTGTTCATTATAAGCCACAGCTCGTTTGGTTTAGTTTAACAATTGCTGACAGGGGTGGAGATGGTTGTAACAACATATACCTTTGTTGTTTATGACGTGTCCAGTGCTTTAAGTGGGAAAAAATAAGTGCCGGTACTCCCCTTTCCAGCTGTTGGCTGGTAAATTAGGCCTCCACTGCACATCATTAAGTGACAGGTTACTGTACATTCAAATATGATGCTGATTTAAAAAACAAACAAACAAACAAAAAAAACGTCCAATTGAACTTTCCAGATTAGAAGTATTTTCTTGTAAAAATCCATCTGTGAATAATGTATGATGACAAATGAATCAGTGTTTGTTATTTGAAGTTAACCCACTTCATAAAGTGTCTCCATCCTGTCTTAATTGCTGTCCTAAATTATAACATGAGTTCACCACTGTAACTGTTTCTAAACATTTACAACAGTAAAGTCAATAAACTCAATATCAAAACAAATTAAAATTTTCAAAAATTTTGAATGATTATTTATTCCAGATTGACTACATACATGCAGGTAGCATGTTTTAGATTTATTTGGACCTGGTTGGTCTCATTTTTTGTTATTTGTGTCCAGATAAACAGTAGCTTCATTGTTCTAACAAGACAACAGCAACAGTTTCAGATTTCATCTTTAACCAAACATTTTGAGAAATATGTTTTAATTTGAATACAGTAAGTGGAAGGCTTTGTTGGTAGGCTATAAGATTAAATGGCTTTAGCTCAGATTTTAGTCTCCACATTCAGTCTCGTCCGCAACATGAGTTGTGAAATTTACTGTTCATTATAAACAGAGGAGCAGCGGAGAACAGAGCAGGACAACAGAACCGTGGTTTGGGTGAAAGAGGCATCACTTCACAAATCGGTTAGAGAGAATGAGAACAGGACAGAGTGTCCAGACTCCCGGTAACTTACGCCGTGAAAAGTCCCGGTTGTTGTTTCCGTACCGGTCAGTACCGGCCCACTTAAAGCACTGTGTCCATCATCTTTCCTGGAATTGTACATGGGCTATGAGCTGCTTCTGAGCTCCTGCTGGAGGTTCCCATTCATACGTGTTCACCATTCATCAGCATTACCAGAATAGTTCTTTAAGAAAGCTCTGGCTTTATAGGATCAACACCACTGACATTGTTCAGTGATGAGTTCCCCATGCTGGGTTACAACCTACCTGGTAGTGGGGTAGGTTGTAACAGAGGCACTCCTTGTATTTGATAGCCAATTCTGTAACATAGATTAAAGAGTTTATGGTACTGCTATATGTAGTGGACACACAAGTGGACTTTGTGTCCAAATTTGAGAGCCATATGAACACTTACACACAAGTTATAGGAGCTGAGACAAAAAGTGTTACAATCATCCCAGGTGTCCCCTGAATAAGAATAAAAATGTCCTCTTGGACATACTCAATTTGTATATTTATTAAGTACTCAGATTCCCAACCCCTAAGAAGTAGGAATACCAAAAAGACTTGAGTGCAGAATTCAAAGTATTATCAGCAAAACTTGACTACTTAAGTAGCAAAAGTAAAAACACCCTCATGCAACATTCTGTTACCGCATCACAAACTTATTAAGAATGACTATGTGATATGTGAGCAGTATTTTAAAGTTAGCTGTCCCAGTTGTGGCCAGTTATGAATTGGTTTCTATATTCAATATAGTTATGTTACATTCATGAAAAGGCATATAGGCTATTTAACAAAATGATCAAATAACTCCACCTGTCAGATGTAGTTGATTCAATATTATAGGTCTACAACACAAGGATCTATATGTTAAAATTGATTGTTGATCCCACACCACAAACTTTGACATGTCATTACACAGAGTGGGCTTCAGGTCAAGGCTCATAGCGACCTTTTGACAATGTAACTTCCTGTTTGTTAGGATCTAATATTCCTACAAGAGTTGTTGTTGTCAACACTTCAAGCTATACCAAAAACTTCAAATCTGCTCTTCTAGTAAAACTCAACACTATTATTTTGAATGTTTTAGAAATAAATGTTGTATCCTCGTCATGTCTAAAGGGCCTTTGCGTTGGATGTGTCTGTTCCCTTTAAAACACTTTGCACATCTTTTAAAAGTTGCCCATAATCTGACAGCATGTGGTCATGAGACCGGTGCAGAGTCGTGTGTCGGTAATCGGATGAGCCTCTGTCATTAAACTGGACTTGGCTCTGTCCAGCTCATCACCCACTGACAAGTACTCTGCTGCGTCACTGCTTTTAATCTGCAGAGGAAAAGCTGCGCACAGACAAGCACTACCATACCGGAAACCAGGAGCCCTGCCTTCAAAATAAAATGCAGATTGTGAACTATCTTTTAAGTTGGATCTAAATCATTAACAAAAACTTTCGATGAGTTTTGTCAGCACAGCAAGTGGTGTCAGGGTCTCCTGTGGGCACAAAAAGGAACACTGATTGTGAGTATAGTTCCTTCCTTTTCTCTCAAAAAGCTTAGCTCAGTCAGAATCAGAACACCTGGAAATGGATCTCGACCAGTGAAGGAGGTTGACTAGAATCCTCCAGAAGAAAACAACATCCTCAAAGAAACTCACAAGAAAATAAACTAGAAAATGACAATTTCCAGTGGCAGCAAGAGAAATATCCTCCCCGGTGGAGTAGATGAAAGGTGCTTAGCTTCACCAGACCAAAAATAAGACTGCCTCTCAGAGACTAATAAATCCACAGAAAACTTTATCAAGTCTCTGTAGCAGAGGGACAAGGAGAAGGAAGTGATGGGGGACCTGCATGAAGACTGGGAGAGAGAGCAAAGGTCAACAGAAAAAAAGAAGAAGTGGTTAGGAATGTCTTTTGACATGGTCAGCAAACAGGAAATAAAAACATTTTTGTTCACTTGTAAGGGTCAAATGGGGGCGGCCATGACCCTCAAATATACTTTACTGGTATTTAGTGTCTCTTTCACAGAAATGTAGCCTTCACTGTTGCTGCTTTAATAAACTAACTACTTTAATAAGATGACTTTCATCCTGTACAATCCATTATAGTAGCTACAGGGAAGTGCAGTTTTATGCGTGCTATTCCTCACATATCACACACGACTATAACAAGTGGGGAAGCACAGCCTTACGCATGCAAGCTGTGGGTCTAGACAGGTTTGTGTTTCATGTCATGGATTCTACACAACATTGGAAAAGACTCTGCTCCATGTTGACATGAGTAGGCTACTTCACATAATTTGTGCATGGATCAGTGAGTTACACATTCAAGATGTAAACTTCCTACTGCCAGGGGTGTTTCTAGACACTCTGGAGGCCCCAGGCAAAAGGCACCCCACCACCACCACCCACCCCCAAGGCCAACATCATTTACCGTTAAAGTGACTACGATGACTTTTGGAAAGCAGAAGTGTTTTCACACTACATTTCCCATGAGCCTCTGCGCGCACGGTGAAATTCTTGGACCGGCGCAAGACGGACGAAAGTGAATTTGTCAAGAATGTTTCCATGGTTTTCCATAAACGATGCCAGCGATCCGGTTGTGTTATTCCCATGAGCTCCCAGGCAGCGTCCAGGAAACCAGGAAATGCTGGGCGAGTTGACCACTAAATAATAATAGCCTATCAAAATAACTTTAAAGATAAAACAATATATTTAGCCTCTAAAATTGACCCATTAACAATAATGTAGATTGACTCTTTTATAGCCAAAAGCAAATTTATAATTAATCCAAAACCATTGATTCGTGATTCATTTTGCAGTAATGATGCATCATGTACCAGAAAATTGAAGGAGAATATTTTCCTCTTCAACAAACAAATTAGTAGGCTAACAGTTTGGACAAGACAAAGCTACTGATGCTACTGACAGCAGATTTGATGTTGATATCAGTGTTAGCATTTGACAACAAATGCATTATTCTAATGTTAATGGGAGAAATTAACGTAAAACATTGGCGTTGGTATCACTAACCCGATAACAGTGTATAGGCTACTATGGGTTTTTGTTGTTGTGATAAAATAGCCTAACGTAAAGTTTTATTTTGAAAGTCTGTACCGGAAGCAGTATTCCAGTTGATTCGACTTGACACCGGCGTTGATAAAGTGAAAGCTCCATAGCAACCGAATCACCACAGAGGAAAAGTTGAGATTTTGTGTTTTAGTGTGAAACCGTGTGAAACAGAAGAGGAGCAGGAGAAGATGCTGCGGAGGCTGCAGACAGGAGCGTCCCAATGACGTCAACATGTCCGCGACTAAAGATATCAAACCCAGACCAGTGGAGGTAACGAGAAAACCAGTGGAGAAGACCAAGCCGGTGCCGGTGAGAGCGGTGAACGGAGCAGAGAGTGAACTCAGAGCACCCGCTGTGCGGAGAGGCCGCGCATCGAGCTGCCCCAGGTGTCCGCAGAGGGACCGGTGTCCGCAGAGGGACAGGTGTGACAGGACCACCACCACCTCCACTTCCACCTGTGCTGCACACACCAATGGGACACAGAACTCAGCCTCCAAGGCGAGTTGTGAGAGGAGGAGAGCCAGGTCCACCTCCACCGCCCCCAAACCCCCTCCCCAACACTGGTCCAAGACTAACCCGGACTGCCGGAAGGCGAGCAGCGGTGTGAAACCCGCAGCTGTCAGCCCCAAGAGCCGGGAAACGAGCACCTGTCAGCGGCAGCAGCGGGGCGTCAGGGCCGAGGCCAGGTGTTCAGATCAGAGGTCAGACATCTATGGATTCGATCTTTGCAATGGCTTTTGATATGACAGTGATTCATCTGATTTTAGGTTTCACTTCTGAACTATTAACAAGTCAATATAACTTTTATTGACTTGTTGATCTACCTGTTTATAGCCTATAATATGCTTAGCCTATTATATAAGCCATTAAATAAGGGTATAAGTGTGTTACATGTGATTTCTCATTCCATCCTTAATCTGAAGTCTTTTCAGTTTATCAACCTTTTCCATATCCTCTCACATAGCCTAAGCCTGAGTCCTTTACCAAAATGAGATAAAACTGTTTGAGAATAAGTGGAAAAAAATAATAACAAAACCGGCACACTGCATAAAAAAATAATTTAAAACAGTAAGATAAACCACAAGGACAAATAAGAAAGATTTAAAAACATTAGGCTAAATGTAATGACCATAAAACATGAAAACAGCCCCGCTACATTTTTAAAAAGTATTTTGCACAATATTATAACCACGCAAGCAAAAATAATTAAAATACAGTGAACAGGATGTGCAGGTGAGATAAAGAAACCCAGAAAGATTCATAAAAGGAAATCTCATCTAAGAAACATGAAAACAAAAAAATTAAAGACCACAGCAGCAAACGGAACAAACAAACATGGAAACATCAAAAATCATGAAGCAAGAGTAACTCAAAAATCACATTTAGAACACAACGACAAAACAACAATGTCACGATTACTTGTTTTCACAATTAATCGTGGTATTTAACGCCACAATTAATTCATCATAAAGATTCCTAAATACCGTTACTCTCTCAGAAAGATGATGTTGGAACCATATTGGCAGATGTGCGCAAAAATAAAGGCAAATGCACAGATCTATACTGGTCCATTTAACTAACGCAACATTGAATTGGTAGGGATTTAAATGTTAGAGTGTCATTTTTAATTTCTAAAAAGCAAAACAAAACAAAAAAAACTATTAAAATGAACACAAATATTTGGTATAGATGACAATTTATGACCTGAATATTCCAAACATTTCCCCTGGGGGGTTAATAATTGGTCATATATTAAAAGATACTTGAAATATTTTGTGTAAACAATGAGTAATGTGATTGTTTTTTGACTATTTGATTTTACACATTCATAGTGTTGTGAAATTAATGAATGCTTAATAATTGTGATAATCGTAACACCGTGATTATTTCTCTGACAGTAATCGTACCAAGAAAATCTATAATTGTGACATCCCTATTTGTAAACAACGCAACAGAATTTCACAGGAGTGTGGTATAGTCTTCAGGACTGTAAAATGATGAGGATCCAGTGGTGCCTTCAGGAGGCTTCCTCAGAGTCTGTGCAGTGTGTAAAGGTGAAAAATGTGTGGAAGTGTCCTGGTGCTAAAGTGTCCTGCTTCCCACTGCTGTCTGCAGCCATCTGTTGCACTGGATTAATCCCACACGCTTTACCTCCCACTGGCATGACAGACCTACGAGTGATCTGTGTGAACATCAGTGTAAACATTCACTGATGGTTCTTCACACTTTGAGATTTGACTTCAGCCACAAGGGCCATTTATTTATTTGCATATAGATATCATTTAAACATTAAATGTTTAAATGATATGATTTGATCTACATTAAATACCTCATACCTCCTGTAGCTTTCATGTCAGCTCTGGTGTCTTGAGATGTCTTAAAACCTTAAAGGGATAGTAGCATTTTTTTTAAAAGTGGGGTTGTATGATCTACAAATAGCCCCTAAGTACTTTAATTGCAGTAGAAGACTCTCTGCACTCCTCCCGTTAGCAACGCCAGCCCATAGCCCTGCCCAGAGATTTACAACATACATTGTTGTGAATGGACCCAAAGAAACGGCCTATTTTCACTGCCTGAAAGAGGTTTTACCTGAAAAAAATATACAGTTCCATTGTTGGCTATAATATAATTTTTTCCAGCCCTTCAAAGTGCAGGAAAAACACAGTTTTTATTTGGACCTAACCAACTCACATATCCCTCCGGCCCAGGGTTAGCGCCCGCTGATCAACAGTTGGTTAGCGCCACATAAAAACTGCGTTTGGAAAGGAGGAAGGTTTTGATCTTCTCCTGCAGCATCAACTCTGCTCTTCAAAGTGACTCCCTGAGTGTCTCCATCAGCCTTTAATATTTTAATGTTGAATGTTTTTCTGTTTCAGTCACAAAGCTTTCACTGTAATTCCCCCGAACCCTAAGAAGAGGAAGGAGATGCAAAGAAGTGAGTTGTTGTGTTAATTTTGTTACTGTGGATGGATCCATGTGGTGTTAACTTTGTTGTTTTCTCACGTTGGGGTTTGTTGTTTTGTGATTGGTTGAGCAGAAGCGGAAGCGGAGCTCGCCGCTTTAGAGGAGCTTAGATTGAGCAAAGCAATGGCTTATGTATCCATCAACCCCAGCAGTGTTGGTGAGACACGCACACATGTAAAAAAACAAACAAACAAACATCTTTATTGATCTCTAACTGATGTGTTTTTGTGTGTGTATGTTAACAGGTGGCTGCATGAGCCTGGAGGAAGTACGACTGAAGCAGCAGCAGGAAATGATGGAAGCCAAGAGGAAACAGAAACCGGTCTGAAAAGAGATTAAATGTCTTTATATGAATATGAACAGGTGTATTTTCTCAGTGTTCAGTTCCTGATGGAAGAATTGATTGTGTGTGTTTTGTTATTTCAGATGAACAGACAGGTGATGGAGCACACACCTGTCCTGACGAGCTGAGCGTCATGTCTCCTCTCAGCTGTGTTGGCAGCTCAACGCCTCGCTTTTTCTGCAGCTGGAATAAAATCCAATAGGCTACTTAGGAACCATATGGAGATACATTTGTGTCTTTATTATTCAATTAAAAAAAGTTGATTTAAACCAAAAATATATTTTTAATCAAAACAAAAAAAAATGTTTGAGAACCAAAAACTTTGAACCCTTTTTTCCTTTGTGAGTTAGGCTATTATTTAAATGTACATTGTGAAGGAATTACTCCCATCTAGTGTTGTGGTTGTACATCGCAAGCAACTCAATTGTATTTTTCATGCTGCATAAACAAACCTCGCCATGTTGTCATGGCGATGTTGTATTGATTACCTGACCCACGTTTTACCGGCTTTCTCTGGACTTCTGTGGCTAAAATGACATCTGGTTTCTTACCGACGGCCGTATGTCCGACTGCACCTGAATGCAGCATCAGTGTAACGCTCAAGGGGGCAGGTGTCGGTCTGAGAAGTGAAGCTCACTTCTGCGTTCAAAAAACTGCAATCCCCGCCGATTCCTCTCTCTCCATAGACCCCCATGTTAAAATAGCTGACTTTGCAGCTTAACATATTTACAGCCTGGTACATCTTATTTTTTCGGTCTCAATTGATAGTTTCTACCCCCGTACACACTCTGAGGGGGGTGAATTTCTACCGTTTGGGTGCAACTCTACAGGTTTACTGTTACAGGCTTAGGATAAGATTCTGGCCAATCCAACATGGCGCTGTTCAGGCCGCCAAAGTCGTTTGTACAAAACCAATGGGTGACGTCACAGATGCTACGTCCATTCTTTTTACAGTCTATGGTAACGCTCCATTCCTCCTCACTGCGTTACCAGGGTGACTTTTCACAGACGCCACCTGGACCTGAGCCGACAGCTCCGGTGTCTCCAGTGAGTTTCCGTGGTTTCCTACCATCGCGCTGCCACTGAAGGTAAAAACATGGCAGCCAGCAGCGAGCTTACCCGCTCCATGTAGATATGAATGATATGAACGGCTCATTCAGAGCTGAAAGGAACACTTCACTTTGTTGATGGGGGGATTATTGATGAATGAAAAACATACTTTTGAACAAAATAATTGATTTTCGTGAATAGATAACAGGAGAAGTTACACAATGTCCCTTTAATTTTTTGATTGAATAATAAAGACACAGCTGTATCTCCATAGAACTCCACATGACACCTGTGTTGTACATCTTCAGATTTTTGTGTATACCATACGATCATTACTAACTCTATCACAAACATTTCTTGTCATTATATTTCATGTTTTACAAGGTTGTTTTGTGCCTGATCTTTAAGTTTTTAATGTTTTACATCAAATACAAAACATACAATTGAAAGCTACATTCAGTTACATTACAAAGATATATTTTCTCGCTTAACTGTTTAGCCATGCAGATCAGACAGTGTTACATTCATTTGGCAGCATGTTTTATCTAATGCAACTTTCTCCTTCATATAGACACTACTGTTTTAGATCACACTTTGATCAGATTCAATGTTTACGTGCTGAGTTTTGTTTCTGCAGCAACAAAGAATTACAGTTATAGACGTCTGGTTTATAGCTCTAGTCATCTGCTGCTGACGTGGCTTGTGGGTGATGTTGTTTACTTGACAGTGTAAATGTGATATAAAGTTATTATTTTGATTTTTGACTTGTGTGTTTCTGGAGCGTGAGGATACACCTGTGAGGTATGCAGTGAGCTCCTGGACAAGCTGTCCCTCCTGTATTTTCTTTCGAGGCGTGGCCCATGAACACATCACACCACTCTTCTCCATTACATAAGACATGTTACCGAAGTGACTGGAGGGAATGTAAAGTGACGCAAAATGTGCTGTCACTCACTTTTTCACCTGCGCCAGAGCAAAACCACAGGAAATAAAACTGAGCTTTAATGACACGTGTGTGCGCGTGTGGTTGTGTTACTCATGTTGTCTGTTCCCACAAGATAATTTTCAGTTCAGTCCTGCGTGCCAGACCCATTCAGATATCACGCACAATATCACTTCAGTTTGTACAGAGCTTTTGCTGTAGCCTCTCAACTCTGGTGGCTCAGATACGCTGAATCAGCTCATCTTATGAACTCTCAAAACCCAGTTCTTTGTTTTATTTTTGGTTTCTGATCTTCTGTGCGACTTAATAATTTACCCAAACAGCTGAACTGTGGCTACCAGTGCAGTGTGTTAGTTTGGGACTATTTTCAGTGGTGGGTTAAACAACATTTGGCCATCTTGTAGCCTAAGTATGTAGGGCAGCAGGAAAGGTGAGCAGAGGACTTAGTGAGAAAAACAAACAAACAAAAATTACAGTGTGTGTTCGTGGTGTTGGAAGAAAGATCTCACCCAATATGATCCATTTCACCTGACAGAATAAGCCTCTAGTCATTTGTTTGCAGTCATATTTACAACCTTAAACCATGTCTGTTCTGTTGCACTCTGGTCCATGAACAATGGCATTCTGTTTCCTGTATGTTTGTTATTCATATCTGTGTGAGTGGCAATAAAATCTTGAATTAGATGATGATGTTTGAAATGTAAGAGCACTAGCTGCAGGTGACGAAGTTCCCCAGTTATTCACGGGATTGAT
The DNA here is from genome assembly GCA_030347415.2 of Decapterus maruadsi. Taxonomy (NCBI): domain Eukaryota; kingdom Metazoa; phylum Chordata; class Actinopteri; order Carangiformes; family Carangidae; genus Decapterus; species Decapterus maruadsi. Next base: position 20,276,625 of record CM064890.1, on the reverse strand, counting down.
TGACAATAAGAAAAATAAATAAATAAAAGTCAACAGACTAATCTTTTAAAAGTTATTTTAGGAAGAGGTCTCCAGGGACAAGGTAATTGAAATACCTCCTGTCATTCTCTCCTCCACCAGCAGAGGTCGGGCTCTGCTCATTTCAAAGACAGCGAAGGTGACAACCATGGCCAGTAGTGACAACATTTGGTTTCCTCTGGAAATCTTCCACACGGGTCTATATTACAGTCAGAGCATGGGCTCAAAGTAACAGGAGAAAGAAATAGAAGCAGTCAAATAGCCTACTGAACTATTACAGGCTCTCATTACGGTGATTCCACTGTAGCAATTGACGGTCTTTGCGAAAACACGCCCATACACTCATACACACTCACACAAATGAAAGGATAGGGAGCTAAATGCCAGCATCGTGCTACTGTCCCGGCCATACATAATTAAAATGTCATATTAGGTGACTGAAATACCCGAATGCGCATGCGCGACAGCTGTAATTGTTTTGTGTCGCCATGATTGTAGTTCTTTCAGGGACGCCATTCTGTGACGCGATGCTACGTTCAAGGGATTGTCGTGAGCGCCGACATTTTGCAATGCCAGACACTATGTTTAGGGAATACAATGTTATTAACTTCTATATCATTAAATGTATTTTCAATTGTTTTGTGTTATTCTATTTAACTTACAATCAATTCTTTATTATCATTATTATTATTATTTATTTTAAAAAATTGCATTAGCCCCATTCTGGTGTCTTCCTTATATTTCAACCAGCTTGCCTGTCATCTGTACAATGATTTGAACTGTATCAGTCTGCATTAATTGTGCTATACAAATAAACTTTGACTGGCTGCTTAAAATTAGACTCATTAACCTCAAATGTGTCCACCGTCTCACTCTTTCTGCATATATTTGTGTGCGCTTACTGTTTGACCAACATATTTCCGACGGCACCTGAAGGCGGCATGATTCGGTGGCTGCTGAGCTGATCTTTGTGCGAACGAAGCAGAGCGGTCGCAGTTAGCAACGGACAGCAAACACACAGAGAAAGACGCGAAAGACCGCGGAGGAGACAGCGTTTGAGCCAGAAAATCAACACGGAAGGCGATCACAGAGTGACAGCGACGGCCTTAAAATGGTAAGACGACATTTACAGAGCCGAGAACGTATGCTGGCGACACGGAGAGCTAGCGGGCTAATGCTAAACGGTTAGCGAACTGTTTTCCTGACTCATTATTGAGGAGCCCGAGAAGCTAGGCTGCCATTTTACACCAGCAACACGGGCAATTGGTCTCTCCTGGTCGCTCTGGCTAGCTCAGTCAATAATGTATTTATGTTAAACATATCGTATATAACACGTTAACATCAAAACGAATAAAACGTATGACCCAAATAGGGGCCGTAGTTTGATTGAAAGCCAGTCCACCCAGCGCCTGCTGATAAGCTAAATGGCTAATCGAGCCTTAGAAGCTAATGATAGCTAGCAGTGTTGCGTAGCAGACTCTGGTTCAATTCACCACCCGACGTGAGGAAATTTGAACGGATATTAAGAAATATTCTTGGTGTATAGCTTCATCTTATTTTATGGGGTGGCTACAAGGCTGTAGTTGAGCTGACGATGCCACTGCTAGTGTTAAAAACGAATAGATCGGCCCTCTACCGCTTCTGAGTGAGGGATAGTGATTTGAACCTGACACAGGGCTCCCACACTCCTGGAATACTTTGAAAAACCCTCCAGGTGTTAAATCGCCCGTCCCCAGGCCTGGATGTGTTTGGAAAATTGTTAAACTTTGTTACATTAACACGAATGAAATCTGTCCCCTAGGAGTGATCAGGATCTCTCAACAGAAGGGAAATATTGCTTATTGTTGTTGACTGGCTCCATATCTCTCTCCTTGGTTTTTGAATAGGAAGCAAACCCAGTTGACCTACATGTTTATTGTTTAATCATTAACTCCCATCATGTTTAAAAAGTCGTAGCATCTCCAGTTGGCACCTTGTTTTGCCCCTCGCAATGTTTTGTTTTCTCACGTTAGTAAACCAGGAGTTTGTAATATAGTTTCCACCTACTGGTATGGATATACACCACTTCATTGCACTGTTTAGGTTTGCAATGATTATTATTTTTCAAACTTGAAATGTCATTATTTAGATTTTTAATCTTTTAAACATCTGAATGTAAAACAACACTGTAATAATAGTGTAACATTTGTGGTTCATAGTCATAATGGAGTTATACAATGGTTGTAAGGCCTGCTGAACATGTAGCTGATGTTGTTGGTTGCTCACCGAAGTTGTCTTGACATTACTTTGATTTGAAAGTTGTCAACAGGAGATGTTTAGTTCTTTGTTGGAGAAGGATGCTGTTTTTTGATCAAAAACTTTATCTTTTATTTGTCAGTGAAGTTTTCTGTTTGTCCAGACAGCAGTAGTTATTGGGACTAAGTATGGCTGTATCTCTTATGTTATAAGATGTTAATGGTGCTGTCATCTCATCTTGCAGCTCTTGATAGAGCATGGGTTTTCTGTGTGGTTGAGCTGCTTCACCTTTAAGAGCTAACCGTTTCCACCAGTGTTTATATTTGAGTGCAAGGCCTAGTTTTACACGGGGAGAAACATCTCATCCCCACAGAGTCAACCTGTTTAATTGGCATTATCTGTGTGACCTGAAAGTGGAGGTGTATTGGCACCTAGTGCAGCATCCACAGTTGGATGACATTTTACGTTTAGCCACAGTTATCCATCCTCACATGTGTAGCTGTTCAGAGGCAGCAAAGAATATGTTTATATCCTCCCATCTGTTTTCATGTCATGTAGCATTTGTCAGTTTGAGGTAAAGCGTGTATTTTCAGTAGCCTGAAATAACACAAAAATAATTTATGTTGTGGAGCTAGTGATGTGTTAACGTTCAAAGACTCCTTGTTCTTTGGATTTGACAAGAATCTTGAATTTCCGCATTTGATGTAATGGAAACATCTATTTAAGGCAAATTTCTCCAGTGATGTTTATACTACTTAGAGCATGAGCTGCACCTGATATGCCCTTTCGCAATAGCTCAGTTCAGCTGATTCTTCCTCTGCTCAACATCATGCTGGCAGACACAACTGACATCAGTCTGCATTTGTGTGTGGATCCCTATAAAGAGCACCCAGGGTAGCTCTATTAGCAAATCAGCTGTATGTAAACACGCTGTTGTAGAAACTGGATCAAACGCAGATTAATCTGCATCAGTCGTTTATCATCTCACCGTCTTTATGGGCCATAAACAGCCTATAATGTGTGAATATTAGGTCACGGAGAAAATCATTGGCATGCTAATTAATAAGAGCTGATGGTTGTAGAGTTATAGAGCTGAAATTCATTGGCTTTGATTTAATAAATAATTGATAAACTATTACACATGGAAGTCACAATTTCAATCACTTTTGGACAGATGGTTGGACAAAGCGTCACATTTTATTTTAAAGAAAACAACAATGGTGAAAAAATAGGCAAATTAATTCACGATTAAAACGATCAGCTCCAGCTGTTGTCATCAGAAATCCTCTGCTTGTTCATGTCTGTTGCAGTGAAATCATTTAATGTCACATCGACCCCGATCACAGCGTCCTACCTCCTTTACCCTGCCTGACCCATCCAGGTCCGTCTGCTTAATATGTACGAGATGCTTTGAAGTGACGGCGCTGACGGTAGCGATTGTAAAGTCAAACCAAAAGGGGCCGCGAATCTCTGCTTGGCTGCTGTTGTGAATGCTGAGCAGAGCAACAGAAATCAAAAGCTGCTTACGCTAATGAAATGTCCTCCCTCGCCGCCTAACCCGGCCTAAGATCGGTTGCTTACACGCACACACAAACACACACCTTACAAGCAAGTCGGTTATAGAAGAGCAGCTCATCACTGTTGTTCAGATTTAGCTGAAGCGCTACTGCTCCTCATGACTCACCATTGTTACCAGATGTTTTTTGCTTCGGTCACCAAAAAAACACAGATTTAAGACAGGAATTGTTGAGATCCTAAAATCAAAGTGATGGACAGGACACACACGTCTGACTGTGCACTTGGTGGAAATGGCAGACTCCTGCACCTTTTGTTAGGCTGCGGTTTGCATTCTTTGTGTTTTTTAAATGTAGGGTATTAGGTTGTTGAGTCTGGCCAGGACACACAGTGACCAGGGTAATCTGATTTACCAGGCTGAGCTTTTTTTTCCCACGGATACCGCTCTCCCTCTTTCTTCCTCTCTGTCACTCTCCACCACTCCCTGCATCCTTCCCGCTCAGCAAACCTCTCTCATGCACTCCAATCGGGTTCACGAGTTGTGCTGATACCTGCAGTAAAGGCCCGTCTCTGAGTAGAAACCGGCCGAATGCAGGTGAGCTTTGACTGGCCAGTCTGTCAGATGTCCAACGGCTACTTCAGCTGGCAGCCGTTCATCAAATCCCAACATGAAAATCTGCAGGGATTTGGGAGTCCTGTAGCTGCTGGGGACAGCAGGGTAAGAACATATTTTTTTGCCAGCCATTTAATGCAAATGGAGCGCAGAGAAGCACATTTGCATTGTGCACTTGCAACTGGCGTGAGATTTAGTTTAATTAGTTTAGTTTTCCTTGAAGCTAGCAGTTTTATTTTTTATTTTTACAGGGTGGTGTGGTGGTTTCCCCTCTCAGTCCCCAGTTTAACTTCCTCAGCCCTCTGTGGAGTTTTGTGCTACTATTTGTTGTTTGCTTTTGGAGGCACCAGTGCTTGTACATACTTAAGACTGTATTCTTTAATATTGAGGATTCATTTTCCCTTTTACAAATGAGTACAGCTGCAACACCAGTGTCCTCTTCTAAAATCCTAGTGCCTCACTACCTGGAAGTCAGACCTGGTTGTAATGTGAATAAACGTGAAGCCAGGAACCATGTGGAGCTAAAACCCGATGTGTAACTGAACATAGCTGATGGCTAGTTTTGCAATGGCATTGGAGATTAAACTGTATTAACTGTTTACCTAGTTTACATAATTAGGTCAGTATTGGATTTGTGGATAGCTAATGCTATCTGTAAAACAACAGGGAATAGTGAAAAATGCAATTTAATTCACCCAAACACACAGGCACCTGCTAATGTTTGGTATTTGTTTTTGTTGTTGTTGGTATTTTTAGATAATTTGAAGTCTAGAGGAGAAGGTGTCATCATAAACAACACTTGTTGACAGGCTCGTTGCCTTTGACCAGACACATTTAGGCCCGGTCAAGTTGTTCCCTGAAAAGCACATGTTCCTTGAAACAAGTGGTGACCTGTGACCCCTGCTGCCTCCTGTGAAGGAGGAGCAGGCCGACCGGGGGGCAGGTTGTTGACGACCAGGCGTGGGAATCTTGTTTCGCGACATACTTTCTATTAACAGTCGCCACTCACTCAGGCGTCCACATCTACACTTGATCTACGCCCCCCATAACTATGAAACTGATAATGGTCGGGACGTCGTATCTGATACCTTCTGATGTGGGAATCTGAAAGCTGATCCCAGCGCTGCCGTGAAGGGCACCTTTCTTCACCACCGGTGAATAGGAGCGCAGGAGACAAGAGAGAGACTGAACACAACACACCGCCTTCTGTAGTCGAATGGCTACTCGGTGGTATTGTCTGCCCCAGTTGCCATGGCAACTGTCGGAGCACCTCAGGTAGGTAGGGCTGCCTCTCCGAGTCGAGTGAGGATCCGCTGAAGAGCGAGCGCGGTACGAGGAACATTTGCGACGTGCGATAACTGAACAGCATTGTGATGACGATTAATAAATAAATATTGCATGAGTGCACAGACAAAGGTCACTATCCTCCGGCCTCCAGTCTCTCTGCTGGGGGGGGCTGTCTCTCTCTGACTGTAGTCACAGGTTTACACATGTCTGTAGTAAACACAGTTTTGCTGTTAGCTTCATGACAACAGGTCAGTGTCGGCTCGCAGTGGGCGTGCGGCGTCGGGGTCAAACAAACTAATTGCTTCTTTGACTTGCAAAGGTTGTGATGACACTGACAGATGTACAACTGTAGTTGTTGTCAGTTCCAGTAAGAACTTCGCTCCTCACAGGTCTCCACCACTGAGTTGAGTTGTCTGCCGTGTGTGTGTAGGAGCTGCAGCCTGACAATAAAACGCAGCTTTTTTATTCTGGTTCATTTGGTGCTTTTCTGGAAATGAAATGTTTTTTTCTACATTGGTTTTCAGTCAGTCTTGAGTGATGGGTTTGTGGTTTATATGGATGATGAAAATACAAAACATAGATCAGCACTGGTTCAGTATTTGGGCTGACCTGTTTGGGCTTGGTGTCAACAGACCCGGCCCGGTATCCATCAGCTAACACACCAGCCAGCATCCTAACCATGTAAGAGCAAATGGTGAGTCAAGAGTGAGAAATGAAGAGCTGACATCTCTAGAAAGTAAGAACTGTCTTTTAAGCTTCAGACAGTGGATATTAAAGCTAACCAAAACTAGATGAGCTGTCTGTCTGGACTGTAGCTCAGTGATGTGTTATTATTTATCAAAACATGCAGTCGGTCAGTGGTTCATATATCAGTGAAGACCTACATAATGGACAACTATTAGAGCTACAGCTAACCATTGATTCCATCTATCATCATCATCTATTAATTCATGGACTAATTATATTGTGAAGTGTTTGTGTCTTCAGATGCCATTTCTGTCCGACCAACAGCCCATAATGTAGAGCAGGGCTACAGAGATGTGTGTGTGTGTGTGAGTGGTTGGCTGTTGGAGGGTAGGGGTGGCAGCAGATTGCAGCTGCAGTGCTGTGGTCAGTCTGTGGGAGTGTGGGTGAGGGGGGGTTGGGGGTTCTGGAGTCAGAGCTGGGCGTGGAGAGGATGACAGATACTGATGAAGGCCTAATCCAAGTCTTGAAGTGCCCAGAGTTTAGTTTACTGCTGTGTCGAGGCTTTTGCTCCTCCATGTTATCATCCTCACCATGGTGTGGTTTGTGGAGACCGGCTCTGGAAAAGTGCTGCAATATGTACTTAAACTGTAACACATGAGTTTAGAGCTGCAATGAACGATTATTTTCTTATCGATTATTCATTTATTTTTCACAAAAGTATATTTTTAGGGGATTTATTTGCTTTTAATTGATCGCACAGTCGAGAGAGAGACAGGAAATGGGGAGGCAGAGAGGGGGAATGACACACAGGAAAGGTGCAGCGAGGACACATAATTATTGATTATTTTAAATGGTTAAAGGGATAGTTCACCCAAAATTCAAATTTCTCTCATTACTTACTCACCCTCATGTCGACTAAGGGCCGGGAGAAGTTTCAGAGTCCTCCGTGCCTTCTCTGAGCGCAGCAGTATTTGTCCATATAATGGTTGTAAATGATGCTCTCTTTTCTTCGTCCAAAAAGACACACCCAAAAACATCCAAACACCTCCATACTGCTCGTCTGTAATGTCCCTCTTGTATTGAAGCCCTGACATGAGAAATTGTTCCACAAAAAATTAAATAGGCCTAAGTCTATATTTTAAGCTTGTTTGTAGCGGAAGCTCCCAGTGTCTCGGTTCACTGCTCTTCCTGAGATTTGCACTGACCGGCGGAACAATTCCTCATGAAACAGAAATATTTGTCTTTAATCGAGTAGACGTTTGTTGAAAAATGTGAATCATTGTTCTGATGTCCTCATTTTGTTTTGTCCAAAACCAAAGAGAGCCTGTCTTGATCACGAATATTTGCAGATTTCATATACTTATAGAATAAACATTTTCAGGGCTTGGACTGGTAAACAAAACAAGCACTTTGGGAAATGTGTAGGTTGTTTTCCATCATTTGGAGTTAATTTCCAAATGATCAATTTAAATATGAATATCAAAATATAACTGTGTCCATAAATGCATAGATTTCTGCCTTATACAGAAACCGATATTTTGGTGTTTGATTTCAAGCGTGCTGCTACACGGTGACACCGAAGCCGATCAGACGTCAAGCGCTCATTCATTGTCTGGCAGCGGGCTCGTCAACAGGGACAGGAAGTAAACAGAGCAGGTCACTCTGCTTCCTCCCCTCTCCCACTGACAGACGGTTGCACTTGGGTCACGTCCTGAGTCTCTCTGGCCCTAATAGCTGTGAATGGCCAGAGACGGGCAGCGCTGCATGCCTGGTCCTGCTAAATATAGCAGCGCTGCCTACATGTACACAGCAGTTTTCTACCAGCACGCCCTCCCTTTAGTCTCTCTGGTCCTTTAGGCTGCTTCAGCCCAGCTCCACATTCTGCTTTGCTCTTCACTGTAGTTGGATGCCAAATGCACCGATGGTTTGATGCTTAGTTTTAATGAACATCTTAATTTGTTTTATTTCATGCAGAGCTACCAAAATGTTCACGGTTGCCTCTGTTGGAATACAGCTGATTTAATTGCTGGCAGAATTGGCAGGTTTAAATGAGGGCTGCAGATCAACATGATATTAAAGATTCTGATTATGATGGTTTACTGATAAAGTGTTGGGTATTGAAAAAGTCATTGTGCGTTCTCCTCTGTAGTTAATGTGTCGTGAGTCCATGTGGGGCATTTTGGAAACTAAGGGACGCCTGAATGCAGCTTTTCATAACGTCTGTGTCACATGAAGAGAGTTTGATGATCTCACGACATAATTAGAGCATTTCCATCAGAATGAGCATTGTGTTTGTATTTCATCCAGGAATAAAACTGAGACTTGGATGTAGTAAATGTGTAATGACTTACCCCAAGCACTGTTTGGTGAGCTAAATAGTTGCTATCTTGTTATCTCTGCCTGCTGCTTAATTTAGAACAGATTGAAGTTTTTCACTTTGACACATTCAGTAGTTTTCTTTCATTGATCACTGCACACAAAAAAACCATCACTAATACCAGCCTGCTTCCGTCCAAGGGGGCTGAGTTGTATGTTCTTGATGTGCAAATAATCAACACAGCCACTCTTTTTGTTTCTCTTCCTGTGTTGGTTCTGTCTTGTCACACTCTGTGTTTCCTTCTGGGCCTTGAAAGATGTTGATGCAGGAAACTCAAGGCGTTGGTGTACTGTCTGGTCATGTCCTGACAGCAGGGATGAAATTACAGCTTGAGGTCCGTCAATTAGCAGCCGTCTTCATCAGGCCTGCTGTGGGTCCACAGTTTGGATCCAGTGTCATATTTGAAACATTTAGATTCGACTGTTTTCATTTTAATTTTCAAAACTGCATGCACTCTTGTGTTGTGCGTCATTCTCACGTGGTACAACATTGCTGATGTTTACCTTGGAATGTCTTTGAGCGACACAATGAAGCTGCGAACACAATGTAAAGGAGTGGATGATACCTTTAACAGATGCTTAAAAGTACAAATTGGCTCATGTGGGCCAGGAGGAAAGACTGAGCGCTGTGTTGACAGTCCTGGTGAAAGAAACCATGGAGGTGCTGAAGTGGACTAATCTGTCATTAGCCGAGTGACGTCAGGCTGGTCAGCACCATGTCTGCAGGGATCAGAGCCAGGTGGCCGCACATAAATCCATACAACCTACCTGGATAGCTACTTTGACAACTCTGCCAGCTTCTCTCAATTATTATTGTTTCTGGCGTTTGGGACTAATTCAGCTCATCACCAGTTTTTATGCGGACAAATCAAACATCGCTAATCAAAATCCACCCTTGTCTTTTCTTCATGTCCTCCTCAGCTCATCTGGTGAGGAGCGCCGCAGCTTTTAGGTGGAGGAGTGGCAGACAGCGCCACCCAGGTGCGCAGAGTGGGACTGCATCCTGTCTCACAACCCGACGACCAGCTTCTGAAGTGCCGCCGCCGCCACCGCCACCGTCGCCAGATGGACTGCAAACTCTGAGAGCAGAGCGACTCAGGACAGAAATCGACCGAGGAGAGGAGCCGGGAGGAGACAGCCCGCCGGAGCAGGAAAGGGAGGGCACTTGGTTGGGAGAGGAGAGGAGCGCACAAGGGGCTCTACCATGTCGTCGAACAGGACCCAGAACCCCCACGGACTGAAACAGATAGGCCTGGACCAGATATGGGACGACCTGCGGGCTGGCATCCAGCAGGTTTACACAAGGCAAAGCATGGCCAAGTCACGCTACATGGAACTCTACACGTATCCTGTCAGATGACTGTGTGGCTGCGATCATAGTATGATTGTGTTTGATCGTTACTCTGGAGCTGAAACACCTCATCTATCAGTCAATCAGTCAATGATTTTCTTTTCAGGTTTAGGTCTGACAGTTTTCACTTTTCTGACTCTTTGCAAACCAAAAAAACATCTAATTAGATTAGATAAACTTTAGGGGAAATTTGTCTTGGGTAAAAGTGCATAGCCATATAGCAACAATACAATAAGTACAGTGACAGACATACAGGCAATAGACATACATACAAAGCAGCATTGCACAGCATCAGAACCATAACAGTAGGCATTATCGGTTCTTAAAGAGAAGTGGTAGGTAAAATAGGACAGAAGCCTGACTAGGTAAAAAAATAAATAATAAAATTAAAAAATAATAAGATCTGTGGAGAATTACAAAAGTAGCTACACTACGCTTCCTCCAATTAATCTTTTAAGAACCATTCACAATTTTTACTTTCAGCTGACTTACAGCTGACTTACAGCTGATGCATCCTGCCCAGTCATGATATTCAGCAGTATAACTAGTGCTAGGCAAATATTTACCAGTATTTTTATTTTACCACGTGACCTAGTCCTGCTGTGTGTGTGTTGTAGTAGTGTAGTCAGTCACACTAGCTTGTTACTTCCTTCTCTTTCAAATAAAACTTGTTTTCATCAGACAACATCCAGCAGTCCAGAGTCCAGAAAACAGGAAACAAACCGTTGCTTCAAAATATTGTTCCGTGTTTTCTAAAAATTACTGAACAAAGCTGGAGCCAAAGGATGTTTTTTAAATTTCAAATAGAAGTGTCAGTCTGGGACTGATAAGTCATTGTTACAAGGTGCTGGTCTTCTACTGACCTTCTTAATTAAAAAATCTTTAAAAAGATAGAGAACATATTTCATCGCCCTTTAAATGTTCAAACCATCACATCCAGTGTTTAGCACATAGCAGAGAGGTGGTCTTCTCTGAGGTTAAGGTTTGTTGACAACTTCACTTCCTCTTATGGACTCTCCCACCACTAAAGGATGTCATTATTTACCTGAAGCACTAAATCCAGTGAACCATATTAGCTCAACACTGTTACCTTGAGAGGAGGAAACAACACAACACAAATCAAAGTATGAACAAGCTTCATTTGGTCGCTGACATATTTTCCTATCAGAGCTTACTCTGGTCACAGATGGCAGCAGCTCTGTTGGAGTTGTACTGTTATGCTCTGCAGAATGGGATGTGAGATAACCTGAAGCTTATTCAGTCTAGTTTCAGACTTAGAGAGAGCGCCTGTATCTATGTTTTCTCCTTAACCTGTTCCTCAGACATGTATATAACTATTGTACCAGTGTCCACCAGTCCAGCCAGGGCAGGGGCTCCGTGCCCCCGGCCAAGCCCTCCAAAAAGTCCACCACTCCGGGCGGGGCTCAGTTTGTAGGCCTGGAGCTCTACAAGCGGCTCAAGGAGTTCCTGAAGAACTACTTGACCAGCCTGCTGAAGGTCAGTCCACATGCACACTTGTTTTGAACTAGTTTTGTTCTTTTTAAGTGTGATCGCAATGGATGTCATGATTATACATTTTCTTGGTACAATTATTGTCAGGGAAATGATCACGGTACTACGATTACCACGATTATTGTGTATATGAATGTGTAAAATCAAATGTAGTCAAAATATAATTACGTTACTCATTGTTTACACAAAATATTAAAGTATTTATTATGTCATATAATATATGACTAATTATTAATCCCCCAGGGGAAGTATTTTAAATATTCAGGTCATAAATTGTTATTTATACCAAATGTTTATTTTAATCATTTTTTGTTTTTTAATTACAAACGACAATCTAATATTTAAATTCCTACCAATTCAATGTTACGTACCTTTATTTTAATCTGTCGATATGGTTCCAACATCATCTTTTTTAGACAGTAATATTTAGGAATCTTTACGATTTATTAATTGTGGCATTTAATACCACGATTAATTGTAAAAAAGTAATCGTGACATCCTTAATGATCGCCGATACCGATCATTTCTGACTTGCATTGCAGATGGTGTATGTTGCATCACACTGACACCTTTAAATATTTAATTTGTATATTTTACACTGTTTTTTTATTTTATTATTTCTGGAAGCAGGCTCAGTAACACATTTCATTGCACATTGTGCACTGTAAATTTATTGTGTGTGACAAATAAATATTACAAATATTATCTTATCTTGAAAAGTAGAATGTAAGATCCACAGGATATGATGTTTTGTTGTGGGAGGTGGGACCACACTACACAGTGATCAGTGCTGGTCTCAGACAGCAGATTACCCACAGAGGATCAGTGACTAGAAGCGTTAATTCTGATCTACCAGTTGCCAATTTCAACCTTGTGAACTCCAACATCCCGTCGATGAACCCTCTTCATTTTACCTTTTATTCTCTTTCTGTCCCATTCCCTCTGTCCCTGGCTTCCCTCTCCAGGATGGTGAGGATTTAATGGACGAGTGTGTTTTGAAGTTTTACACACAGCAGTGGGAGGATTACCGCTTCTCTAGTAAGGTCCTCAACGGGATCTGTGCCTACCTCAACCGCCACTGGGTCAGACGAGAGTGTGATGAGGGACGCAAGGGCATTTATGAGATATATTCTGTGAGTCTTGATTCTTCTTCTTGTTGTTTTTTATGACTGATTGCTCAGCACAGCAGACGCTTCAGAGAGATGATCGTCTTAACAGTCTTCACTATATGAACACAAAAGGCATGACATTTCCATGTTCATGGTGGATAAGACTTCACACACTTCATCTAGGTGTAGTATGATCGTCATGTCACTAAAGCTTTGTGCTTCATGTGCGTGTTGATAAATGTAAATGTTTCCAGCAGAGTTTACGATGTGAGAGCAGATCCAGACGTCTGGGTTAGTTTCTATAAGTCATTGTAAACTCTGGGGTGAAGCAGACGACCACACTGATCAAAAGGAACAGAGACAAGTCACACACACACACAGCCTGAAGTCCTGACCTTTTGTTAATCTTGTCATCCCCCCCCTTCCCCCTCCTCCTCTCTCACCCTGCTGTGTCCTCCCAGCTGGCACTTGTGACCTGGAGGGAGTGTTTATTCCGACCCCTCAACAAACAGGTGTGTTTGGTTTCTTTTTATAGAAGTAAAGTGAGAAATAACAAAACGTGTGACGAGCAGTGATTAAAGACCTGCCGTTCAGTTTTTAGTGTTTCTGTCATTCGAGTTAATCTGACATGAACAATTCAGTATTTTAGAATTCTGTCTCTTCGATGTCATGAACTAAAGTTATTGTCCTTGTTCAGGTAACAAATGCTGTTCTGAAGCTGATAGAGAGAGAGAGGAACGGGGAGACCATCAACACCAGACTGATCAGCGGTGTGGTCCAGTCTTACGGTAGGTCCCAGTGAAGACGCTTCTTATACACCAGGGACGGGACCAATAAAAGACATTCGGCGACAAATATTTTGCAGCTGTGAAAATAATAAACCAAAGTTTTGGCAGTGCATCAGGTGGTTCTTTGCCTCCACCACCTCACAACAGGCATTTCATGTTGTATAAAACCATGTCTCCTCTCCTCCTGCAGTTGAGCTGGGCCTGAATGAAGAGGACGCCTTCGCCAAAGGCCCGACGCTCTCCGTCTACAAAGAATACTTTGAATGCCAGTTCCTCACTGACACAGAACGCTTCTACACACGCGAGAGCACAGTGTTCCTGGACCAGAACCCTGTCACCGAGTACATGAAGAAGGTGGGCGCTTGCTCATTCACTCATCAAGAAATGTATGAGTCGACTCTTTTTTTTCTTTCCGATGCTTATTTCCATGTGTGTTTTCCCTCAGGCGGAGGCACGTCTGCTGGAGGAGCAGCGCCGCGTGCAGGTTTACCTCCATGAATCCACCCAGGACGAACTGGCCAGGAAGTGTGAGCAGGTCCTCATAGAGAAACACCTGGAGGTCTTCCACACCGAGTTTCAGAACCTCTTGGATGCAGATAAAAATGAAGGTAAGGCAACGATTTCACCTCGGTCTCACCCCAACCTGTTTGGGAGACTTTTGAAATAGTTTAAAGGTTCAGTGTGTAATAATTGTCGAGGTTTATTGGCAAAATCTGAATATACCACCCATGAATATATTTGTGTATAGTGTATAATTGCTATAAAATAAAATCTGTCATCAAAGACCCCTAAATTGACACAAATTAGACCACGGACCCCCATTAGACCAAATTTAGAAGAAAACACCAGAAATGCACAAATATTTGTTCTGAGACTGAAGAACATTACTTTTTTTTATACTTTTAAATTAGGGCCAATGGCGTGAATTTTTGGAAATATTATAGAGAAATTTCTGGGGAAAAGTGTCTAATTTCTCCAAAAACAATTTACAACATTTCTAGGAAGAAGTGGAAATTAAAAAAAAAAAAAAGTGGGAAAATTTCTCGTGTTGCCATCTTGTTCATAAATAAACCAACAAAGAAGAAGGAGAAGGAAACAGCAGACGTATTGTAAAATGGTTTAGATCTTCACCTCATCGCTCCATGCTCCTGAAATACTCCAGTCATCCCAGTCGTGGTAAACAAGTTTTTTGGTCCTTGGAGGCCACCGTCACTTTGCCGAAGGGAGGGGGGAGTGCGAGCAAGCGAGTGAGCGAGCGCTGCAAACTAGAATCCAAACGCTGGATGTCACAGTTTTCCTGTTTTTTTACACACTGGACCTTGAATATCAGTGTAATGTTTTTTCTAATGTCAAATGAACCAGGATTTTTGTGGGTAAGGGTTGTTATCAAAACAGTTGTAAGTGGCTGAAGTGAGATGAGCATCAACAGTCGATGGTGATGGAATGTCAGACAGAGGCAGTCGGCTCCTTGAAGTCAGAACGACAGACTGGAGCATCGTCAAATATTAATGATATTTATTCCAAGTTGTGTACAGCGGTGTCATGGTTGTTTCCCTCAGCTGAGAGCAGACAGCAGAGAGCACATCAACCACACAACAGCTACAAGTTTGATTTTAGTCATTAGGGCAATTAATGGTAATTAGCTACAGATGATTTAATCAGCCACTGGTGACATTTGTCTATTAAAGTGATGAATGCTCCGTCGTCTAAAAACAAGTCTGCCTGTGCGACGTTTACTACTTCGCTGTGTGCCAACAATCTGACAGT
Source organism: Decapterus maruadsi (assembly GCA_030347415.2). NCBI lineage: Eukaryota > Metazoa > Chordata > Actinopteri > Carangiformes > Carangidae > Decapterus > Decapterus maruadsi. The sequence continues at coordinate 20,261,367 of CM064890.1, read as the reverse complement.
GAATCTTCAAAACCATCTCGAAGATTTATTTCCGAAGCGTCGGCCTCTTCGTGACTAATGGGACCTAAACAGTAATTCTGTTGTCGCTCTCTTGTTTGTTTCAGACCTGGGGCGGATGTACAACCTGGTGTCGCGGATCACAGATGGCTTGGGTGAACTGAAGAAACTCCTGGAGACTCACATCCACAACCAGGGCCTGGCTGCTATTGAGAAGTGTGGAGAGGCTGCACTCAACGTACGTATCACTGTTCCTCCTCTGACAGCAGTTCTCAGGTTCAGCACAGGGATTCTGCAGTGATGAATCACAGGGTGACCGCACACCCTTAAAAAGTCTTCAATACAAATGTACTAACAGGCAAGTTAGTGTAAGATGAATTTTATTTTGTTAATCTGAACTATTTTATGTTGTGAGGTTTGAACTGGGGGCGGAATGATCTGGTGAATCTGGACACTCCTGAATGGGAGTGTTGCGTGAGGTAGCAGCTAGTGTTGCACCGATACCGATACTGGTATCGGTGGGGGGGCCGATACGGCACTAAAATGCTGGCATCGGTATCGACGGGTACTAACAAAGGACGCACCGATACTATTTACAGTATTAAGGAATTTGGAACGCAGCGCCTTGTGTCTCGCGGCTCGCCCAACACTCACTGCTGTGATCACACGTGTTCAGTGCATGCAAGCCAAGTATGGATGTAAACAATTAAATTAAATTAAAATAATTGTGGTTATCCCTCCTTTTCTAGGAAGTTTTTTTTGTGTGAAATGTAAACAAGCAAAGCCGACATAAAGTAGCGGGATCTCTATTTATAAATGTGTGCACAGGCTGCGCACTGAGCAGCGCACTGAACACACAAGGGAGAGAGGAGGCGAAAAGAGACAACACCACTGTTACCTGTTGTGTACTGGCTAAAACACAGTGTGTGACGAGTCAAAAGCCGCCGACACTGAGCTGCCATGTACAGGAGGATCCAGCGCGGATCCGGTGTGTTTATCAAAGCTTGGTCGCCGTGCTGGTTAGCCTGCATTAAAACTCCTCAGGAAGCGTGTACAGGCTGAGGCCAGTATACAACAGGTAACAATGTTGTTGTCTTTTCACCTCCTCTCTCCCCCGTGTGCCCAGTGCGCTGCGCACACATTGAAATAGAGATCCCGCTACATTATGTCGGCGCGGTCGTTACCGGAGCTTAATTTAAAAAAAAAAAAAAAAAAAAGCTCTTGTCGCGGTGCAACGGCGTTTCCTGCTGCAGCTGCTCAGCTGACATGTGGTCAAGACGTAGCTACAGAGCTGTTGCTGTCACAGGTGCATGTCATCTCACCTCATTGACTGACTCATTAGTTACTGTGTTTATTAATGTTTACATCAGGCTGCGTTCAACCAGCCAGTTTATGCTACTGTGATTAAAGTAGTTAAATACAGTAATCATCATAGTGGCAGGAAAGACAATTTCATGTATCGAATGTGTTGGTCAAGAACACAAGTTCAACTTAAAGTCAGAGGAAAAATGTTTAAGGTTTTTACTGTTCCTAAATTTAAAAATGGGTCACATTGGACCCTCAATATTATTTAAAGGTTAAATAACGTGTTACATTTTACCAGGTAGGCAATAAAAAACTTCTACTGGATTATAGTATTAGAAGAAAAAAAGCTCTTGTAAATCCATGTAAATCCTATTGAGACAAACTGTTTGTAAAAATGGGCTATACATATAAAATTGCCTTGCCTTGGTTTACCAGACCATTCCACCCCCTGTTCTAATCACACAACATAAAATAGTTCATAATAACAAAATCCAATTCATGGGGGCAATTGGAATGAGTATGTTTTGACTTCTGGTCTGTATTTCCATGGCAAGGTTAGTCTTAAATTTTGTTTATGTAATAAAAAAGTCTAAATTGTAACTTGTCTGTAGTCACCATGGAAACAGCCACTTTAGTCATTTGACAACATACTGACAAATTGTCAGTGTGGGGCAGAGCTACTTTTCTGGTTCCAGTTCACAAAAATGTGCAGGAATCTATTTAGTCGACTGTTTCACAGAAGAGTTTCAGACTGTTTCCTAAATGACAGGATGTTCATTTATGATTGACCCAAAGATATGTTTGTGTTTCTCTCAGGACCCTAAAGTGTACGTCCAGACCACCCTTGATGTCCACAAAAAGTACAACGCCTTGGTCATGTCTGCCTTCAACAATGACGCTGGCTTCGTGGCAGCTCTGGACAAGGTCAGTCCTCCTCCCCGAACCGAGGCCAGGAGCTCACAGTCTAAACTCTGACCGAGACGCTGAAAAGACCTGTTGTTGTTGTTTTCACAGGCATGCGGTCGATTCATCAACAACAACGCTGTCACCAGGATGGCTCAGTCCTCCAGCAAATCTCCTGAGCTGCTGGCCAGATACTGTGATTCTCTACTCAAGAAGAGGTGGGCAGCTTTTCAATATATGAACGTCAACGTTTGGCTGATTAAATTATAGATCCATAGTGTTCAGGACAGGATATTCAGAGACTAAACAAACTGACGAACAGCATTAACCACAGTTTTCATCCTCTAGTTGTTGTTTTCAGGATCAGTAATAAACGTTTTAAAGGGATATTTCAACATTTTGGCAAATTGGCCCATTGCCATAGTCCCTATAGTCATAGCAGTAGGTTCGTTACCTTTGATTGTCGGTGCAAGATGTTTTTAGATCGGCGGAGCAGAGATATTAACTGCTAACGCTATGGCTCATGGTATTTCTGGCTTTTCCTCATCAAACTTATCAAATACACAATCAACAACTCCAAAACGCTCTCGTGGTAAATTTCACCACGCTATTAAATAGTAATGAAACATTAGAGACAGAGTTGTTTTTGAGGTAATAGTGTAACCGTAACTACATTTCAGACACAGCTGCTGGGCGGAGTGATTCAAAGCATATTGTAAGAGTTGTTGGATTGTTTATTTAGTTTGATGAGGGAACCACGGAAATACTGTACAGCTCACATCTCTGCCCCGCTGATCCAAAAACAGCTTGCACCGACAATTAAAGGTAATGAACCTACTCCTAGGGATTATGGCAATAGGCCAATTTGCCAAAATGTTGAAATATCCCTTTAACATCGACAGCAAGTCCTACAAGATAATATGATGTTTAAAGATGTACAGCTTGGTGACCAGTGGACAGGCTCTGTGTGCTGAGGGTAGAAAGCTCCAGAACAAAGCCATTAGTCAACCTGAGTGTAGAGACACGGCTCCAACACCTGTTGCTGCTGAGGCTGAGAATGAGCTGTGACAGGCCGTCACTTCACGGCTGCTTGTTTCCACTCGGCTCTGACTTTAGCTTTTCTCTCGACATTCTGTTCATCTCTCCTTTGCTCTCTCTCTGTGTTCTCTCCGTTCCCTTCAGCTCCAAAAACCCAGAGGAGGCCGAGCTGGAGGACACACTCAACCAAGTGGTAAAGACGCTCTGACCTTTGTCCTTTTGTGTCCACTGGTGTCACGGCAACAATACATCCCTCATCCACCTCCTGTGTTTATCTTATGTGCTGAGTTTAGTTTGGTGGCACACAAACACACACACTGCTGCTGCTGCTCTCTCACTGAGCATGAACAAATGGAAAAACCTTAGAGACTTTGTAAAAATCAATCATTATGGATTCACTTGAATAATAACATAATGACTGTTTTATGCTGCAGTCAATCAACTCTCAACACGTCTTTAATTCTCATGTGGAACTTTAGTTTTTCAAGTGCTGTTGGTTCACATGAAGTTAACTGATGATGTTAGAAGTCATTGACAGTCAGATAGACAGACAGACAGATAAAGACTTTCTCAGCTGCACAATCAATCATCAACAAATCAATTCATAAAATAGAGTAAAAGAATAGGTATATGATAGGTCATCTAGATAGGTAATAGATGCAGAAGTGCTGTTTGTCTTTGGGTCTCCACATTTATTCAGGATGTGTGCGTGTCTTGTCTCCAGATGGTTGTGTTCAAGTACATCGAGGACAAAGACGTTTTCCAGAAGTTCTACGCTAAGATGCTCGCCAAACGTCTGGTCCACCAGAACAGCGCCAGCGACGACGCAGAGGCCAGCATGATCTCCAAGCTCAAGGTCCGAGTGCAGAGCTCACACACACACACACAATTTTCATGAAACCATATCCACACCGACACTAAACTGCGGACGTCCGTGTGTCCTCTTGTGTCTCCTGCAGCAAGCATGTGGCTTCGAGTACACGTCCAAACTGCAGCGAATGTTCCAGGACATCGGAGTCAGTAAAGACCTGAACGAGCAGTTTAAGAAGCACCTGACCAACTCTGAGCCTCTGGACTGTGAGTTTACGCACACACACACACACACACACGCACTCACAGGTCTCGGTGTAGAACTTTAGTTGCCTTTTTCATCTGAAATATTTTCAACATAGATTCTAAAATAAAGAAATGAATTCTGAGTTGAGTGTTTTGAACAGTGGAGTCAAATACAGATTCAGGCCTGAGGACTCACTTGAACAGACTTTATTATCACAGCAGTGTCGTTGGCCAGAAACAGTTTGAAAGTGAAACAAAAGCAGATCAAACCCACGTGTGATGAAGAGAGGCTGACTTTACTCTTCATCTGTGTTGTAGTGGACTTCAGTATCCAGGTCCTGAGCTCCGGGTCCTGGCCTTTCCAGCAGTCCTGTACCTTCGCGCTGCCGTCTGAGGTGAGACTCACTCATCATGTTGAGAGAAGCTGCATCAGAGATGTTGGACTCACACGACTCAGCAGCTCCTCAACACATACTTGAAAAAAAACATGTCCACATGTAAAACCTTGAGACGTGACTGAGAGGTTTTTCCTGACGTCTGAACTCTGTCCGTGCAGCTGGAGCGGAGCTACCAGCGCTTCACGGCGTTCTATGCCAGCAGACACAGCGGCAGGAAGCTGACGTGGCTCTATCACCTGTCCAAAGGAGAGCTGGTCACCAACTGCTTCAAGAACAGGTACAGTCAGAGTCTATTTACTGCTCTGGGATCAGAGGATACAGGCTATTATCATAAAGCAAAAATAAACAATTAGCCATAGTTACTCGTTACTTTCCCCGAAAAGTAACTGAGTTATTACATTAGAAAAGTGACTAATTCTCAGGAAAAGTAACTATTGCGTTAAGTAACAGCACATTTTATTATCTGTAACTGTAATGGGATTATAACGGGGCAACTAGTGGTGTAACGATACACAAATATGCTTCGATACGGACCTCGGTTTTGAGGTCACAGTTTTGGTTTATTCCGGTTCAGTATGGGAACAAAATGCAAAATATACATTTGCTGTAGCGCCGTGGTATGAACTATTTCAGCAGTGGATTCATCCACAAGTAGTGATCAGTGTGTGAGTGGAAATGAACCAGTGAACATCACTAGACTTTGAAGAACTGAGCCTTTATTTAGTTTATTATATTTAGCATCAGTTTTGAAGCTTGTTTCTGGATCCACGTCATGAAGTGAGTTTGGCACAGACACTGTGCGTGTCTGTGTGTGTGTGTGTGTGTCGGAGTCACCTCGTACTGAAGCTGTTGTTGTTGCAGGTACACGCTGCAGGCCTCCACCTTCCAGATGGCCATCCTGCTGCAGTACAACACCGAGGACAGTTACACCGTGCAGCAGCTCACTGACAGCACACAGATCAAAACTGTGAGCACGACTTTGACACTTGTCTTCCTTTTCTGTGGCTCAGGGAGTCTCTGAACTCTCAATGGAGCAGATTGTTACAATGAAAACACTCATTAAAACACTGGATCGGTTTAATTTCTCTACTAACTTCATTCTCTTTGATTTTTCAGGATATTCTGGTTCAAGTTCTGCAAATTTTGTTAAAATCCAAGCTGCTGGTGAGTAAAACAAACACTCTTTTTATTTTGCCCACTAGATGGAGTCAGACCTCAGCTTTTTCTTTGTGATGGTGACCTCACACTTTTTGAGAAGTTACGAGTTAAAAAAGGGACAGCACTTTACATTTAAGTTTATTTAGAAGAGTTTGAATGTGTGTGGTGTGTCATGTCGGTGAGACGAGGACAGACTGGTTATAAAGGACACGTTCAGTGTTGCCCTTTGACCGAGCTGCAGTTCCCACCGTGTCACCTGCTGTGTCTCTAATGTCCATCTGTCCGTCTCTGTTTGTAGGTGCTGGAGGACGAGAACGCCAACGTGGACGAGGTGGAGTTCAAACCCGACACCGTCATCAAGCTGTTCCTCGGATACAAGAAGTGAGAAACTCATCGACTGGACCTGCTTGTTGTGATGTGTTAAATGTGTCCAGCAGCAGAGTCTGAGCTGTTGTGTTGTGTCTCTGCAGTAAGAAGCTGAGGGTCAACATCAACGTCCCCATGAAGACGGAGCAGAAGCAGGAACAGGAGACGACTCACAAGAACATCGAGGAGGATCGCAAGCTCCTCATCCAGGTGACTGTCCACCTCGCATCAGAGCAGACACTTTTAAAAAGGAATTAGTCAGAGTTACTTGTTACTTTTCCCCAAAAGTAACGGAGGTATTACATTATAAAAGTAACTAATTACCAGGAAAAGTAACTGTTGTGTTACTTCTTTATGTCAAATGACTTGGTCTCGCCCTCCCAACCCTCCTTCATCTGGAACTAACCAACTCACTCAGTATTCCTCCACAACGCATCCACCTGCTGGTGTGGAGGTATACTGAGTGAGTTGGTTAGTTCCACATAAACGGCTTTTTTCCAACTAATTGATTGACTGAAAGGAAAAAAAGGATATAACCTACACTTTAGTGGCTTTATTGTTTTGTGACGGGACTTCTTGAGTCAAGTAACAGCACATTTTATTGTCAGTAACTAACTAACTTTAGTAACTAACTTTTTTGATTAGTAGTCAAGTCACAGTTTATTTATGAAGCACATTTAAAACAACTTCAGTCGACAGAGTGTACAGTTGTAAAAATACAATATAATTGATCATAAACTACAAAATAAGGATTTATAATCACTCAATTTAAAATGAATGTAGAATAAAAAGACTGAACGGCTTGTTCCTAAAGCAGTGTTGACTGTGTAGAGAAGTGTATTTATGATGTTCAGCTGATTCATGACTGGTGAATGTGTGTGTGTGTGTGTGTGTGTTTGTCAGGCTGCAATAGTGAGGATCATGAAGATGAGGAAGGTCCTGAAGCACCAGCAGCTCCTGGCTGAAGTCCTGAACCAGCTGTCGTCCCGATTCAAACCCAGAGTCCCTGTCATCAAGGTAAAACACACACACACACTTTCATTTGTCATCGTTACACTGATGCTGCATTCAGGTGCAGTCGGACAGACGGCAGTCGGTAACAAACCAGATGTCATTTTAGTCACAGAAGTCCAGAGAAAGCCGGTAAAACCCTGGTCAGGTCAACAATACGACATTGCCATGACAACATATTGTCACATGTATTGTTTTGCCTGGTGCTGACGGACCACTTGTTTACTTAGAGGCTTGTTTATGCTGTTACGTGCAGCGGATGTCATCTGTCTGCTGTCTGCCCAATTTCACGTGAATGCAGCATGAAAAATCAGGGATGTGATTGGCCAAGGACAAAAAAGCAGGAAATTATACGGATCCGTAGTGCGACACAGTACAGCCATTACACACTCTTATCAAAAGTATACACAAACAGAAAACAATTAATTTAAGGAGGAAAAAAACTCAAAAACAGCATGTAAAACAATAGGTGCAGATATTATTACAGTGACATAATCTTCATTTTGATCTTTCAAAATGTGTCTGAGAGCGAGAGAGACCAGAGAGAGAGAGAGAGAGAGAGAGAGAGCCAGTGCAGGTGGAATTACCACTTGATATTGAACTTATTTAAAAGGAAAACAAACATAGTACTTAGCTCCATTTTAATATTTAATGATGGGGGGAAAAAAAAGTTGTTAAACCATTGAGACCTTCCAGCCAGATGTGTGGTACTTATGTAGCCAAGTAAATAATAATAAACAAAAGCAGATTTAATAGCTACTGAGGTTCCTATCATTGTAGACTAATGGCAAGAATGGCTGGAGTGTGAAACTGAGCTCAGTACACAATAGCACACGCGCGCTAAACACCTATGGCTCCGTGGGTTAAATGGTGGATAATGGCCGTCCGGTGGTCCTACCCCCCCTCATGATTTACGAGGGTCGCATTTTCATGTCTAAAAATCTGGAAAAATCACTTCCCTGAAAATACAATTGAGTTGCTTGTGATATACAACCACAACGCTAGATGGGTGAATTCCTACACAATGTACCTTTAAATCTGAATCCAGATCTTTTTTTTTTAGAAATAACTTGCTGCAACAGTTCATCAAGTGACAAAATAAATGAGCAAATATTCAAACAAGCAACAATTTCAATGATAAAGAGGTGAACGAACAGTGTTCTCCTGTTTGATAAAAACACAAAGCTCATTCAACAGACTTAAGTTGGCTCAGTACGAGTCATCATGGATCTTCAAGTCAAACTAACATGTTTCGTCTCTGAGATTATAGAATAACAATCATCCTGATGGTGTCATGTTTGTTTTGTCTCCCCCTTGTGGACAGAAATGCATCGACATCCTGATAGAGAAGGAGTACCTGGAGCGAGTGGACGGAGAGAAGGACACATACAGCTACCTGGCCTGAGCGCCGCCCTCCCTCCTTCCCACCCGCCGGATCTCCTCAGTTTTATTTTTATTTGTTATCTTTTTTTTAATTTTATGTCTGAGTAATAAAGTGTGGATCCCTCTGAGCGGCGGACATGTTTGTGAGTGTGTCGCTGAACATGTGACTTCCCCGATATGACAAACCATCAACGTGAGGGGGGAGGAGGGTGTGAACTGTCTACTCTGCCTTCAAGGAACAAACGCCCCTCCTGTTGAGACTGGGAACCCCCGTCTACATGCTCGCCTGTCCCGTCCCATCTGTAGGACTCAAACACACTCACTTCCTTGTTGTCATATTGTAAATAACCAGACTGTAAGAGGAAAAAACAAACCCTACACCCTTCTTTACATAGCGCAAACGTAATGAATTAGCCTACAGCCAATCAGAGGAGAGCCGCATCCAAAGGTTTCTGCATGCTACTGCCTACCTGCACCACAGTGACCACGAAAAAGATTAAAAAGTAAAAATAAAAGTCGAGTCACTGGGCAGCCGACGCAGTCCACCGTACGACGACACGAAATCAACGCCGGTCATGAATTAAAGTCTACGACTGAACCGGAGGAGGTGGTGAGTTTAGAGCCGCCGTGACGCTTCTTTATCTGCTGAAGTTGTCTCAGTTTTGGTTGGAGGTCGGTTGGGTTCATGCAGGAGGCCTGTTTCATTACTGAACGGTGGACATTTGTATAGTGTGGTTCATTTTCTAAATGTGTGATAAATAAAAACAAGTAAAGATTTCTCTAAAATCCCGCCCCAGAGTTTTCCATCAGAAAAGACTCTGACAGTCGTTCATCTTCCCACAGCATTTAAGAACCAGCTGCTCATCTTCTTCCGTTTTGTTCGGAGCTGTTGTCTACTGAGGGGAAACTACTCAACAATAATGGATCATCCAGAATAAGAGGGACAATATTTCTGGAAGACTTTGAAAATCTATTCTGATACTCTGCAAAAATAAAATGTAGTTCACCTTCAAATTACAAATCTGTGCCTGAATAGATCTTTTTTTTTTTTTGGTCAGGATGTGACTGAGAAACTCAATGTATATTTTTAAGGGACTATGAACTTAGATTCAGTCAACTGTCATAACCAACAGTCCTCTACAATTATTTAAATGAATGACAAGAGGCTGTAGCTCCTGTCAAACACCAGGAGGCGGGATGAACTGAACTCAGAAAGCTGCTGTTTAACACAATTGAAAATAAGTTGAGAAACTGAATTTTGCCAACTCAAGCAGAAGTTTCCAGACAGTTACTGTCATTCAAACATGAGTCCTTCAGAAATTATCAAAGCTACATGGAAACAGTTCAGCTGTACAGGGTGAATGTTTGGGTTTTCTTGTTGACTCGTTATCAAGTGGAAAGATCAATGCTGATCATGATCATCTGCACTAACAGTTCTATTACAATGGTTCAGTGTGGGAATCTGTGATGGGAGGAACCTGATGAACAAGAGTGACACCACCTTCATCCTGAAAGTGTCCGAGCCTGTTACAACAAAGAGCTGCTGGAAGAAATTAACACAAACCCAGATATTTAGAATATTTTAATCTGCATCACTTTGAACAACAAAAATCCCTGTAAACATTACAAAATCAGCACCTGTGTCATCGGAGGAAAGAGTGGTCCTGGTTTGACAAGGAGGAGTGAAGGGTTAACGCAGGCAGATGTTTGAAACCATAAATAACCTGCAGGGAGGGAGGGCGGGGTAACACTGGATTTGACTTCCTGTTTTAACAATCAATCAAATCATCTCCCAATTGCTGTATTTTTTTTTTTTTTTGCAAAACATTTGATCTCCATGAGCAAAAAGAAACTTTCAGACCTGGAGGCTTTAGGTTTGGACTAGTCAGCTGCCCAGCCTCCAGTCACAGACAAGCAGAGTCTGTGAGCTGCTGCCAAACCTCAACTCTAATCACTAGTTTGCAGGATCTTTAAATGCAGCTGCAGCCCAAACAATGCATCACACTGAGGAAGTCAGACATGAGAAGGCTCATTATAATCAGCAGTGAAGGTTTGTGATCAAACAGTAATAATAAAAAAAAAGGGCTCCAGAGATTCACACATTGGGGTCACCAGGACGTCATATTTACCATTTCTTTTCATGCACATAAATGTCTCACAATCTGAACAGTTACAAACATCTCTTCCCATCTGGAGCTGATTTTCTACAACATTTCAGGACGTGTAGGAACCCGCAGGTGAAGCACCCAGAGTCTTTCATCGAGCACAAAGCAACAGCACAAGACGTCCCTCGGTCCGTCTCTGTGGAGTTTGTAATAAATTACAGGTGGAGATGACGAGGAGGGTCTCCTCAGGAGGAAGATCGGGGGGGTGGGGCAGAAAAACGAGGCTGGTATTGCTTCAAGTCGGTCAGATGCCAGGCTGAGAGTCTGTGGCATCTTTGCAAGCACCAGAGTTCACATCAGAGAAGATACGAGAGTCAAAGTGTGATTGTTGGTACGTTATTAAAAGGCTTATTTCACAAGAGGAATGCTCGTTATATCACACTGATTGGACATCACATGGACGAGGCAGCACAGTAACATGAGGCCCTGTGACGGACAGCACACACCAGGAGGAGGAGGGGTCACCCAGGCAGAGAAGGGGGAGGGGGTTTAAAATGTCATCAGTCGGCCACCAGTGATCAGCTGAGAAACAGTTGGTCACCACTCATCAGCTGATCAATAGTCAGTCACCAGTGATCAGCTGATTGACAGGTGGTCACCTGTGATCAGCTGAGAAACAGTTGGTCACCAGTGATCAGCTGATCAATAGTCAGTCACCAGTGATCAGCTGAGAAACAGTTGATCACTGGTGATCAGCTGATTGACAGTTGGTCACCAGTGATCAGCTGATCAATAGTCAGTCACCAGTGATCACTGATCAGCTGATTGGTAAGTGATCAGTCGGGGATTCAAGGCACAGCAGAGAGTGGGGGCGTGACGGGTTTCAGAGAAAGTTTTCCCGTCGCTCTTCACTGTGCTTGACTCACCAGCAGACAGACTCCAGGTCAGTGAGCAGCTTCTCACCTGTTACACAGAAACATTTCCAGCCTCTGTGTGTTGGGCCAAACTAAATATCTAAAGACAAGTTATTGATCGCTCAGCTCAACAATCTACAGATGAACTGTTCGGCGCATAAACACAAGCCGATGATATTTGCTTCATCTGAATAATCCTGATAATTCTTAGAAAAGGAAAAAACTTTCTATAGCAATCACGAAAAATGCGACATTTTCTGTGGAGAAAAATAATCGAATGAATTTCAGCTTTGAGTTCATTTTAAACTTTGTTCCTGAGCTTTTGGCCATACACAGAAAACATGTTAATAGTTCTGATGATTAATTAGGATTTCTTTGACACTCCACAGGCCAAACAACAAATCAATTGTAATTGAAAGAACGAGCTGAGCTGAGCTGATATTAAAAAACTGACACTTTTCTACAAATACGACAGTTTGTCCTTAAGCTGAGAAACTACCTGAATGTTATTTCTGGATGTTTCTTCTAATTATAAAAAGGTGAGATTTAGGAAGCAGCCAGATCGAAGATGCAGACTGCTGCAGGGTCTGACCTGAGCGTCTACACTAACAGCCTTTAAAACATCAGCCAGAGCTTCAAATGTGACAACAAACTGTTGTCTCTATGCTTACGAGTTCCAGCTGAACGACAGGCGACAAACGACAGACGTCCTGATGTGAGGACAGGACGACCTGGACCGGAGGATGAGTGGAGCACAGTGCTGCTGAGGGAGATCTGAACCGAGTCGAGAAAACCTTCGTTAGCATCAGTCTGGGTTTGGTCAAGTGTGACGAGGTGCCGTTGCAGATGTTCAGGAACCGCCCACCACGAGCAGACGCGTGTCAGACTTCTAGTCTGCAGAGCTTCCTGTCGTGGTGGAGGTGTGCTGGCTTCTGAGGCTTTAGCACCTGAAGCAGGAGCAGCGTCACAGAGCACAACCACATCCAACTAACACAGGCTGTCCTTTCCAGTGCTGGCATTTACAGGGTTTCCCGTCTGCTGTGAAGGCACCGCAATCGCTGCTTCTCATCCCCACCCCCCACATTTCCTGGTATGGTGTCATTTCCTGTTTCCCCGTCATTATCAATTCTCAGATTTGATCACATGGTTTCCAGCTGGTTTCCTCCCTACAACGATTTCCGAGTCTGCATCCAGCAGAGACAGGAAGTGGAGCTGATCAAATTATGCCGCGATATTATAACTTGAGCACCTCTGAGAACGACTCTGGGAGCATTTGTTTACATTTCTTATCTTTAGCGTTTCCTGCAGGAGGTTTAACCTAAATCAAGTCTCCCTGAAACCTGCAGTGGTGTTTGTCGGCTGATCCTACTTCTCTTTTAGCTCCTGAAGGGAAACTTCAGTTGCTGGAGGCTTCTGCTCCAGCTGTTTCTCTAAGAGCATCTGTCTGCTGCGGCCGACAACGCTCTGAGAGCGAAGCAGAACAACAGAGCCGTGTCTGACTGAGCTTGAACTACAGGAGCCTCAGCTGGATGTGGTGACGCTGCTCTGTGGACGCCGTCCTGTTGGACAGAGACAGTGATGTGCCTCTGACTGAGTCTTGTTCAGTTTATACTGTAGAAAAACACACACACCTGACGCACAGGTGGTGGCACACGGAGCCGGTACAAACAGAGTGCAGTCAGTTGTGTAAAGCGGCTGGTGGAGGAGGATTTTGGTCCCTGAAGCTTGAATTGAAAAGCCAGTTGTTACACAGACAGTCACGGGTTTGTGTTCACACACTACAGTACACGTAATGTACAGGTATCTTAAAAACCAGTCAGTTTGGAGGTGGTCTGCACCTTCGGCTGAGGGAAGATTTATGAAGCCAAAGCTCCCGGCCCGACAGAAGAGGAAGATTTGTTGACAGAAGAAAAAACAAAACAAAAATAAAAATCACACAAAAAAGAGAAACAGATATGAAAAGTGTTTAAAAAAAACAGCAACAAAATTCTGCTTCAAATGTTCCCAGTTTTCCTGAAGCTTTCTAGAATCTTGACAAGTCGTCTGGATTTCCTGAAGTGAAGGTGTGTTTGTTTGTGTTTGTGTGTAAGGCCTTTGTGTTGCTAATCCACAGGAGGTAGAAGTCAGAGTCAGGCGATCTCCATCTCCCGCTCGATCCCGACGTACTTCAGAGCATCAGCCTGGCTGTACCTGAAACACAGCAAGGTGTTCAGTTACAGGTGCAGAGAAATATTTGGTACAATTCAACAGGCTGCACATTGAAAAGCAGCAGTTATCTGTCATATTGATTAGTGGGGATTTAAAAAGAGTTCTGGTTAAATGTCCTACAGTTGAAGTCTGTGTTTGTGTTTGATCAAAACTCTAACATAAGCACCTTGTTCCTACTAGAGCCACAATGATTAATGGGCTGATCAGCGTTTCTGCTAGAAAAAACAGGGTATCGGACAATGTGACTGGCAGGTTTTCAATTTACCGATCAAATAGTCTATTATCTGGTGTCCGCTAGTCCATTATCTGATTTAAATGATCTTAAAGGGATAGTTCAACTCAGAGAAGAAGAAGCTCAACTTAGCCCTACTCACCCTCAGGGTGAGTAGATAATGAGCGAAATTTCATTCTAGGGTGAACTATCCCTTTAAAATGATAAATGATGCAGCCAGGTCAGTGTTTCCCACAGGTTTACTGCAAGGACACTGTGGCGGGGGTCGCAATCGTAACGCCCGGGGGGGCTTCTGCCATATCATGTTTGAACTGTTCATAATGCTGCTTTGTCCCACACAACAATTTTTGACAACAAAAGTATTTGAAAATAGTCAAATGTTCTGTCTTCACTTGATACATCTTTAACAAGGGTTTAAACTATATTTAAGGGATCAAAAGCAGTTTTGTGTTTTAATTTTATTGGTTATCGGAATTTTATACTCCCTAATCGACATGCGCCCCGCAAAAATCCATACTGATCAGGCCCTGGTTCCTACTAGAAAGATGTTTCACATCCATCGGTGATGAATGAATGAGGCATGAGGGAATTAGAGATGTTAGACCAGTAGATTCATTCATTATAGCTACAATGATTAGTGAATTTCCATGTCAGTAAATTGAATCTTTAAGATTTAAACTGTTGGATAAACAAGACAACTGATGACATCAGTGTAAGATCAAGAGAACAGATTAATACAGATAAATTATTTCCCTCAGTGCTGTGAGGAGTGTGACAGACGAAGTGAGTCGGTTCAGTCTTACTGACCTGTAGTCGAAGAAGAGCTCCTCTCCGGTCTGGATGGCTCTCTTGGCAAAGATCCCTATCCTGTGATCTCCGTTCACCATCATCACTACAAAACACACAAGGCTGAGTGAGCACAGAGGATGAGGCTGTGACTGTCGAGCCACACCATCATCATCACCTTCCTCTTCTTACCTTTTGCATAGCAGTTAGGATTGACAGAGTGGTTGGCGAAGCGGATCTTGTTGCCTTTCCTCGTGGCATCGACAACAAAGTCTGAGGAGAAAAGAAAAGACTGAGGATCTGGATGGAAACTCAGGCACAGGCTGCTCCATCATGGTAGAAACCAGAGTCACTGATTGCAATTATTTAATACAATTACAATACAACTAAACCATAAGCGGAAGCTCCCAGTGTCTCAGTTCACTGCAATTATTTAGTATGGAGGTATTTTATTTTATTATGTTTAGCTTTAAAATTAGACAACAATAAAAACAAATAACAAAATAAAGAAAATAAACCACTTTTTAATTGGTTTGCCAGAAACTTTGGATATTTGGATGTTTTTTGGTGTGTCTTTTTGGACGAAGAAAAGTGGTGTCCATTGACAACCATTATATGGACAAATACTGCTGCGTGGACCCCCTCGTAACTCAGAGAAGGAATGGAGGACTCTGAAAATTCTCAGAGCTCTTAGTCGACATGAGAGTTAGTAGGTAATGAGTGAAATTTGAATTTTGGGTGAACTATCCCTTTAAGAGCCTGAAAACCAAAAACTGAGATAAAAACATCAGATTGACAAGAAAACCTCGGGCTCCCTTAGAGACTACATTGAATTGTGTGTGTACTGTACCATTGTTGAGGTTGAAGAGGAAGCTGCACATGTACTTGTCATAGACCTTGCCTCTGCGGTCTGCTTCATCCTGAGAGATTATCTGCAAACACACAGGTTACATGTTATTTTCATACACAGATTTAAATTATAAAAATAGTTTGAGACAGTATTGTCTCCTGTTGAAGAAGCCTTTTCTTCTTGTATTTTACACTTCATAAACTAATAAAAGACATAAGAGTTAATCTTAACAATCTTGTTCCGTTAAAAGTGCAAACAAGCTTTTGAAAGAATAAAACAGAGTCTAAGGGTGAATTCAGTATTCAGACATGTGGCTCGTTTGCTTTGTTCTGATTCAGGGGCTAGAACAATACAGTCGCTGCGTTTTTCTTTTGGGTTGTTTGCGTTCACATGGTAACAGTCCCACGCGTTCCAAAGTCCAAATTCGTAAACGAATGCCATGGGTCAGTTGTGGCAGTTGCTCAGTTGATTACATTCTCACTGCAGACGAACCTCCAGGGCTCGAATGGAAGCGAGCCGAGACCAGACCACCGCTCCTTGGTGATCTCTTGTTTTATCCTGCATCCCAGCGCGGTCGCTGTGTTCACATCTGCCCAAACAAACTGATCTTTGAGGTTAAACGCTCTACGTTTCGGAACAGCTGCTCCAAACCAGCCAGGTCTGAATACACCCTAAATGACGGAGCTGTACAGATCAAATGAAGATAAATCCACAGCTGTTCTGTGGCCGACAGGTGTCAGATTATCAGAACTCTGCATCTGAATTTTTCTTTTAAGAGGAACTATGCAGGATTTGTATCTTAATGATGCTATAGCCTATTTATACCTTCATTAAACAGCTTCGGAGTAATTGTGATGGTTAAATCAATGACTTGTAACTAGTTCTGGGGAGAATTGAGGCTCCTTCCACCTAGTTTCTCTTATACCTAGTCTCTCTATACATGCCGTAACAGTATGATATATAACATTATGTATCGCTATATTGATTCATTTCTTGCCAGATTCATTGTAAACAAATGCACATGGAGGAGAGGAGGGTTAGCAACACAGGAGAAGAGACGGGACTTGCATAGTTCCTCAATGTCTGCAGCCAGGACAGAGACACAGACAAGTCTTACCTCTCCACAGTACTCAGAGATGAACTCGTTTTTCTGGACTGGCTCTTTGATGAAGATGCCCCAACCTGCAACGTCTGACGGAGCCAGCAGCAGGTGCTGCAGACACAGAGAGGAGACATTTAGTGTCTGAGCTGACGCTGTGTTTGTCAACAAAACATCTTCTCTATATTTTCCTGCTGGACATGAAGATGTTTGTTCAGTAAAAAGCTGCTGCCAGAACTCATAGGGTTTATTTTCAGAGTGTGTCACCTTCTTGGCTCCTCTCTGGATGGAGCAGTTCTTGCAGGACACGTTCTTGCTGTCCCAGTGATCTGCGGCGCCGCAGGTCAGGCAGAGGTCGGGGTCACACTCCCTCACTGCCAGGTAGCAGGGGCACTGCTTGGTGTTACACTGGGCTTTGCACCGACAACCCGGGAAACGGTTCTGACCTGCATCCATGAAGCAGGACAATGATGTAACATTAGAAACGGGAGAGTGATTTCAGTGTTTTCGTAGTAAATGGAGTGTGTGTGTTCTTACACTCAGAGCTGCACTGGCAGAACTTTTCACAGAAGTTTTGAGCAGTGATGCAGGGACAAGAGGAGTCACAGGGCTGCCGTGGGTGGTCACATGGCTGGTAATTATACACGTGATTGGACGAGCCATCTGTACGAGGATACACAAGAGACTGTGGTCAAATATTTGTTTTAAAATCAGTGGTTTTCTGCATTTTACCACGTTAACGGAGGATTCCTGGAGCTTTAACTGACTGGGTGACCTCTGACCTTTCTTCAGCTGGATCTTCCTGCAGTGAGTCGCCCACAGTCTGTGTTTCCTCTTCTTCTTTCTTGGCGGCGTGTCCTCGTCTTCAGCAGGAGCCCGAGCAATGATGCTGGACTCCTTCACTCTGAACTCATACACCTGTAGATAGTTAAGATAACATGTTAGACTGTGTGTCCTCAACCAAACAAAGCACTTGTCTTTGTTTACAGGTTGTTGTAGAGAAACTGTAAGTCTGACAGAAAGACAATAAGCTGCTGTCAAGTGTCAGACTTAACTGACAGCTCACCTGTCTGCAGGTCTTGGTGCCGATGAGCCGAGCGATGGCGCAGTAGTTATCATAGTAGGTCCCAATGAGAACCCTGAACAGAGAGGCTTCTGCTCCGCTCCACTCCACAGCTTCAGCCTCACCAGACAGCTTCATCTTCACTGGAGTCTGACACCGGGAGTTACCCTCTGTGCACACACACACAATCATTTCAGGCCTTTCCACTGTCAGGGTTCCTACTCTTTTCTTGAAATCATTTTCCAGTACATTTACAGCTGCTACGTGTCGTTACCTCATACACTAATACAGCCCATTCATGCTGTGGAGGAATTTTCTTTTCCACAGTTGTACCTTATTTTGTACATGATTGTTTCTATGTTTATTCCTTTCTTACCCCCAGAAGTCTGTTTTAAAGAGGTGCAGGCTACGACTCTAACTTCTCCATGAAATTATCGCTTACATGCTTAGAAATTATGACAAATTTATCATAGAACAACGCAAAAACATGTTTTTGTTCTTAAACCACACCCCAAACAGCTCTCCGCTGCTCCTCTGTCTGTCACTCAGCAGAGAAACCCTAATGATCACCATCCAACACTAGAAACACTCATCAACTCAAAGTCTCTAGTTTTCTTTGGAAAAGAAGTCGATAGCAGGGTCTGAAAAAGTCAAACAGAGCCAGAGCTCTGTAGCTGATGTCACTGTGATAAATCTTTTTTCGGGACATTAGATTTTTTTTCTCAATTTCCATGTGTTTCCCATGACTGGAAAATTGGTCGACCATTTTCCATGTTTTGCAGGACGCGTGGGAACTCTGACTGTGGGTGTATGGGCCACAAACCTCTGGAACTAAATGTGTGACTTTGCCACGGCTTAGAGACCAAGTTGATATGAATCTACTTTTTGATGGTAGTCATGGTGACTCAGCTTTGCAGGGCTGACTCTCACTGACAGACAGCGAAGGAGTCGCCGACTCATCGTGACTGAGAGACGGATCATACCTGAGCTGCTGGTGTTCTCGTCCTTCTTGTCTTCGTCGTCTTTGTCATTGTCCCGCTCGTCCTCTTTGCTGCCCTCACGGTCGCTGTCTGTGTCTTTGGTTTCCGAGGAAACGGTGGGGGTGCTGGGCCGGCTGTTGCTGTTGCTGTTGGGCAGCCGTCCTCGGCGCCTGCCCACTATGCGTTTGGAAGGCGTCTTGGCCCGCTCCGCCACCACGCCTGCAGGGTATTCCCTCACCATCCCTTCCTGAGTAAACCACCGTACCACAGTGTCAGTTAATTAGAGCTGTAGTTAAAGACTAATTTCAGTCATCACTACATGGGCAGATTTGAGCTATTTGATTGAAAAAACAGAGACTGGTCAGAACTTTAATTAAACATAAGTATCTTTCTTTTCCCAATTTTCAAACTCAAAAAAACCTCTTCCACTGTTGTGACCTAATACAAAGATAGAATCTACACAACTCAACCCGACATCAGTGAACTCACCTGCACCAGGTACATGTGGCAGTCGATGCCACAGGGTTTACTCTCCACCAGGTTCTCCAGGTTCTTGCGCTTGTAGGTGTTTGGAGTTGCATGGAAAGCTGAAGGAGACAGGAAACAGAGGAGATGAGTTTCCTGAGGCCTTTGGAAGAGCCAGTTGAATCTTAAAGTTTCACACATGGTCAGATTCTACAGAGAACGGTTTCTGTCTGAATCTCTTCCAAGAACAGGAAAAAAACTATCCAAATGTGCAGTCAATTAACTCAAGCCTGTTAACAAAGCCAAATGTCTGTTTGTGGCACGCTTTTTACAAGGGGGCTCTAATCATGCAGCGTTTTCTCTTGAAGTGCAAAGCTTTGTAAAGCTCTCAGTGCACGCTTGCTTTAGTAAGTTAATAACGTTTCCTGATTAAATGTCTCTGTGTTGTTGCCAGCTGTCTGAGAGGAGTTTGTACTCACGGTGGAGGAAGCAGTCGTATTTGAAGCAGCGTCTGCAGAACAGAGTGTGGAAGGAGTGCAGGCTCTGTTCGCGCTGCACCGAGCGGGCGTTGGGACCGTCGATGTTTGGTGTGCACTCGGGTGGCAGAGCGCCGGGCAGCTGCTGCTCTGTCAACTCCTTGTACCTGAAACACACACACACATCAAGGTTGAGAGCCGTCTTCCTGGGACGCACATGCACTCACCAAGGTTTCTACAGGTTTCAAATACAAGGAGCATAATTCATCCCATCAATCAAGCCCATCATTGCTCTTCCTGTTCTATGTTTAGAGAATAAACAAACTGAGAGGATAAAGGCGACTCTTGACTCATTCCAGCAATATCGTCCGGCTGCGGACACAAATGGGCGTTACTGTCGTCCCCAGGAACGCCCCCTTCGCAGCCAGGAACGCCCCCCCCCTCTCCCCTTCTTCTTCGTCTACCCGCGCTTGTCAACATCCGGGGGTTAATAGCTGGATTAACATAGCCACATCCGCTAGTCAGTTTATGCGACAGGTAGCGTAGAGCTACCATTAGTAAGCTAAGCAAGATAAAGAACGTTAATTTGAATTTAATCTTCCGTTGTAATGTAAATTGAGGGTTCGTTGTAGTGGAATGGATCTTGATCATATCTATATCTATGATCTTGATACTCAGAAAACAGGAACAGAGGCGTTTTTTGTTTTGTTTTTTAACCGAGCGGCTGACTAGCCGCTACCGAATAAATCCATGCTCATTACGTTAACGAACTTAGAGAAACCCGGTTATTCAGTGTCCCTGTGTACATGATAAATACAGTGTGTAACTGTTACGTGTATTTCATGTTTCCAACCGGAAGCGAAACTACTGGGAAATATGTAGGCCTAGGTCTTCAAAAAGGGGGAAACAAAGCAGACTTATCGGTTCCTTGTATAACATGCATTTATTGATGTAAAAGTGGTGATTTCTGTACACACGTTAGGCTGCAGAGCCTCCAGACAGGGCTGCTGTGTCCATAACGCTGCACACATGAAGCTTCACTTTTCATTCAAATAAACTAATGCAACTTCATTGCAATTTCATCAATGAAACCAGCATTTATCTCCTAAAAAGAGTTAAACCAGCCGGTGGTTTACCTCTAAAAACCTACGGATAAGTTCATTAACAGTCGTTTTCCCCCGCGAGGTGACGGAGTAGTCTGGCCGGTCGAGCACGTCAGGAGACGGGGTTGCTGCCTCTGTGATGTCCCGGTCACAGCTCATATTTATCCAATATTTATTTTATCCAAACGACGGCTGTTTAGAAGTTAACCTCGAAGCGAAGCTCCATGCAGGTCCGAGCAGTGACCACGGCATCACAGAGGCAGCAGCCCGGCTCCTGACGTGCTCCGCCGGCCAGCCTGCAATCGTCACCCCGGGGAGAAAACGACTGCTAATTAACTTACCCGATGGCTTTTAGAGGTTTACCACCGGCTGCTTAAACTTCTTTTAGGGAATAAATGTTGGTCTCTTTGATGAAATCTAACAACTGTGGCAGTAGCAGAAGTTTGTTTGAATAAAAAACCATGGTTGGACAGTAGCAGTGCTGCCTTGGGGTCAGTCTACGCACAGAAAACACCACATTTACATCAATAAATAAATACTTTAAAACGAGCCAGGCCTGTCTCAGAGCTGGCAAGACTCTCCGGTAGCATATTGAACGATTAAATGCCATTAACGGGACGAGAGAGCAGTCAAAACGGCAGCTCCAAGCTAGCTACAACGAGGGTAGGTTCATTTCCTGTTTACAAAGTAAAAGCACATAAGCGATAAAAGGCAACGGGTATTTTATTTTGTAATACTAACCGGAAGTGCGTTGCTCACTACGGCTAGTTTTACTAGCGCCAGAGAACGCCGACTTCGTCGGAACAAATTTGTAAACAGCGGGTATTTTGTCAGATTTTCAACATAGTGGGGATCTAAACGACCACTTTCTCGCCTGAAAATGTTTCAAATGTTGCTAAAGTTATATATTTACAGAGTTTAGCAGCAGCTAGCCGCTCGCTAGAATGCTACTTCAACCGGAAGTACGTCACATGAAAGGCTACCAGCCAGGAACGCCCATAGGCGTTCCCGTGTCATGACGGGAACGCCCCTGTCCGCAGCCAGACCCTTCTCCATTCCAGAGCTGTGCGCAGAAGAATAAATGTTTTATGAATTATTTTAGATAAAAACATCTGCTTTCAAACCCATCCCTGTGACATATGGACTCCACATGACCCCTCTTTTCTGTTGAATTGAATGAACTAAATAAACTGAAATTCATAACTAGCTACTGATTGCTGACATACAAACAAACCACTAACTTTTCTTTGAGCTCTTCGGTGGAGCCCTTGTCGGGGAACATGGAGGAGATGGCTTCAAAGATCTTGTCGGAGGGAAACTTCTTGCTGCTGTCGTTGCTGGTTCGGCCTGCAGACAACACACAGGGCGCAGACACAACAACCTGGTCAGTGAGTGTCAGTCATCCAGGTCTCAAAAGACCTGACACAGGCGGGAGCAAAGAGGAAAGATGGCCACGGTCGAGCTGTTACTCTAGTCTTCCTACTACCGTTTCTTCTTTCATCAACAACAGACTGACTCCTAACGGTGAATGGAAAATACGCCTTAATAACACGCTAGACACAAAATTACAGTCAGCCAAAGCATCTGAACATTTAACTCAGCTGCAAATTCTAAGTTTCCTGTCGAGTCTTCTGGCCTGACTTCATTCTGGTCGTCTGTGAAAACACAGATCAAGTTGTGTGTGATCTCACAGGATTATCTGAGTGTTTGTGATCAAAACAAGCGTGCTTTGATTTCTGTCCATTTCAGACACTCCGGGAAAAGATGCAGGGCCAGATACCTGCACCACTGTGCCCTTGAGCACAGGGTGAGAGGGGAAAATGAAATGCCAATTTCTCAAAGTCTCAAGGTTGCACCACATTTTACATTAAGATTAGGTCAAACTGAGAAAAGTACCTTAAGGCCATGTTTGTTCTACTCAGTTAATACAATTACCACAAACACTCTCCCACACGCTGAACATGAGAGCTCGGTGGAGTTGCCCACTTCGCCTCGGCAGTTTATAATCCAGCCTTGAAAGAATCTATCCAAAACAATATGTGACCAAGAGCTGCAGCTGTTGGGAGGCACTGATGTACACTGCCTGTCCAAAACAAAGTCACCACTTGGATTTAACTAAACGAACAGATAAGAGCCTCCCGTCGGATAATTCCTGCATGGATGATTATGTTTCAGCTATGTTTCAACTTATCTAACCCTAACTGATGCAGTCTCATTTCTTAAACAACCATGTCTGAAGAGAGGACAAATCCTGTCATTGTGGAAAAGATGTTGATTTGTTTATTAGGGCCCGAGCGGCGACTGCAAGTCGCAGGCGAAGGCCCTATTGAAATTGCTATGTTTATTAGGCCCGAGCGGCGAGTAGCACTCGCCCGGCGAAGGCCTATTGAAATCGTGCTGTTTATTATTCTTTTATATTATTCTTGCGGTCTTTAAACCCCAATTTGGCCCCTTTCCCCAACTCGAAAATGCGTGAACTTTTTGGGGGACGTCCGGCCTCATCCGAAATTCGATATTTTGTGGTGGTCGCACATGTCCGACGCGAATTGGCGAAATAGCGCCCCCTACAAAATTGAAAAAAGCCCATAGGGACTTTCGCTAACTTTGTCGTAGACCGACGAAATTCGGTACACATATGTATCTCACCCAGATATACAAAAATGCCTCTTAGCGTCGTCGTGAAATGTCAACAGGAAATCGGCCATTTTGAATTGATCGTTTTTGGCGCCAAATTAACTCGTCCGAAACGGTTCGCCCGACATGCTCCAAATTTGATAGACAACATCTTCAGACCTAGCTGAGTACAGCTTGTGCTCCGTAGGTCAATACGTCAAAGGGCGTGGCCTCCAGTGGGCGCCAAACTTAGGCTCGATCGCCCCCCGAATTCGGTTGGCTGTCACGCCCACATACTTTATCCTATCAAGTTCAAACTTGTAGGAAATTATGGCGGTGAGTCACTGATTCGCCCGATATATCAATATCCAACTTTACTCAAAGCGCCCCCCGGTGGTAACAGGAAGTGACAATTTTTTACATTAAAATCTTTAACTCCTCCCACAAATTTCGCCCGAACGACTTCAAATTGGCTACAGGTCACCGAGATGCCATGCTGATCCAACGTTGTGCTCAATAGGTCTCTACGTCAAAGGGCGTGGCTTCTGCGGCCTTGCCTATTTTTGGCGACTTCATGTTTCCTCGCCATTTCACCTTCAAACACCTCTAACGCCCACATACTTCATCCTATCAGCTTCAAACTTGCTGAAGATAATGACGGCTCCATCCTGAACGCTACCATGTATAGCACGCCCACTTTACTCAATGCGCCCCCCGGTGGTAACAGGAAGTGACCTGATTTACACTTACATTGTCCGATTGAATTCAAATTTTACCTGTTTGATGAGGCTCCGCCCATGGACACACCTGTCCACATATGGGATGACACAAATGCACCCCCTGGTGGTAACAGGAAGTGACCATTACATTGTCCAATTCACTTCAAACTTCACGTGTTTGATCCCGGTCAGCCCCTGAACGCCCCTACCCACATCTGGCTTCGTAGTGCCGCCTGGTGGACGAACCATGCATTGCGTTTTTCCGCTCCCGCAGCGCTTTTTTGCCCTTCTCGCTTCGCGCCACGGCCCCCGCGCACCTCAGGGCCCCGCGGTCGCGTGGGTCGAGCGAGGGCCGTTCATCGCCGCTTGCGGCTTTAATTAGGGCCCGAGCGGCGACTGCAAGTCGCAGGCGAAAGCCCTATTGTAATTGCTATGTTTATTATTATTATTATTATAGTCAACCTATGATCGCGTTTTTCATGGCCTCAACGTGCATGAAAACGCGTACATTTTGGCATGGACATCAGGCCTCGCGAAAAATTTGATATTTTAAAGTCGTTGGAAATGGGCGTGGCCAAATGGCTGAATAGCGCCCCCTAGAAAATTTCAAAAGATCAGCCCCGCCGGTGTGTTTCACCTAGAGGCTTGAAATTTGGTGGGCTTATAGAACATGGCAAGACACACAAAAAAGCCTCTTATTGTCATGGTGAAATCCAAACCGGAAGTCGGCCATTTTGATTTGAAATTTTGACCTTTTTGACCTATCTCCTCCTACAGATTTAGTCCGATTGACTTCAAATTGGCCACAGGGCATCGAGATGTCATCCTGAACAAATGTTGTGCTCTATAAGTCTCTAGGTCAAAGGGCGTGGCTTCTGGAGCCATGAGAATTTTGGCGACTTTTCGTTTCCTCGCCATTTCACCTTCGAACACCTATAACTCACACATACTTTATCCGATCAGCTTCAAACTTGCTGGACATGATGCTGGCTCCGCCCTGAACGTTCCGATGTATTGTTTTCCCACGTCACTCATAGCGCCCCCCGGTGGTAACAGGAAGTGGCCAGGTTTTCCTTTTACGTGTACTGATGGCACATACTTGACCCCATCAACTTCATTCCACTTCTAAAACATGCAGAACCAGTTGGTGAAGCTACACCATGAACCCTGTGAAGCTACGAGCAATGGCGTCCGCGTGGCGACGCGGCGACTGTTGTCCCTCGCCATGAAATTACGTTTGCCCTTTTGATGGCTTTAATAAACTCGTATCATCATGAAAATTGATACACAGGTCGAGGGTGGGATGGTCTTTGATCTGATAGGGCGGCGCACGTGGGCGGGGCCAAATGCCTCTACAGCGCCCCCTTGAAATTTTCAAAAACCCCTCCCCATAGGGGTTTTTTTGGAGTTGGAACATGAAAATCGGTACACATGTGTAAGTTGTCAAGGCGAACAAAAAAGTCTCTTGCACCATTGGTCTACTCCAAACAGGAAGTCGGCCATTTTGATTTTACTCGCCATTTTGGCGTGATTTCCACACTTAGTACTTTAATCAACTTCTCCTTGGGATTTTGTCCAATTCACTTCAAATTGGCTACAGACCATCGAGATGCCATGCTGATCATTGGATGTGCAGCTCAGATCTCTACGTCAAGGGGCGTGGCCAACATGGCGCCGCCATTTCTGATCCATCGCCATGCATATTCAAGCAGCTCTCTCTCCTACATACTTCATCCAAACTGCTTCAAACTTTCTGTACATGATCAGAGCCCCTCCCTCAACGTCTCCATGTGCTCATAAGAAATCTCACTCATGTCGCCCCCTTGTGGAAACAGGAAATGCAGTGTTTTACATCAACATTGTGCGATTTGCTCGAAACTTCACATGTTTGATCAGGGTCAGCCCCTGAACACCCCTACCCACATCTGGCTTCATAGCGCCACCTGGTGGACGAACAACACATTGCATTTTCCCGCTCCCGCACCGCTTTTTCGCCCTTTTTGCTTCGCACCACGGCCCCCGCGCGCCTCAGGCCCCCGCGGTCGCATGGGTCGAGCGAGGGCCCGTCATCGCCGCTTGCGGCTTTAATTATTATTATTTTCTCCCTAAAATCGCATTTTTGAGGGCCTCAACATGCCCCAAAATGCGTGAATTTTGGCATGCGCATCCGGCCTTGCGAAAATTTTGATATTTTAAAGTCGTTGGAAATGGGCGTGGCCAAATGGCTGAATAGCGCCCCCTAGAAAATTTAAAAACATCAGCCCCGCCTTCGTGTTTCACCTAGACGCATGAAATTTGGTGGGCTTATAGAACATGGCAAGACGCACAAAAAACCCTTGGGTTGTCATGGTGAAATCCAAACCGGAAGTCGGCCATTTTGATTTGAAATTTTGACCTTTTTGACCTATCTTCTCCGAGGGATTTTGTCCGATTGACTTCAAATTGGCTGCAGGGCATCGAGATGTCATCCTGAACAAATGTTGTGCTCCATAAGTCTCTAGGTCAAAGGGCGTGGCTTCTGGAGCCTTGAGAATTTTGGCGTTTTTTCGTTTGCTCGCCATTTCACCTTCGAACAGCTATAATTCCCACATACTTTATCCGATCAGCTTCAAACTTGCTGGAGATGATGCTGGCTCCGCCCTGAACGTTCCGATGTATTGTTTTCCTACGTCACCCATAGCGCCCCCCGGTGGTAACAGGAAGTGGCCAGGTTTTCCTTTAACGTGTACTGATGGCACATAGTTGACCCCATCAACTTCATTCCACTTCTAAAACATGCAGAACCAGTTGGTGAAGCTACACCATGAACACTGTGAAGCTACGAGCAATGGTGTCCGCGTGGCGATGCAGCGACTGTTGTCTCTCGCCATGAAATTACGTTTGCCCCTTTGATGGCTTTAATAAACTCGTATCATCATGAAAATTGATACACAGGTCGAGGGTGGGATGGTCTTTGATCTGATAGAGCGGCGCCCGTGGGCGGGGCCAAATGCCTCTACAGCGCCCCCTTCAAATTTTCAAATACCCCTCCCCATAGGGTTTTTTTTGGAGTTGGAACATGAAAATCGGTACACATGTGTAAGTTGTCAAGGCGAACAAAAAAGTCTCTTTCACCATTGGTCTATATCAAACAGGAAGTCGGCCATTTTGATTTTACTCGCCATTTTGGCGTGATTTCCACACTTAGTACTTTAATCAACTTCTCCTTGGGATTTTGTCCAATTCACTTCAAATTGGCTACAGACCATCGAGATGCCATGCTGATCATTAGATGTGCAGCTCAGATCTCTACGTCAAGGGGCGTGGCCAACATGGCGCCGCCATTTCTGATCCATCGCCATGCATATTCAAGCAGCTCTCTCTCCTACATACTTCATCCAAACTGCTTCAAACTTTCTGTACATGATCAGAGCCCCTCCCTCAACGTCTCCATGTGCTCATAAGAAATCTCACTCATGTCGCCCCCTTGTGGAAACAGGAAATGCAGTGTTTTGCATCAACATTGTGTGATTTGCTCGAAACTTCACACGTTTGATCAGGGTCAGCCCCTGAACACCCCTACCCACATCTGGCTTCGTAGCGCCACCTGGTGGACGAACAACACATTGCATTTTCCCGCTCCCGCAACGCTTTTTCGCCCTTTTCGCTTCGCACCACGGCCCCCGCGCGCCTCAGGCCCCCGCGGTCGCATGGGTCGAGCGAGGGCCCGTCATCGCCGCTTGCGGCTTTAATTTTAATTGGATCCCTATTAGCAGCTGCAGAACAGCCACTAATCTTCCTGAGGTCCAGCCATGTTCATCTGTTTCAGAAGAGTCAAAATGTTGGTTTGCATCAAGCATATAAAACATCTAAGGAGATTGCTAACTACTAAAGAGGCTGCTAAAATTAAAAGAAATGTGGTTCAATGTGACCACAGAGCCCAGACCTGCACCCTATTGAGAATCTTAATTAATGCAACTCTGGATGGAATTTAATGTTATGACATTGCAGAAGCTTACTGACACACTGCCATAGCGAATGGATGCTCTAATCACAGCTAAAGCCAATCCAACGAAATAGAGTGTGTGACTGGATCTCAGTGACAGACTCACTCTCGTTGTTCAGGAGCCCATCCTTGCGAGGGTCCTCTGGGTGCTCCTTGCCGTCACAGATCTCCATCTTCTCTACCTTGAAGTCCTGCTCTTCCTCCTCCTCCTCGTCCTCGTTGTCGCTGTACTGGGACAGAGCGTTGACCAACTCCACAAAGATCTCGTCGTTGATGAAGCCGCACTCTGCGCCACACAAACACGTTATCAGAAGTCGTCACAGAGCACAGCGCCATGCCTCTCCGTCTTTCATTGTCCAGTTTGTCACAATGCAGCACATCACCGTCTGGCTGATTACTGTCCAACAGTGTCATTTGACTGTTTGACTCACATTTGTCATGAGGGTAAAATCATCACTGATTAGAATCACTGTAGTGTTTTGGGGTCTTTAACTGAATGATACTCAAACTTGACATCCTAAAACTCTTTTTTCTCACTCTCTTTACATGTTGTAACCACGTTTGTCTTTTTTGCTGAATACCCATCAACACAATAAAGGGTTCTCTGAGTGCAGCAAAGCTTTATCTGTAGTAAACTGATGACACATTTTCGACCAGTGGGAAGCTCTCCTCATTATATTCCATACAGCAACCTGTGTTGTTTACCCCAGTGTCCACTGACTCACCTCTGTCTCCATGCACTTTGCCATCATAGTTCTTAATGAGCTCTTCTATGAAGGTGCCATCCTGATCCAGAATCTCATCTCCCATATATGGGATGTTATGAAGCACTGTCTCATCCTCCACCTGGTGATTAAACAGTTTACACACGCATTTATAAAACAGGTACTGTTAAGCATTTATAAAACATTGACACTATCAATTCACTATATTTCCCAAAAGTTGATACACACCATGAAGTTCTGCTGCAGCGGTGACCACGAGTACATGACTGGGACCGAGGCCACGGCGTTGAGCGTCTTCAGGGGGATGACCTGCCTGGGGAACTCGGAGAAACCGCTGTCCACTGTACACTGAAGAGCAACACAGAGAAGAGTTAGGACTCTTCCTTCACAAGAACTTGAGTGACAGATGAGTGCAGAGAGGATACAGTTAATCCACCAACCTCTCTCGCTCCTCTTAAAGAGCTGACAGATGTCATGATGTGAACAGGCTGGATTCGCCTGGTTTTCCACTCTTGATTCAAAATGTCAGTGCGCTCCATGATTTTCTGACGGTTGGTGTTGAACATGCTCTGAAACAGTTCAAATACATTTGAATCAACTCTAAAGAAAAAAGACAAAGAGCCAAAGTCTGGCTAAAAAAAAACCTGGTGAGACTGACAAACAGTAGCTCACACAGATGCTCGAACACAAAGTGAACAATAGAAAAAGACTGGACTGCTTCGCTGGATTTGAGCTGGCTTCCCCAAAACATTAGCAATGTGTGGACTTTACCTTGACCTCATCAGCCCGCCTGAAGCGTTTGAGCTGCCGAAGCCTCATGTATTCAGACTTCGCCCTCCTCTTCCAGCAGGCAGGACCTTTCTCCGAGCGCTTCCCTGTGAGCACCATGATCAACCTGCAGCTACACAGACGGGAGAGAAGGTTTCTGCACCACATGTTTTCACTCTTCACCAGGACTTATCGTTTTTTTAAACGGATTGTGGGGGTGACAACAACAACTTGACAGCCTGCAGCCCTGATTCTCATGATCTCTTTTTTTTCAGGCTTCTCATATAGATTCAAAGTCAAAACATTTGAGACTGTCCAGACACTTTCTGCTTGGGAACACACCTCAAAGGACTGACTAAGTATATACAAAACAAACTGCCTCCTATTTCACTGGAGCGAGCCTCTACAGACGAGCAACCTGTGTTGTCACTGACTTATTAAATGGAAGATTGCCGGGGACAAAAGGATTCTGGTTGAAACTCACATGCTGATTGACTACACTGATTCTTTGGAAATCAACCATCATTCCACTTCTTATTGTTACATGGTGGAGTTGTAAAGCACAACACCAACTACTACATAAAATCTATTATTGATATCTTTCTTTGGTTTAACAAAGTACAGAGCAATAAGTGTTTATGCAGCATCTGTGACTTGAAACATAATCAATGATGAAACAAGGCTTAACAACTATGTTTGGGTAGGGATGAATTACCTCTCAAAATCTCAATTGTGTTCATAGTTAGAAACTGAATATGTTGAATATTTTGGACGAGGTTCAAGAGTTTTTCTTGCCATTTTGTAAAATAATTCAAGTTAAATTTTGGGATAAACTTGTGCACATGTCTGAAGTCTGGTACAATTAAGTGTAGTTGCCTTAGATTATGTTAAAAAAAAAGGGGGTATGATAATCAGACTTAACTGCCATTTAATTTTGTTTTCTCTATGAAAATCTAAAGAAATATGTGATGTGATTCAGATAAAGGAGCAGACAGAAATATGACATAAGAACAATAATACAGTCCAGGATGATTTCATATATTATATGAAAATCACCCTGTACTTAGTTCTAACTTCTTTGTTCTTTGACATTGAAAATGGTTCAGGTGCAGGTGACAGGATTTTCCTGACCCCTTTGCCAAATCTGCCGTCGGGGAAGTTGAACAGGAAGTGTTGTCTTTTGTTCTTTATGTAAACTGCAACAGTTGTTTGTTCGTGAGTAGCGTCAAGATCCATCTACCACCCTTGGAGTCAGTGAGCCGCTGCCTCCCAGCCTGCCTGGCCTGACTCTAAGCTCTTTCTTTCAATTAGGCATGGCAGACAGCTGTCATGGAAACATGCTGGTAAACTGTGTGTCACATTGTGACATGTAGAGATTTGTCCTGGAACAACATATTTTTCCCACATTTAATCTTCCAATCACAGACTCTTTGTGATGAGGAGCAGATAAACAACGTGAGAACAGAGTTTCAGCCAATGTAAAATAGGTTTTCCTTGAATTGGTTACGTTATTACATTCTTCCTGCAAATAAGATTTTAGAGAAATATACCTAATATCTAGTCTACTCTAACTGATATAAAAGGGTGGGCAGAATATTATTACGTCTTGACAGCTCCAAAAATAGCAGCCTCCAAAACAGTCTCAACAAACATGAATGTGAAAACTTTCATGAAGGTGAAATTACAAATTTGGTTACAGGAGTGGCCCTCACACAGACATCTGGTGGAATCTTTTACAAATATTAAAACCAAAGTGTATAAATACTGTATAACATGCACATGTACTGCAGCCAAATGTACAACTTAATACTCTATGGGAAGATGTTGTCTTTAAGCCTTAATGTTTTGGTATTTTATTTATCAAACAAAAAGCTTCTCAATAGTGTGTATGTGCTTTCACTGTTTAATATCTTAGTAAACTAAATACCTTTTAGTGTTGAGCTGAACAGTAAATGTATGCCCTTACTTTCAAACACTTTTCTCAATCAAACTATAATACACTCCAACCACACAACAACGCAACTGTTCAATTTAAGCAACAAAATGATTGACGTTCGTGGTTACGTTAGGTAGACAACAACTGGACGAACTGGCTACAAATAACCAGCAAACCCGCAGCTAACGATAGCTTGATGGTGTCGTGCCAACTTTGTATACCCCCCTTCCTCCCCCTTTCTAAAAAAAAAGGATTTCCCCTCGCAAACAGACCGATTCACCGTGGTCTAAATTACAGGGGAAAGTGTCTCGTTCACAAATCTATGTCTACACACTCTGCCATAATTGTTTCCCTCCCTGGAGCTACACCGATAAAGTTGAGGAACCATTTCTCATAGACTAATACAAAATTTGGCACGAAACCCCGGCGAGCTAGCTAACAGTTGGTTAGTTAACAAAGATTGAGGCACATCCATAAAGCATCAAGATCAAACCCGGGCCATTTGAATCGCGACAAAAGCGCTTAAAACAAAAACACCGACACTGACAGCTTCCCTCACCTGCACAGGAGGCTCAGTCCTCATTCAATGGAGTTATTCGGGATCGATATGACAAACACAGGCAAAGTCGTCCTTTGTTGTTCGGGATTAGCTCGCTTCGTGTTCCGGCTAGCTGTAAGGTTAGCTCGTCGGCTAGTTAGCAGTTAGCCCAGGAGGAGGGAGCGACTCACTTTGCGCGACACCGGCTTTACGTACCCAGAGTCTGCAAACACAACAAGCCGCTGTTCCCCCTACTCTGGACCTGGCTTCAGCACCGGTGGCAGCGCGTTTTGGATGGGAATGACAATGATTAATTTCACACTTCCTTCCTTGTCTATTTTTTGTGACAATTTCAATGTTTCCGCCTCGGCGCTGCTACGGTTCAAACTGCACACCGTCTCACACTCACCGCCCACTACGGCTGCAGCAGATTCAAGAGGCGCCAAATGTTTGAGCCAATCACAGAAGCCGACGTTAGTTTTTCTCAGTGTCGTGGAACGCGATAGGTTGGGCTGCATCTAGGCGCTAGCCAATGGGACTTAAAGCTGAGGTGGGGGCCCTGTAACGGGGACATGTGGATAGGTCTTCTTTGTTCTCTCATCTGTCAACGAAATAAAAATATGAAAACTGAGCAGTTTGTTTTACGGTGGCAGTTCAAACACCCTTACTTATTTTTCCCTTATCTACCAGTGTCGGGAAGGTATGTCAGTTGTCAGAATCGTGTCGGTGAACTGTAAACATTGTGCTGCTCGGGTTAAGTCAAACATGTATTTCTAGCTGACAGCATTTTGTTCATTTCACGGAGAGGTGGAGAAACATGGCCCCATTTGTTGTCTTTGAGTGGTGCTCTAACAAACCCTGTCACCTCGGCAGAGTCTCAATAAACAGGTTATGCCTCCTCCACCTGCCGACCAATGCTGACAGCTCAGGTGGGGGTACGAGCGCGGGCGACAAATCTTGACCTCGCGGCTCCGATGTTTTAGCGGTAAAATAAAAGCCACAAAAGCGCCAGTTTGTTCAGAAAACACACGCGGAGGATTTGAACCGAGAGAGTTTGTTGAATGAATACAATTCTGTGTCCGGCAAGGGCAAGGGTCGTCGAGTTTATCAAGCTCCACCCCTTCTATCAAGCCATTGGCTGACAGCGTCGTGTTGCATTCACGACCCACGGAAATATAATATATAGGGAAAATATATTCATGAGGCATCTTAGTTCGTATCCATTTATTTATTGGCACACAAAAGGCATTGAGAAATTATCTTTATGAAGTGGACACGGGTGCTACGGATTTTATTTGTTATCGCCCATTAAACTTTCAGCACATTTAGATCTAATCTAGACCACTGACCTTCACCTCTTATTGTGAAAAATATCAAAATGAGTGCCACCAGCACACCACAGTTAGGCTCAAACGTCGTACCTCTATAGACGCTTGTTAATAAAAAAGCTGAAGAAGTAATACTCTCCTCACTTTCTGCATCTTGACGTTTCCTTCATTTGACCAGCAGGGGGCGTCACATCATTGATCTCAGATCTGATCTGTTATTCAATTAATTTTCATTCAGCTTTTATTTCAGTTTTGAGGAATCTTTGAGGGCAGACACTCATTTTCAATTATGTGGAAAGCACAGAGAAAAAGAAATAACATAAACTGTCAAAAACACAAAGCACAACCAGAAAAAACAACACAAAAGATCAAACATCAAGTTCAAAATTGGAGACACTGTAAATCATAGTTTGGCCGTACGTAAAAATTGTGCTGAGTTTAAGTGTAGGCTATTGCAAATTGTTCCAGGTTGACTATATGCAATGGAAAAAACTAAAAGCACTTTTTTCTGAAACAGTGTGTCCCAGATAATCACCTGAATAGGTTAAGTAGCCTAATTTTTGTGACCAGTTTAATAAATTGCTGAGATAAGATGACTAGTTTTGTTGAACAAGTATCAGTGAATTTCCTGCATTTCCTACATGAAAGTGCCAGTAGGTAACGGGTGGATAAAATAATAAACCAGATAGATTGAGTCCATTGGGGGTTTGTACCTACCTGTGTATTTCCCAAGATTTATCACAGACCATGAACAGGGAACAATGTGAGGTATATGAATATGAATTATACCTATTTAATTCGCTGGGAATTTTGTTTTACACAACCTTGCACCGTATGGCCACAGAGGTGATATAGTCTCAGAGAGTTCAGCTTCATCAAACTGACAGTCACATAAAACCTCTCATGTTTAGTCTGTCAAACAGCCCCAGGAAATTAAAGGGCATGCTCTAAGTAGTTCACCTGCATCATCAACAGGAAACACCCCTGCTCTCTGCAACTTCATTTGTGGTTTTGAACAGCACTGCAGTGCTGACTGTTACTAGAAAATACCTCAGATGTGGATGACGTCAGTAGCTTAGACAAGTGAGTTGAATGACCACAACAACTTAAGAAGCCTTGTTCTGTTCATTTGCAAAATGCCATTTCTGATCCAATGATCTTTAACTTCTTTGTGCAAATCCATCACTTGCATTCACTTTTTTTTTTCAAGTATATTTTTTGGCTTTTTATGCCTTTATTTGACAGGACAGTTGAGAGAGTGACAGGAAATGGGAGGCAGAGATGGGGGGAATGACATGCAGCATAGGGCCATCCGACGCGGGATTCGAACCGAGGCCGCCTGCAGCGAGGACTATATCCTCAACAGGACTATAGAGCGCCTGCCGGGCCCCATGCAGGCGCTCTACCAACTGAGCTAAACACCACCCCATTGCATTCACTTTTTGATAATATCCTTAGACCTTCACCTGGAAGAACACTGGAAGTGCATACAAAGGTTATGAATAAAGTGATTGCGCACAGGAGCAATGAGAGGGTGCGATCCAGTGCACCAGGACATGCGGCCGCAAAGGTCATGAGTGGGATTCGATCTGCACTTAGGACTCACCCCATGTGTGAGTCACTGGAGCTGACGGGGAATAGGCTCATCTTTTTGGACCTCGAACCTATTCAGCATCTCTAATATAATAAATTTCAATCAAATAAAACGCTGGAAAAGGATGGATCAGACGTAGAGTTGTCTTTTATTCACTCTTAGACAAAAGTAAAATGAAAGCAAACACCCCGAGTAAGAGTATACAAAAAAGAAAAGGTCAAGGTTTTGACAGGATAAAACAAAGTGACAGGAATTAGGCAAAGTGACTGATTTTCATCAGTGCGTACTTTCCCAGTACTTTCCCACCCGGTGCCCTATAGGTTTGTCTTCAGATCAACCCAAGGTGTTCACAGAGGAAGGGGTCGACCTCAGAGAGAAACTCGATCATCTCTGAACTGGCAGCTTCACCTTTCCTCCTCACTGTGTCGATAATAAAACGAGCTTTGTCTCCTCTGTTCAGCATCTTGTCCACTGACTCCGCCTCAGAGTCAGTAAACACCTTTCTCTCCAACAGTTTGTCCAGCAGACTCTTGAGAACAGGTTCTGATATTGCATCAATGAAGCTGCTCCTTGTGTCCAACAGCTTCTCGTTGTCCAGAGGACTTGGCTCACAGGATCTTTTCACCCCAGTCAATGAAAGACAAACTCTTCTTTCCCAGACACAGTGGGAGCTGTTGGTGTCTTTCAGAACAAGCTTAATATGTTTTATGATTTTTTCTAATGCGACCTGGAATGACGGAAAGAAGTTGTCGTAGTCGTCACTGTAAAACTCTGCTTGTGTTGGTTCACAGTGCACCCAGTCATCTTCAGGACAAGTGGACAGAGTGTACAGCTGATCTGGTTTCAGTTTACAATGTGGAGACGTCTCTATGTACCTCTCGTTCCCAACTAACTTCTTTCTGGTGCGCTGCACATCCTGCAGAGAAACATTTTTTGGTAGCAACAGCACATTGATCAAAGATTCATCATCAGGATCAGCGGAGGGTCTGTAGAACAGCAGAACCAAGGCTCGGACTGGGTCAGCCGGTGAGTCTTCATCCTTGACGTTACCGTAACCAGAAAAGCCAGTGATGTTTATGATGACATGAGTGTCTGTTATCTGATGAGGAGTGATGAACTCAATGTTGTCATTGTTCACATGAGCGACTGACAAGAACTGACATCCTCCTGTGGATCTGATCTCACAGTGTGGGAGGTGAAGCTGACACACAGACTGCTGGACACATGTGATGTCAAACAGGGGTCCTGCAGGTTTCTTGTGGTGTTGAGCCAGCAGCCTCCTGTTCCAGGGGACCATGCTGTAAACCACGGTCCCTTCTCCCTCCATGTGAAACAGCAGACCTGTCACTCTGCACTGGTACAGGCCTGGACGGGAGCACTGGAAACTGTAGCTTTCATTGTCGTCTCCATCATCAGGTGTAAACTCCTCATAGCTGGTTGGTAACATCATGTCAGGTAAACTATGACTTCGTGTTAAAGACTTGTTGTTTGCAGAAGTTACCTGTGTAAGTGATGGAACACTGTCAGAAAGAAGCAAACAGCTGGAGTCTTTATCTAGACCAAGGCTTGAAGACGAGCTATGGAGCCGATGAAAGGCTGGTACGGTGTTTGTGACTGAGTAGTTAGCAGCTTCAGCAGATTCCTCAGTTTCCAACAGCAGCTCATATGTGTCATCGTATGGCTCCCTTTCAGGTACAGGCAAAATCTGAGCTGCAGCATTTACTCTTGTTCTGTGGCTAAGATTCTGAATGACAGTGGGACCGTATATATTTTCATGATAATTATTTTCACGAGACCTTGAGTTCAATGGGAGATAGTCAGCTCCACAGACAGCTGCCCCCATGAGAAAACTAGCAGGCAGGGCAGAGCCAAAATGTGACATTGCACGCGGGGGTAGAATCATATCTGGACCAGCAAAAGCCAGTTTTGTATGAACAGGCCTATCTCCCAAATGGGCAGAGCCAAACTCTGTACTACTACCTCTACGCATACCACAATCATCACAACTATAGCCCCTCGCCCTGCTTTGTAAAATCCTTCGGTTAGGGTTATGGTTTGGAGAATTCACTCTGCAAATCCTGGACAGAAAACCTCTGATGCGCCTGGCAACCCCGCTGAAACAAGAAGATCCTCTTTCTGTTCCATTATGTTTCACATTCGACGCCATTTTGCTGTGTTTGTGTCACCATCAGTCAGTGAAGCTGAATGAGCAGCAGAACCAGAGGATGAAGATGTTTTTGTTTGTCTCCCAAAGACACAGGTCACATCTTTCATTCATGGGTTCATTTCCTGTCCATGTTTTCAGCTCCTTCTTCAGCCTACAGCGACTTGTCTTCTGTTTCTATTTGGCTGTCGTGAGTGTTTCTGCTCCCAGACCCTGAAGTCAGAAAGAGGAGAGGATGTAGAATCAAAATCTCCCATCCCCCCAACACAGAGATGTGAAACACCAATGACTCAACCAATAACCCCAGTGGCGTTTATTTGAAACACGCAACTAAAGAGTAACTAAAAGCTAACAAACTTAAACCAGAGTGTAAACTCTGAATATTAGCTCTACAACGTTAACTAGCTCAAAAACTCATCACAAACATTAGTGGAGACAGATGAGGAGGCTTGTGTTTTCCATGACAGAATTTTTAAAGTAATGCAAAAAAAATTGTTCATTTTCACTCACATTTGGGTTTTTTTTCTTCATTTCTACCAAACTGACAAAGTTGTATCCTCTAATAAAGATGATTACACATCAGTTGATGGTCTGACTCACCGCTGAACTTCTGTTCATCAAATTCAGGAAATTTTCCATCAGTTCTGCTTTTTTGTACATAATGGTCAATTCTTCGGATCCATATTATAAGAACAGATGTGTTCATCCTGCTGCCAGTTCCACTTAGTCTTCTTTTTACATAAGGTGCATCTTTAGAAGTATGTTCAATATTCATTTATCCCACAATGTTGTCGTAAGGTGCCTATGAGGGAAAGTACTTTTGCTCTGATGTCTCCACCATCTCAGTCAGGGTGTGTCAACTCTAAATGTCTCTGTGGTCCTTGTTGTTAGGACTCCCTCTACTGGCAGTGATCCACAGTACAACAATGGATCAGTTCAGGACAGAAACAGCAGCTTAGGTTGAGTGAAAATCAAAAATGATTGCTTCTTCAGTTTCTTCACTTAATTAGTGTCCGGGCAGCGACAGCTGCCAAGGACACTATTGTATTTAGGTTGGAAGCTGAAAGCTTCCAACCTATTGTTATTCTGTTCGGCCGTTTTTCCACTTTCTTTGCCGGCTAACTACTCCTTCATACTTTGTGCAATTTCAACAATTCATACATCAAAACGTGCAGCTTTTTCACGACAGTGTTGCTATTATTCAACTTTTTCATACTATTTGTACTTTTTACAATATTTAATTTTTTCTGCAATTTTTTTCCCCATAGGAATACATTGAAAACATCTTCACACCTTTAAAATCTTCACACTACTTTGAACCTCTAAAGCTCCAGCATACTTTCTCCCACAGACTCCATTTTTCTTTTAAACTGTAGACAAACTTTTAATCTATTACTGCATTACTCGTCTTATTGATATCTTCAACAGTTTCAGCTGTGTGGCAGTTAAATCATTAAGATTTCTGCCAAAATCCAGCTTTACAATGGGTGTGTATTGGGTCTAACGAGCAGAGCTAGAGTGGGTGATGTCACAGTCAGAGCGTAAAGGGGGTGAATCACAGACTGGAGCTTTTGTTTTAAAACTGTCCCCAAAGCCACAAATCACACTCTGTACTCAAGATTTTGTACACAGTTTGTAGCCACACTTGTCTTCTGTCTCACAGTGCCATCAAAAATGCAAACAGATTTAGAGAATAATTTAAAATATTTTTTAAATGCAGCCTGGGAGCTCTATCTCTGCCATTCAACCCCATGCATTTTTTTCTCACTGCACACCCAGGGATTTCGATTTTATAATTCACTGAAATGGGCATTATACTTGATGTCATTTCGCCAAAAAATATTCAAAAGTCATTAAAAAAGTCCCCTACTTAGTTGTTGTGGCTCATTTAGACTCTTTTCTTCTTTTTTTTTTGAGCATTATTGAAAGATCAAACATTCATGAGAGTCACAACCTCTCTCCTCAATGCCTCTGGCTGTAGGTCAGTGGTTAAGATGACAGACCATAAATGCAGAGGTTCTGAGTTCGAATCCAGGTTGGGCACTGTTGTTATATTGTGTTGAATTCGGCTTCGCCATCTTCAATTTATTTCAGGTGTGTTCATTAAGAGACACAAGAGCCACACACAACATTCCAGTGTGGGCTAAGCAATACTACTTAGTCTGGTCACATGAGCAAACTTGATAATGCATATATGCCCCCACCTTTCCTCTTAACCTCTTTCAATCTTGCTTTGTATTTACATGTTTCTACTACTGCACTAAG
This sequence comes from Decapterus maruadsi, assembly GCA_030347415.2. Taxonomy (NCBI): domain Eukaryota; kingdom Metazoa; phylum Chordata; class Actinopteri; order Carangiformes; family Carangidae; genus Decapterus; species Decapterus maruadsi. Next base: position 20,221,836 of record CM064890.1, on the reverse strand, counting down.
ATTGATTTGCACTGGAACTTTGAACACAGCAGAGAAATGTAAAGCACTTAAATTATTCTTATCCATCATTTCTTGTCCTGCACTGCCCCCTGTGACCGGCAGAATTAACCTCCCCTCCCCCGCCTTCAATTAGTTGCAGGTGTTTGTTATCACACCGATTACTCCAACCAAAGTTTGCCAAATATGATCAAATTAGAATAGATGTCAGCAGGTATCAGCGTGCTCTCTGTGGCGGAGTGGTAGAGTGAATGACTGGAGATCATGAGGTTGTGGGTTCGAAATCAGCCTCTGTCATGTTGTTTCAAGCTTTCTTTCCATCTAACTAGATGCAATGTCTCTGTCATGTCACATAGTATCTTGACTTTTCATTCAAACTATTCAGCTGTCATTGGACAGTCTTTGAATCTTGACAGTATAAAGCTAGGTACAAGTCAGGTCCTCTGTAGCCATGTGGTCAGTGTCTCAGACTATCGCTCACAAGGTCACGGGTTCAAATCCTCCCTTGGACATGTTACTTGCATGTCTATGTCAACTTATTCAGCAATGCCTTTCAGCTTCCAACCGCATTTTCTGCAGGAAATGCTTTTTCTAGTTGCTGATATTCTTCTTCTTCTTCTTCTTCTTCTTCTTCCGAGGAAGTCATACTTCCCATGGGCGAAAACTCACCAAACTTTGCACAAAGGTCCAGTCCCATGCCAGATTCACTCAACTCCAAGGACATGTGCCCCCCCCTCCCAGGGGGGGCACAATAAGCGTTTAAAATTAAAAACTTTAAAAATTCCTACCAAGCCAACGGTAGATGCTACAGCTGTGAAACTTCACCACAATGTAGCCTAGATACTGCTGAAACTTTTGTCAACTTAAACTTATTACAAATTATGAAGTCCATCACTCTGTTTTTTTCAATAAGTGTAAAACTTTTAAAATGTATCTCCTCCTACAATTTTTGCTCAATTGTCACCAAACTTGCTCCAGAGCATCTCCAGACTGTCCTCCACAAAACTTGTTTCTCGGATTTTTGATTAATCAAAAATTGAGCCTACAGTGCATGAAAACGTTTGACTGTAAACACTACTGTAAACATATACCATCAAATTCCTGCTAAATACATTTTCTATCTTTCTGAAAAAAATTGAGAATATTGTAGAGTCACGGTTGATGAAGTTTCGAAAATATCAGAATTTTATCTCAAAAACTGAATTTTCTAGAACATTTTGAATTCTGCTCTCATGGGATCAACTGCAGCCAATGTAAAGATGATGTTTTTAAACATCACATTTTCTCTTGAGAAGCAAAACACTTAAAATTACAAACAAATCACCAACATTTCCATGCTGTGTAGATGCAATTTATGTATTAACAGATTTTTGTTTAGATATTAGAATTTCTGACATTTTGACTATTTTTTAAATCTGCCTCAACAACAGCTGCCCGTGCGCTGACGTCTTGATTGTATTTGAGAAGACACACACCATGTCTCACTACCAGATAGTTAGCTCACTGAGTTAAGCGCTGGTTTGTGGTGCGAGGGGTTGTGGGTTCAAGACCCAGCATGGGTGACGACGACAATGACACATAAAAATGCCAGAATCCTCATGGTGACATCACAGCAAGTCTCTAAATTAAAAAAGCAAACAGAACGGACCATGGTCTAAAACTCACCACAACCTGAATGCTGCTCTCATGGGAACAACTGCAGTCATTCCAGAGTGACACTTTTAAACATCCGATTTTCTCTTACGAAGCAAAACAAATCACCAACATGTCCATTGTCTAGATGCAATTTATGTATTATCAGATTTTTTGTTTAGATATTAGAATTTCTGACATTTTGACCTTTTCTGAAATCTGCCTCCACAACAGCTGCCCGGACGCTGGCTCTATGAGTGTATTTGAGAAGACACACACCATGTGTCACTTCCAGATAATTAGCTCAGTGAGTTAAGTGTTGGTTTGTGGTTCTAGACGAGGTGGGTTCGATCCCCAGTTCAGGTGATAAGTATATTACATCAATATACCAGATAGTCTTTGAACAAAATCTTAGACTCATAGCAGATGATGTTTGACACAAACATCAGAATTTTACCTCAGAAACGTTGCCTGCACAACAGTGAATGGTTTACTTAATTTGTGAAGCCACCGTGGCACTGCCACTTGACAATTAGCTCAGTGCGATAGACAACAGTCTTTAGTTCCAGAGGTTGTGGGTTCAATCCCCAGCTTGTGCAGAAATGAACATTCCAAGGTCAATTAACCTGTCTTCCTGTTTCTTGTGCAAAATTTGCCCGGACACGACCCATTGCTGCGCAGCAGCTATAATTCAGCATTGTTTCAACAATTTATCCAGCTCATTCAGCTTCCAGCTTTCAGCATTCACCCGTATTCCTACAACAGTAAGCATAAAACTAGAAAATAGTTTTATGCTTACTGTTGTATTACTTCTGAATTGTAACTTTGTGAAGCACTTTGTGAATTTTATTTATTATAAAGAACAAATCATATCAACATGTTTCCAATCATATCACATATTTTCCTCCACAAATTATATGCTAGCCTTGTCAAAAAGCACACAAATATATTTAAAGCAGAAGTAAGCGATCCGGTCGTTTTCGCTAATGCTGCGTTCCAGGCAGGCTTTTGAAATCGTAAATTACAGCTTCAAGTCACAACTTACGACTTTGTAGCGTTCCAGGCAACCCACTCGTGTTTCTCCGACCTGTTTTACCGGTGAAAGTCACTATAACAGCCACTCGTAACTTCCGACCGGTGAACTCGTACCAGATCGAACTGGTACCACTTCACGGTCGGAAAAATACGAGTTTCCTTGAACGCACCATAACAGTCCTCGTCCCTACGTCGCCACATTCACGGCGTTCCTTGGCTGCACACACAGCCCTGCATGCCGTTCTCTCTCCTCATTGGATAAAAACTGTAGGATACGATAAATGTTTTCTCCTCGGCTCAGAGCAGAGCAGAGTGACTGACAGACCCGTGTTTTGGTCCAAACACTCTATGTAAGTGATTGCTGTCGGAAGATATAACTATTTAAGACTTATATTAACACAAATATATCACTTACTTCTGCTTTAATATACTTATTTATTTTTATATTTTTATGTAATTTCAGCAGGTCATCTGAGGGCAGATTCTTCCCCACCTGCAGTTCTTCAGTGAGCCGGCGGCCTGGGTGAGACCTTCACTGGCCTCAGTCCCTAGTGTTGTCCAGCTTCCTTTGCAGCTTCCTGCAGGAGGCGTTGGCCCTGGCGGCTTCCTCCACCTCCTTCATCATCTGACACTGCAACTGCCCAATATAAGAGTTCAATCTTTCCACCTGAGCAGAAGATGGACACATGGGAGAGGGTGAGAGGTTGTGGGTCGTTGGAAGAGGAACATTCCAGTGGAAGCATAAGTAAGTAAATCTTTCTATGCATGACACTTCTGCTGGTCGTGACCCAGTACCTGCTCCCTGTACTGGTCGGCTTGACAACGCTCATCCTCCACCTGGCTCGTCACCTCCTTCAGTTTCTTCTCTGTGCAAAGAATTTTTCCGTTGGCTACTGCTCATTCCCTAGAGATTTAAATAAGACAAAAATTCATCATTTACAAACATTGATGTCTCAAATGAAAAGTCAGAGTCTTGTATTGATCTGTAACTATTAGGACAGACAATCTATCCAGGTAGTGGAAACTTACCTGACTTCCTGCTCCAGCTGCTCCTCCAGCTGCAGGATCTTGGCATCCTGAGCAGTGATGGCTGCCTTGATCTTCGACTCCATGGTTCCTTCTAGCTCTGCTATCGTAGCTTTCAAATCCTGCATTCATGATATTGAACGTGATTCTGCGTCAGCCTGTCACTGCACCGTGATAAGTGGGAGGGGCGAGGCTTTTTTTTGCTGGTTGCCATGGTGAATCATGTTATCTTTGTTCCATTGATGAGGGCTTTTCATCTCCCCGTAACTCAGAGTCAAGTTAGTTGAATGAACTAACTGTTATCACCTGTTCTGAAACCCAAAACCCTGAGTTTCCTATGTCAGAGTAGATCAACTCAGAGTTCAGGATTTGACTCAGAGTTTATTGAACCTGCTATGTGAAACGGACCCCAGATGATGAGACGCTGAACGCTGTTTGTCCTTAACTCACTGCTTTTATTCTTTATTCAGATTGTGGCACTGCAATTTGTCAGAAATCAGCTGTTCTTCTCTGGTCTCAGCTCTGAAGTCCAACCCCTCCCACCTGAGACACCTGAACCTGGGCAACAACGACCTGCAGGATTCAGGAGTGAAGGGTCTGAGTGGTTTTCTGGAGAGTCCAGACTGTAGACTGGAGACTCTGAGGTCAGTTCACTGACTGTTGTATCTGATCCACCTACAGTGAATTTAAGTATAAATTCACTTTAATCCAAAAATATACTTTCTTCTGAAAACAATACATTGAAATAGATTATTTTCTGTGTTTCTATATTTAGATTTTATGCATCTTGAGCAGGACATGTCCTAAAAACTAAAACTCTTCTTCTAAATAATCTGAGACAAATGATGTAAAATGAGACAAAAAACACAGAGTTCTATTAATTCCTCACTTGACTCTGGGTTTCATCAGGTCATTGACCCCCTGTGCTGTTAGTTTATTGATTTAACCCTGATACCAGTTGGTCAATAAAGTTATTGATAATAATAATAATAATAACAGAGAAGAATAAAAATACAAAGTCAGTGACATGAAATGGTACAAATATATAAATCTGTCTAAAAGAATCAGAATCTCTAAATCAGAGAGTTGTAGTCAGTGTGTAGTTCAACAGGTATTGATCAGATATTGATTGTACATTGACAGGCTGATCTGAGGTCAGCAGCAGCTGATGAATCTGTGCTGACATGTGGATGATGTGTGTAGAAGGCCACATGATGATCCACAAGAACAAAAGGACAAAGTCCCTCTATTGATTATTGATCAGGACACATCTGATTATTGATCAGGACACATCTTAACAATAATCAATGAATTTATCTTCTTTTGTTCTTTGTTCAGATTGGAGCGCTGCAGGTTGTCAGAGATCAGCTGTTCTTCTCTGGTCTCAGCTCTGAAGTCCAACCCCTCCCACCTGAGACTCCTGAACCTAAGCTGGAACAACGACGTGCAGGATTCAGTAGTGAAGGGTCTGAGTGGTTTTCTGGAGAGTCCAGACTGTAGACTGGAGACTCTAGGGTCAGTTCACTGACTTTTGACTGTTGTTGAACTTATAAAAATATACTTTCTTCTGAAAACATTAAATTGAAATAGATTAACTTCTGTGTTTCTATTTAGATTTTAATGCATCTTGAGCAGGACATGTCCTAAAAACTAAAAACTCTTTTTCACAACAATGTGCACAAGATCCTCACAACTTATGTTTGGACAAAGACACTGAAATCCACCTGTTGAAGAAAAAACTCTTCTTTCTGATCATCAATGAATTTATTGTCTCCTTTTATTCTTTATTCAGATTGCAGCGCTGCAGATTGACAGAGATCAGCTGTTCTTCTCTGGTCTCAGCTCTGAAGTCCAACCCCTCCCACCTGAGAGAACTGGACCTGAGCAGGAACAACCTGATGTATTCAGACCTGAAGGATCTGGATGATCTTGTGAAGAGTCCAGACTGTAGACTGGAGACTGTGAGGTCAGTAGGGGGGCAGTCAGTCTGTGCTGCTGTCACCACTGTTGGACTAGAGACAACAGTCAGCCAATCAGAGCAGAGAGAGAGACAACCACTGATCACCTCTGTCCTCTGCTTCTCTTCTCAGACGGTAAACTTCTTCCCTCCCTCAGTCCTGAAGCTCCTGAACTGATCTGAGAGCAGCTCCACTGTCTCACACAGAGTCCAGTCCACCATCCTCCCGTTTGTTCTGGACCTGACAGAGATCATCACTATCTCTGGACTCGTCTGATGCTCTACACTCTCTCTGCTCCTCTTCCTCCTCCTCTTCCTCCTCCTCCTCTTCTTTATTCATTCTGATTAATCAACTCCATCTTGTGGTGTGGTGAAGAACTGCAGTTCATTTCCACATTATTCAGTGCTTTTTTGTTGTTGTTGTTTTTAACATGATGGAGTTTCAGATTTGGTTGCTATGACAACAGTTAAAATATTAACGTGAGGCAGTTAACCTGTTTGACTGTTTGTCCCTTACAGGTCACTGTAATTAGTAGTGTAAGTAAACACTATATATTTTTTTTATTATGATAAATGAATCAATGTATATTTGATATTTACCTTTACTTTTTTACATTTTTACACTCAAGTAGCCTAAATTTAAAGTCTCACTATATCTTATTATTGTCTCTTTATCATATTGTTCTAATGTGAATATAATAGTCAGGTCTGGTCTCCATCTATAAAAAGTTAATATAATTTTCAACCCTGGCTAACAGCATAATAAATTAAAGACAAACAAATCAAATCTCATGGTTGTTGTGATGTCTTCAGTATGTTTTTGTTGTTTAATCAATCCCTTACAGAAAAAACACATGAACTTAAGTTTCATGTGGTTTAATGTAACGCAGTTTACAAGAGCAGAAATGATCATCATGGTTAACGTAAACATCCGTCAGCTGACTAGGCCTACAGATTAAAACTCACCTGTCGTCACCTGACCAGCTGGTCTTCACTCAGGAAGTGGATGAAGCATTTAACTGGCTACCGTGCACCTCGACTTGACTCTGCTGTTTGACCGACTTTATCTTTTTTTAAATGTGTGTTTATTTTGAGTGCTTTTATGTAAAATATGAAACTATTTATTTCAAGTGTATTTTTAAACATGTGTTAAATAATGAGCTCTACTGAAGTGAATGTGGAACTGTTTAACTGCTGTGAGCGACAAATGACCAGAGACAAACCTGTCCCACAGTGAGAAGTGTGTTGTTGGAGTCAAAGCAGCTCTAGAACTGGTTCATACTGACAGACTGGGACATTTGTGGAGATACATTATTTACATTTAACTCATAATATAACTGTATTTCATCATATGTTTTTGGAAGAAATAATATTTCTGTGTGATATGGTTTGTTGACCTAGAGATGATGCAGTTCTCTTGTTTGGACACTAGGGGGCAGAATCAGAGCAGGGGTTGTGGTGGGGCAGGTCTGGTGGGTTTTCCTCATCGCCATGGGAGACTCAGTTCAGACAGCCTCGTCTCTCTGTGTCACTGTTTCTTTCCTGTGTTTTTCAGGTGAGTGTCGTCTCAAACCCCAAAGGAATTACTGAAACTACTTATACTACTACTACTACGAATACTTCTGAGTTAAACTTTAGAGAAGTATGAGATTGTGTGAATGTTGAATGAGAGCGTCTGTGACTGCTGTTTATTTTATTGCATAAAGCACTTTGAGCTGCTTCCTTTTCTATGAAAAGTGAATTATGAATAAAGGTTTGTCTTTGTTGATAAAATGTGATGCTGTCTCCAGTGTTGTCTGTGGGAGTTTGTGTGATGTGTGTGTTGTGGGTCCATGGCTGAACCTAAGTTATGAAAAGTTAATGCATACGTTCTGTGTTAATGAATGAGCTGAAGAGTTTATTACCAGGCTGTTGCCACTGATAAGGATGTGGTCTTTGTTAACTTGATTGTGCACAAATCACTGTAATATTATTAATATTTATAGTGTCTGTATGTTCATTGGATTGGAACTTTATTTGGAGATAATGCCCAAAGGCAGACATGAGATCACTTACATTCAGAAAAAAAAATCAAAATTATTAAAGTAAAATAAAACCAAATAGAGAAATAGAGGGTGGGGAAAATTAACAACATATAGACCTAATAAAATGATTATAGCCTGCCCTACTACCTGCGTTCCTTGTGTGTTCACGGTCCGGCCTCACCTCGTTTCAGACCAGACCAACTGACTGAGCAGCGGCTGCACAGAACCATGGATGTATTATTATTATTATTATTATTATTATTATTATTATTATTATTATTATTATTATTATTATTATTATTATTATTATTATTTCAAGCAGAAGCTCCTCTTCCCGGTCCGCCCAATTCTCGCGAGACTTAGGCGGACCAGGAAGCGGAGCTTCCGCTGCAAACAAGCTTGAAATATGGACTTATTTAATTTTTTCGGGGCAATTTCTCATGTCGGGGCTTCAATACAAGACGGACATTACGTACGAGCAGCATGGAGGTATGTTTTCTGGTGTGTTTTTTTGTGACGATGTCCGCCGGTATCCATTTGCAACCGTTAGGCCTACATGGACATGCACTGCTACGCCGAGACCCCCTGTAACTCAGAGAACTCTGAAACTTCTCCCAGCCCTAGTCGACATGAAGGTGAGTAGATAATGGGTGAAATATAATTATGGGGTGAACTATTCTTTTAAGTAAACACTGACAACACTGAAGTGAATCGTCGTTGTTGTGGTGCTCTAACTTTGAAGGGAATGTAAAGCCACTTCCGGTTTGCTCCGTGGTAACTCCCTCCAGCTTGTCACCGGTGGAGTTATCGGTCCCGGCGCAGCATCCAGCCTCAGACCGGACGGTAGGCTGCTGACTGAAGGAGGAGCACCGTGTCTCTGTCAGCTTCGTAGTGTGTGCACTTTGTTTACAGTGTCAGGTGGACGGCTGGGACATTTCTGGGGACCTTCTGGGGTAAAACTAGGTCTCTGTAGCACAAGTGGAATTTAACCGCTGGATCACAGAGGAGGTTTGGAGGATGAACCCCCAGTGTGCCCGCTGTGGGAAGATCGTCTACCCGACGGAGAAAGTCAGCTGCCTTGACAAGGTGGGCACTTTTACTAACAGATAGGCTACGCCATCAAAAAGCAGCCAGTAATGGTTTAGGAGTCTGACAAAACCTTCAAACCTGCGTAAACCAGAGTTCAAACTTGACCAGAAGGTCTGTGAAGTTGTTAGAGCAGCAGGTGAAGATGTGTCAGGATTTCCATAACACACCAAAGGATTGTATTATAACTATGATAATAAGTGTGACATCATTGGTTATAGGGTTTCCTAGAACATAAACATGTCATTTTATTCATTGATTTTGATGATTGATTCATTTGAATTCATGTAGCCTATTTGTCATATGTTGTTGGCAATAGAGGTGCACTGACATTACACCCCTGGTTACATTTTGCAGTGCATTTTAAAGTGGCCAAACTTATTAAATAAAGAAATAAATGACCCCACATGTCCAAGCATTAATGACTTAAACATGAAAAGTCAAAATCCACTAATTTCAGATGCAGCATCCAGTAAATTATGTCCTTCTAAATGACAACACATGGTTAATTGAAACAATATTTACAACAAGCATTCACTCAGACACTGTTATAGACTAATATGGGGAGTTTATAGTTAAATTAATACTTGACACATTTTATTTTGTTATGTTTCTGTAAGCATTGATGAGCTCTAAATGCAAATCCTGCATTGCATCTGACAGTCATCTGTGTATTTTGAAAGGCTGAAAAACAGCCTATAAATAACTCTAAGTCTTGGGCACCGTTGAAAATATAGAAATATTTTGACAAATGAATGAATACAGCTGACTCTATACTGCCTACACATGGCTGTAAAAATATTATGACATAATATAGTCTATAAGGAATATTTGAGGTCCATCATAATTGTAAGTTGGAAGTGTTTTTGTGTGGTAACTCCTTAGTAATAGTCTGTTGCATAATGGTGATAATAAATTATTAATTTTTCTTCAGCAGCCTCATGCAGCCACTGTCTGTGAGGCATCAGATGACACAACAGCATGTAGGCGCTCCACGACACGAGCTCTCACATTTCATAATAAAAGATTTACATTTTGCAAATCTATGGTAAATATATAATTTGTTGCGAGATAAACTGAACAAAATCATCACTATTCATCCTCATTCAATACCAAATATAGCCTCTGTCTTAGCTTGTAAAAGCTGACTGGAGAGACTGATGTGAAAGAGAGAAAACGTAGAGGTGGTGATTCAGAAAGTGGAGGCTGCAGAGAAGAAAACGTGTATGGAGGAAGCCTGTTTAGACAGACTTTATGAAAATGAGGTGTCATTTCAAGCGAATAGGAAAGATTTCTGTTTTTTTGAACCCCTTATTTAAATGTTTGTGAGCTGTCAGCTCCCTCACCGGTCTTCACCCAATACGTAGTTATGTTGAGATGAGAATCATCAAAATAATTTTGAAATTCAATGAGCAATGAATGAGATCAATATTACCTTGTGTATCATTTTACACACATTTCTGCACCACTGTTTGAATTATGGGACAGTTTTGTGACATGGACACATAGGGACACACAGGCTTAGCGATTAGTTTGATTCACATGGACCGGTGTTGGACTTGTGTCACCTGATGAACCTTGGTCCAGTGTTCCCTCTCTTTTAGCTTTGTGTTTGGTCTCCACCAGCTCCTGAGGGAAACATCAGGGCAATTAGGCTGCCAGATGCTTCACTGGTTCATCAGCTGAAAATGACACTTAAAGGGTAGTTGCAGTTTTTTTTAACAATCTGGACCTTATTTCTAGCATAAAATACTATCATTTACTCACCTAGATAACTTTGGTGTCATTGCCAGTCCTTCCGACGAAATTAGATCCAGCCAAGTAGGTCAGAGGTCAGTAGGACAACCTACAGATGATAACTGGTCACCCCGGACCCCCCCGCATATCATAACAAAATATTGGTGAAATGAACAAGTTTCGCAGCAGATAATGTGTTATTTAGAGGCTGCATTCCGCTGCCCTGTAGACTAGCATTATATGCGGCTGATCGGCTGGATCTAATTTTGTCGGAACGACTTGTAATAACACCAAAGTTATCTGGGCGAGTAAATGATCGTATTTTATGCTAGAAATAAGGTCCAGATTGAAAAAATGGCAATTTTCCTTTAAAGGGAACATATTATGGAAATATCACATTTTGAAGTTTCTTGAACATATTTGGGTGTTGACTTGCCTTCTGGCCCCCAAAATATGAGAACTGCAAAAAATCTGTTCCCTTGGTTGTCTGACAATGATGTCTGATTACTTTTTGAATTTGCATAATCACACTCTTACCTGTGAGTACCAGTAGAAGGGGCGGGGCAAGCAGTGGCTCATTTGCATTTAAAGAGACAGACACTGAAACCAGCCGTTCTGAACAGGGCTGTTTAGAGAGGATGAAAAGTGAGTGATCTGAAATTATCTTTGGGGTATTTTGACCAAAGCATGTCACAGACATGTCTTTAAGACACCTGGGAACTATTTTAATTTGTGGAAAAGGGGCATGATATGTATCCTTTAAACAGCTCAGGTGTGCCCCCAAATAAACAAGGAACTAAACACGAGAGTGTGTCAGCTTTTGATAGATCTTGACCACTGCAGACCGGGAACACCCCACAAGAGCTGCAGGTTTTCAGATGCTCTGACCCAGTCATCTGTGTCAAACTGGATCAAATCCTTCTAACACATCACATCATAGTATATTGCTACCTAATATTATATAATATATAATAACGGAACCCACTCCCACCCACTAACAAGTGCCATGACAAACTGTTATTTACTTCACCTGTCATTGTCAGTACTCATAATATTAGGCCTAATCTGTGTATATTCTAATACCAATATGTTCTAACATTGGGTAGATGGATGTTTTGGAGTCTGATTCTTTCATTAGGATAAATTATATGACATGCCCATGAGTTCACCACACAGAACAGTTACTAATTAAATGTAGGCAAGTAAAAAAAAAGACTAACCTGAATGAATTGCGGATTCTTATTCTGGTACAAACATTGCTATCTTGACACAACACACTCTGTCAAGCACAGGATAAATATAGAAGCCACGTTAACATCTCAAACACATATTTTACTACTGATTTGCTGTCTAAGGATTTGAATAATCCTAATGCAGGACAGATGGAGGGCGATGTGAACTGGATATTGAAATAAATGTTTGGCAGTGAGCAGACTTTTCCTCTGCAGTCTGTTGCTTTGTGGTCTGAATAAATGTCAGTGTGACCATCCATCCTACCACTGTAGCCTTGTACAGCTGATGTTCCGCTGTTTGATGGATAGTCAGGTAGTGTGAGATGTAACGTGCAACAGACAGGGGCGAGTAGTAGATTGAAGATTGAAGGTTCATTCTTCACCTTGCAAAGCTTTCACAGTGTTTCCCCTACCATTCTATTGGCGGGGCGGCCCGCCCCGCTAACACGGCCCTCCGCCCCCCTTGAAAAACGGGAGATCTCGGAGCCAATCGCGGTCAGAGCAGACCTGTTGGTCTGATAAAACTGTTGGAGCTCCACCTGAATCACCCACGCAGCCCAAGCTTCCAACGGCGCTATTCGCCCTCCGCCGTGTGATTTTTAAATACCAGCGCTCACGCCGGGTAGCCTACAGTACACACCGGACGAGGAAGCGCCGCAAACCGAGATACGCCGAGAACCACAACTGTGTTGTTCACATGCACGCGGCGTGCAGCTCCGCGGCCGGCTCGCGCCGTAGTGGCGTGGTATCGTCGTCTCTTTTAACCCAGCTTGTAGATCATCAATTCATACTTCAGAGTTTAATCATAAAACCGGTGATAAAAGCGCCGCTGTTTCACTATTTAACTCATTTTCAGCTGCGTCATCTTTACTGTGAAAGTCCAGTGGATCAGAACAGAGCGTTTGTACGGAGGAGAAATCAGCTGATCGCTGCTGTTGACTTCTCTCAGCGTCTCCTCTGAGAGTTGTCTCCGCCTCCTCACCCGTTGAGCTGAGCGTCAGGACCTCATGTATATTAGACTATAGCCTGTATTTTATTTTTTATAAAAAAAAATTAACGGTGGGGGAAAACATTGTGTTTACATGTGCATCATGTATTTGCTCTTAAAAAGTGCACTTGTGATATGGAATTGACATTTACCACTGTCCATTACAAGATTTATTATTGAATATGATGCTGAGTAATGAATTACTTTTTCAAACACTGTAACTATAATACTAATCATATTATTAAATGATTACCACATAGTAATGGCCAAAACAACAAACTTCAAATGAACCAAATCAATATTTAGAGTATCAAGAGGAGACTATATTATTTCAGTTTCATTTCAGCACCAATGGGTTGCTGATGGTTATCAATGTATCACATTAATGTTATCACTTAAAGTAAAGTGTAGCCTATTTTTTGGATAATCGATATAAAGTCGCCCCCCCCCCCCCCCCCGGACTCATCCACCCGCCACCCCCCCAAGACAAACCGGCTAGGGGAAACACTGTTTCATCCATCCGTCTCATGGTCTTCCTCCTCAGTTGCCCAGTTGTCATGGAGATGGTATAGCTGTTATCATGTGATTATGCTCATGTGGTAGATCAGATCTAACCCTCAGATGTGTGTGATGTTTCATATCAGGTTTATTGTGACAAATGGTACATCAAAGGTCACCAAGGACATTTTATATTTGACATTGGACAGCGTCAGCTAACAGAAACTGTGACAACAACAAAACTGTCTCTATGTGACGACTGTGGAGTACCAATCTAGGGAAGGCCAAACATGAGTGGTCAAATCCAATAACGTATGTGTGTGTGTGTGTGTGTGTGTGTGTGTGTGTGTGTGTGTGTGTGTGTGTGTGTGTGGTCCCCAGAACTGGCACAAAGGATGTTTCCACTGCGAGGTTTGCAAGATGACCCTGAACATGAAGAACTACAAAGGCTATGACAAGAAACCCTACTGCAACGCGTGAGTTAAGATCCCTCTGTCTGTCTCTCCATGTAACTCTAGGTCTCTCTGTTTCTCTCTATGAATAACACCACATTCTGCTTCCAACTAGAGCTAGGGATGTCCCCATCATGGTTTGCCCCAGAGTTAGAATCCGAGTCATTTTATCCTTTGGCAATGCAAAAAAGAATCCAAGTCGTCCCTTAAAGGGATAGTTAAACATTTTGGCAAATTGACCAATTGCCATAATCACTATAGTCATAGCAGTAGGTTTGTTTCCTTTATTTGTCGGTGCAAGCTATTTTTAGAACGGCAGAGCAGAGCCGTGAGCTGCTCATGGGATTTCTTGGTTTCCCTCATCAAACTCAATTAATACACAATCCAACAACTCCCAAGTTGTGACCTGCACATTCACCACACTATGAGATAATAACGAAAAGTTACGAGACGGAGTCTAAGCTTCACAGTATATATCTATATCTATATGTATATCGACCCTGATTTCCGATCACGTGATCGGATCGGGGACATCCCTAGCTATAACTCATAACTTTATTGTGCTCATTGTTTGTTTGTTATGACTTTGATATCTATGAACTGCCTCTGAGTAGAAACGCCACCCACTGGTTGGAGCTGCTGTGTTACTGTGCTCTCTGCTTCCTGCCTGCAGGCGCTTCGTAACCATCGAGGTTTTTATAGCAGCGGTGGTTTGGGTTTTGGTTTTGGTTGGTTTGGGTGGTTTTGGTTGCGAGCCCAGCCCTGCAGCTGTTTACAATCCCGCGATCTGTGCATTTCAATATATGGCTTGTTATTATCTGCACAGCTTGATGCACTACACTGCTACTTATTGCTCTTATAGAACATTTAGCCTATGGCCACACCTTCATAGACAGCGGTGAAAGGACGCCATGCTTGATGGATGATGGGAGTAAATTATAGCTTGTGCAGGAGAAGCACAGGCAGGGCTGCGGTTTTGACCTTTGACCTCGTTGCTCCGAGTTGCTCATCATATCAGCAAAGCTTATTTGTTTTTGCACCATGCACTCGCCTAAAAACATGGGATTGTGCTTTGTGTTGTTTTCCTCCTCCCTACACACACAGAAATGTAGAAAAGTTAATTGATACTTGAGGGGAAGTGAAAAGTGATAGTAATTTGTTATTTTTTTATTTAATAACAGCAAAAAGTCCCCGCACAGACAAGAACAAAAACCTGCTTTGTCCACCTCTACCACCGGTCAGACAAACCAGCACTGACTTGATGGCTCCACAAACACACACTCACCATAGTGGACTTAATGGCCAAGAGGGTTTAGCATGACCTTTGGACCTGTTAGGTTAAAAAGGCGTTTCCTCTCAGCTGGTGGAACACACCAGCTTTGTTTCCACTCAGACCAGTCCCACCCCCTCCCATATAAACAAACAGCATGTAAATGGTGAACAGGCTGCTCACAGTGCTAAAAGCATCAGATGCAGCCGTGAAAAGACTTTTCATGCCAGAGCTCCTAATGGAAAAATTCAAACATCTATGTGTAACATGAGTTCCTACATCCAGTGTACTCTTAATACTTCACACAACTGCAGGACCTTCATTTGTGCTCACAGCGCTGTAGAGTGGTTATAGAGAAGAACCAATGAGAGGTTGGAGCACTTTCCTTCCTCACTGTGAACTAATCAACTGATGCAGGTGATCGTATTCATAATTATCACAAAGTTCCTACTTCTGAGTATGCATGGGTTGATCAGCTGAGATAGCTCTGCTTACAAAAGCAGCTGAGATACAGTCAGTATTAATGAAGTTTTGAGCTCACATTCAAACACACACCTTGCAACACCTGTTAAAGGGATACACCAACATTTTTTTATGTGTGTCTTGCCTCACTCCTGAGTCCATGACAAGCAGATAGACACCATCCTTTCAACTGTGCGTGCAGTAACAAGGGAGATACGGGCAGAGCTGGTGCAGCGCTGATTAGCTTAGCTCAAACGCTGGAAGTGCATGGGTAGTGTTAGCCTGCCTCCTCCCCGAGCCGAAATCGGCAATCAGAAGTTGATTTCATTTATTTTTTCACCGACGAAGACCGCCAGTGTCCATTTGCAACCGTTACATGGACATGCACTGCTACGCCAAGACACCCTGTAACTCAGAGAAGCCACAGAGGACTCTGAAACTTCTCCCAACCCTTAGTTGGCATGAGGGTGACTAAATAATGAGTGAAATTTAATTTTGGGGTGAACTATTCTTTTAATACAGGCTTGCTTCGTTTGAGCTAAGCTAATTACGGGCAACACGGGCTCTCCCTCGTTACTGCACGCACAGTAGAAAGGATGGTGTCTATCTGCTTGTCATGGAAAAAATGTTGGCGTATCCCTTTATGCACTATTTTATTTCATGTAACTGAATGATTTTTATATTTGTCACTTGACAGTGAGCATCTCATCCATAGATAGATAGATAGATATTTTATTGTCCCCCTGGGGGGAAATTTGGCTTGGGCTCAATGCTGCCAGACCCATCAACCACATACACAAATACACATAAAAACGCCATAGAGAGCGCACAATAAGAATTACGAAGAACACAATAGATCATAAAAAATGTAGCTATTTTAAGTTCCTGTTGAGAACACAGAGGCACAAAGGAGTTCTTGTATCTGTTTAGTCCGGACCGCTGGGCTCGGTATCGCCTGCCTGATGCTAAGAGCTTGTACTGTTAGTGTAAGATATGGGATGGCTCGTCCAGGATTCTCTTCACCTGTTTCAGTACACACCTTTCAACCAGAGACTGCAGGTTGTAATAATCTTTGAGACCATTACAATTCCATCCCACCTTTAAAGGCAGCTTCTCCACTGTACAGTATGTTGTGTTGTAGCTGTACTTCATGTCTCTGCACGCTGACGCTTAACGATGATTTGTTTTTACACTCCGCCAGCTCTCAGTCCAGTGTAAGATCGCTAGTATTAAAGTGCATCATACGTGTTAATGAATCCTGGCTTTCCACAGATTTATTTTTAGTTCATTTTTGCATCTGCGGCACAGACTGAATCCTGTGTGCTGTCAGTGCTTTGGATTTCACTCATCTCACATGTTGTGGTTTGGGTTAATCCAGGTCAACCCACTTTGCTCCCTCACACACTGTGGAGCTAATGGCTTTAGAGGGAGAGAGGGAGTGAGAGTGAAAGAGAGAGTGAGAGAAAGGAAGGGAATGCCAATAGTAAAGGTAGATAGTCTGATGATAAGGCAGATATCAAAGCCTACACTCCACCATTGGGACTTCACAGGAAAAGTGTAAAATCTTGTGGGTGCTTGTTATTAATAGTGAAATTTGATAGTTTAAAAAAGAAATAAGCATCAATATGTAATTAAGAAACTTAGGGAACATCTTGGACTTGATGTTTCCCCTCAGATAGAAACGTGTGAAAACTGTGTCTCTGTGTTTGAAGGGAAAAGAGAGAGAAAAGGCAAAGCTGAACAAGATCAGTCTCCTCAATGTCAGTTTTCTGAATCACTGAGTAATAAGTTTGTTCCACTGCTGCCTCTCGTCTCCCTCCCTACGTACAGCTACTGTGACAGGTTTGTTTACTGTGCACAACACAGCAGCACGCTTCCTGCAGGGATTCCTCACTCCACAGTGAGAGTTGTTGTGCTTTTGTACCTCAGTGTAACATGTGGCAGTCTGCGCACAAACCAGCGTCCTGTAATTAAAGAGTCTCTTAAAGGCTGTCTGTCTGTCTGTCTGTTTCTCTGTCTGTCTCTCTGTCTGTCTGTTTTTGCTGGAGCCTAATGTGTGTGTTGTCTTGACTATTTGTGTCATGATCCGTCTCCATTGTTGTTTCCGTTGTCGAGCTGTGGCTGTGGTGACACTGTAGTGACAACAAATGCATCCTGACGGCCTCACATTGTCCGCTCTATGGCTTTTCTATTCATTTCTTCTGTATCGCATCCTGCTTCTGTTGTAGAAGCAGTGCGATTGGACAACCAAATGTGATGCATTGTCAATTGTTCATTGTAGCATGGCACCTTTTGTTTGTTAAGACTATTTTCAGGGGGATACCCAACCAACTACCCCTGCTCGGGGGAAAAGCCAGCAAGCCTCAGGCCCCAGCTTGAGTTTAACCTACATTAGATTGTGCAGAGATTGAACCCAGTGTGAAAGCCAAGCTCTGTTAGCCTCAGGCTAAGTGCATTGTGTAAATATGTTTATGTCTTTGAGGTCCCATGGAGACGTGGCACAATGGCTCCGAGCCATTTCCAATTCCCAAAACCAATTTGAACCGATCAGACTGAAAAAGTAACAGGTTCAGAACCTGAAAGTTCCTTTCTGGGGACCATCAGTGGGCGTGTCGTGTTCTAGCCTGTGAAGATGAGCAGGAAGGAGAAGAAGGCAGTGACTGACAACCTGGTCTGCTAAAGAAATGAAATGTTTCCTGGAGATTTGGGCGTCTACAGAATTTCAAGAAAAGCTAGAAAGCAGAACAAGAAAGAAGAAGTTGTATGGATGTCCCTTTTGTGGCTTCATAAAGTAAAGTAGTTCTTATCTTTGAACTGATGTTCACAGCTGGGTCCACTCCAACACCAGGCCGAACGAATAAAACTGGACTTAGATATACTGAGAATGATTACAGAGAAAGTAGAAAAGCAACATTAATAAGTAATGCAGAGTGATGTCCTCCCATTTTGGTTCCATTTAAACTAGTGTGAATGTGGTCTGGTTCTGAGCCTCCAGAATGGAACCAGAGCCAGAACCAGAACCAGAACCGTGTCTGAGGGCTTCTGTAGTTGGTTTGGAGTTGGGGACAATCAGAGGGGTTTTATGGTCATGATGCTGTATTTCTTAAGATCCAATCTGCAAGGGGGAAGGGTTTGGGGTGAGTGAGGGATTATAGAAGCACATGAGCACTAACACACTTTCACACACAAGGCTTTCTGACTTCATCAAAGGACTAATACAGCAAGGTAAATGTTTACACACAGGTAATAATAACCATGATGATGCAAATATCACAGCATCACTATTCCCACGTTGGGCTCCGTTTCCTGCATGCACACCATCCCACACAATGCCACACACTGTCACACACACACACACACACACACACACACACACACACACACACACACACACACACACACACACATGGTCATGAGTTTTAATCTGTGGTGTATGACTGCCCTCTGTGAACCAGCCTGACCTTTGACCTCTGAGCTGCACCACAGCTTTCCTAGACCAAGTTTACCTTCTTCATAGCTCACTAACTTCATTTATCCATTTGTTTTTGTCTTTGCCATAAGTGAAACTCCACTCTCTTGACTGGAAACCAACCGAACTTACTCTAGCATCACAATGTGGCAGCTGCATTAGAATAAGAAGAGCAGATCAGAAACAGGCTGGCGACTAAGTTCACAGCAAGTGTCTTCCTGTGTGAGATGTTTCTGTTTAAATAATTTGCTCTTTATGTTAATTAATAATAATCAAAGCTGCTTATGTAACGCTGCACACCAGCTGCTTGTATGAACATGACTGAAGTTTTAAAGAGGTCATTACTCTGGATACCCCATCCCTCCATATCTCCCGCCGCATCCTTGCATGTAACCGAACATGAACATGTGTTCACATGATTTGTACATGCATGTTAACTGCCTTTTAGCAGCTCAGATTGTTACGATAAAGACCATGTTGTTATGTAACACTGCTGCCCACATAACCCAGATTGCCACAGTCTCATTGTGCTCTTCAGTGGCACAGAGAGAAGAAAGTCTAATTCTCTGCTGCTTCACTGAGGCAGTAGAAAAGCAGGATGGGGGAACAGATTCTGCAGCAGCTGTACTTTATAAGCACTGTTTGCAGTTAAGGCATCTTAAGGAGTGAGCAGGTGGAAGAGTGTCACCGTAACAAGTGTATGGAGGCATCAGTTATGGAGGAAATACCTAAAGATCCACAGCTCTGCTTGGAGAGTTGTGTTAACACCGTGTCTGTATAGAATCACAGCAGCTTGTAGCATTAGAGCCGACAGTCGAGTTGAATCCTGTAGTAATCCATGAGCCATGTCCAGTTTATAGGCATGAAAACCCCTTGGATCATCAGCACTTAAAGGGATAGTTCAACATTTTGGCAAATTGGCCCATTGCCATAATCCCTATAGTTTTAACGGAACGTTACGAGACAGAGTTGTTTTCGAGGTAAATACAGAGACTGCTTGCTGATACTGTCCCTGACGGGAACGTGCATCAGCGGTTTTGCATGAATTTACCTCAAAACCAACTCTGTCTTGTAATGTTCTGTTATTATCTCACAGCGTGGTGAATGTGCAGTTCACAACTTGTCCACCAGAGTGTTGTGGATTGTGTATTTGACGAGTTTGATGAAGGAAACCAAGAAATCCCATGAGCCTCTGTAGTGCAGCTCTGAGCAGCTCACGGCTCTGCTCCGCTGTTCTAAAAATAGCTTGCACTGACAATTAAAGGTAACGAACCCACTGCTATAGGGATTATGGCAATGGGCCAATTTGCCAAAATGTTGAACTATCCCTTTAAGATCAACTAGCATGTTTTTGGTCAAAAGTCAAAGGTTCAAGCATGTGGACATGAAATAATAATAAGAAAAGTCAACATCTGTCTCATCTAGAAACCACCACTTTTGAGTCAGATTCTGCTGCATTCCCTGCAAACACTGAGCAGAAACCTGATCAAATATTCATTAGATTAATGAGGAGCTACATTCTTGTTGGTGTTTTATGTTAATACATAAAGTACACTGTGCTTCCTCTCAGATGGACTGTTGATTTGATTTCCTGTTTTCCACTGAAGAAACCAAAGACATCTGACAAAGGCAGTGATGAGATCAAAGCATGGGCATAGTTTAGATTTTGAATTTGACATGAAGATTAATGATATTTTTGGGGTTATTGTGAGAGTAAAAACAGGATTATATAGAAAAAAAACATGCTATATAATAGCATTAACCAACTTGCTGTTATTTGTTTGGTAGATTTCTATTGCTGTTGCTTGCAGGCTAACATTTACAGAGAAAAATAGGGCTACAGAAGGGGGATATTTCTGTACTTAAAGGTACAGTTCTGTCCTATTGTACCCTATAGGGCCAATTATTGTACTCTAGAGTATGTGTACCCTTTAGGGGGTAAAAAAAGGCAGATAAATGTTCCAGAATGGTACAAAATCGTGTGTAAAAAGGTACGCCTGGAGCGAGGGGTTTGTACCCTTTTGAGTACATTTCTGTTTTTCTGTTTTTCTCTGTGTTGGCTACAGTATGTGGTTGAAAGTATTGTAAGTAGATTGTTGTCTGTTGGCTCTTGTGGTCTGAGAGGCTGTTGGTGGCAGTGAAGATTGTTTCAGTTCTGTCATCTGCTGTGATCGGCTTCGACTATAGTGACCCTGTTTGTTTCAGTTTGCATAGTTGAAATACACAAGTCTCAGTTATAACTTTTAGAAAAACAACTCAAATGGCTCCGTCCTCCAGGGACAGAATCAGACGAGTGAGAGTGAAAGGAGAGAGAAGGAGTGACAGAGAATAAATCTGACTGTGAGAAACAAAAGATGGTGGTTACAGCGTGTTGAGAGAGGAAGCTGTAATATTTACTTCTTGCCGCTGGCTGAATTGTGTTTATAATAAAGATACACGGGCGCTGAACTCAGTTGGTGCTGTTTATTCCGCCATCTTGAACATACACAGTAATCTCGCGGGAGTCTGACGTCATGTGAAGCTACGGTGTCCCTTAAGGGGACAGGTAAGGATGTTACATCTCCCTTCTTAATAAAAAATATTCATTCGTTAAACCAAACTGTGCTTATGGTAAATCACACCAACAACCACACACTAATATGTCTTAATAAACATATGAAAGGGTCACAAGTCAACTTTGATGTCTCTTAAGGCCATGAATCAACAGGTGAAACACAAGGAAGTAAGTGCAGTAATAACAATACACTTTCAAAATATCAGGCAAGTATATTCTTCCTATAAAATGGCAACACTTCATAACAGGTGTGCAACAAGCATATAATATCATTTTGTAATTTACAACAGGTAAGTGATTTTTTTTTTTTTCGAGGGCAGCGATCCGCCTACACCCGTTACAATTCACAAGTCAAGGACTTGTCTTGGCCTGACTGTACGGCCAGATCTTGTCGTGTAGCCAGGCTGTTGTTGCTGTGGCTGGCTCTCTGGTTGTGTGTGGTTTTCAAGCTCAGAGTGAGTGGGCTGTATGCGTCTGACATGTGTGTTTGTGTGCTGGATATTGTCAGCATGTGAGGGCAGCGTGTGGTTGGCATGTGTGTTTGTGTTCTGAGTGTTGTCAGTGTGTGGAGTCTCTCTGCTTTCACGCAGGTGCCAGCGGTTCCGTCGGAGAGTCTGTCCATCTCTTGTTTGGATGTAGTAGCTCCTGTGTGTGTCTGCATGTTGTGTCACTACTGCAGGTCTCCAGGATCCGTCCTCCTGCCGGAAGCGGATGGGGGTGCCAACAGGTAGGTGAGACAGGGGCCTGGTGGTCCTGTTGTAATATGTCTGCTGACGGTGCTGGCAGGCCTCTCTTCTCTCATGAACAGCTGTCTGGAGCGCTACACAGGGCTGCAGCTGTCTCCTAGTCATTGGGAGAATGGAACGCAGGCGCCGGCTCATGAGAAGCTGGGCAGGTGACTGCAGGTTGTCCACAGGGGTGTTCCTATATTCAAGGAGAGCGAGGTAGGGATCTTTGTTCTCAGCCTTGGTTTTGTCGAGGATGCGTTTTGCCGTCTGGACGGTTTTTTCAGCGAGGCCGTTGCTTCGTGGATAGCGTGGGCTCGAGGTGGTGTGTGTGAAGTCCCACGCGTCAGCAAAGCGGCGGAATTCCTCAGAGCTGTAACATGGACCGTTGTCGCTGATGACAGTCTCTGCGATGCCATGCCGGGCAAATGCAGACTTCAGTTTAGTGATTACTGCAGAGGATGTGCAGCTTCTGAGCCGCTCCATTTCGAAGAATCTGCTGTAGTAATCCACAATGATGATGAAGTCCTGCGCATTCCATGTGAAGAGATCTGTACCTACCACCTGCCATGGTCTCTCTGGTATTTTGTGTGGTGACAGGGGCTCTTTTGTGTTTGACCTGCGTCTCTCTTGGCATATGTTGCATTGTTCAATTTCTGCCTCGATCTGTTTCCCCATTCCGGGCCAGAAGAGGAGATCTCGGGCTCTGTGTTTACTTTTCTCAATGCCCATGTGGCCTGTGTGTATGCGCTGGATCATGTTTTTTCTGAGTCTTTGAGGGACTATGATTTTCTCACCTTTAAAGAGGATTCCTTCAATTTCAGAGATCTCATCTCTATGGTTCCAGTATTCCTGGATACTGGACGAGCATTTCCTCCTTTCGTCAGGCCATCCGTCCTTTATGGCTCTGTTGAGTGCGATGAGTTGTGTGTCTTGCTCCGTCGCCTCTTTGATCTCCAACAGTTTGTTATCGCTCACCGGGATGCTGCTGATGAGCGTGTGTACCTGTGCTTCCATGCTTTCTTTCAGGCTGTTGTCCTGGTGCTCAATGGATTTGCGGGACAGGGTGTCAGCCACTGGTATATCTTTCCCCGGCCGGTGGATGATGTGGATGTTGTACTTTTGAAGCTGCAGAATCATCCTCTGTAGCCGTGGTGGTGCTGCGGCTAAGGGTTTCCTGAGGATTGCCTCTAAGGGCTTGTGATCAGATTCGACAGTCACTCTGCGCCCGTACATGTACTCGTGAAAACGCTTGCACCCGAAAAGTACTGCGTACAGCTCTTTTTCAATCTGCGCGTAATTTTCTTCGGTGCTGTTGAGCGACTTGGATGCGTATGCGACGGGCCGTCCCTCCTGGAGCATGACAGCGCCCAGGCCGCATTTAGACGCATCCACTTGAAGTCTCAGCTCTTTCTGAGGATCAAAGTAGGCAAGTATGGGGTGATGTGTTATGAGTTCTTTCATCTGCTTGAACACGTTGTCATGGTTGCTGTCCCATACAAACTCACTGTCTTGCTTTAAGAGGTGTCGCAGGGGTGCATTTACCTCAGAAAGGTGTGGTGCAAACCGGGCCAGGTAGTTGATCATCCCGAGGATGGTTTCAAGCTCCCCTTTGTTTGTGGGTGGCTGCATTTCCTGGATTGCCTTTATTTTCCGTGGGTCTGGTTTGACACCTTCGTGTGAGAGCGTGTGGCCGAAGTAGCTGACCTCTGAAACACATATCTGGCATTTGTCGGGATTGAGCCTCACCCCTCTCTCTCTTGTGCGTCTCAGCATGGCCCTGAGATTTTCGTCGTGTTCCTGCCTCGTTCTCCCGAAGACCAGGATGTCATCGACTATGGCAGCTACGCCACTGAGGCCTTCGTATGTTTCGTCGACCCGCCTCTGGAACTCATCCTGAGCAGAATTGATTCCAAAGGGCAGCCTCAGGAACCTATACCTGCCAAAAGGGGTGTTAAATGTTGTTAACAGAGATGACTCAGTGTTCAGCTTTATGGCCCAATAACCAGACCTGGCGTCGAGGACGCTGAAGTAAAGTGCTCCGGCCAGCTTGGTGGTGACGTCTTCTAAGGTCGGTAACGGGTAGTGTGGTCTTTGAATTGCCTTGTTGAGGTCCCTCGGGTCCAGGCAGACTCTCAACTTTCCTGTCTGGGGCTTTTCCACGACTACAAGGGCGTTGACCCATTTTGTGGGTTCTGTCACTCTGCAGATGATGTTGCTGGCCTCCATCTTGTCGAGTTCCTCTCTCAATCTGTCTCGGAGTGCAATGGGAACCCTGCGTGGTGGATATACTACCGGTGTGGCGTTTGGGTCAACATGGAGGTTGCACTCACCTGGGAACTCTCCTATGCCCTGGAAAACATCAGCGTACTCCTTGAGAAGGCTTTGTGAATCTGTGTTGGGCTCTTTGTTGTCCTCGGTTACTGCCAGTATTAGTTTTATTAGGCTCAAGTCCAGACTGGCTCTCATCCCTAAGATGGGGGGTGCTTTTGTGTCAACTATGTAGAATTTGAGCATCATGGAATTGTCTTTGTGCTTACATAACAGGCTGCAGGTGCCCTTCACTGCCAGTAGTTCTCCTCCATAGGTGGTGAGTCTTTGTGTGGCTGGCTTCACAGCAACATCTTTAAACAGTCTTTTGAACATGTGCTCTGGGATGGCATTGATTTGTGCGCCAGTGTCTATTTTGAATTTCACAGTCTGGGCTCCAATTTCAATTTCAGTGTATGCCTGTTCATTGCTTTCTCCTGTATGTTCGGTTGTGAGCCCATCGATGAACAATTCTATCTGCTCGTCTGTGACATTCTCATCCAGTGTGTGTATAGCTTTTGTGCTTTTGTGTGTGGGAGTCTTTGTGTGTGTGTATTGTCTTGACCTGCAGACTTTGGCGAAGTGGTTGGGCTTCTTGCATTTTAAACACTGTTTCCCTTTAGCAGGGCAGGCGCTGTCCATAGTGCTGTGTGTGCCTCCGCAGCGGTGACACTCCTTGGTCGCAGCAGCGGGCTCTCTCGCCCTGCCTTTGAAGCTGGATGGACGCCTGTTGTCAGGTCTTCTCCCTACGGCATGCACGGCGTCGCCGCTGGGGCCGCTACCTCCGACCATGTCTTTTAGCTGGGCTTGCGCTAGCTCGTGTGAGCGTGCAATATCTATGGCTCTGTCTAGCGTTAGGTCTGCGCCGTGGCTAAGTAGTTTCTCGCGCACCCGCGGGGAATTAGTAGCGAAAACAATGCGATCCCTCACCATCTCGTCGCTGTTTGGGTATCCACAGTCTTTGACGAGGAGTTTCAGCTCCGTGACGAAGTGCTCAAAGGTCTCGCCGTCCCCTTGCATTTTCTCATGGAAGCGGTATCTCGCATATATTGGGTTAGACTTGGGCGTGAGGTACTCTGTGTACTTGCCATAGTACGTGCTTAGCTTCTTAGCATCGTCCGCTCCCAGTGTCCAGGTATTGTAGACGTCCCGTCCTTTCTCCCCAATCCACAGAAGGAGGTAACTACATTTTTCCTCTTCGGGTTTACCTTTCAGGGGTCCCGAAAACATCAGCTCGGCGTGTTGTTTGAAGCGGCGCCATGCTTCAGGCAGGTTCGGAGAGTCCCAGTTCATGCTGGGTGCTGGAACGCCGTAAGTATCCATTCCGGATCAGAAGGTGAGTCTTTTAGCCTCTACTCTGACACCATGTAATATTTACTTCTTGCCGCTGGCTGAATTGTGTTTATAATAAAGATACACGGGCGCTGAACTCAGTTGGTGCTGTTTATTCCGCCATCTTGAACATACACAGTAATCTCGCGGGAGTCTGACGTCATGTGAAGCTACGGTGTCCCTTAAGGGGACAGGTAAGGATGTTACAGAAGCTGCTGAAAGCTACGATGCTGGGAAACTTATGTAACCCTCCTTCTAATCTTTCATGCTTCAACCTAAGAGTGTGTTGAAAGGAAAGGGGGGAAAGAGCGGGTTTAGGAAAGACAGGCACATAGAGAGACAGCGACAAGAGTTGAATACGGTTTAAAGAAATAAATAAGTCGAAATGTGGAGGATTTGAGGAGTAGAGAGAGGGACTGGAAGCTCAGAGAGGAACAGGAATGAGTGGATGAGAAATGGCTCTATTGAAGGCTGGCTGGGAGCATTCCGCATGAATGAGTGAAGAGAAAGATGGAGGACAGTGAAGAGTGATCACTGGAGACAGTGTCCTGGTGTCAGAGGGACTGTGTCTCTGTAAACAGCCTTGTGATGGGACACTTGTCTGTATTGTTTCCAGTTAAACTCATGTTGCTTTCTCATCTAACACTCTATCAGGGAGGCGGTGCTGTTGGAGGAGGACACTCTCAGGAGGATGAGGTCTCTTTTTCTTCTTCTCAATTCTGTTCCAGCTCTCCTCTCCTCTCCTCTCCTCTCCTCTCCTCTCCTCTCCTCTCCTCTCCTCTCCTCTCCTCTCCTCTCCTCTCCTCTCCTCTCCTCTCTCCTCCTCCTCCTCTCTCCTCTCCTCCTCTCTCCTCTCCTCTCCTCTTTCCTCTCCTCTCCTCTCTCCTCCTCTCCTCTCCTCTCCTCCCTCTCCTCTCTCCTCCCTCTCCTCTCCTCCCTCTCCTCTCCTCTCCTCTCCTCTCCTCTCCTCTCCTCTCCTCTCCTCTCCTCTCCTCTCCTCTCCTCTCCTCTCCTCTCCTCTCCTCTCCTCTCCTTTCCTCTCCTCTCCTCTCTTTTCCTCTCCTCTCCTCTCCTCTCCTCTCCTCTCCTCTCCTCCCCTGTATCAGTATGTACAGGCCGCTGAGAACACCATAGCCTCATGCCTCCTCTTTACAGTAATAAAAATGTAAAACTCCTTTATCTTCCACCACACTTTGCTGAGTGAGACTGAACCTGAGACAAAGGAGGTTATACAATATAGACAGAGATTTACTACTGTAAGTCCTGTGAGGATTTGTTGGACCAATATTGTGACTGGAGATCGGAGAGACCTTAGATTCCAGGTTCAGGTTACAGTTTTTCTCGATTGCTAAGACACATTTCTTGAAAGCTTCTGTCCTTTTCTCTCAACTGTTATAAATGTGTCTTAGCAATCGAGAAAAACTGTAAAAAAAAATAAAAAAATAATAATAATAATTAAAAAAGTACAAAAAATAGAAATCCTGTGCATTTTGTAGGCTACATACTGTGCATGTAGCACTTGTACTGTACAAAAGTATTGTGCATTTAGCACTTGTATACTATAATCCTACGTAGACAAGTGCATTCCAGGTTCAGGTTAAACACTACTTTCATTGACAGAGAGCTGAGTGTGGGCTTGTGTGTTGTAGGCTGCATGCAAATTCTTTAAATGTCAGAAAAAAAACTTGAGAGAGAATCTAAAGCAAAAGATGAGAAGGAGTTTGACGTGACAGTCATGAAAGCGATGAGCTGCTCAGATATACAGTATGCAGCAGTCTGCTTATTAGAGACTTTAGGGATGATTTGGGGTATAGATGTGTCGGTTTCCCTCTGGTTTATACATCTGATGTCAAACTCTCACAAGAAGGTTTCCTGATGATGTTTCTGTTTTTTCAGTCATGTTTTCTATTTATTGCACGTCTTCCCCTGAGCCAGTGGTGAAGTCAGAGGCTCCTGTCCTGGACTCCTCTAATCGCAGCCGTAGATCAGCCCGGCAGCCTACTATTAAATCCTCTGTGTGATAATATCTCTTACTTAAATAAGCACAAGGCTGAATTAAACTCCTCTCATTTGTCATGGCCTTTTATCAGGGGCTGCCACCAACAGAAAAGCATGAGACCCGATTATAAGCATTAAACGCTGGTGATGAAGGTAAAGTAATTAAACGTAACACAGAGGCGAACTTCTGGGTTTGAAGTCTAAGATGCATTTAAAGGGACTTCTAAATCAGTAACGTGACCTTGTCTTGTTACCATGTGTACTGGGAGTAAAGGCTCCAAATACTGAACAAATGAATGAAAAGTCATATTTAATCATTCATCAATTGCACACATCACAAATTAATACAATTAATTACAATTAATAACATTCAGCACATCAACACATCACAGTCATTATTCAGTCAGTCTGGTTTTGTTGTTGGAAACAACAGAAGAGGGGTCGAAGCCGGTTGAAGAAGCGCCTCACTCTCCCCCTCACAGACAAGTTGACGGTTGAGTGCTCCATGACACTCACCACAGGTTCAAGAGGAACTTGTGTGTTTGGTTCACTGGAGGCTTCTGGCTCCTTCTCCTGGAACTGTTCCTCAAGGAGCTCCTCAATGACCTGGACCTTGGATGCAGGCGTAGCAGGTGGTGTAACTACAACAGAATCTGGTGCTGTAGTAACTTGTGGCGCCGTCTCAGGGCTGGGATCTCTGCTGCTGTCCTCTCTGGCCTCAACTGTGGCTGTAGCTTCAACAGGTTGTGGCAGCAGAGGTTTCATCACAGCAGCAGTGTCTAGTTCAGTGGAGTTGTCTATTTCAAGGCTGCCATCCTCCCTGGCCTGATCTTGGATTAGTGGTTCAGCAGGGGATGACAGCAGGTTTGTCAGCGCAGCAGTGTCTGGTTCAGAGGAGGGTTGAGGGTCCAGGTCCAGGCTGGATTCTGCACCACCGTCCTCCTTGGCCTGGATATTGGCTGCAGGTTCAGCAGCAGGTGTTGGTGAACCTTCAACCTCAGCAGAGTTTGTCTCTGGATTGCTGATTTGCTGCTCCTCAGCCGTTTCAACTTCAGGTGTCAGAAGAGTCGCTACTTCCGAGCTCCTTGGTTGAAACATCTCACAGATGTGCCTCGATGCAACATCTGCTATTTCAGTCAGCAGAGCTGGAGAGAAGTTCTTGATGCTGCTCACCAGGACATCATGTGTCCACGTCTGCCTGATCTCTGTCTGGACGGACAGGACAATGTCGTCCCTGATGGAGCGGCTGCAGTCGGCCTGATGTCCCACAGCGGTGAGGACATGGCAGACACGGTCCAAAGTGGCTTTGGCGACGCCAACAGAGAGTTTGCTGAGCAGCTGGGAGGGCATGTTTAAGAGGGCTCGAGGGGGGAGCACCCAGAAGCCCTGCAGGACTCTGGGAACCACCTCTAGCACCACTTCCCCTGGACACAGCAATTTGGAGCTGGGTGCCTCCAGATCACACAGGATCTTGGCGTAGTATTTTGCCATGTTGAGGATTATACAATGTCTGTGGGTTGAAGACAATAACATTCAAATTAAAACCATTCAGAAAATCACAGACATATTCAAACCAATTTAGATTAACTGTTGCTAAATAATGTCACCGGAAATTAGGAGGCGCAGCTTCTGGGGACTTGAAGAGCATTCTAGCCTCAAATTCAACATCCCTCATTTTATTACTGACGTTCACTGCCCACAACTGAAACAACAAATTACATATGAAATGCAGTTATTGTATAAATCGAGATTAAAATGGACACAGTCGACTCTGGATTCTAGTCTCACCAGTGTCAGCAGTGGCTTGGCTTCGTCCTCATCAAAGTCCTGCAGCTCAAACTCCCAAAGACTTCAAACACACACAAAACACAAACTTCAGTCTCTACTTTGTATCACTACAGACAGACTGGTGTGACATGAGAAGAGCTGAAGATGCAGCGGTGGACTGTGTTTAGGTATCGGCCACTCACCGCTCTCTCAGGGTACTTTTGCTCTTCTCCAAGATGAGCTGGATCATGTCTTCAACAGTGACCCAAGATGGGATCTGGTTTTCCTGCTGAAGGCTCATGAGCTCCATCATAAGAGCAACCTGGAAAACATTGAAGAGCAATGTCACCTCTAAGCAGGACAAGTCAAAGTTCATCAGGATGTATCTGGTGTATCTGTCTGTGTGGACTGTGAAGGATTGCACTTCTTACCTGACACTTGTAGCTTTTAATATTCCAGCAGATTTGAAGAGCCCGATCATAGATTGGTGTGTCAAACAACACCTGTACACCAAACAATGTCATGTTAGTCATCAGCTTTAACTTGATGAAACACACCTGAACAGTCTAAGTCCAGTAGAAACAAACCAACAAGCTGTCTTACCCTGATGGGTCTGTAGATTCCTCTGCTTCCCTCCACAAACTCCATATTCAACTTCTGTACGTCACAATACAGAACAAGCCAAACTGGCAAAGCAACAAAACGAAAGTCCACAACAACGGTCGATCTGACGAAAAGGCTGAGAGAACAACGTGGTTGATCCTTGGCACAAAGTGAACAGACTGAGAGACTGAGCTCAGGCTGGGTGGTTTTGGGTTCTAAAGTGGAACCTTGTTTGTGAGGTCACAGTGTCACTGTTCTGAAGCTGCTCCCACATTCTGCTCAGAGGTCATCAGGGAGGTGCATTCAAATATACTGTAAACAGTAACACATTTAAAACACAACTGTGATTTATTTTTCACATTCACATAAATTTGCTTTGACTCCAAATACTGCACTGTCAGGAACACGTGTCAGACGCACAGAGCCATGTGTAAAACACAGATTGAGACCACTTCATGATGTTTAGTTATTTTTTTAGTTCATTTTCGTTTCTTTTGGATTTTTTTTTTTACAACAATGTATCAATATAATATTGTTTTCATTTCATTTCGTTGAGTAAAAATCAATCAATCCATTTTCTTTGACTATGAGACTGCAGAACAGCTAAAAACCAGAGCACCAGTTCACTGTAGCGATTTTCACAACACTGTCGCTCCAGATCAGCGGTACCATGACCCTGGTTATTAACTCGGTAACTCAACCCTGGCTTGTCTTATTGTGAATCTGTGAACGTGCACGTACAGTATAAAGGGCAGATTCAAGGCAGCAGATAAATCACAAACAGAGCACCGACGCATCCGTGAGCGCAGCGCAGTGCGCCTCATTTCTCCTGTGAGGAAGAAGAGAAAAAAAGAAGTCCGTGGTCCGACCTGACCCAGTTATTGAATGTTTACATTTATTTAGAAGAAGTCTGATTAAACGTGTAAATGAATGCTGCTCTGGATCCAATTCTTTCCTCATAATTCTGATTATTTAGAGTCAAAAAAAAAAAGAAGAAACTATTGGCAGAAGTCCAGGCCGTGAGAACCGGCAGCCTACCGCTCTTATGGATAATCAACGGATTTGATCTGGAAAATATATATAGACTCATGTGTTTTCATGTAGCCTATCATTAAGTGGATACAGTAGGCTACAATCACTGCAACTCTGTCAGCTTCGCCACTTTTATTTCCGTATACTTGGTAACAGTAACCCGGGTATAAGAAGGCCCCCCCCGTGTTTGGAGCTGACGAGACAGAGGACCGAAAAAAGAGAGTGAGACGTCTACTGTAGCCGTTGTCGTTACATTTTTGTCATTGAAAAACTATACTGTATTATTATTATATTGCATTCCCCATTTGTGTTCACTGCTGAGGCGTTTTATCCTGCTCACAAATGCCACCTGGCGGTTGTTTGGGCACATTGCAGCTTCTGGTGAAAATACAATTACTCCTCCACAAAAAATCTGCATGACTCTCCCGTGACTCACGCGTGAATCTCGCGTGAAACCCTCCAAATGAAACCAGTACCCACTGTAGGCTATTTAGACAAATTAACAACACACTGCTGATCTAAACGGCTACTTTCTTGCCTAAGAATGTTTGAAATGTCAATAAAGCAATATATTTACAGAGTTTAGAGCTAAAATGAAATCAACTCGACTGCTGATTTCGGCTCGGGTACAGTAGGAGGCAGGCTAACACTACCTATATGCACTTCCAGCGCTTGAACTAAGCCAATTAGCGGTGCGCCAGCTCTGCCCGTATCTCCCTTGTTACTGCACGCACAGTCGAAAGGATGGTGTCTATCTGCTTCTCATGTACTTGGGAGTGGCAAGACACGAAAAAAAAAAGTTGTGTAAAAATGTTGGTGTATCCCTTTAAATACTTTAAATAGTATCTTCATGTCATAATAATAGGGCCATAATGCTTTGTGTTATAGGCTTGTTACTAGGCCTATATTTACTGAAGTTTCAGCAGTTGTAAATATCATGCAGGTCTGATAGAGTCGAGATGTTGAGGAAACACACATGGAATAAGAAGAGCGGTGTGGGGACAAGGGTGGAACACCGTGGATGTTCAGGTTTCCTCTGATCTTTAATGGTGAACAATGACAAGGAAAGGTCAAGGTGATTAATCCTGGTGGCTGCAGTGATGTGGCATGTGAGCAGATATGCTATTCCCACACACACACACACACACACACACACACACACAGACTTCCAAGCTTGAACACAGTGGATTTGTGAATGCCTGGGGGTGTATCGATGCAGCAGTGTGTCTAATGTCAAACTAGGCCACTGGTTGCAGAGCACACATCTCGGCGGACTGCAGCGATCACTGTTGACTGTTTCTGGGATGAAACTATTTGTCAATTCATCAATTAGCAGAAAATGAACTCAATATATCAACTGTTGATGTAATTTATTGTCAAATATGAGGCTTTGCAGCTTGGTATTGTAAACTGGGGTTTCAACTGTTTCTGACTCGTCTCATGAGATTAAGGATGGTGGAAAAAATTCTATTAGTCATACTGCAGGTCACTTCAAAATACTCAGTTTGGCAGGATGCTGTTTTATTTTGTCCTTGATGTACCAAATTTATTGGTAATTGAGTATCATCATTTCTGATGATTTAATCAGCTAATTAATCAACTAATTAGTAGACTAATCATTTCAGCCATGTCAGTGGATTTTCTCATATGATATTTTATATCTGAAGAACAGTCTTCATGACAAACTAATAAGCACTATTTTTTTTGTAGAATATGTTTATTTTGTATCTTAGAAATCACACACACACATGAAGTGATGTATACAATGCGTAGAGTAAAAACTTTGAAACACTGAGAGTGTTTAAAGACAACAATATACAGGGTTAAAAAGACTGTCATGATTTTTTTAATGTTTATTTAATTGTTTTTTGTTTTTATTTAAAGAAAGAAAGAAAGAAAGAAAGAAAGAAAGAAAGAAAGAATTGGGTGTGATGTCAGACAGACATCAGTCTGTCATGATGTCAGTTTAGTTGACATCTTCTGATGAGGACTCCCTGCTCGTCTTCCAGCTCTGGGGTTTCCTAAATCCCAGAAGGGGTAGGGTTCTCATCCTGACTGACGTTGTCCTTGGTCTGGTGGCCACGTTCTGATCTTAGGTTCCTCCTCCTGGCTGCTGATCTCCTCTTGTGCTCTGTGGTCAGCTCCTGGTTGACTGAGAGCTGGTTGTTGAGCTGAGTCCTCAGCTCCTCCAGCTCTCTCTTCAGAGCCAGCTCCTGCTTAGATGATATTTGTTGAGCAAGGCTGATCTCTTCAGCCACCATCTTAGCCCTCAGGTTTGTCTCCAGGAGAAGTTTCTCTGACTCTCTGTCAGCGTGAGTCTTCTGTTCTCTCTCCAGCTAACGC
Organism: Decapterus maruadsi; assembly: GCA_030347415.2. Lineage (NCBI taxonomy): Eukaryota > Metazoa > Chordata > Actinopteri > Carangiformes > Carangidae > Decapterus > Decapterus maruadsi. The sequence continues at coordinate 20,188,307 of CM064890.1, read as the reverse complement.
TGCAGGTTCTGCACCTGCTGCCTGCTGAGGACTTCAGCCTCACACTTCTGTGTGACACTGAGAGTGTTTGAAGCCAACAGATTCTTTTGGATTAAAAGTCTTCTTGTTTTTCTCTTCCTGTTTATTTAATTGTTTTTTTGTTTGATGTCATTTTGTGATTTTCGAGGTGCATGAGTTCTGCTCATGATTAGCGAACTGATCCAGTGTTAAATGCTGGGATGGTCCTTTAATAGATCTGTTAAATCAGCAGCTCCAGGAAGGCAGCAGAGTCAGCTCGGGGGGAACCTGTTTTATGGAAGATGATGCTATACTGTACACACACACACGCACTGCTGTGTGTGTTTGAGAACTTTCTTTTACCATGTCCCTGTCAACGCTGTCTGTCTCCTTTGTGGTCCCAAAGCTTTGCTTGGTTGTGTGATATAATACCACTTACTCTTAGCTGACACCATTGGGGAATGACGTTAGGCTACAAAGTTGCTAACTGCCATATTAGCAGTGGCAGAATCATTTATATGATCCTAAGAGGACAGCGTCTCCACTTCCTGTGTGGCGTCACTGACGTTTACATCACGGTTAAATATCTTAAACTGAAATGCAACTTCTTTCCAGGTGTCAGGAGTTTTTCCTGCATCATAAATTGGGCCAACATTGATTTGACAGCTGAATGATTGGCTTTGAAGGAGACATATTCTGTCCCTTTTCAACAAATTACAACAGTTCCAAGGTGTCTTAAAGGTGTTCAGAAATGGCTGTTTGTCCTGTTTGTCGCGCTGAGTTTCCACGAGGAAAACAAATTTGATTGGTCGTTATCGAGCAGATATTCAATGCTTGGGGTGAGACCGAGCTCAGTGTGTGTGTCTCAGACGTTTGATTGACGGATGACGGATCAGTGGCTGATGAATCGTAAGCAGGGTGATGTATAATCCATGCGCCTGCCTTATCCAATGCGGGAAAAAAAACAACTAACTTTCATCCCAGATTTACTCGAAAATTGAATTTTTCACATCGTCTGATAGATGAGTTATTACACTATTAGGACCCACAGTCGGCTCAAATTCAATTTTCTTTTCTGTACAGCTTTCAAGACATGTCTGTGACATACTTTGGTCCAAATCCCTGAAGATCAAACATCACAGCTCTTTTCATCCTCTCTAAACAGCCCTGTTCAGAACGGCTGCTTTCAGTGTCTGTCCCTTTAAATGCAAATGAGCCACTGCTGGCCCCGCCCCTTCTACTGGTACCAGGTAGGGGTGGGGTTATGCAAATTGGAGAGCTGGTTACATCACTGGAAGACAACTGAACAGCTCATGAAAGCACATGGATTTTACAAAGTAAGTAAATACAATCAAATGCCTTCCAAATGTTTACAGTGCATCATAACAAATAACTGACCCTTTAGACTCCAGACTTTAGGATGAAGCAACCAGACGTGTGGTTTTTAACACTTGCTATGCCATACGGAATGTTTGCGTAATGACTGACCTGCTGAAGAGTGTGGATTTGATCAGCTCACAACTTCAGTAGAAATGAATCTTCTCTTCCACGTCTCCAGACATAAAGTGAATATTTGATTTCCTGAACTTTGAATGTCTTGAAGCTGTCTTCTACGCTTGTGAACGCAGCAAATAGCGAGCTGGAAGAAATTTTGTTACGAAATCTACAGACTGTAACTGTAAATAATTCAGTAATGACCCTGCACCACTGTTGGTGCAGCAGCCACAACACACACACGTCGTCATCTCAGTTGCGTATTTCTGTGATGTTGAAGGACGAATACAAAATACTGAATAAATGGTGACAGTGCGCGTGAACTGCAACATGCATGCAGTCGTGCAGGGCACAATATACAGTTCCATTGATTCTTATTTGTGCTGCTAAAATGTCAACATGGTTTATAAGAGCCAAGTCTGTCCTGAGCCCACGCTGAGATTTTCATCAACACCTAAGCAGGAAGATGGAGAGCAGCCAGAGTGACCACACACAGTTGTCCATCCTGCCTTCTCTCCCTCCTTCATCTGTCTCACTCCTTGTGATTCACCAGAACAGCGTCCATGTTGCTTTACGTCTCTGTGTTTTGCGTGACGACGGTCACTAAAGAAACCAAACAGTTAGTATCCAAACACGTGGCGCCAACTTCCTGTCCATGTGTTGTTATTGTTGTCATCTGGTTGAGGATGAGGACTGGGCTGGGGGTGTGGCTATAGCCCATCCCACTGTCATGCAGCCATTATAACAGTCTTCTGTTCCAATAATCTAGTTCAATGTTCAGTCAGTGCTGCAGAGTCAGCTCTCATACAGAGAAGAGAATGACTGTTCACGCTGATGTTCCCCGGCTCCTAATAATACACTTAATGCAGCATTTGGACCAAGAAGGGCTTCATGGTGATGGCAAAATGATGGAGCTTGAAAATGTCAGCTGTCTGTTCTTTTTGTGTGCGGCTGCACGGTGCCTGGGTGTGAACAACACTGTCCTCACTGTTTGTGTCATTTATTATATCTGTATTATGAATTTGATTAGATGAGATGAAAAACATAAAGGTCAAAGTAGTAGTAGTGTCTTTCTATTTCAGTGGGCTGAGAAATGAAGGTTTTGGTGACAGTATAGGTTGTTGTTATCCACCTTGGTCCTATTTGTCGCTTAGCAAGTCTTAAAGGAGTCATCACCCGGAAATCGCAATTTCTCTTGTTAAAACATGCATACTGGTGTTTGACCTCAGTTGAAACTTGCCTGAAAAGCTGGAGTTTGAAAGCGGCGCCGTTTTTTCGCTTCGGCTCTTTCTCCGAACAGGAATAGCACACAATGGTGTGCCTTCCTAAAGCACGAGATCTTTGATTCTGCTTGACCTCACCGGCGGAGGCTAATAGCCCGTCCGCTACCTGAAATCGCAGTGTTTATGTTTTGGAGTCTGCATGCAGGCAAGCCCCCCATCTGTCCTTCCTGCGGCGAATCAACGCGTGCCTCATACAATGCACATCCGGACCAGATCCGGACCAGTCAAAACTCGCGAAATCTCGCGTGATAAAGTCGCGGTAGGAAAAAGGGTCAGAACAAGCTCAATGTTTGATTAAAATTATTTATTTTTTTATTAATAAGTTTTACGAATTGATCCAAAGCGATCCAAGGGGGGCTGGATACGTAAAAAACCAGGTGATGACTCCTTTAAAGGAATAGTTCACCAAAAAAACGAAATTCAGTCATTAGTGACTCACCCTCATGCTGATGAATACTGAGTAGTTTTTTATTCCTCAAAGTGCATCTGGAGACCCGGGAGGCCGGTTCGTAGTCCATTGAAAACTTTATATGAAAGTAATAGGGCCCAACACAACAACCATTTAATATTCCTCCACAGAGCTCGTCCACTGCAATCCAAATGTCCTGAAGGGATGTAGTCCAGAGTTTACTCGAGACAACGTCATTTAGGAACATGTCTATAGATATTCTCATTCATCCAGGTCATTGTTCTTTTCTGGGCAAAGAAAAGTCACTTAGGACATTTTTACAGTCTAAACAGTATTGAATTTGCCTGGGGCTCGTGTTCATGCAATGCACATGTACATGACCGACTTGCATAAATTACGTTGTTTTGGGTAAACTCTGGACTATATAGACACTTGGATTGCTGTGGACGAGCGGTGTGGAGGAATATTAAATGGTTTTTGTGTAGTTTTATGGACCTGTTTGTTTGTGTCGATGCACGCGTGTGTCTCATCAACAGAGAGCCCGCCCCAGGCAAATTCAATACAGGACCGTTTAGGCTGTAAAACTGTCCTAAATGAACTCTGGACTACATCCCTTCAGGACACTTGGATTGCAGTGGACGAGCAGTGTGGAGGAATATTAAATTGATTTTGTGTAGTTTTATGCACGTTTTTGTGTCGGGCCCTATTACTCTCATACTGTATAAAGTTTTCACTTGACTACAAACTGGCCTCCCGGGTCTCCCGATGCACTTTGAGGAATAAAAAACGACTCAGTATTCATCAGCATGAGGGTGAGTCACTAATGACTGAGTTTCATTTTTTGGTGAACTATTCCTTTAAGTCATTGTCATTGAGGTTTCCATCCAGGTAACTGCTGCACTATGCTTCAGTATCACTCCCCTCACTCAGGTTGTCAGCCAAATGGAAACTTATATAACTTTTTTTTGGTAAAAAACCAAACAAAAGCAAATACAGATATAGTGATGGATTTCACCCTCCTGACCTGGATTTCAGTGTAACACAATGCATCATGAATCTTAATGTATCTATCTGTGGAGTCACTATCTCTCTCTCTCTCACGCACACACACACACACACCATGTTTGTGTCTGATGCTCAGTCAGACTTGTACTGAATGCGTCACTGCTGCTGTGAGCCGTTTGGCAATGGTACGGCAGCATTATAGACAATGGTAAATCTAAATCTGTATCCACAACACACCCACCGCTCTGCATCACACACACGCACAGACACACAGACACACACGCACTAGTGTATTGTAAATCTGGTGTTTCAGCGCAGCAGCAACAGAAAGGCAGGATGTGTCTGAGGGTATTACTGGAAACAGTTAAAAGGACACTGTGTGTGTGCTTTCGGTGTTTGTGGGTGTGTGTTCTTAAATGCTACATGTGTGTGTTCCTGTTATTTGGCCAGAGGTTATATTTAGCCCATGAGGTATGAAACACCTTTGTGTTTGTTAAGCCGTGGGTGTAATTTGGTTTTTCTGAATTTGTGTTATTGTGTGTTGTTTGTTGTGTGTGACAGTGAGATGCACACTAAGAGAAACTGTTACATAAACACATTCAGTATTTCCATCTTTCTTCAGGTTTAATTTTCCAATCATTACCACATCGCTCCAGCTCAGCTCTTTGCATTGGAAGCTTTTAGCTTTGCGTTCTTCACTGTAATTAACTCCACGGTGCTGCAGGCGGGCCCTTCACAGTTACAGCTTATCCACATTAAATACAAATTCATTCAAAGGGTAAATTAAAACAAGTGTTGGAGCTCAGATCAAAAGCCTAACTGTGCCTACAGCTCAGGGTTTCACTTCACTGAGGATGTGGCAGGGACTGAAGCTAACGTTCAGCAGGTTCCTGCCCTCGTCCTCACATGTCTGCACTCACCTGTCAGCTTGTCTCCTTAGATTGCATTTCTTAGTTGAACTAAGTTCATTTTATCTAAAGTCATGAGGACACCAAAGCCAGGTAACAGCAACATGGATGTCAAAATGCTCCACTTTGACAGCATAACTATCTTAAAGTGATAGTAGCATTTTTTTTAAAGTGTGGTTGTATGATCTCCAAATAGCCCCTAAGTACTTGAATTGCAGTAGAAGACTCTCTGCACTCCTCCCGTTAGCAACGCCAGCCCATAGCCCTGCCCAGACATTTACAACATACATTGTTGTGAATGGACCCAAAGAAACGGCCTATTTTCGTGGCCTAAAAGAGGTTTTACCTGAAAAAAAATACACAGTTCCATTGTTTGCTACAAAATAATTTTTTCGAGCCCTTCAAAGTGCAGGAAAAACGCAGTTTTTATTTGGAGCTAACCAACTGCTGATTGGTGGGCGCTAACCCTGGGCGGAGGGATACGTGAGTTGGTTAGGTCCAAATAAAAACTGTGTTTTTCCTGCACTTTGAGGGGCTGGAAAAAATAATATTATAGTGAACAATGGAACTGTGTTTTTTTTTTTTTCAGGTAAAACCTCTTTCAGGCCGTGAAAATAGGCCGTTTCTTTGGGTCCATTCACAACAATGTATGTTGTAAATCTCTGGTCAGGGCTATGGGCAGGCGTTGCTAACGGGAGGAGTGCAGAGAGTCTTCTACTGCAATTAAAGTACTTAGGGGCTATTTGTAGATCATACAACCCCACTTTAAAAAAATGCTACTATCCCTTTAAAGCTGCGGAGAGCTCCACAAACTCACACAGGCAGGAAATGCAAAGGAGGCAAAAGGTTTGGCTGATGGGAATGTGAACTCTCTATCCAGATGTGTTACAGGTCAGGATTTCTTTAAAGATGGATAGATTTATTATTATCACAGTGGCTCAACCCTGGAGAATAGCTGTGTATCCTAACTTGTTGAGGGCATCTGTGAAGAGGCTGCCAAAAGTGGTGCAGCCTTCAGGTTCACTTAAAGGGATAGTTAACATTTTAGCAAATTTGCCTATTGCCATAATCCCTATAGTTGTAGCAGTAGGTTCATTACCTTTTACTGATGGTGCAAGCTGTTTTTAGATCGGTGGGGCAGAGCCGTGAGCTGCTCAGCTAACGCAATGGAGGCGAATGGTATTTCCACCTTTCCCTCATCAAACCCATCAAATACACAATCCAACAACTCCAAAACTCTCGCGGAGAAATTGTGACCTGCGCATTCACCACACTATGAGGTAATCATGTAATATTACAAAACAGAGTGTTTTTCGAGGCAAATGCAAAGCCGGAACTACATTCCAGACATGGCTTCTGGGCAGAGTGACTTCAAAAGCGCAAGTAGATTTGAGAATTTGCTTCATGTGTCATAATGTTAAATAATTACAGTACACATTATTATTTCATAGCATGGTGAATGTGCAGGTCACAACTTTTTCAACAAGAGTGTTTTGGAGTTGTTGGATTGTGTATTTAGTTTAATGAGGGAAAGGCGAAAATTACTGTGCGCCTCCGTTGCGTTAGCTTAGCAGCTCACATCTCTGCCCTGCCGATCTAAAAACAGCTTGCACTGACAATTATAATGAACCTACTCCTATGACTATAGGGATTATGGCAATGGGAGAATTTACCAAAATGTTGAACTATCCCTTTAATCTCATTGTGGAGAAAATCCTTATAACAAATCCCTGCACCACAAACATGAGGTGTGAAGTCTGGAAGAGCAGCAGCAGGCAGAGATTTGTTTTGCTGTTTTGTTTTGAATCGGACTCTGGCTTGTCTTCCAAGTTGACGTCAGGCTTGTTCTTTCCCAAGTGAAAAATGTTCCCATCAGACTCTTTGGTTTTGGAGCTGGTCAGTAAAAAGCAAGAGGATGTAAAGAAGCAAACAGACAGGTCTGTTTGTCTCCTGCAGGCATCTGGATGTCAGTCGACCATTAAAGACTCCACACAGACTCTGTTATTGTCCGGAGCTGCTTGAGCCAGTGCAGGGTTACCTTGGCTAGCTGTGTGTGTGTGTGTGTGTCTGGTTCTGTGTGTGTGTTAGTCGAATATCACACAGAGCCGGTCTTTGTCTCAAAGGATTGGGTTGCACCAAACTAACAAAGCATCCATGGTTGCCAGTAGTGACGGGAGCAGGTGAAGTGAAACTTAAGGCTGAAACTTGTGTGTGTGTGTGTGTTTATATAGGACTACACAAAGAGGAGCAGAAGTGAAACAAAGACTTATACTTAAAGAAAATGCACACACAGAACATCTTTCTGTGATGTGAAGGTATTGTGACTTGTAACAACCTGATTTCAGCCTTTTGAGTGGATGTAGCCTTTTGTTGATTGTACAGTTTGTGTTGATTCTGCAGGAGCTGCTGACATCATGTCAGTCAGAGGAACACAGTGGGAGCTGCAGCAGGATCAGTGTTGAACACATGCATGTGCTCTCAAACAACAACAACAAAAATTCTTAGCCTAGAAATCTAGACGCACCCTAGCGGCAGAAAATATATTTGCTCCGTAGGTGGGTCTAGAAACGATCCATAGGAACTTTGTTTGTGTTCACCAATCACAGCGCTCTATCTGTATAGAGAGTCGTTGGGTTGGCTTAATGCCATGACAACATACTTGCGACGGTGAAAAACATGACAAGATGGCTTTGGCAAAGGAAGTGTTTGAATCGACGTTGGGATCAACTTTGAAAGAATTAAAGGTTCAATATGTAGAATCTTTATTAAAAAAAAACAAAAAAACATCCATGGGGTGCTTTGAGGGCTACAGAATGAAAGTATTGCTTTTCCATATTAATTTTTTCTCGACAATGATTTTGAAGTCATTCATTTTGAAGAAGGATGTACAGTATTTGGTGTTTTGCCGATGGGATATGGGAAAAGTTTAATCTATGTCATCTTGCTCTTTGCTCTGATTGGTCGTAGCACTACCCTATTGCGTGGAGAGGCAGTTGGAAAGACAGCCTTCATCCCGCCTCCTGGATTGAGCCGAGGTCTGCCGGTCGTTGCCAGACTAGACATTTTAATGATATATTCTGGCTTGTCAGGCTACTTCAAGAACACATGGACATAAAGTAGATGGACATACTGTATAAAGTAGATATCCATGTTGATTAGAGACTCTGAATTGCCCATAAAGTGTAGCCTCGTAAACCAGCCTCCCCCGGAAATGCATTTAATTCATTTCTCAGGGGGAGTCTGGCCTCATCCCCGTTGAAACCGTTTCGCCAGAAATCGGCCGTCTACCGCGCCAATCAGCGTCGCCGCTGTGATTGACACAGCACGTTGGCCAATCAGGGCCGGAAAACATCGCTACATGAACTGGACTCACCTACAACAAACATGGCAGAGCGTCAAACAGCGGCGTAAAAACAGCAATAAGGGAAGTTCTAAATTAAATACCAATTACAGAACTTAAACAAGAGCAAGAGTCGGCGCTTGTTGAGTTTCTTGGAGGAAAAGACGTTATCGCTGTTCTTCTTCGGTCCCTGATTGGCCGATCGGCCGACCGGCGTTGGCCAATCAGGGACTGATTGGCTCGGTAGGCGGAGTGTTTCCGCGAAACGGTTTCAACGGGGATGAGGCCAGACTCTCCCTGAGAAATGAATTAAATGCATTTCCAGGGGAGTCTGGTTTACGAGGCTACATAAAGTGAGTGTGTGTGCCCTCTGATGGACTTGGTGTACCCTGCATGCCTTTGCTCTATGTCACCTGTGATTGGCTCCAGCCCACCACGACCCTGCAGGAATAGGCGCATGGATGGATGGATGGATGGACGGATGGATGGATGGATGGACAGACGGCTGCTTAAAAGACTAAACTGAAAAAAACTGAACAGTGTCAAGGTCCAGTCTTTCGACTTCAGGATCTTGGTTTATGCTCTTACAGAGTTCCTGAAGTCCAGTAACAGTATCACAGTTCATCATGTCTATCTTCATTACGGTGAAGTGTATTTTGATTTTTTTAAAGGGGACCTATTCTGCTCATTTCAGGGGCTTTTAATGTGATATTGGATCCCAGTGGGACAATATTGAAAGTTTCGACCAATAAAAAAAACTCCATGCATACAAGTTGTCTGTGTACTCCTCCATCCTGGCTCTTTACTGTTTCGCAGATTCAGCTGAAACTGCCCCCATGGATTACTTCAACACACACCTACCTCATGATATGGCACTTCCATGTTCTCTAAAGCAAAACATACACACATTTTAAATAAGTCTGAAAAGTTGGAAAAGCACAATAGGTCCCCTTTAAGAATGCAGTTGCAAACAAGAGGGCAAAGGGGGCAGTAGAGCTAATTGTAGTGGAGTGGCAACTTAAAAGGGAGAGAGAGCAAGAGGCAGCACATTGATTAGCCTCAGCTGAGCACCTGTCAGGGCTTTTGTCTGTTCAGGCAGGAGTCAAGGATCAAGCAGAGATGTTGTTGGTATGTGTTACTGTTTATAACCAGTCACTGTCTCACTCATTTTCACTGGTAAAAAGCTGATTGAGTTAAATTTAAGTTATTGAAAGAAATGTTTCAATGAATTCATGAAATGAAGTGTTTGTTTACTGTTTTTTAATGTCTGCTCTTGATCCTGAAGATAATCAATAGCCTATATCAATAGCCTGCTCAATGCACTTCTTGAACAAAGTCGTTCAAAAAAGATTAAGTTGAGAGTTGAGTTGTCTGGTGTCCTCTGTGACTGCTGCACATCAAATAAGAGGAAACTCTATCGCTGCATTGAATTTGTCAAGTAAAATAGCAATTGGTTTCATGGTATTTTAAGTTACGTAAAGGCTTCATATAGTAAAACTTTATGTCTGTGCTCTTTGATTGTAAAACAGGGCTTTAAAGCAGCTCTAGGTTCTATATTGAAGTGATATTCTGGCGTAAATTTAACTCATGGTCCAACGCATCGTAACATCGAGTTAGACCCCCCCCTTGAGAGATGAAGTCTGCTAACCGCTAGCTTCTCTAGTTGTAGCAACTTTAGCAATGACCGCACCATAACAAACAGCGCAGTATACGGATCCACTAGCCACCGACCAAACATTCACTTGTAGCCACAAATAATGCTCAGAACGGCACCAAACGTCATCAACAGTACAAACAGGGTTCAGAGTTTCATTTCGATGGGCACCACTATCAGTTTGAGACCGAGTTTACTGAAGACAAGCTGAAGGAAATGGAGGAGAAAAGTGAAAGAGGGAGCGCTGCGGTGGAGGCTATGTCCTGGAAATGGAGGCAAAAGTGACAGAGGGAGAGAGCTAGTGGAGTATAAATGCTGGGGCTGGGGGAATCAAGTGGTCACTGTGGTCACTGCCTGGACTCTATGCTGGACACGGAAAGTTGCTGCATAGCGTAGAACTGGAGCAGAGTGGGTGAGTTGTTTTCATCTCGTTTCAATAGAAACCAGGCTAAGCTAACAGATGTTTGATGCCTCGTATTATGGGCTGGGACACTGTACTGTTGATGATGTTTGGTGCTGTTCTGAGCATTATTTGTGGCTACAATTGGCTGTTTGATCAGTTGCGCGTGGATCTGTATACCGTTTGTCTGTTTGGTGCGATCATTGCTAACGTTGCTACAACTAGAGAAGCTAGCGGTTAGCAGACTTCATCTCTCAAGGAGGGGTCTAACTCGGTGTTAGGATGCGTTGGACCATGGGTTAAACTTACGCCGGAATATCACTTTAAGACTGTGAAAGTATCAATGTCTTGGTCGACAGAGAATTGCACACAGTCTGTATTCTGAAACTGACCCTAAAAACCAGCAGTCGGGACTTCCTGTAACTTGTGATGTCACAACAAAGCAATCAGTGCTGTAACAGTTAATCAGGGCATCAACAACTGTCCAGAAATCCTGTACCAGGTCCATTAGGACAAAGCTACTGAAGTTTGCTGAAATGGTGATTAGGTTGATGTGTTAAAATAAAGCAATGTCCATATTTGATACTTTTTTCTCTTCTAAATTAGCAAAAGCTACTGAGAAGAGACCATACCCCTTCCTGGTGGTGAGGCGGTGACTTTTTCAGAGGTTTTGTTGTTGTCGAGTTGTTTGAAATTGGCTCACATGTAAATCAAACGTCCTACTGTACACACACAGACAGACACACACAGAGGAAGGAACCGTTACATGTTGGTGGTCTGTTGGTTTGTGTGGCTTTTCTGACTTGAACAAACATGGAATGTGGAGCCAAACACGCTGAGACAGACAGAACCATCATGATGACTGTTTATGTGCCTCTACTAATCATCAGCTAAAATCCACGTGCAGACCACAGCAGGTCGTTAGTGGCCCCCTTCATCATCATCCATCATAATTGTAATTGTTGAGTAAAAGCAGTGACGAGAACAAAACATCAACAACAACAAAGTTGCATGAAGTTATTTATAACTGAGGCTGTTGCAGCAGTTTACATTTGAAATATAAAACTAACAGAGCGCAGGGTGTCGGATGACTGAGGTGATTCAGCTGTGAAGGTGTGTGTGTGTGTGTTTATTGTAATTGACCTCCAGGGTCAGACAGAGTTAGACAGTGACAGTGAAGGTGAACACAGGGCAGCTCACATCTCCCAGGCTTTGACCTCAGGGACCTGAGTGTTGGATCTGAACTGAGACCAGCCAGAGCTGCTCCACACAGAAGTCTGATTGTGTAGAACTGAGACCAATTAGTTGATCAGAGCTTCGGCTGCAACTGTGTTGACAAAGCAGAAATGCAGTTCCATCTGAACTTGATGCTTTTCTTCAACATGGTAAACTTCAAATCTTTAAATTCTGACTGTTGGTCAGATTACAGTTTTTTACAATCTGGACCATATGATCATTTACTCACCCAGATAACTTTGGTGTCATTACAAGTCGTTCCAACGAAATTAGATCCAGCTGATCAGGCGCCAATACTCAGTATTGGTCAAAATACACAGATAAGTCCAATTTTTTGCAGATTAATTAGCCAAAATTGCCTTGATTTTGCTCATTTTCATTCTCTTTGCCCCTAAATTGATGACTGTGACTGAAATAACATCTGGTTTGTTACCGACAAATGAAATCAGCATACTGGTCATGAGAAGCAGAGAGTTAATGCTTATTGGTACAGGTGGAGAAAAAGAGAGATTGTGCATCCCTAATATAATGAAAATAATTGCTTCTGCTCGGTATTGATATTTTTCTTGCATCATAGTGATCAGTGAGCTCATGTTTTGCACGTGTTTCCATTCTTGCATGCAAAATTGAGACCCGCCATAAAAACATGGTCAAAAACCTCCACAGTGAATCTTCGAAGCTGCCACTAAACATTTGTCTTCATGTTTTCGTAAAGACAGGCCTGTGGTGTGGTTAAAGATTCTGTCTCCTCTGTTGTTGTTGTTTCTGTGCTGTATTGACTTGACAGTTGTTGGTGAGAGAGCAGCTTCCCTTTCAGGCACATAAAGGATCAACCTCACATCACACTGTAGAATAGTGCATCATTTACAAGGGAAATATCGTTGTGGTGTTTAAAGGACAATTCTGGTCAAATTCAACTCGGGGTTGTATTTTCCCAACATTTTAGGTCTAAAAGTCAGGAATCTGAAGATTTTCAGTTTAATGTCTCCTGTTTTGCGGTAGTTAGTCGCCATGGCAGCGATGAATGGGAGCGGATGCAAGTTCCGCTGTTTAGGCTGTTTACATCCCTCAAAGCAGCAATTTATTTCCAGACAGCGTCAGATGGCGACTCAAACATGCACAGAGAAGTTGATTTACTTCAAGCAAGCCGACATGTTTGTAAAACTCGATCTAATTCAAAGACTTGTGCGAGACCCAAGTTGACGTGTTCACGTGCAGTTGGAAACTCCCGTTTGTCATAAACACAGGAATATCAACTCTTGACTTGCTTCAAGTGTACCTACATTTTTTTCCCACAGACCGCGTCAGGTGGCGACTCAAACATGCACCCAGAAGTTTATTTACTTGAAGCAAGTCAGGAGTTGATATTCCTGTGTTTATCTGACAAACACACCTAGCTCTTGTTTGAATTAGATCTAGTTTTACAAGCATGTTGAAAAAATAAACTTTGGCTTTTGAGGGATGTCTGTGGCTTTGAGGGATGTAAACAGCCTAAACAGCGGAACTTGCATTCACTCCCATTCATTGCTGCCATGGCGATGCGGGGACAAACACAACTACCGCAAAACAGGAGCAATAGGCTATATGGCATGCTGGCTGAAATCCAGGAAGTAGTGGTACTTCCTGGTTGGTACTTTCTGAATTTCAGCCAGCCAGATGTGTCTGATTTTTTTTTTTGTCAGACACACCTGGATTAATCAGTTTGCCAATCATGTAAGACAGGAAATAAAGGAGCTGGCTGAAATTCAGGTAGTACCAACCAGGTACCACTACTTCCTGGTTTTCAGCCAGCTCGGCATATGGCCTGCCTTCGGATTCCTTTTGTTAGACCTAAAATGTTAGGAAAACACAGCCCTGAGTTGAATCTGTCCGTAATTGTCCTTTAACAGCATCAGTCCACTGAAGCCTCTGCAGAGCTGAGCTGAACTGATGAGAGAACAGCCTGGTGAGAGAGAGAACCGCTGAGGAGAGAAGGTTTTTCTGTGATAATTTGGTGTTTTATGTTCTTGCTGCCACATTCATCTCTTTTGTAATTACACAGAGACAGGTTTACCTGCTGCTGCGTCTGTAGAGAGAAACATCCTGCGTGGGCTCTGTGCTACAGGAAAAGAGCATCGCTTTAAATACCGACTGACTGAACGGTAGAGGAGAGAGAGATGGAGTGTGTGGGTGAAGAGAGAGAGTGGATGGGAGTGGGAGGAAGAAAGAAACAAAGTGGGAGGAAGAGAGGTGTGAAGGACAGTTCAGTGGAGTGGTCAAACTGTGCCGCTGAATATGCTGCTGGCAGCGATGATTCAGACACACACACACACATACAGTACACACACACACACACACATACACACACACACATCTATGAATCAGCCAACTGGGAGGAAAACGGCTCAGGAAGAGTGGATTCTTTAACAGCTCCTCCATTTTCTCTAATGTGTTCAAAGATCACAGACATCAGCAGCCGCTACACAACAACACACCCCACAACACACAACACACCCCACCCTGGATTCTATCACCATCCAAAATGTGTGTGTGCAGCCACAGGTGTGCTAAATTAAAAACCAACACAACAATCCCACACACACCAGAAGTCCCTCGTTCTGTCTTCACACCTTCATCATTGACACATCCAGCACTGTAAATGTACAGTAAAGGCTTATTTTCTTATTATTGGTTGGCGGCCAGAATATAATCAAAGGCTAATTTAAGATGTAGTGGAATTCACTCTGTAACTGTTGACACTGCTGAAAAGGTGATATTTTTTCCTTATCACACCTTCTACAGTATGTCCCAGACCAGGGGTCTGTTCAGCAAGCAGCAGCTGTTTGAGCTTCCTGTTTGAAATTTCAGAATAAAAGCACATGGAAGCTTGAAACTTTTTAAAAAGCTGTTATAGTGGAGGCAAAATCATTAACATGGAAGTGATTCTGTGGAACAGCTTTTCCAGTGACATACCTATGATGAGTGTGTTTGTGACCATCATTTGCTCTCATTAATCTACAACATTGAACGTTATAACTAATCATTGGATCAGATCAGATTAGATTAGATTGAATTAGATTATGTGGAAATTGTTTTCACATTCTGTACAAACTGTAGAAGCACTCTCAAAGCAGATACTGGACAGAGTTGGAGCATAAATACAAAACAACGCTGTCGCGACATATCCACCACCACCCACACACACACACACACACTGATTGAAATGCTTTCAAACATTTGTTCAGTTCAATCATTGCAGCAGGGTTAAAACCTTTGTAGCGGCCGGTGGTGTGATGGAAGGAGTATGAAAAATGGGTTAAGGGCGGTGACTGGGGTCAAATGCGATGGTGTGAGCTCTGCGCGTACTGATGTCTGAGACGTTGGGGGGGGGGGGGGGTGAAATTGTGAAGTCCCATGATGATGAAAACATGGGACCTTCAGTGAACTATAGTAAGATTTTAAAGGCAGGTCTTGCTTGTAGGCCAGTTTGCCCGGTGCTGACCCCCACCCTGTTGTGTTTGACAGGTAGAAAGGAAGCTCGTATGAAAATAGGCAGAGAGGGAACATTCCTACCAATCCCTGTGGCCTTTATGAGTATGGTGGTGTTTGTCTGTTTGAATATAGCTCTGTGAAGATGAAGGGCAAAACATGTTCCCTGTAAAGTGAATTCAAGTGATGGGTGTTGTGGTTATATGTTGCACATATTCCAGTATTAAATGAGACATATTATCCCCCCTCTCCACAAATTAAAATAGTTCCCAGGTGTCTTAAAGACATGTCTGTGACATGCTTCAGTCAAAATACTCCAAAGATCAAACATCACAGCTCTTTTCATCCTCTCAAAACAGCTGGTTTCAGTGTCTGTCCCTTTAAATGCAAATGAGCCCTGCCCCTTCTACTGGTACCAGGTAGCGGTGGGATCGTAGATATATACACACGTAGATGCCGCATTCCGGCTTGTCGGGCACGTTGTCGCGGCTGCCATCTTGGGAGAGAGTTCCTTGTATATCAATGGTAAAAACGTAGATGACGTCATGCATGTCACGGGTAACAAGGTAAAACAAAACATAAAACGCATACTTCCACCCCCTCAACATGGTGGCGGCGATGTTCCGTTCCATTGGGCAGCAGCGTCAGAGGCAGCATCTACGTGTATCTATCTAGGGGTGGGATTATGCAAATCCGAGACCTAATGACATCATTGGAAGAGAGTGAGGGAACAGCTCATAAAACCACATGGATTTCAACCTCGGAAGCCTGAAAATTACACATTTATTTTTACTCAATTCTCACATTTTATACATATAAAGAGCCTTCAAAAAGTGATATTTCCATAATATGTCCCCTTTAGAGAGAAACTAAGCAGGATTTTAAGATTAACTATGCTCCTTGTGTGCCTAAATCAAACAGCTTCGGGGTAATTGTGATGGTTAAATAACTTGTAGGCTCTCTGCCTTCCACCTAGCATCTCTTGGCTGAAAACCAACCATATAAGATCAGAGCCTCCAACTTGGTGTCCCAGCTCTCGCCACCGCGACACAAACGCACCCCGTAACCCATAACCTCTTGTATACGACGGCTAAACTACACAAATATACACATCATTATATGTATGATGAACTTCGTTGAAAACAAATGCACATGGCCGGGAGGAGGGTTAGCAAAACAGCGGAAAAGCGACTGGACTTATAGTTCACCTTTAAAAGGCTCAGGGAGTTTGGTTTGTGTGTTGTTCATGCTTAGGACATATGATGAGTCAGGCTCAAGGTGTTTGTATTGTGACTGCTGGAGGTGTTGGTGTTAAAGCTTTATTTTGTGCTCAGTGTGTTTTATCCTGCGTCGGTGATGGCGCATTGTTCCTTTTGCTAACACGATCTTTCTGTTTGACACTCGTCTCAATTTGACTTTTCTCTCCGGATCCTTAAATGACTCATGCGTCTCCCGCTACCTTTCACTTCCTCCTTTGTTCGCTATCCTTTTTCATGTTGTTTCTTTTCATCTGCCCACTCTGCATCACAGCTGCAAAGGCAGCTCTATAAGTGAGCGATTAGGATGGGCGGCAGTTTTCGGTGTGAGTCAGGCATTCACCGGTTTTTAAGGTGACCTGAGGTGAATTATGGAAATCCAAAGAAGGAGAATATGAAGCCACAGGAAGTGTTGTTCATTACTCCCAATAGGTCCCATACAGTATAAAGGTAGTTTCTTGGAGGTGGGGTGTGGGAGTGTTTCCCACCTCCGTCTCCCATCCACCCACATGGAACTCTGGGATCCAGCGGCAGCTCCATTGTCCTTCATGCCGTGTGGTTCTGCAGACAAAAGGCTCTGAATCCAGACTGACTGATGCTGTTTTTACACAGCACACAGAGACCAAATGTATATTTTCAGACCATTAACAAGAGACCAAAAGGTCAAGTTAGATAATGAGAGTTATAGCAGGGTGGAGCTTTTTTTTTTTTTAATTTTAGACCTCTGAATGGATCATTGTTTCTGCTGATGTCATCGACCTGGTGGGTCATTAACTCCGGGGAGGTTATTCTCAGCATGGAAAGGGCTCTGACATTTTTCAGGCCACAGTCTTTATTGTTAAAGTGGACGGAGCACAGAGGAACAGAAAGGTCAGGAGTGATTTACAAAGTGTTGTCAGAGGCAGATCAAGTGAGTGTCAGAGTGCGTCTAAGATCAGCTATGCATGAGAATGTTGCAGTGTGTTTGACGTGAGCAGGGAAACTTGAACATGAACTCCACAAGTTGGAGATGGGAGTTTTTTTGTTATTGTTTTTTTTAATAGGCTATATCTTGCATCAGATATTAGTCTGTGCTGCATTTCATTTCTGTTGTCCTCTGTCTTTCTGTTAGGATGCACATTACTGTTGGTTTGCTCTGTTGTGGTCTTTTGCAGCTGGTGTTGATAGTCTGGTGGTCTTAGACTTATCTAATGATCCAGTTCAAGTTTACAGGGGGCGCCACCAGGGACTTTGGACCCCATTAAAAGGAATCTTATTGGGCCCGATATAATGTTTTACATTGAACTATACATTTTAATGATAATTTTGACCGTCATTCCTGTGTTTGTGAAAAGAACATGACAGGTGCTCAGTAGGGGAAGCAGATACAATGAATTTCACTATTTGTTTTAAGACTGATACTCTATAAAAGATTTGCCAAACACCGTATATCACCTTATGAGATCTGGATGAGCTGACAGACAAATGAATTTCACTGTGTGGATTAATAAAGTCATATTTTATTTATATTCTTATGGTTTAAATTTTTTAAAACTTTAGATGTTAACAGGCAAATATTCCAGAACTTTTCACCATATTCATGGATGATGAACCACCAACCAACCTACTTTTCTTTTAGAAAAATTGAGAGACATACTGTCTCCTCTTTCTTTCTTTCTTTCTTTCTTTCTTTCTTTCTTTCTTTCTTTCTTTCTTTCTTTCTTTCTTTCTTTCTTTCTTTCTTTCTTTCTTTCTTTCTTTCTTGACTTCTTGACTTCTTGACTTCTTGACTTCCTGATTTTTGAGGCATATATTTTAATTGAACCACCTGCTGTCTTCATCTCCTTACCGATGCTCCTTACTCGCTGCTCTCTGTAGCTGATGCAGTAGGAGGAGTGAACCATTTTATGTAAATAGACATAACATACTCTCTGTCCACAGTTCCATAAGACTTTATCTTCAATCACTCTCCCTCCTCCACAGATGCTGCATCATAAATTGGCAAAGTGGTGTGTGAAACGTCCACCTCTGTCTTGGTTTCATGACACTCGTCTCTGTTGGACAGTGTGTTCCTCTGGGTTCACTTCCTCCGGGACTGGAAAATCTCTTTGTTGCTGGAAATAGTTGTTATATTTAATGTGGCCAGTCTTTTGTTTTGTAGGTTTCAGTTTTCAGTTTTGATGTCCTCTGTTACCCCCTGTTATTATTCATTAAGGACATAAAGACAAAAGAGAAGATAAGAACAGATAAAAACAAGTACAGTAGAAGAACAAGCAGACACAAGGTCATAGGACGATCTGTCAATCAAGCCAATTCTGCCTCCAAATAAGGAATAGAGCTAAAACCCTGGGCTGTTGCGTCCTTCCTGACAGACTGCATTGTGGGACAAGAGCAGGAAACATGAGTCAAGTCCTCGGCCAGTGATGTTGTGGTGATGACTGTGATGATCACGTGTGTATTAGACCTTTTACTGTTTCCTGAGACAGAAGCATTAATACGTACATGAATAACAGTTGGTGACTCTTGAACCATCAACTGAGCTAAACACCGCCCCGACTCTTGAACCTTTGCTGTTTCTGAAAAGTGAACTAAAGCTGCTCTTTCTTTTTCAGACATTACCCCAAGACATCGTTCACCATCGTGGCCGACACACCAGAGAACCTGAGACTGAGACAGCAGAGTGAGCTACAGAGCCAGGTACACACACACGTCTCTGACCTGCTCTGATCATGTCAGTGTGTCCTCATGAGTTTATCTCTTTTGTTCTCCAGTTTTCTTCTCAAACACAGCACAATGAGCAGGTTTTCTCATTGGAAAGGCAGGAAATTAAAAAAAACAACAAAAAACACTTTGGATTTCAACAAAAATGTTGATGGCGCATAAAAGTCTGAGGTATATTATAGTACAGTGCAATTAAAGGGATAGTAACATTTTTTTTAATGGGGTTCGCTAAGGGAAAGTAGGAAAAACACTGTTTTTATTAGCTAACCAACTGCTGATCGGCATTTTTAGGTCCAAATAAAAACTGTTTTTCCTGCACTTTGAAGGGCTGGAAAAAATTTATTTACAGGTTATTTTTTTTCAGGTAAAATCTCTTTTAGGCCTTGAAAATAGGCCGTTTCTTTGGGTCCATTCACGACTATGTATGTTGTAATCTCTGGGCAGGGCTATTATGGGCTGGCGTTGCTAACGGGAGGAGTGCAGAGAGTCTTCTACTGCAATTAAAGTACTTAGGGGCTATTTGGAGATCATACAATCCCACTTTACAAAAATGCTACTATCCCTTTAAGCGCAAGTTGAACTATCTACTACCTACACACTGGGTCCATGACACCATATAAGGAGGTAGGTGCATCCTGTCCACCTGCAATCATGATGCAAACAAGGAAAGAGAGAGACAGAGAAAAAGAGAGAGATCGCGGTTCAAAGTCATTTTGGGTCTAGTGGAGTTAAAGCCCCAGTATGTAACTTATTTGGCTTTTTATGAGCAAAAACCAAATATTGCTCTCATAAATATGTATTTCACTGAAGTGGAATCACACCTGCATACAAATGAAAGCTTTCTCCTACCGTAGAATGAGTTGTTATGAGTTGTTACAAATACATAAGTGGGCATTCAGTTCAGGCATTGTTGGACATCACCATGACGACATATTGTCACGCCTGTATTGGTTTGCCTCGTGTGGGTGGACCACTTGTTTACATAGAAGCTTGTTACATGCAGCGTCTGTTGTCTGTCTGACGTCTGCCCCATTTCACCTGAATGCAACATCAAGAATACGTTCAGGAAAAACATTTTATTCTCTTCTGTTAGCAGTGACTGGGCCATCAGCGTATCGTGTACATAACAGAGAACTATATGAATTAAAATTGTAATTTCCAACATGGACAAGCAATATTTACTGTATGTGCATTTCTATTCATACTGTACAGTCAGGAGCAGGTGTAGATTTTGTGAGTAGCTACCAAAAGATCGGCGCTATAAGATTGATGAATGGGGAAGTTGGAGTAAATTTCCGTCTGCACACAGTTTACACACAAAGTTGAGCTGCTCCCGTTTCATGAACGAGACCCACTGTCTGACTGTGTATTGATGTAAACCTGTGAAAAGCTGAGACTTGTCCCACCAACATGTGGTCACTCGGAAGCAGCTGCCCATGTCACATACAGCACATCATGATGTACCACTGCTCTCCCAGCTCTGCTGATTTACTGACACAGACAGAGGAGAAGGACAGGAGGAGGACATACAGTAGGAGAGCATCTACCAGCTCCACTTCTCTGCCATATGTCCTCATGCTGTGTGTGTGTGTCTGACAGTACAATAGGACAGATGTCCACTCAGCAGTCTGCAATAGTGAACGTGCTGTTTGTCATGCCACGTGTGTGTGTTTGTGTATGTGTGAGATCCTGCTTTGACCTCATAAAGATCCATTTGTTAGCAGTTTGTCATTTATAGGGCAGAGATTTACACTTTCATTTGTTCTGTTCCTGTCTCAGTCAAGTTTCTTTCTTTCTTTCTTTCTTTCTTTCTTTCTTTCTTTCTTTCTTTCTTTCTTTCTTTCTTTCTTTCTTTCTTTCTTTCTTTCTTTCTTTCTTTCTTTCTTTCTTTCTTTCTTTCTTTCTTAATTTCTTTCTTTCTTTCTTTCTTTCTTTCTTAATTTCTTTCTTTCTTTCTTTCTTTCCTACTTTGGGAACAACCAACCACTCATACCTCTGACGTTGTTTAAAGGGATAGTTCAACATTTTGGCAAATTGGCCCATTGCCATAATCGCTATAGTCATAGCAGTAGGTTCATTACCTTTATTTGTTGGTGCAAGATATTTTTCGAACGTCAGAGCAGAGCCGTGAGCTGCTCAGAGCTATGCTGGAGGCTCATGGGATTTCTTGGTTTCCTTCATCAACCTCATCAAATCAAACATCCAACAACTCCAAAATGCTCTGGTGGACAAGTTGTGACCTGCACATTCACCACGCTATGAGATAATAACACAACGTTACCAGACAGAGTTGTTTTAGAGGTAAATTCATGCAAAACAGCTGATGTGCGTTGCCTTCAGGGACAGTTTTTCAGCAAGCAGACTCTGTATTTACCTCGAAAACGGCTCAGTTTTGTAACGTTCAGTTATTATCTCATAGCGTGGTGAATGTGCAGGTCACAACTTGTCCACGAAAGCGTTTTGATGAGTTTGATGAGGGAAACCAAGAAATCCCATGAGTCTCCGTAGCGTAGCTCTGAGTATCTCGCGGCTCTGATTCGCTGTTCTAAAAATAGCTTGCACCAACAATTAAAGGTAACGGACCTACTGCTATGACATGATAGGGATTATGGCAATGGGCCAATTTGCCAAAAATGTTGAACTATCCCTTTAAGCATCATCTGATCATCACCTGTCCATCTCCCACCTCCTCCTCCTCCACTGACTACACTGGTAGGAGTCACTCTGGTTCACTGCATAACACCAAACAAAAAAGCGAGATGTGGCTTTGCAGGCTTGATTTGTGCGTCTTCCCACCCTCTTTAGGTGTAAGTGTGTTTCCAGCTGAGCTTGTTAGCTTGTCATATTAGCTCAGTGGGGTGCTCACGGCTGATGAATGGGGATTTAATCTGTTTTCTGGTGAGAATGAGGACAATCACTGTGAGAGAATACCAGAGCACACACAGACACTCACACACACACACACACACACACACACACACACACACACACACACACACACACACACACACACAAACTGTCTGAGTCATACATCTGCAGTTTACAGCCTTATGTAACTGTGTTGTGAGGGCTAATGGGCTGTTACTGATGACTGATAGACACCAGCAGGACGATTTGAAAGATAAATGAGGTGCAGTGTTTCCTCTGAAGGTCAGAGATGACCGGCGGCCGCTCGGCTGCTGTTTGACAGTGGAAGCAGCAGTGATGAGCAGCTTCTGTCTCATTCTACAAGTCTGTGATCAGGAAGAATGGGACCCAGGAGTTTGGTTTCAATACCATTCTAACCATGTTTATATCAGTCAGGATCATTTTATCAATATGGATGTAGTGAAGGTGAAATAGTCAGGCATTTTGACTTAAAGGGATACTATTGCCATAATCCCTATAGTTTTAGCCGAGGTAGATTTAATTGTCACTGCAAGATGTTTTTAGATCAGCGGGGCAGAGACATGAGCTGGTCAGCTACAGTAACATAATGGAAGCACATGGTACTTTTGTCTTTCCCTCATCAAACTCATCAAATACACAATCCAACAACTCCAAAACGCTCCGGTGGACAAGTTGTGAGCTGCATTCACCACGCTAAAATAATCATGTAACGTTACGTGACGGAGTTGTTTTCGAGGCAAATGCAGCTACATTCCAGACACGGCTGCTGGGAGGAGTGATTTCAAAAACACAAGTAGTTCTGAATATGTGCTTCATGTGTCGTAATGTTACATAATTATGCATGATTATTTCATAGCGTGATGAATGTGCAGGTCACAACTTGTCTACGAAAGTGTTCTGGAGTTGTTGGATTGTGTATTTGGCTACTAAAAGGCGAATTTGCCAAAATGTTGAACTGTCCCTTTAAAATAATCTTAAAAGGACCCTGACTAGTGAAGAAAGGTGAGAGGTGGTGTTTCATATCTGTCCAGCGTCTATGAGGGAGAAATTATAGAGTAGCTAAAGTTCTTTTCACACTGTGAGAAGCTGATTGTCTGGATGCTGAGCGCTGTAATTATTTCTGCTGCGTGGGCACATTCGTCATGTATCCGCTCCGTGACGTAAACCCTGGTGTTGAAAAGTTCATGAGGCAGGTAACGACCTTAAACCTTTACAGAACGTTCTGTTCTGTTGTAGACACTGGTCTGACAGCGTGGATCCCGATCACCGTCACCTCCACCTGCCCACCTCATACTGTGGAAGAGTTGGTTGGGGATGAAATGGAGGAAGATGATGATGTTGACAGGACGACAGGAGTGAGACCGTTTGAGCCAATAGCTGACGGTAGCAGTGATGTAAACATAACCACCACAGCTTCCAGAATAATTGGTCTCCTCATACCAGAAGCATTTCCCTGCTGTCACAGCGGCCCTGAACAAAAGGCCTTGCTGAACGCCCAGAGCGTGGACTCAAAGCCAGTTCAAACAGCTCCAATCAAGGTTAAACAAAGAGGCCACATTTTGAACCAGGTTTGGCTAATCAGTCCATGAAAGACCACGAGGTGAACCTGGGCTAGAATGTAACCTTCTAGTTTGTGGTATGTGGGGTCAGACTGAATCAGTCTCAGAACACACAATGACAGTATTTCATATGAAACAACAATTATTGTTTTGACAGTAGGCTATTCAGTCTTTCAGTCCAATTATTCAAATTATGTAAGATAAGTTTTGCACTTCAGTTTTGGTTGAACTGCAGCTACGTATATGAAAGAGTTTTTCAAACAAAGTGGGTATAAGCCTATAAATGACTTGACTATAGTGCACACCGTTCTGTTTGGGTGTTATCTTGATGTTTTCTTGTTCTGTATGGTAGACATTGTCTGTGATGGAGACGCTGCTGTGAGAAGAATTCCCCCACGGGGACAAAAGTCTAAAGTTAAAGGATAACTTTCGTTTTTTACAACCTGGACCTTATTTCTAGCATCAAATACGATCATTTACTCACCCTGACAAGTTTGGTGTCATTTGGAGTTGTTTTGACGAAATTAGCCCCAATCGAGCGGCGCGTTTATCCGTATAATGCGAGAACACACTAAATAACACATTATCCGCCGCAAAATTTGTTCATTTCGCCAATATTTTGTGATGATACACTAGTGTTATTCCCCTCCGAGCCCGTGGTGCCATGTTATCAACATCCGGCTCCTCCAGGCTGACCTACTAACCTCTGACCTGGATGATGTCATCTCCGACCGGTGCCCGGCTCGTTCTGATAATAATCATTCCGCTTCGGCATTTGGGTCCTTTTTAGCTCAACTAGCCAGAGCTGTAGTGAGGATCCAGGCTGAGGAGAGGAAGCCTGTGGAAGCTGACCGAAGCTGAACATCATCCAGCTGCTCATTTTGTTCTGACGAGTCAGAAACATGCAGAAACGGACTATAGCATTAGCGATAGCAAGCTAGCTGCTCCGCACCGCCGTCGGAGATGACATCATCCAGATCAGAGGTTAGTAGGTCAACCTAGAGGAGCAGGATGTTGATAACATGCCACCACGGGCTCGGAGGGGAATAACACTAGTGTATCATCACAAAATATTGGCGAAATGAACGAGTTTTGCGGCGGATAATGTGTTATTTAGAGGCTGCATTGGGTGCCCCGTGTTCTCGCATTATACGGATAAACGCGCCGCTCGATTGGGGCTAATTTCGTCAAAACGACTCCAAATGACACCAAACTTGTCAGGGTGAGTAAATGATTGTATTTGATGCTAGAAATAAGGTCCAGGTTGTAAAAAACGAAAGTTATCCTTTAAGACTAGCAGGGGGGAGACACAGACTCATCCCTCAACTCAACTCAAATGTTATAATATAGCACCTTTAAAATCAACCTCAGTTGCAGTCAAAGTGCTGCACAACATAAATCCAGTCCAGTGCCAACGATATAAATAATAGTAAGAAAACAGCATAAATTGCCATTGATTAACAATAAAAGTTACAGCAATAAAAACAATCAGCCTTATACAAGCGGTGAATTCAGCAAAGATAATTAATAACAAGTGTCACTGACCTTGATGATTTAGTCAGCAGCTGTTGTACGGTTCAGTTCCACAGTTTAAAGGGATAGTTCACCCAAAATTCAAATTTCACTCATTATCTACTCACCCTCATGTCGACTAAGATCTGGGAGAATTTTCAGAGTCCTCCGTTCCTTCTCTGAGTTATGGGGGGGTCTGCGCAGCAGTATTTGTCCATATAATGGTTGTGAATGGACACCACTTTTCTTCGTCCAAAAGGACACACCAAAAAACATCCAAATACCTCCATACTCCCTCTTGTATTGAAGCCCCGACATGAGAAATTGTTCTGAAAAAAGTTTAAGCTTGTTTGTTGCGGAAGCTCCCAGTGTCGCAGTTCACTGCTCTGCCTGTGTCGGAACAATTTCAATTTCTCATGTCGGGGCTTCAATACAAGAGGGACATTACAGACGAGCAGTATGGAGGTATTTGGATGCAGTGAATGGAGGAATGGAGCGTTACACTGATGCTGCATTCACATGCAGTCGGACAGATGGTCGTCGGTAACAAACCAGATGGCAGTTTAGTCACAAGTCCAGAGAAAGCCGTGGGTCCGGTAAACAATATGACATTGCCATGACAACATATTGCCACATGTATTGTTTTGTCTGGTGCTGATGGACCACTTGTTTAGAGGCTTGTTACGTGCAGCCGCTGTCTGCCGTCTGCCCAATTTCATGAATGCAGCATGAAAAATATGATTGAGTTACTTGCGATCTACAACCACAACGCTAGATGGAGGAATTCCTACGCAATGTACCTTTAATATTGGACGTTTCTCTCCTGCAGGTGAAGTATAAGAAGGATTTTGAGGAGAGTAAAGGACGAGGGTTCAGCATCGTGTCCGACACTCCAGAGATGCAGAGACTCAGAAGGACTCAGGAGCAGATCAGTAACGTATGTACAGTATACACACACTCATCGCCATTTAACTGTTTGTCCTGGTGTTTGATATGTGAATGTGTGTTGTGATGTGGAGTCAATAAATGTGTGATGGGGTTAACTTTGGTCAGTGAGTGCACGCACACACACACACACACACACACACACACACAGTATCGTCACCATGGAGCCTCCAGTGATCCTGACATCAGCCGCCGTTTGAAGAAGATCTTCTTCTACATCAGTGTAAGTGACCAGTTTTCTTTCTTGAATTGCAGCTTGAAATTATTTCAGTTAAATGGCATGACATTCACATTTTTGAAAAGCAATAGAAAGAGGGAAGAGGAAGAGGAAGAAGGAGGGAGATGATCCTGCTGAGGGAACTCTCCTCTTCACCACATCACAGTGTGTTATGGTTGTAATGCAGTAACCTCCCACATATAAAGAAGGTGGGACTTTGAGCTGTTATTAGGTTCTTTTTTTTTGGAGCCTGAAGCATCAGTAGTGTTGCTATGGTTACCACCGTATTTTTGCAGCGTATGTTTATGTTTAGCCTGGTGGAATAATGCTCATTTGAGGTGCAGATGTCAAGGCGACGAGCGTAGCGGAGGCTGATCATGACCTATATGTGTGTGTGTGAGAGAGAGAGTGTGTGTGTGTGCGCGTGCAGGTGCTCAACCCACGTGGATCCCGACTCCCGATGACCCGGTGACCCTCAGCAGATGATGCTAAGGTACGGATACATTGAATTGAAATCAAATGAACTGCACATGAGTGAAGATGCTCCATTAACCCATCAGTTTGTATAAAAACACAGTGTTTCAATCTGAATTTACTGATCTAAAGACGTGTTAATGAGACTCAGACGGGATGCAACACCAGTAAAATATCAGTAAATATGACAATAATATGAAACAGTTCACAGAAGCACTCAGAATAAATTATAATGACATTAAACAGGAAACACTGAGCTCAGACACAGTTATTCCACTTTATGTATCAATTTGTTATTTGCAAACAAATGTCTGGTCTTACTCTGTGTTAAATACAGTAATTTTAACTTCACAATAACTTGGAGCTTCGGAAAATTGTTGAAATAGTCAAATGTGTTGATATATAACAGTTTATAAGCAGGAAATGCTGTTTTTATGCGTCATTTATGCATCTGCCCCCCACAGGTTTTTGCCTTTTTCCCCTTTTCAGCATTTTCACGTAGCTACAAAATGATGGTGAATAAATAGATGCAGAGAAAACATAGAAAACAGTGAGGCATTGTGAAGCTGCTCCTTCTGCTGTATTGTTTCCCTCCATTTCATCCGTCATCCTCTCTGTTTACCTGACCGGATGATCGCATTATTCTGCCACGTTAATACGCCACAGATTCCCTCTCCTCATTTGCCTGCCATTAATTAACACACAAACACGCACACACATGCACATGCACATCACCTCGCTCTCAAATAGTCTGACATCCAAACGGCCCACACATTTTTATTTTATTGCGCGGCTCTTCTCAAGGCTGACCTCTGAAAGCAGAGGAGGGGCGAGGACGGAGATGTGAGGAAGGTTGAGTAGTGAGCTTCAGCCTTGGAGAGAAGAGGTGGAGTGGGAGGGAGACATCTGAAGAAGAAACACAACATAACAATATAAACATTGTACCCACATTTTATCAGCACGCATGAATATTCAGTTCAGATGAACTTAAAGAAGGCTGTTATCACTTTTAACCCATCCACAGCCCTGGTAGAAAAGGTTTACGCTCTCATTTTCTAAGTAACGCTCTACAGCTCTAGGTCCCCGAGTGCGACCAGAGGAAAAAATCTGAGAAAAATCTGTGTAGATTGGACCTACTGTAGCTCTCCTCCTGCTAGCTGCGCTACGCTGCAGTTAAACAGTAAAGTAATGGAGGCAGTTCTTCTAACTGTGACTTTGGCCTCTAATGCTCAAAATATCATTACACATGCTTTGCAACATCCACCAGTTCCTTACCAGACAGCACTGAGTGTGCATAACTTTTGGATGGGAGAAAAGCATCAATATAAATGTAACTGCTTTTTCCCCCATCTAAAATATGTTTTTCCCTCCTAAATCCATGTTTTCCTCGCATTTTTGTCTTTCATCATCATCATTTTATTCACATATATAAAGATAAAACAGACATATGCACAAAAAAATACATACACATACACAAAGACACATACAAAGACAAATACACCTTAGATGAACCCAAAGTATATTTCAACAGTCACACTCAATACTTACATTCTCACACCACAGGTAATCTGCAATTTCACTCTCACACACTCACATGCGACCCATACCCCTCCCCCACCCCCCCCCAAAGAAAGAAAGAAAGAAAAAAAAATGGAAACAGTCCCAAACTCGACAGTGGACTGGTAAGGTCTACCCTGGAAGCTAGAGTAGGCCTAAACAGAACACAAAGTTAGCACTGCTCTTTCATATTAGCTGATTGGTCGGAACGAGGAGGAAGTCCCGCCTCCGTGCTGCAGCTTTCACAGTCCGCCCGGTAAAGGGAAACATCAACAAACAACAAGAGGAACCGAACCATAGATCTATTATACATGAACTGAACAGAAGAATAAATATCCGTCAGCGGTTGCTGACCATCGTTACACCGCGGACCCAAATCCAGTTTCCAACCAGCAATATTTTGCAAGCGCACCATTGCTACGGCGCCGACCACAACAATTGTGACTGGTTGAAAGAATTCCAAATGGACATATTTTTTCTCTGATCGCAGAATCATAGGCGGACCATCCTGACCCTTCTTCTCTGGAGGAGGGTCTTGGCGAGTGGACTTAGAAAATGACCGGAATTCTCTTTAAAGAAAATGTTTTATATGGGTTTGGTTCAGTCAAAAAAAAAACCCAAAATATTTGAATTGTGTTTTGCAAAGTCCGAGAGGCCTGAAGTAGAGAAGAGTGTTATTTCCTCTGAGCCGAGCTGCCAGTGAGGCTGGTTCACATCAGGACGAGATCACAGGGATTTCTCCCAGGAAAAGCTTTGTTGTCTCCGAATTCATTAACAAGATCTGAGGGAGAGAGACAGAGGGGGTGAGGGGCTCCTGGTCAGTGAGGCAGTTCTTTTTGTTTTTTTACCACTTTTAAAAATTGTGTCTTCCAATTGAGTTCCTTATCCTCCAGAGAGGCTTGTTTACTGATGCTGGGTGAGACGGTGGTGACTGCAGGCGGGAGGCGCAGCCAAGACTCAACTGGCAGGACTCTGCTGTTATTCAGGCCACTAAACCCATGACGTGTTTAAAGACCTTATTAATTAGTTGGTGCCTGAATGAGTGAGGATTGATCTGTGTTTTTATGTTTTATTGGTGTGTTTCCAAGCAGATTTGTGTGAGCAGGGAAAATCAAAAGGACTGGAAATCAGATGAGCTGGCCGTGGTGGAAAAGTTGCAGTAATAACAAAGAGCAAAGGCCTTTAAGCTCCTTCTTACGGTTTGCTTACCCGCTTAGAACAAATAGTTCCAGACACTAAACACAGGAACTAGATTCAGAACTGAAGTAGGAACTTAAAGTCCCAGCTCCTGTTTTCCACCTCATCTGAGCATCCATAAACACGCAGCTGCTCAGTAATTAGGCTTCTTCCCTACACAGGTTTTATTTTGAAAACATGACTTTTAATACTTAAGCTCAGGGTAGACAGGAAGTGCCTCCAGTGCCAGGAAGACCTCTGAAAGAACAAAAATGTACTAATTAAAGACGATGAGAGATGATGAGAATTAAGTGTTAAACCTTGTTAACATCCATATGGCGTTTTATATACAGGATATGAACAAAGAACAGAGTCTGGTCCAGATTTCTCAATGAGGAAGTGAGAGTAGATGAGTTTCACACCCAGTTTTTCATTTAGCCTATCTTACTTATTTATGTATATGTTGGCTGCTTTTTTCCTCAGAGAAATGCACCTGTGGAAGTCAAGTTTACTTTTTTGGTCTCCCTTGGGGGAAGGAGAATTGCTGCATAGGAGATACAAATATACAATAGGAAAAACCCCAGCAAAAACACTATAAGAAATAATAAAAGGACAGATGTGCCAAAACATCAGCATCAACATTAGCATAAATCCAGATTTCAGACAGATTTCATGACTATAGGCCTACCTAGGTTTTGAATTGGATTGACATTCAAGGAAGTGGCTTATGGGAGAAAAAGGAGACTGTAACTCTGTTATGAAGTAAAAGTCATGGTATGGTGAACATAGAACTACATTTTAGGTTAATAGCTGACCTGTGAAACTCACATCAGATTCTTTGCCGCTGTATTTTTTAAATCGTTTTGTCATACTGTACATAGATGGATGGATGGATAGATGGATAGATACAAGCTGGGAAATTACAGTTCACACTGACTGTAATTAGAGTTACAGTATTATGGTGTGTTCCACTTACCTCGGAAGTCGGAGCTGGGAATTACGTCACACCTGAGTTGATGGTATTCCAGTAAACAAGTTGGAAAACATGGACGTTAGCCGTTGTTAGCAAGTTGAAAACAACACATAGAACGGTATTCAAACCGTACCATACCATGTCCACAGAGAGACATTGGACAGTACATGTACCACTTATTTAATTTCACAAAAGCAAAACAGACGTGCTAATAAATAATACATTACGGGAGCTTTCACTACTGTTGATGTACGGCGCAGCCATTTTGGATGATGTTTTTATGACGTTGTGGTCAAGTCGGGGTTGGAGGTTCGTCCCACTTTTGGACATCGGACATCCAACTTAAGTGTTCTTTCCAGATGACATTTCCGATACAGTACAATTGGAATGCACCATTAGTCTACAGTACCTGATTTTATTTTATTCAATAATTTCCTACATTTCCCAGAATGCCCACAGTAAAAGTAGCTTCCTGAGGACACAGCAGCTCATTTTCTCAGATATCTGTACCTGGTGTTATTTGAGGTCGACCCATGTTTATAAAATGTGTTTTTGGTCGTGTAGTACCTATGTTTAGTTGTTGTTGTACTGACCTGTGATCTGCTAGTGTGTGTGCTGAGCAGATTATCTTTTGGCTCAGAAACAGTCAGATCTGCTCCGGTCAGCGTCCTGTTTATCTCCTCAGCCATCTGACACACTGATGCCACTGCCAGACTCCCTGCTGCCTCTCAGGCTCATGCTGCAAAATCACTGCTCTTTACAGTCAGGGGTTATGGAAGAAGAAGTGACCAATCACACACTGAGAATGACACTATGGCGCTTTTCCACTGGCATGGCACGGCCCGGCTCGGTTCAGTTTGGTTGTGTTTCTATTACAGCTGAGTTCTCTAGTACCTCCTCAGCGGGGGCGGGGGCAGCACGGGAGCGTCGGCACTCTTTTTCCGATCCGCTCGTCAGCTCCAAACTCACTGGTCTGCACCTCGTTAACAGACCACAGTGTGGATTTACACACAGCAACATTTAACTCAGGTGAAGGAATAACAACAGTCTCGATACAGATCAGCTGGCGCTGTTGCCGTAACGCTTCGGCTCACTTGGAACCAGGGCCGAGGAGGTACTAAAAATGGTACCTGGTACAGGTGCTAGGGCTAGTGGAAACACGCAAATAGCGCGCCGTGCCGTACCGTGCCAGTGGAAACGTGGCATTAGATATTCATAGCTGTCTTTGTCCCTGCAGTCAAATCACTGAGTTAGTGTCTTGCACATCTTAAGTGTAGATTGTGTCAGTCACACTATTAAAACAAACATTCTCACTTCGTAGACTGCATAGGCAAAGAAACTCCCGCACACTTTCCTCTTACTTGCAATATTATTTATTGTGAAAAGGCCAATGTTTCGGTTGCTTGCGTAACTTTCTTATAAAATGCTCAAAAATATCAAATTACTTGGACTCGCCCTCTTACTGTACCCCCTTAGCCATAACCTTCCCTAACCTCCTGTTTATCTGGAAATAACCAACTCACTCAGTATTCCTCCACACAGGCAGGCTTTTTTCTGACTAGTTGATGGACTGAAAAATCTGTGTGTATAATGTACAACAGGTGTATTATTTTGTGACATAACTTCTTGAGTCAAGTAACAACGAGTAATGGCGCATGGTGCATTTTATTGTCAGTAACAGTAATGTGGTTATAGCGGGAGAAATAGTAACTTTTTTGATTATTTGTGACTGAACAATCACTGCATGACACAATGCATTATATACGATTCACAAAAGGTTAGGGATGTTCAACTTTCGGGTGAAATTTATGGAAAATGTAAAAAGTTCATGCTAAAGTGATATTATTGTCATGAAAGTAGGGCAAGTATGAAATTCTCATTTCTTCATGTCAAACAATGTTTTGAAACAAAAGCAACAGCCCTGCTCTGCCTTTCTGTGACTCTTCCAGTCTCTCTTGGCGCTTTTCCACTAGCACGGTACGGCACGGCACGGCTTGTCGCCGCCCCCCCCCCAAGTGCCCTCTTGGAAGCCAAAACGCATGCTAAAGTGCCCCCTTCAGTGGCGAGGACGCGCTGTATGTGCCCTTTTTTTCCCAATCGTCCCTGCGCTTCAAAAAGTCTGTGCACGCCACTGCCCCCTGGAACTCTAAAAGCGTTGATAACTCCAAAACCTTCCTTAGCAAAAAACGGAATAGTGAAGTATCCCTTCAAATTAAGTTCACCTGTAAAGGTTATTGTGCATTTTGGGTACATTCTGAAATTTCATCCCAAAGCCCAATATCCCTAACTTTTGTGGGTAATGTATATTATTACTCTGATTTCATTCAGTCTCTGACACTGGGCCTTATTCTAAACCTGTAAACTGAAGCAGTGACAGATATTTACAGTTATTCTGTCCGACATATGTAGATATAGAGACTAGTCTCCAGCAGTAATAATCCATTCATAAGACTCCTCCCTTGGCTGAGGTGTTGTACAGTGTGATGGCAGTGAGGACTAAAGATCTCAAAGGATAGTGTTTGTAGAAAGGTCATTTGTGTGACACATTCATACAGAATGTACCCCCCCCCACACATACACACTGGCCTCAACACTGGCACTGTGGTGGAGATGAAGGGCATGGTGGTGATAAGGTCTTGAGTAGAGGGCTAAATGTAGAAGTGAAATTGATAAGAAGTACCCAACAAACTGTCACCCAGAAGACAGCAGACAGTCAGAGACCAGACCAGACGGTTCAGTCGCTACAGGTTCACCTTTTAGATTGAAGGTAAAAGAAGAGGCTGAAAGGTGAAAGAGTGTCCAAGATAGGCAGACAGGGAGGAGACAACACTGAAGAGGTCTTGAAGGAGAGTCTGGCTATCCTAGTTGGAAGCATTGACTTAGAAATCGTACAGGGAGACTGCAACGCTTGGGAGGCTGCAATTAACCGAGACAAAGTCTAAAGGACAGTTCGTTAAGAGAAAGACCAGAGTGTACAAGGTGAGTATAAAACTGAAGGGACTGTCTGTGAGAACAGGGCTAAGCTAACAAGCTAACAAAGGGCCCAGGCCCTAGAAGGTGAGTCGGGGAGGTTTGTAAAATATAACAGGAAGCCTCTAAAATTTAGTGTTGATGTAGCTGAACCTTCAAAGATCTGAAAAAATCAACAGAGTGTCAAAGTTAAGGTGTCTGAAGCAGAAGGTGACCTTGACATGAAGACGATCACATGGCGACCGTGACTTTGAGGAAGCCATATGCAGAGCCAGTTGTCAACATGAAAGTCGATCATATGAGCAGGAGAGCTCGTCAGTGAGTTGTGTTTGATCAACTTGTTTTTGATTGGTCCCTGCTGACATTTAAAGCACAGACTAACTCTGTGGTGGAAAATGGAAGAGGTTTATCACATGTAGCCTATTATAACCACATCATATGGACTGACTCATGACAGCAGCACTTCCTATATCACTCTGTCTTTTTAACAAGGATGGTCATGTTTTCTGTAGTGTTTTTTTGGGGGGGGCTTTTGCTTTTAATTGATTGGATAGTTGTAAACGGCCGGCCGATGCAGGATTTGAACCGGGGCCAACTGCAGCGAGGACTGTAGCCTCTGCATTTGGGGCGCCTGCTCAACCCACTGTCCTCAGAGCTCAGCTCAGCAACGTCTATAATCTTTTAAATGACTCCCTCGAGCTTGTATTTCTTATCTTTTATACCGTTACCTCTGTTGTTGTCCCTTTATGATCCTGCTCCTGTTTTTATGTTGTCTTACTTTTACTGCCCTTTTTGTCAACCTTGTTTTAATTGTGTCTTTACATCAGACCTGAGACTTTAACATTAACTGTCCTTTAACCCCAGAGGTGACTAACATGGAAGAAGAGGAGGTGGCTGCTGCTGAGGTGTCGGAGGGAGGGATTCAAAATGTTGTGACAGAGAAGCGAGAGGAAGAAGAGTCTTTCCAGGAGACGGTGGTAACGACGATGACAACTCTGACCAGGACTGTTCACACGGCTACAGGAGGGACGGAGGTAGAGGAGGAGGAAGCTGAAACTGAGGAGGAAGCTGAAACTGAGGAGGAGGAAGAGGAGGAAGAGGAGGAAGATGTGGCAGAGATGGTGGGAGGAGACGTGAATGAGGATGAGAAAGCGGAGGGTAAAAGAAGAAGAATGTCAATGGGACCATGGGATTCAGAGGTAGGAGGTTTTGAAACTTTAAAAGTTCAACATGAACATGAAATGCCTCAGATCACAGGACAACAAACTGAGCAAAGGCAGTCATGAAGTAATAAACACCAGCAAAAGTAAACACAGATGTGCAGGTCCTGATGAATATGTTCAGTGGAGCGTATTTAAGTTCAGAACCAGGTAATTCATTTGTCATCTTTTAGATAAAACTCGATTTTATGTTCCTGTGGGATTTCTTTGGGAAACTCAAAAGATGATCCAGCTGTCTCAGCTGTTTAAATTCAGCTTTTTGGAGAACTTGAGTTAAGTTAAAAACAAGCCTCTTCCGTTCAGCATTCCTTCAGGCTTTAGTCCAGGACACGGAGAGTGCTGTCAAATGTTGTTCTCAATAAGCAGATGACGGGTGAAAAATCAAGAGTGACGTTCAGATGTGATACCAGAAGCCCATGTTTGATCAGAAAGGTCCAGACTCCTTAGGTCACATTTCATATGAGAGCAACTAAACCATCTCCATGACAACTGAACAGCTGAATCCAGTAGGGGCCATGAGATACTGTATAAAAAAGGTATTGTTGCTGCAGCTGAGTAGTTATTGTCATTATCAGTTTATCTGCTTCTCTTTTTAAATAAATAAATAAATAAAGGTAGATGTTTGTATTAAAGCTCCATACAGTGTAAAGGTAGACGTCCATGTGTTGTGTGATCTAGAAAGCAGCTCTAGATTCTATAAAGCCTCAGTCTATAGAGAAATAAACACAGCCTGTATTCAGAAACTGAGCCTTAAAACCAGCCGTCAGGACTTCCTGTGACTTTGTGATGTCACAACCATGCCTCACTGGACCCTCCATCCTGAATGTTAGGATTTTTATTAGATCACTCAAGAAACAGTCCACCAATCAGAAATGAGGCTGTCCTCTAATTGGTTCAGTGACCTGTTGTTACTAGATCCAGCTCTAGGAAGAAGATGTAAAACTATGATGAGATGGTTTTTGGCTCTAGAAATGCACCAATCAGAGAGGACATTTAAACAGGTGATGGACCATGAAGCCAAACTGAAACTAACAGAAAGTTCAGTAACACTTTACTTGACGCCTATCTCTAAAACACATTATAACCATACTTATAATGAGTTATAATGCAGTTATAGCACTGTATAACTATAGTTATAAACACTCATAAATGATCATAAAGCTTTATAACAATAAGCATAACACGGGGTGGTGTTTAGCTCAGTTGGTAGAGCACCCGTCCAATGTGCAGAGGCTATAGTCGCTGCAGGTGGCCCCGGTTCGAGTCCCGCGTCGGACGGCCCTATACTGCATGTCATCCCCCCCCATCTCTGCCTGCCGTTTCCTGTCACAGTCTCTACTATCCTATCAATAACGGCATATAAAAGCCAAAAAATATACTTAAAAAAAAACAACAATAAGCATAACACACTATAAAGCATGTTATCATGACTTATAAGGTCAGGTATTATAATAGGTTATAATTGTTAGTAACTCACTGACAATGCCCACATCGATAATGCATTATAAATATAGTTATAAACGTGTATAACTATCATTATAAACACTCATTAATTATCATAGGGTTTTATAACAATACATGTCATAGAGCATTTTATAATAGCTTATAAGGTCTTAGTATAACAATATAGTTATAATGCTCTATTATGTGTTATGCTTATGCGATTTATGAGTGTTTATAGTGATATTTATACATGTTTATAAGCCAATTATAACACATTATAACCATATTTATAATGCATTATAAATGTGGGCATTGTCAGCCAGTTACTAACAATTATAATATCTGACCTTATAAGTCATGATAAAATGCGTTACAGTGTGTTATGATTATTGTTATAAAGCATTATGATCATTTATGAGTGTTTATAACTATAGTTATACAGTGTTACAACTACATTATACCTCATAAGTATGCGTTATAGAGCTAGGGGTCAAGTAAAGTGTTACCGAAACTTCCAAATCAATTACTAATGGCACAGAATGAAATCTTAAAATCGCAATTTCAAATGTTCATTTCTATGTTGACATTGTTTTTATGTTGCCACCAGCTGGTCACAAATCCTCTAGTGAGGTAATTGTCTCTACACACGATGTTCTCAAACTGTAGCTGCTTCCTGTGTACTGCTCTACGTCTTTGAGGATTTTGCCGTTCTTTGATGAGGTCTGCTGAGAGGCAGATTTAGTTCCTCTTCAGAGAGCCCCCGCTCTCAGCCCTGACTGTGAGTCTTTGTATTGACCTTGGCGTGGGGCATCGCCTGGCACCGCAGGTTTTTATAAGAGCTTAGAGAGGATTAGTGGGACTACAAATGAAAATGTGCCATTATTAGCCTTTGATAGTGGGATTTTTGGGACTGAATTCCGGCCCGTTACGAGAGGCCCGAGATTAACGGTGCATGAATTAGGAAAGTTTCCCCATGGTTGACTCGCAGGTTTGTGTGTCTCGGTGTTGTTAGCAGGGTCAGATGGATGATTCAGTTTGCCAACATTGTCCTCTAATCGCTTGTTTCAGCATGGGGTCCATTTGAAAGCTGTAGGATCACATCCTGGTTCAAAGGCCGTTGCATAGTGTTTTTTTTTGCCAACAACAGATTAGTGACTTTATCTGATGTCTGTCTAAATACTGTATCTTTAATATATATATTAGCCATAAAAGCCTGTGCTTGTCAAACTCTTCTAATTCTCATGTACATGTGCTTTCAGGCCTCCGCTGATGCAAAGCCTCCAGTACCTGACCCAGCATTTAACAGGAGGTGCAGCATACTCATCAGTGACGTAAGTTCATTCAATCTTCATTGAGTTCTCTACTTGAATGTGATTTTGCTCGTGGTAGGAGGCACAGTTCTGCCAGCAGCTTTGTGAGGTGAGTGCTAACATGCTGAGGCTGATGGAAATGTCACTGAAAGGTAGAGATTGTTACCAGAGTTGTTCCAGTTCATTCTGAGGGGTTACATCAATGTGTAAGCCACATGCAAAAGTTTGGGCACCCCTGGTCAAAATGAACCCACATATTACATTTTAAACGATATATTTATTTTTTTTATATGCACCTTTTACATTTTCAAAATGACAGAGAAGGAAAAGGGCCCACAGCAAAGGTTTAGTTACCCTAACTATAATATAACATGTAAATAGTAAATAGCTTGTCTGATACCTTGGTCAAAGTTTCCCTTTTTCACTCTAAAAGTGTAGAAACAAAAATAATACACTGATACTGCTTAAAATAAAATATAAATAAATAAAATATTGTTTCATGTTTAACTGTATGCCTTTTGGAGATAATTTCATCTTCCACTTGTTTAACTGTTCACATAACAGAAATTTTGACCAGGGGTGCCCAAACCTTGGATGGCTTTGAAATGCCACAAACCTACCAATGTGAGTGGGACCGAGAGATCATCCCCTGGAAACCATGAACATTAAAAAAAAAAGATTGGACCAGAGTGATGGACACGTCTCCGTCCACAGGGTGTGGAGCTGATATTATGAGATATCTGCTACATTTTTCTTTCCATTCCATTCAATTTAATTCAATTCAATTCAATTCACCTTTATTTAAAGTATAAAATCACCAAAACATGGTCTCAGAACACTTTACAAGACAACACACACAGACAAAAAAGAGAATTAGAGATGACAATTAAGGCCAACATGACAGAACAACAACAGAGAACAAGATGAAACAAAAACAAAACAAACAAAGACAAAATAAAACGTGCTATCAGGCTATACTACCGTATACTTGAGACAACAGATGGGTCTTTAGTCTGGATTTGAAAGTGGCAATGGCATCTTTGACATGCAAGATGACAAAACATCCTTCTGCTTCCTCCCATACGAACTGAACACTGCTGAGCGTCCTTCACAGATCCAGTGATGACTCATGAGCCTTTAAAGGAGACATATTCTGCCCGCTTTCCACAAATTAAAATAGTTCCCAGGTGTCTTAAAGACATGTCTGTGACATGCTTCAGTCTAAACACCTCAAGGATCAAACATCACAGCTCTTTTCATCCTCTCTAAACAGCCCTGTTCAGAACGGCTGCTTTCAGTGCCTGTCCCTTTAAATGCAAATGAACCACTGCTTGCCCCGCCCCTTCTACTGGTACCAGGTAGGGGTGGGGTTATGCAAATTCAAAAACTAGTTACATCACTGGAAGAAACGGCTCGTAAAACCATGTGGATTTCAACCTTGGGCGCCTGAAAATGTTTTTGCTCATTTTTACATTTTGGGTTCCAACAAACACCTAAATATAAAAGAACCTTCAAAAAGTGATATTTCCATAATATGTCCCCTTTAATTCAACACAGAAGAAATTTACTCCCAAATAGAAAGAGAAACACCTTCTGACTTGTCCAACAGCAGTTTGGAG
The DNA here is from genome assembly GCA_030347415.2 of Decapterus maruadsi. NCBI lineage: Eukaryota > Metazoa > Chordata > Actinopteri > Carangiformes > Carangidae > Decapterus > Decapterus maruadsi. The sequence goes on along the minus strand of CM064890.1, from coordinate 20,149,293 downwards.
GCTGTGAATGAGGGTGCATGTTGTTGTAGGACGTGGGAGGGCGAGATATTGATTCCCCGGTGTGAGTCAAACTTGGCAGCTCGACTTTTTGCAACAGCAGAGTGACTCATCAGCTCCAGTGGAGGAGAGCCGAGCCACTTTATGAAACCGTCTTCGCTTCATTACGCGGCCCCCGCTGCTCTCTGCCTGCCTGTGTCTGTGACCCTGCGACCTGCCTTCAAACACCAGCGTTGGTTATGAGGTGAAGTTAAGAAGTTTCACACCCAAAACATCGTTCGGGCAGTTTTTGTGTTCAGTCGTTTCCTGACAACAAACCTTTTCGTCCTTTGGTGTTTTTTTTTACCTGTGTCCTTCCCAAAATTTATGGAGGATCTCTGCTTGGACTACAATCCTACCGTCTGATCCACCAATCAGCAAAGTTGCTGTTACCATGGAGACGTGACTGCAGGAAAGTTGTGCTCATGGCAGCCTGAATGAAGGGAGACAGGGGAGAGGAAATTACACATAATAAAAAATATACTATATTCAACAGGAGGGCATTAAGAGATATACAGAGCAGAATATTCATTTTGAATATCATAACGTGTTATTCCTATGTGTTGATGCCTGTATTTTTACCTTCACTGGCATGCTGTCAGAGATTGGCAGCGATAGGCAACGATTTGTGGATTATTTCCATTTTTCTCCCGGGTCTCTCCAGAAAATCTGTCAGCCTGTTGTTTGACCAGACGTCCAATCAGACTGAGCCAAGCGCCAGATTGTGGCACACGTTCAATATAAAGTTCGCTCCATCAGCGCCGTGGTGCTGTCAAGTGCTGCACTATATGAAATAAATGGAGCTATAGTGTTCATCCTTATCATCAAAAATGATCCGGTTACCAAATAATATATGGACCAGTCAGACTGCCTCTGTTCATTTATTGTGATTGGAATCTGGATATGGAAGAAGTCCACAGAGGCAGGGCTGTTGTCCCGTCCAACAAATCATATATGTCTTCATCTTTGACTAATTAGCAGAAACAGATATTAGATCAATATTATATCAACTGTCAAGATCACCCTGAGCGCAGGGATACGTGAGTTGGTTAGGTCCAAATAAAAACTGTGTTTTTCCTGCACTTTGAGGGGCTGGGAAAAAAAATATTATAGTGAACAATGGAACTGTGTATTTTTTTTTTCAGGTAAAACCTCTTTTAGGCCACGAAAATAGGCTGTTTCTTTGGGTCCATTCACAACAATGTATGTTGTAAATCTCTGGGCAGGGCTATGGGCTGGCGTTGCTAACGGGAGGAGTGCAGAGAGTCTTCTACTGCAATTAAAGTACTTAGGGGCTATTTGGAGATCATACAACCCCACTTTTAAAAAAATGATACTATCCCTTTAAAAATAAATATTTGATAAATGTAAAACACAGATCATTTATTTTTTATATTTTGATATTTGAATAATTTAATATTTAAGCATGCTGTGTGAAACACACCTGATATTTGAGATACAACAGTCTGTTGCTCTGTGAGCTTGAAACTCTGCAAAACAAGATCTTCTGGGACGGAGCTGGAGTTCAGCAGAAGTTCAGCTTGCATGCAAAATATAATCACATAATACACATACACACACGCTGATCTCTCCCCCTCCCTGCAGGTGAGCTATAAGGAGGGCTTTGAGAAGATGAAAGGCCGGAGTAATTTTGTTCCTGGAGCCGAACTCATTCATTCCAAGAACATCAGCGCTGTGATATCTGAGGTCTGAGCACACACACGCTGTACATGGCTGTTGTTTGATACCTGTGAGGAGCAGGATGACAGGTTGTCTCATCACTTTACTGTGGAACTGTTTCAGTCAAAGTACAAGGAGGACGGGAGGAAGGAGGCCTCGGTCTCTCTCTACTCCATCCTGCCTCAGACTCCAGAGATTCAACGCGCCAGAGAAGCTTCAGAGCTGCAGAGTGAGGTAGTTCAACCTCAACATGTGGTCAGTGTAGTAGATCACTGACACACGTGCTCCATCAAGCAGCTCATTCTACCCATGTGATATAGGATTTTAGCAGTGATGAGGTTCTGTCTGTTTGTTTCCAGGTCAAATACAAAGGGAACATGAAGACGGAGATCTCCTCCTCTCTTTACTCTCTGCTGCCAGAAACCACAGAGACTCAGTTTGTCAAAGAGCTCACCGAGATACTGAGTGAGGTCAGACTGGATCAACAGACTGATGGATGAACAGATAGAGAGATGGAATGGATGGGAAAAGGAAGACTGAATCTATAATGGATGGATGGATTCAAAATGATGATGACTAAATTGAATGAATGAACAGAAAGATGGATAGATGAATGCATAGGAATTTGATTTGAAATCTGTATTTCTGTATGTGTAAGCAGTGAACAGTTACCACACAAATTAACCATTCATGAAATTTTTTTTTAAAAAACTATAAAAATCAAACAAAACAACAAAAAAGGAAAACGTTATTTCTGCTAATTAACTAATAATAATAAATGAAATTAAGCTAAACATGTTCAAAAAGGAGTACGAAGAAGTAAAAAACATATTAATTCCTACCCCCACTCTCTATTTCATTACAATCATGTATGTAATGAAATAGAGATTATTATTTCATGTAAATATCTGTATGAAAGTAATGGTAATAATACTAATACTAATACAGATAATAAATAATACAGAACAGCGAGTTCCATCCAGATTCCCCTTCAAGCCACTTCCTGTATGAAAGAATAAATGTGTATGTGATGGATAAAAGGGTGAAAGATGTAGAGATGATGAAGGATACAGGAAGATGGACAACTAACTGGATGAATGGATAGATGAATGAATGGATGAATATATACCATAGGATGGATGGATATACAATCTATAAATAAGAAGGTAAACACTGGAGAAAAACTAATATAATCACGGGGACTTTGCCGTGAAAGAATAGATTTAACATGCTTCAATACAGAAAATAGGTCATTTCATTTCTCATGAACTGAGCTCAGAGAAACCTCCCTCTCTCTTCAGAACAAGTACAAGGAGGAGGGGAAGAAGGAGATGAGCAGCAGCCTGTACTCTCAGCTCCCCGAGACCGCTGAGATGCAGCTGGCCAAGACCGTCCACGAGTTCCAGAGCGAGGTACTCCAGCACTGTGGTTCACACCGGCAGCTGCGTTTCAACATATTTCATCAGTTAACTCCAGTCGGGCAGAGCCGGGTTTGTTTTATGCAGCAGTTAAAGGTTTGATTAAGCTGAGCGCTGTCCTGCTGCAAATTAATGAAACACAGAAAGCAAACACACGCCTCATTTAAAGCAGAGCTATCAGGAGAAATCAAGGCCACTTCCACATACAACACTGAATGATGAAGTTATGTATCTGCAGTACTATGAAGCCATCTGTCAGTACTTTGTGTTTATTCTCTATTTATAATGATCTGATCTGCTTCAGAAAAAGTACAAAGAGGAGGGGAAGAGAAGGGTTTCTATCTCCCTCTACTCCCAACTCCCAGACACGCCGGAAATCCAGCACGCCCTGGAGGTGTCACAGCTGCAGAGTGGGGTCGGTACACACACACACACACACTACACTCTATATGAAAGCTCAAAGAGTTAATCATTGCTCCTTTCTTTCTGGCCGTTAAGTGACTCCAACACAAGTTTTACTGCACCACACCAATAAATCATTGTGCATTTGCATTTTGTTAAAGTTCCAGTCTGTAACTTATTTGGCTTTTTATCAGCAAAAATCAAATATTGCTTTCGTGAATACGTATTTCACTGAAGTGAAATCACACCTGCATACAAATGAAAGCTTTCTCGCTGAGTTGTTACAAGTCGTTACAAATACATACTGTAAGTGGGCGACGCACCGAACCGAGGCGGCCATGTTGAATTGCCATTTTTTACATTGAGGGGCAGCGTGACCATAGGTTACCACGGAAAACTCAGCGGAGCTGTCGGCAAAGAAAGTTTTCAGATGTCATTTTAAAACTGTCACCACTGTGTAGTGTGAGGAAGAACGGAGGCACAGATGTTGCATTCAGGTGCAGTCAGACAGACGGCCGTCGGCAAACCAACCGGATGTTATTTTAAGAAAGACGGTGAAACAATAGCACATCACCATAACAACCTATTGTCACGCCTGTATTGTTTTGCTTGTTTACATAGAGGCTTGGTTATCCTGTTACATGCAGCATCTGTTGTCTGTCTGACATCTGCCCTATTTCACCTGAATGCAACATCAGGAATACGTTGTGATATGCAACCGCACCGCTAGATGGAGGGAATTCCTACATATTATACCTTTAAGATTGTTTATCACTACAGTGCACCTTTTAAAATGGTGGCTAAGCTTCCTACTTGATCTCAGTTCATTTTTCATTTATCCATTATTAGTTTAATAATAGTAATTGATCAGTTTTTTGTTTTCTAATGTGTTCTAATCTCCTCTTAACAATATGAGCCGACAACACCTATATTCATTTCTATATGATTAATTGTTTCTGTTTGACCATATGTTTTCCTGTTGTGCTGTTGTCTCGTCTTTGACTGTACTTTTTATTTTGCATTATCACTTATCTTGTTTCACGACTGTTTTAATTGTATTGTGTGTGTCAAAAGCCAAACAAGGAACAGGAGTTGAGACGCTATGAGCTCTTTCTGCAATGCATCACTTTCATTGATCGCTTTGAAACTATGCTAAACTGCATTGTCCCTGTCAAATAAACAGAGAAACTAAGGTCAGCTGTCCGTGGTCCTGATGCTGTCTCATCCTCTCCGTCTCCCAGGTGAATTATCGCCCTAAGTTGCTGGTGAAAGGAGCTCCCTCCTCCCTTTACTCTCAGCTCCCCGAAACCACAGAGATCCAGTTCGCCAGAGAGATGACTGAGATGCAGAGTGACGTACGACACGCACACACACACACCTACACACACACACACCTACACCTACACACACTCACACAGTCTTTTTTCCCACAGTATTTTTATTGAAAAAAGCAATAAGATATACTCCAGTTACAGAAATACAATTTATATATTATATTATATTATTTAAAAAAAACAACTACATTTAATTACAAAGTTGAATGTAATGAACAGGGTAATTAACAATGAACACCCTCACACCTACTTCCCCACTGAGCATCATGACCAATACACATTATGCACTGGTTATTTATTCATTATAAGGCACAACAAAAACAACAACACACACTCTTAAAACACACAATGTTGAGGTACTGAACAGCATGTAAGTGTGTTTGTTGTGGGTGTAATCCAAACACACCTTAAAGTTGTTCTGTGTAAAAACTGAAACCGGCCCGGGAGAGCTTGGAAAGTGTTCAGTCATCATCTAGATGGACCAGTGCGATGTATAAGAGTGTATCCGCTGTACTGTGTGAGGTGCTGATGGAGTGTTTTGTCCTCTCTCAGAGAAACTATAAGGAGTGCGGCAGGAAGAGCCTCTCTCAGAGTTTCTACTCTCAGCTCCCAGAGACGGCCGAGACTCAGTTCGCCAAAAGTGTGGCTGAGCTGCAGAGCGAGGTGAGCGGTGAATCCTCTCTGTTGACTTTGCTTGTATAGAGAAAATGATGAGCTTAAAAAAAATCACCATGCTGGTGTGTTTTTGTCCTCAGATGCGGTACAAAGAGGCGGGGAAGAAAGGCGTCAACTCGTGTTTGTACTCTCTGCTCCCGGAGACGTTGGAGACGGCTCGCGCCAAGGAAGTGACCGAGCTCCTCAGTGAGGTGAGGTACAGTAACCATCAGAGCACAGGAAGTAGAATATTAGGTTACTACATCACTGAGATACTGAGTGAGGTCAGACTGGATCAACAGACTGATGGATGAACAGATTGAGAGAAGAAATGGATGGAAGATGGAAGACTGAATCTATAATGGATGGATTGGAATCAATAAATGGAAGATGACTAAATTAATCAATAGACAGATGGAAGGTTTATGATGATAATGATGAGATGATGAATGAATGAATAGAAAGATGGATGGATAGATGGGGAGATGAATGAATGTATGACATAGGAATAGATGAATAAGTGAATGTTAATGGTGATGGATAAAAGGGTGAACGATGTAGAGATGATGAAGGATAGGGGAAGATGGACAGCTAACCAGGTGGATGAATAGATGAATGAATGGATGAATATGGATATGGATGGATGGATGGATGGATGAATATAGTATATTTCATAGGATGGAAGGATGGATGGAATTATATTACGATGGATGGATGGATGCCTGGATGGATGGATGCCTGGATGGATGCCTGGATGGATGCCTGGATGAATATACTGTATATTACGATGGATGGATGGATGGATGGATGGATGGATGGATGGATGGATGAATATACAGTATATTTCATAGGATGGATAGATAAATATATATTTCATAGGATAGATGGATATATATTACATTGGATGGATGGATGGATGTATATATGTTAACATAGGAAGGATGGATGGATAGATGAATGAATAGATGAATAGTATTACATTGGATGGATGGATGAATATATATATTACATAGGATGGATGGATGGATGAATATATATTAACAGGATGGATGGATGAATATATATATTACATAGGATGGATGGATATACAATATATTAGTAGGAAGATAAACATGGGAGAAAAACTAATCACAGGGACATTTTCAAGTTTTCAGCTGTGGCAGTGACAGGGTAGATTTATGCTCCTCCGTGAGGTACAGAAACTCCAGTACCAGTACAATCAAATAAATCCCTACTCACTGGAGTTGTAGAGGCAGTAGAGTTTACTGCTGCTGCTTCTGGTGTGTTTTCTACTTCCAGGATGAACAGCAGAGAGAAAGTAAGACACAGAATAACAGGATAAAAGTTCTGATCACTGCATTTTACTCTTGTACCTGCAGGTGAAGTACAAAGAGGACGGTAAGAAGGAGATGAGCATCAACCTGTACTCACTGCTGCCTGAGACCATCCACACCCAGCATGCTAAAGAGGCATCAAACCTGCTGAGTGAGGTATTTAAAACAGTTTACAGCTCCGTCACTGGAGACAGAGGACAGATCCTCCAGGTCACATTGAACTAAAGTACTAAAGAACTGGATTTTGAGATACTTATACTGTATATATTTATATTTATATATTTATATGTTACATTCTCCCTCCCTGACACAATATTAATTCATATAAATTCACACACAACCTGATGGCTGACTGGCTGGAAAAGCTGTAGAATAAAGACCTGCCTTGTGAAGTCTCAGACACTGACCTCAGATCAGATCATGGTCTCTGGTGATGAGCCTTCTGCTTCATCTTTATCTAACGCTTGATCATAGGACACTCACAGGCTCACACATGACTGACAGTGGAGGATTGTTTTTCCATCTGTGATAACAGATAACAGAGTAAAAAGTAAGAAATGTAGTGGAGTAAATAAAGTACAAATACTGGAAACAAGTAAAAGTACTTGTTACTACTTGTTACTGCCTGCTGATGGTATTCAAACAAGTTAGTGTCTCATTTTGAATGGCCTAGCCCAGTACTCTTTCCTTCAATTATTTTTTTGAAGCAGCTCTTAAGTTACAGACACTTTTATTTTGCCGTAATTAGCTAGGACAGTTGTGTAACTGGTGTATCTGTCTCCCACTCAAGTTAACATTGACACGTTAAAGGGATTGAACTGTGTGACTTGACAAGAAAGTGATAGGAGACACACACATCTGCAGGAAGCAGTCTGGAGAATGGAGGTGGCATCACACCTGTGTTATGTTCAGTGTGCATCAATGATTCCTCTCTTCTCCTTGATTGGATGTGTTACAGTAAATCCTCCTCAACATCTGGATGTCCAGCAGCAACAGAAAGTTTCCCTAAAAATACTAACATCATTAACGCCCGCTGTGTCTCATGCAGGTGAAGTATAAAGAAGGTCTGAAGCAGAAGATTCAGACCAGTCTGTACCATCAGCTCCCAGAGACCACAGAGACACAGCTGGCCAAACAGCTGTCTGAGCTGCAGAGTGAGGTACAGCACCGGACACCACCACCACATGATTCATCATTAAAGGGATAGTAGCATTTTTTTTAAAGTGGGGTTGTATGATCTACAAATAGCCCCTAAGTACTTTAATTGCAGTAGAAGACTCTCTACACACAACGGATTTACAACATACATTGTTGTGAATGGACCCAAAGAAACATGGCTTAAAATAGGTTTTACCTGAAAAAAATATGCTGTTCCATTGTTGGCTATAATATAATTTTTTCCAGCCCTTCAAAGTGCAGGAAAAATGCAGTTTTTATTTGGAGCTAACCAACTGCTGATCGATGGGCGCTAACCCTGGGCGGAGGGATACGTGAGTTGGTTAGGTCCAAATAAAAACAGTGTTTTTCCTGCACTTTGAAGAGCTGGAAAAAACTATATTATAGCGAACAATGGAACTGTGTACTTTTTTTTCACGTAAAACTTCTTTCAGGCTGTAAAAATAGGCTGTTTCTTTGGGTCCATTCACAACAATGTATGTTGTAAATGGGGCAGGGCTATGGGCTGGCGTTGCTATCGGGAGGAGTGCAGAGAGTCTTCTACTGCAATTAAAGTACTTAGGGGCTATTTGTAGATCATACAACCCCACTTAAAAAAAATGCTACTATCCCTTTAAGACACATTTTATCTGGTTAAAATACATGTACAGCTGAAAATGTTATATATAACATCCCTGAATCCCAGTATTTAAAGGTCTGTATGGAGAGTATATAGATTGGATGGTAAAGTCCTGTAGTACAGATACACTGCACCAGAAAATAACACCACCAAAGAAGAAGTGAGACCAGAACTTTGAATTGAATTGAATTGAGAATTGAGATTGTCAAAACATAATCATTTTCTTCTTCACAGAGGAGTGAAAACAAGCAGTACTCATTTAATCCCAGCCCCTCTCCATAAATTATTAATAGATAATTTGTTCTGCTTCCTTAAAGACAGAAACATCAAAGTTATATTTACATTTATGTAGATTCTATAATCCATTATAATTCCATATAGATACATCTTACCATTATGAATATAATAATGATAATATGTTAAAGGATTAAATAGTATAGAATCATATGGAGCAATATTAACCTCATGATATGGTCATATATATTTCTATATGTTAACATTCATCTAGTCTTGCTATCAGGTACGGATCAGGACACAAAAGAGGAACCGAAGGGCTCAGGCTGAATCAGAGTCGTTTATTGACAGGCAGGGGTCAAAACCAGGCAGGCAGCAAACAGGCAGAGGTACAGGTAGTCGGCAGGCTAAACTCAAGTCAAGGAATCTAGAAATAGGTCATACACGAAGGGATATACTCAAGGAAATAACGCTGGAACTCTGACACTATGGACAAGACGATCTGGCACAGAGGGAGGGGGAAGACTGGCTTAAATACACAAGGTGGGGGAAGACAATAGGGCACAGGTGAAACACATTAGGGAGGGGAAGCAATCACACAGGCGGGAAACTTGACAGGAAGACAGGGGTAAGACAAGGACTTCAAAATAAAACAGGAAGTGACACAACAAAACATCAACTAAAAACCCACAGATACTAACGGACCCTGACAGCCCCCCTAGGGCCGACACCCGGCGGCCCAGGACCATGGGCACGGTGAAAGTCCCTGATGAGTTGGGGGTCCATGATATGGCGAGAGGGCACCCAGGACCTTTCCTCTGGACCGTATCCTTCCCAGTCGACAAGATACTGCCGGCCCCGGCCCCGCCGCCTGACCGCCAACAGCTTCTTCACAGTGTACACCGGGCCCCCACCAACGAGCCGGGGGGGAGGAGGGGGTCTGGAGGCTGGGACAAGCGGGCTCTCCTTGAAAGGTTTAATGCAACTGACATGGAAAGTGGAGTGGATCTTGGAGGACCTGGGAAGCTGCAGTCTGACAGCAGAACGGTTAATAATCTTTGAGATGGGGAAAGGTCCGATGAACCTTGGAGACAACTTACGGCACTGGACTCGAAGAGGGAGACCTCGGGAGGATAGCCACACCTTCTGACCAGGAGTGTAGTTGGGAGCAGGGCGGCGGCGGCGGTCTGCAGATCTCTTGTAGAACTGGGAGGTTTTCAGGAGAGCTGCCCTAGCACGGACCCACATGCCTCGACACCGACGGACCAGAGCTGCAGCGGATGGCACAGGAACATCTCTCTCTAGTGCTTGGAAGAGAGGAGGTTGGTATCCGAAAACCACTTGGAAAGGGGTTAGGCCGGAGGATGAAGAGGGCAGGGTGTTGTGAGCAAACTCAACCCACGGTAGGGACTTGGACCAATTGCAGGGATTCTGAGAGGTAAGACAACGCAACCCGGCCTCCAACTGTTGATTCATCCTCTCAGTTTGGCCGTTGCTCTGGGGGTGATAACCTGAAGTCAAATTAGCCTTAGCCCCAATCAGCTCACAGAAAGCCCTCCAGAATTGGGCTATGAATTGTGGCCCCCGGTCGGACAGGATGGTTCGAGGGAACCCAAAATCTTTGAATACCCCCCTTAACAGAACCTCAGCCGTTTCCTTGGCGGATGGGAGTTTGGGGAGAGGAATGAATTTTGCCATTTTGGAAAACCTGTCAACAGTGGTGAGGATAACAGTGTAGCCTTGGGAGTCTGGCAAACCTGTGACGAAGTCAATGGAGATGTCCGACCAGGGGCGATGAGGTATGGGCAGAGGATGAAGGAGACCAGCAGGGGGAGCATTGGATGACTTCTGTTGGGAACACACAGAGCAAGCAGAGACAAATTCACAGACGTCTTTCTTCATCTCTGGCCACCAAAATCTTTCGGCCAGGCGAAACATAGTACGTTTTACCCCAGGATGGCATGACAGGGGGGATGAGTGTCCCCACTGAATAACTTCACTCCGGAGATTTGGTGGTACAAAAAGCCGGTTTGGCGGAGGAGGAGCTGGAGCAGGGTTGCTGCGGTTGGCTTCAATGACCTTGGCTTCCACACTCCATGTGAAGGCTCCCAGAATCCGTTCTGGGGGCACAATGGGGGTGTCCTTGCCCTCTGCATCTTCTTGGGAGAAGATTCTGGAGAGGGAGTCAGGCTTCTTGTTTTTAGAACCAGGTCTGTAAGACAAGACAAAATTGAAGCGGGAGAAGAACATTGCCCACCTGGCCTGACGTGGGTTTAGCCTCTTGGCAGACTTTATGTACTGCAGGTTCTTGTGGTCAGTCCAGATCAGGATCGGGAGGGCCGCCCCCTCCAGCCAGTGTCTCCATTCTTCCAGCGCCACTTTAACCGCCAGCAGCTCCCGGTCCCCCACAGCATAATTTCTTTCAGCAGGGGACAGTCTTCTAGAGAGGTAAGCACATGGATGAATCTTTCCATCCTTACCCAACCTCTGAGACAGGACAGCACCAACCCCCATATCCGAGGCGTCCACCTCAACAATGAATTGTTCGGCAGGGTCGGGCAAGGTGAGGACTGGAGCTGCTGTGAAGGATTTCTTCAGGCGCTGGAAAGCCTCCTCTGCAGGTGGAAACCACTGAAAGACAGACTTGGAAGAGGTTAGAGCATGGAGGGGGGCGGCTACGGAGCTGAACCCCTTGATGAACTTCCTATAGAAGTTGGCGAACCCCAGGAAGCGTTGCAACTCCTTGCGACATGTAGGGGAAGGCCAATTAAGTACATCCTGCACCTTAGAAGGGTCCATCTTGACCTGACCTTTGGAGATGATGTAGCCAAGGAAGGTCACCTGGCTCTTGTGAAATTCACATTTCTCAGCCTTCACATACAGTTGATTTTCCAGAAGACGAGTAAGAACCTTTCTGACCGTGGCTACGTGTTCGTTCATGTTTCGGGAATATATCAGAATATCATCTAAGTACACAAAAACATCTTTGTTAAGGAATTCTCTGAGGACTTCATTGATCAGGGACTGGAAAACTGCAGGGGCATTGGTGAGACCGAAAGGCATGACTAAATATTCATAATGGCCAACAGGGGTGTTGAAGGCAGTTTTCCATTCATCCCCCTCTCGAATCCGTACCAGGTGATAGGCATTGCGAAGGTCTAGTTTGGTGTAAACCTGGGAACCCTGAAGAAGATCAAAGGCAGAGGCGATGAGTGGAAGTGGGTACCTGTTTTTTATTGTAATATCATTTAGGTGGGTGTAATCAATACAAGGTCTGAGTGTTTTATCTTTTTTCTCGACAAAGAAAAACCCTGCGCCTGCAGGTGATGAGGAGGGACGGATCAAGCCTGTTTGCAAAGAGGCCGTGATGTATTCCTCCATGGCAGTGCGTTCAGGGGCAGACAAAGAATACAGGCGACCTTTAGGGATGGGGGCACCAGGTAGGAGATCAATGGCGCAGTCACCTTCCCTGTGAGGAGGAAGAGATAGAGCTTTAGCCTTGCTGAAGACTTCTCTTATATCATGGTAGCACTCAGGCACTAGGCTAACATCTGGGGCGGAGTCAGAGAGGGACAGTTCAGGTGATGGGGAGCTTTGGGTGAGACTGGGAAAACAGCTTTCCTTACAGGTGGGTCCCCAACCCAACACATTACCAGATGCCCAATCCATATGGGGATTGTGACTAACCAGCCAGGGGTAGCCGAGGATGAGGGGGTGAGTGACTGAGCAGAACAGGTGGAAGGTTATCTGTTCAGAGTGGCCATCTGAAAAGGTGAGTGCGACCGGCGGTGTTTCATGTGTGACCTGACTTATGAGCCTGCCATCCAGGGCTGTGGCAGACAGGGGCTTGTCAAGGGGAACAGTCTTTAAGCCTAGTTGGTCTGCTAGCTCGGAGCTCATCAGGTTAGCGTCAGCCCCGGAGTCTACCAAAGCCTTTACAGCGATGGAGGTGGTGTCTGAGGTGAGTGTTAAGTCAGTTAGCTGGCGGTGTGTTTGGAAAGTTAACTGTGTAGCACTCACCAGAGACGTTGGAGCATTGGGAGGCCTGGATACCCGAACAGGACAGTGAGCGATCACATGGCCAAGCTGAGCGCAGTAAATGCACCGGCCCTCGAGGAATCTGCGCTGCCTCTCAGCGGGGGTCAGTCTGGTCTGCCCAATCTGCATAGGCTCAGGAGTATTAGTAGACGCTGTGACGTCTTCTGGGGAAAGGGGATGTTCTGTAGACCTGAGAGCTGGTGGCCGGTAGGGAGGAGGAGATGGTCTGCCACGCTGGCGTTCCAGGAGCCTCTGGTCTATCCGGGAAGCCAGGGATACCAAGGCGTCGAGCTCGGAGGGGAGGTCCAGGGGAGCGAGATGGTCCTTAAGACGTCCGACAGACCCTGGTGAAAGGCATCTACCAAGGCCGGCTGGTTCCAGCCACTATCAGCAGCCAGGGTAAAACTCAATGGCATAATCCATGACCGACCGTCTTCCCTGCTTAATGCTGACCAGTGCCTTGGCTGCCTCTCGACCAGAGTGGAAGATCTGTTTGAAAGTCTCTATGAAAAGGGGCAGTGAATCACATACCGCTGAGTGACGACTCCATTCTGAGGTGGCCCAGGCGTTGGCTCTCCCGGACAGGTAAGACATGATGAACGCTATCTTAGCTCTGTCAGAGGGGAAGGCCTTAGCCTGAAATTCAAAATGGAGCTCGCACTGGGTGAGGAATGGACATAGTCACCTGAATCTCCAGAGAAGCGTTTAAGTCTGAGGGAGCGGAGATCAGGGAGACCGGTCTGGTTGGGCTCTCCAGGTGAAATTGCGGTTGTCAGTCTCTGGAGCTGATCGGAGATAATGAGCTGACACAGTAGCACACTGTGCCTCAGAGCTCGCAACCTCGGCCAGGTCATGACGAAGCAGAGCAAACTGCTGATCTTGCTCAACAGTTTCTTTCCCTTCAGCGCAGCGCGGATCTGGTCCGGTTCCGATGTTCCATGTCTGGCCAGATTCTATCAGGTATCAGGACACAAAAGAGGAACCGAAGGGCTCAGGCTGAATCAGAGTCGTTTATTGACAGGCAGGGGTCAAAACCAGGCAGGCAGCAAACAGGCAGAGGTACAGGTAGTCGGCAGGCTAAACTCAAGTCAAGGAATCTAGAAATAGGTCATACACGAAGGGATATACTCAAGGAAATAACGCTGGAACTCTGACACTATGGACAAGACGATCTGGCACAGAGGGAGGGGGAAGACTGGCTTAAATACACAAGGTGGGGGAAGACAATAGGGCACAGGTGAAACACATTAGGGAGGGGAAGCAATCACACAGGCGGGAAACTTGACAGGAAGACAGGGGTAAGACAAGGACTTCAAAATAAAACAGGAAGTGACACAACAAAACATCAACTAAAAACCCACAGATACTAACGGACCCTGACACTTGCACTGTTTGCAAAAGAAGAAAAAGAAAAAATAGAAAGTCAGGAGCTTAATTTGCAATTGAATGTTAAATGTTTATCTGGCGAGAGCCGATTGAGGAGAAAAAAGATGATAGATATCAACAGACAGGCACCACTGGAAGATAAAAGAGCTCACATGCAGCTGCTGTTGACTTGAGAGTTGTGTTTATTAGCAGGAAGGTTGTGTTGTGATTTCTACAGACAAAGTATAAAGAAGCTGGGAAGAAGGAGGTGAACAGCTGTCTGTACTCTCTCCTGCCTGAAACCCTGGAGACGCAGCACGCTAAAGAGGCCACGGAGCTGCTCAGCGAGGTACACGCTCCAACACGTCTCACAGAGAGGACGGAGGGAGAATCGCGCTGCATTTACTGACCATGGTAATTGTGTGTTTCGCTACATTCAGATTAAGTACAAGGAGAGCGGGAAGAAGGAGATGTCCAGCTCTCTGTACTCCACTCTGCCCGACACCTCCGAGACCAGCTTCGCCAGGGAGATGACTGATATGATGAGCGAGGTACCAGCACTCAGAAAGATCTGATATCATTATTATCCCCAAGCCACACCAAGACACCACCTTGATATCAAGAGCTCAGACATTAATATTTTAACTAATATAATTTCCATTACCAGTTCTTGGAGATAAGGGTGAAGCATAAGCAACAATAGTATTATTACAGGGTCGAGTGGCGAAGAAGGGCCAGGGCAGGAAAGACAAAAAACATCTGAGTGAAATATTTGAAGCAGGGGTGTCAAACTCATCTCAGTTCAGGGGCCACAAACAGCGCAGGCCGGACTAGGAGATGAGCCTCTTGGATCGGCGCGTCATAATCAGTCATAAAATAACTAATAGCTACAGTATAAAGACAAAATGATATACGATCGAAAATGGACCCATTAACAAGTGGGTAACGTAGATTCATCCACATTAATATGAGACTTTTTCATAACCAAAAGAAAATCTCCTTGGTGTCCGTTTAATAAACTATCATTTTAAAACTCAAATCAAATCAAATCATCATTTATTGTCATTGTACAATGAAAAAAAAAGGCACAACGAAATGTACTTCGGCAACCAAAAGAGCAGCCTCCAGACATACGATGCATACACACGCACACGCACCTATCATCGTCATCATCAACAATTCACACCATCATCGACAATTCATGCATACAATAATTAATAGGCAAAACATATTATGAACAACCTGAAATTTCTTGATAAAAATATGCTTAATTTCAAATTTTCACACTTGGTAAATTCATCCTGAGGGTGACCAGTTTTAGCCAGCAGGCTGCACGTTTGACACTCCTGATAGACATGTATAAAAAAAGAGTTTGGTAACACTTTACAATAAGGTTACCTTAATTAACGTTAGCTAGTACATTACTAAGCATTTATACAAACTAATGTGTTAATTAATGCTGAGTAATGGATACATAATGATAACTAATAACATTATTCAACTTTTAATTTATTAACTAACTTTAAGTAGTAAACATTAATTAACTGCTTATTAATAGGCTACATTAATTAATGTGTTTCTTAACCCTAAGTAATACATAATAATGATTGTTAATATACCTGTAAACAGTTAATTAATGCTTAATAATTTACTAACTAAGGTTAATTAAGGGAACCTTGTTGTAAAGCATTACCCAATTTAATGATATTGAGCAAAGTGTGCCTGGCGTTTATCACATTTTATCTTTAGATCCACAAATACTTTATTATTCACATAGTCTCAGCCACCAATTTCACTTTACTTAAGATCAGATATGACAAAATATCAGTGAGGGGAACAATGAAGCCATGGCGACGTGGAATTGAGACACACATGCTTTTACCTTCAAAAGTCAAAGCCGGGCATTAAACAACAAGTCCCAGTCCAGGTTCATCACTGTTTAGTGTCCGCGCTGGAAACACTCTTGTTGTCTTGTGTGAATGTGCAGCAGGCTGACCTGTCAATGACCTTCTCCAGCTTGACCTTTAACTGTGAGAGGCAGCAACAAAACAGCTGGAGGAGAAATGGGGGGAAAAAGGCAGAGCAGCTCACTGACATTTACAGTGTGAGTTACACATCACGGAGAGATTTCACGCATGAAAAATAGAATCAATGTCTGTTTCTGTGGAGTAAAAACAAACGTATTATATAGAAGCACATTTTCACCAAAACGCTAGCACAGATCCTGAGGTGAGATGAGGTTGAGGGTGAAAATCCTCCTTGAGGACCAGAAACATGACTGTGTTTTAAATTCAGCTCCTGCTCCTCATGCTTTCTGATGTTTCTATCATGAATTGGTCATGACTCATGTGATTAGCATCAGAAAAGGATCAAAGAGGTTATCAGCGTCGCAGCCTTTGTTTTGCATTTTAGATTCAGATTCAGTCTCTGCACCGACGAGGCCCAGCTCAGAGCAGCAGGTCGTCCCTCCCGCAGGGACAGAGTCTGCTACTTGTTTAGTGTTGAAGCTCCTCCTCATGCCTTTGGTTTGTTTTCTTCTTTAACAGAACAAATATAAAGAGGGTGGGAAGAAGAGCCGCTCCCACAGTATCTACAGTCAGCTGCCAGAGACCGCAGAGATGGAGTTTGTCAAAAATGTCTCTGAGCTGCAGAGCGAGGTGAGAAACCAGTGAAACAGCAATCCATGTGGGTTAAGACATTGAAATACATGAGTATATGTATAAATTATACAGAAAAAAATACAGAATGGTGCCCCATACAATTAATACTTTTAGACCTCTTTCATTCACCATTGTTCTTTTGTTGTCCCAAATGTACAAATATATATTTTACACATTGCTGCTGATTCACAGCGACTGCAATATGGGAAATGAAATGTCCCAGTTTTTGTTTTCAGCACTTTATTTAACATTACACATTTACAGTACAATACAGCTATGCTTTGATATGCTGTTTTTGTAAGTTGTGAACCAAAAGATTGGTGTCTGCTGTGTAATGTAATCTGTGATAATAATAGTAATAATAAAGAAAAAAAATGGAAAAAGAAAACAAACGAGGTAAATTGTGAGTGTTCCCACAATGTTCTGTTGAGTTGATGATGGCAGTGATATTTGGCTTCACCCACTATAAATCTAATTATGATGCAATTTGTTAAATCTTCTGCCCCCTTCTACAAATACACACTTGTTGGGCCGTCACTCCTGTTTGTTCATCTTTAACCATTTAGTAAACCAAGTCCAGTTGCTTTTGATTTAAATTTCTTTGGGGATAACGATGACGATGACCTGGACAAATGAGAATATTCACAGGCTCATTTAGTATGGTGAATGCACCTCTTCAGTGAGATACCTGTATAAATAAAGGTTAATAAAATACATAAAAATAGTGTGCCAGCTAATGTATCATCTTCCCAGAGACAGATGATGACAACAAAAAGAAAAGTCTGATTGGTAACTTCATTTTCATGGTTTTAAGACAATCACCCTTTAATTTCTGAAGTAAATGTGGCAGAGAATTAGGCTATAATTAGAATTATAAAGCCATTCAATAAACAATGAATGATAATGATTATATAGTCATTAAATAATCAGTTTTTCAAACATTATTTACAAATTTACACTTAAATCTTTTCTGTGTAGATACGTTTAATAACGTATTCCCATATTTTGGTCCTTTAAATCTCACGTTGTTTGTTTCAACTGATTTTAGATGAAGTACAAGAAGGGGAAAGACGTGTCCAGCTCTCTGTACTCCACTCTGCCAGAGACTATGGAGACACTTCACGCTAAAGAAGCTTCTGAGCTGCAGAGTGAGGTAAAGACACACGTCTACCTGCCTATTTCTGTGTTGCTGCTACAGCTGGATAACTGCCTGTGCTCTGGCCTGCATTCAGCTCAAGTACAAGGCGGGACTGAAGAAAGGTCTCTCCTCCAGTCTGTTCCACCAGCTGCCTGAGACCTTGGAGACGGCCCACGCTAAAGACGTGTCCGAGCTGCTCAGCGAGGTAACAGCAGGAAGGAGAGGGAGCACACTCTTCCTGGGAAAGTCTCTGTTCACAGGTTGGTGAGACTGTTCTTGTATTTTCTTTTCCAGGTGAAGTATAAAGAGGAAGGCAAGGAGGAGATGAGCATCAACCTGTACTCGGTGATGCCTGAGACCATCCACACCCAGCACGCTAAAGAGGCATCAAACCTGCAGAGTGAGGTATTAAGACACTTCCATCTTCTTGATAACTGAGCTGTGCAGTGGTGACATCCGTCGTCATTTAGTCGTCTAGTCTCAGTCCAGAAGGAACACCAATTAAACAAAGCTTCAGTTTCCTCCATAACATTGATAAGTACAAATCTGATTGCATACAGTATAAACTCCTCAAAAAAAGTTTGGGAATGTTATTTCTGTCAATAATTTCTCCCCTTTAATAATGCCAATGGGAGTTGTTTTTTATTAGTCACCTTTACAATGAGGTACAACTTGTAAGAATTGTGCATTTATGGAATGATCAACACAGCTAAACAGGTGAGTAGTAAGTAGTGCCCCCCCCAAAAAATGTACAAAAATACCTAAGTTATCATTGAAGCCAATCTCAATGTAATGAGATATCGTAATGAGATTCTGGAGCCAGTGGCGTTCCCATAATCTCCAGGATCTGGGACCTAAAGCCAGGAACACACTGGCCCGGCGTCGGGCTGCGTCAGGGAGAGTCGGACTCTTTGGGCAATAATGAGCCCGAGAGCAGTGCGACCATCGGCTCAGCCACAGCGATCATTTTGCTGCCAAGCTTTGTTTTCCAAAACGTCTTCTGAAAACTAGCAACAAGCTAATTCTGTGTGCACTTTGTTATTAATCTCCATGGTTTCTTCTGTGGTTTCTCCGTCACGGCATTTCCTGTTTTCATCTTTGGGATTACTAGCACGAGACTAGTGCCGCCTGCTCTAAGGGAGACTTTACATCTTGTGCAAGCGCAGAACGTACAGGCTGCTGTGTAGTCGCAAGTAGTCGAGGCAGTGTATTTCACTGCTTCCTTTCTCCCAACTGTGGCTGTTGAGAGGAGACAGACTCATTGGACAAAAGGCCGTCTGGGTTGGGGCAGTGTGCGGGGGCCTTAAAGGAATAGTTCACCCCAGAATGATATTTCACTCATTATCTACTCACCCACATGTCGACTAAGGGCTGGGAGAAGTTTCAGAGTCTTCGTAGCTTCTCTGAGTTACAGTGGGTCTCGGCGTAGCAGTGGATGTCCATGTAATGATTGCAAATGGACTTCGTCACAAAAAAACACAACAAAAAACATCCAAATACCTCCATGCTGCTCGTATGTAATGTCCATCTTGTATTGAAGCCCTGACATGAGAAATTGTCCCGAAAAAAATTAAATAAGTCCATATTTCAAGCTTGTTTGCAGAAGAAGCTCCTCTTCCTGGTCCGTCCAAATCTCGCGAGAGACTTGGGTGGACCGGGAAGAGGTGCTAGAGAGTGACAGTGAAGAGTGACAGCGTATAGCAGTTAGCGGTACTGAAGCAAAACTCACTCACCCATAAAAGACGTGCAAACCAACTTGCCAAGTGGTCATTGACCTCTTGGTGAAACACATTGTCGCCCCCCTCCATTCAGGGAGGCAGGATCAACATCAGTGACCTGCTCTGAGTCCACACCTCAACCCAAATGAACGCTTGTGGGATCAGCTTTACTTGGGCATGATGTACACGAGTGAAGAACACCACGACACAAACCACAACTTCGGACGTTTCCTTAAATCTGTATCAACTGGGAAGCAGTGAAAGGAAAGCAGTTTATCAGACTCCTGGTGTTTGTACGGCTTGCAGCCAGGGACGCAGCCCACCCCGAGGGATGACGTGAGGAAAGATGGCGACGCTGTGAATGTGGTCAATGGGATGCCATCCCACAGCAGAATGTGAGCAGGCTGGTGAACCAGCATGAGGAGGAGCTGCCAGCTGCTGTGGCTACGTATGGATCTTCCATATGCTACTGAGGTTCCTACTGTAATAGTGTCAAATAAATATCTTTATTACCTCTGGAAGAGTGCAAGAGAGTCATCCTCTGAACAACTAAGTCATTTGAACATTTTCCAGAGTGAATACCAGGAGAGTATTTTTTTTGGATAATGCACATCTTTTGAAAAAGTTTGAAAAATAAATCAGACACAACATCAACTCCATAACAAAGAAAAATGACTTACTGCATACTTAGGCCCACACATTTAGCTGTCTAACCTTATCTAAGTTTATAAAGTCTAATCATCATCAAAAAAATTAAATGCAATTTGAATATTTATTTTATTTCTAGTCAAAACAAATGTCAATCTTTGAGAAAACATTCTTAGGCAGATCTCTAGTTTGATTGAACAATAAGGCAAGTGATGCAGCAGTGGGAAACACCTCCATCATATTCTAGTTTGTCATGAGGTGACCGTGTGATGCTCCCGTTTCCTGCAGGTGAAGTACAAAGAAGGTCTGAAGCAGAAGACTGAGAGCAGTTTGTACCACCGCCTTCCAGAGACCACCGAGACACAGCTGGCCAAACAGCTGTCTGAGCTGCAGAGTGAGGTAGGTTATTGTTTCAGCCAAACCAGGAACAGATCTCATCTATGTTGTTTTTGTGTTACATCCTTAGACTCACCAACACACCAAAGGGGGTTTCCTGTAATTTCCCTGCGTTGAGTTCAAATTGGTTGGTTTTTAATTGTTGCCATAAACAGTGAGTGAGGAGAAGGATGAGTCAGATCTGAGAGAGGTGGGGAGAGATGCAGGATCCCTCACAGCTTTAAAACGTGTGTATTGTGTGCAAGTGTCGCACCATTGATTCAGTACAAAGAATCGTGTCCCGTAGCCATAATTGGTAACACTTTACTTCGAGGTTGGGTGCAAAGCACATTCATAAGACCTTTCAGGTGTTCATAATGCATTCACGACAGCTTAATAAGGAATGACTCAGAATTCATACAGTACATCAGGTTACATTGCTTTTAATCCACTAATTGGAGCACAGAGTTCAAACTAGACATGGTGAAGCAGAGTTTAGCTGTTATGCTGCACACAACTTGAACAAACTACCAGCAGAACTGAGATCAGCCCCAACTGTGAGCTCTTTTAAATCCAGGGTAAAAACATTTCTCTGTGCTTATAGCTGAGTTCTTTTTAAGAACTTTACTTCTTTGCTCTCACTCCCATTCCGATAATCCCTATAGTCATAGCTGTAGGTTTGTTACCTTTAATTGTTGGTGCAAGCTGCTCAGCTAACGCTATGGAAGCATAGGCTATGTCTGGGTTTCTGGGTTATGGCAATGGCTGAATTTGCCAAAATGTTGAAATATCCCTTTAATGCACCTGAAAATAGGCCTACTGGGACAAAACACCAACACTTCATTAAACTCATAACTTAGCCTACTGCATGCGTTGTTTGCTTTATTCTGTCATATGTTGCCTGGAGTGGACACCGAGCATCATTTGGAATTCAGTTATGAATCCTTCACCACCTGTATCCACCTTTTTCCAGCTTTTAACAATGGATATCACACAAATTGTCAAAATCTGTGTTAAAAGCCAGCGATAATAGATCCATGCATTTACAAGCAATTTTACAAATAACTGCTAGTTCTTGTATTTCAAGGTGCAATTAGGTACTTTTATTTTGAAAAAATACCCCAGACCCAGTTCATTATTCCATAGCAATGTAACCTTATGATTAGGGATGTCCCGATACCACTTTCTTTCAAACCAATACGATACTGATACTTGCATCTGAGTACTTGCTGAGGGGATGAGAACCGCGTGGACTCAACTCGATGCTTTTCCTTTTCTGCCTACAACCTTTAAAAATCCTGCATTTAGGCAAAAATTTTACAATAATTGCACAGTTTCTTGTATTTCAAGGTGCAATTTGGTACTTTTATTTTGAAAATATATCCCAGACCCAGTTCATTATTCCATAGCAATGTAACCTTATGATAGATCTTATAAATGTGCTGTGCACCCACCCGTCAAGCAAAGTGTTCCATATGTACAAAGCCTCAACTTTAGCTTATTTGTTTATTTGAAAATGGACAATGCACATTCATCAAACATTTTAACTAAATGTGAATGCTTGAAGTTTCTAGACCTAGAAGCTGCTCAAACCTCAAAACTCATTTCATATTTCAGACCAAGTACAAGGAGGCGGGGAAGAAGGGGGCGAGCTCCTGCTTGTACTCCCTGCTGCCTCACACCATGGAGACGCAGCACGCTAAAGAAGCTGCAGAGCTGCTCAGTGAGGTAACGCTGCTTCCAGTGTGGTTGTCTGACCTGTGGGAGTTGTTTGGGTCCGATGCTGCTCCGCTATGCAACACAGCAACACGGGGCGTCTCCTTTTGTCTCAGGTAAATTCAGATTCTCCTCATCCGCCTCTCTTCCACAGATCAAGTACAAAGAGGGCGGGAAGAAGGAGATGTCCAGCTCTCTGTATGCAACTCTGCCCGACACCTCAGAGACCAGCTTCGCCAGAGAGATGACTGACATGCTGAGCCAGGTGAAATACTATAGTTACAAAATACTCTGACCCCTGTAGGTCCCACACTGGATGTTGGTCATTGAGTCAAAATGTTTCTGAAAGATCTTGGACACATGCTTTGTGTTATAGTGCTAATGAGGTTCCGGACTTGTCCTCAACCCTGTGCATCTCAATATAGTAGAATAAGATGGAGGTCAGCAGTTTTCTCTATGATAGAGGAGCTACTGAACCAGACCAGGAGATACCATTTTCAACTTTCACCATTCTTTACTCAACCAGTGTTTTACTGAATTTGGAGTTTTCATTAAATGTAAGACATAATCATTACAATTAGAATTTGTCCATGGGGATTTTCATTTGAAATTATATTAAAGTAAGACATAATCATTACAATTAGAAGAAATAAAAAGTCACATAACAGCCACTCGAAATATTTCATTCCATGTATAATGGATCATTCACGGCGTTCCTTGGCTGCACCATACAGGATAAAAACTATAATAAATGTTTTCTCCTCGGCTCAGTTTCAAACAGTTTGAATTAACTATTTAAGATTATATTAATACATGTTTAATACATGTTTTCGTGATATTATAATTTACTGAGATGCACCTGTTTCTACAAAACTTGACTCTGAACATCAACACTTTCCTAGCTTCTCTCTCTCTCTCACTGTCCCTGTAATAAAACAACAACAAAAAATAATTCAAAAATAATTTAAAAAGTTGTTTCTCACTGGAAAGTTTGTTCTTATATTATACATATTGCAGTGAGTTTCCAGTTTTCCCTGTTGAGCCACCTGCTGCTGTAACAGACTCTTGGTGAAGTTAGTTCAGCAGTTAATTAGAATTAATTGATTGCAGTTACGACCTCAATCCTGAAGATTTGACAGACCTGTAAATTAGAGTGTTACTGGTATTAATGTGTGTATATATATCATAATCTAATCTCATGTTTGGATCTTTGAGGCTGTTTAAGTCAAGATACTTTAAAGAGGAACTAAGCAGGATTATTCTTGTGGCTCTGCTACATTTTTACCTTGATTAAAAAGCTCTGGAGTAGTTGTGATAGTTAACTACATGACTTGTGACTTGTTACAGTGAGAATGGAGGCTCTTTGTCTTCACCTGGCGTCTTATCTTTTGTTTACGACAGATAAGACTACACAAATATACACGTTGTGACATTGTATGTGTTATGTAACATTATCCGCTGCTCCATGGATTGATTTTTCACCGGCTTCATTGTAAACAAATGCACATGGCCAGGACGAGGGTTAGCAACACAGGGGAGAAGCGACCAGATTTGCATAGTTCCTCTTTAAACATCTTCATCTCTTTCATTCATATTTCTGCTGATGTTCTGTGTTGTTTTATTATTAGAAATTGTCTATTAACAAAAATTGTGTGTGCAACTAAAGTCTGTTACATCCTCCTCCTCTGAGCCACAAATCGCTCTGAAAACTTAAAATAGTCCTTGAAAAATTCTCTGTCTCCTCCAGTTTGATGGCTGGTGTGGGTCTTTTTATGGGAGTTAATGACAGTAAGAAAACCACCAGTCATGTCTTCTAATGGCTCAGATTGAGAACTGTGGTCAACCTCTTGACTTCCCCTGCTCACATTAGAAACGAGTCAGACAATGAGAAACAGCTATTTCCTATTTGTCATTATAAAGAGACAGGACAAAAAGTGAAAGCTCAGCCATTGTACAGAATCATGCATTGTTTTATTTTGGACTGAGATAAAATATAGACTAGTGATGGATTGTTGACGTGCTTCAGCACAAGGCTGATCCTCAGTAAGAATGCTGTTTGATTAGTCATAAATAATCACTTGCCCCCCACCATCTGATGCTCTCTGATGTCTATAGCTCCGGCGCCCATCGGAGGCAGCATCAAAGGGGTTTCACAGTCTGCTCCTAACCTGCACTGAGGAAGAGTCATTAACAATATCTGATCTGAGGCCAGGGAGGCATGGGAAACCAGATTCTTACGGAGTCTTGTCCGTGAAAACAAACATTCTGGGGTCTCATTGTGAAGCTGTTCTGTAGATTCACAGACCTTCACGTTTGTTGTCTTATGTATAAAACAAACCTATAACGGTCTTGTCTCCACCTCTTTCAGAACAAGTACAAGGAGGACGGGAAGAGAAGTCTCTCTCAGAGTTTCTACTCCCAACTACCAGAAACAAGCGAGACCCAGTTTGCTAGAAGTGTCTCTGAGCTGCAGAGCGAGGTGAGGGAGAGAAATGTTTGATGAATGAAAATCCTGCTATCTGACCATTGACCCTTTGCCATGATATATTTCTGTCATAAATCTAGTGAAAGTGGTTACTGTACTTTTAATTGTGCTCTCAGGTGGCACACAGATTCCACCACTCAAAGTCTGAAGCACCTTAAGTGGTGGACTACGAAAGTTCAGTCCATTTTCCTGTTAAGTAGTCATTAACAGAGGTTGTAACACAATCACACTGAAGCTGGAAGCAGGTCAAGTAGACGGAGCCATATCAGTAAATGATAACAAACTTAATCATCATCATTATAGTAGTTGTGTTTTTTATTCTAAGCAGGGCTTTTATAGTGGGTAAAGCAATCAAAAGATGTAAATGTATGTCCTTATATGCTTTTATAAAACAGTTACCAACAATGGCGATATGGAAGAGGAATACACAGTCAATTCAATGTCGTTTTTATTCAATCAGAAATACATATTATCTAATAAAATATCTGCACTGTTAAAAAAATAAAACTAGTCCGGACGTTAGCTCTGCATGTCGTCTTTTTTTCAGGAGAAAGTCACGTCTCAATCCACTCTACCATTGTTTCTCCTCCCTGGAGGTGAAAGTTAACCTTTAACATGTGAATTCAACTAATTTAGTCTAATTGTTAGCCTCATGAAAACACTGGCTACCTTTTGGTACCGACTGTCACAGTTTGTTGTCATGGATGCATGACAACAAACTTCCATTCATACTTCCCTGATGCGTGGTGATAGGGTATGATAAGGCTTTAGAATCATAGCTGTGGAATACGCTCATTGACACAGTTAACAACCAATCAGATTGCTGGATTTCACCTTTCCGTTTAAAACAATAATGTTACACCATTATGTTCATATTTTATCAGGAGAAATAAAAACATAGTGCTATCAGTCTTGGTTCTCACATAGGCAAGGTCCTAATCACAGCATTGAATCTTTAAAGTCTTTCTTTGTTGGATAGATGTCAGTGTTAGAACCCAGAAACAGTCACATGGTTCAGACGATGTTCATTAGAGCTCAGTAACACAGAGTAAACATGTAACATGTTTGTGTATGTGTCTCTTTTTAAATCTGATCCCGAGCAACAGTCATTGAAAATGTTCACATCTATGCAGACGATACACTACTCTATGATTCACTTTATTTTCAGCACCATGATTAAACACCATCAGTCTCTATAGCAACCTGTGTCAGCAGGTATGTGCCGCCCTGGGTGACCGTCCTACAGAACCAATGACCAACTGAACTACTGGATTATTCTAATCTTAAAGTCACAGGAACATTATTTAAAAGTCACTTGAATGTGTCTAAAAGTAGTTTGTGTTGTGTTTCAGATGAAGTACAAAGAAGCAGGGAAAAAAGAAGCCATGAGGTCTTTGTACTCAACTTTACCTGAGACTCTGGAGACTCAACATGCTAAAGAGGCCTCACAGCTGCAGAGCCAGGTACAAAGTACAAAGTAAAGCTTTTTTTTTTTTTTTACAGGTTAATGAAATAATTCCCGTCCACACAGATCAGACAGACCGCAATGGTATCCATGCTTTATGTGTGGACTGGTTTCATCCTCTTCTCTCATCATATGATATTGATGCTGTAGAAAGTGATTGTTTGACCGTGTGTGTCCTCCAGCTGAACTACAAGCAGAACTCAAACTCCTCCAGTCTTTACCACCTGATGCCAGAGACCATCGAGACCCATTTCGCCAAAGAGCAGGCAGAGCTGTTCAGTGAGGTACGACTGCTCCACCAATTAAAACACTGAAATCATCGTCGCATCACTTTCAGGGTTTATTATGTAACAGCTTTCATTCCCTATAGTCATAGAAAACATATCTCAAAGTCTGACCTCATCATGACTTTATCCTGCTCATAAATTAATTTATTGTATTGACTATAATGACTAGATAACTTTTTGGGTTATTCTGATATAAACAATTCAAGATGAACAGATGAATGAACCAACTCGCCCTCCTGGCTTTGTTTTATTTCATCACCAGGTCAAGTACAAAGAGGAAGGAAAGAAAGAGATGAGCATCAACCTGTACGCCATGCCCGACACCATCGACGCCCAGCACGCTAAAGAGCTGACAGAGATGCAGAGCCAGGTGCGTTCAGGCTCCAGCGAATTTCATGCTTCAACAGAATTACCTGCACACTTGATTTAATTTAGAAATTGATCATTAATATCTTTAATGTTGTAAATTAATCTAAATGATTATCTTTAAAGATAACTAGGGTTGTTTCCACCCACCTGATCTTTCCAGATTTCTCTTCCCGTCTCTGTCACATATAGTTTAAATGATGTAGAAATGTCAGTAATCCAGTTCAGTTCATCCTGAATTGATGCTGTTTCTTCGGTATTGCCACCATGGTGCTGACTTGGAGAACAGCTGCAGGGCTTCAGATGTTCTTGCCTCAGTTTTTCTGACTGTTTCCTTGTTTTCTGTTTCAGGCCAAATACAAAGAGGCCAGTAAGAAGCAGACTTCAACATCTCTGTATCATCAACTAGCAGAAACCCTGGAGACGCAACACGCTAAAGAGGCTTCACAGCTGCAGAGCCAGGTATACACACGTGTGTCACATACACTTTGACTGTTGTATTCACTGACTCTTCTTCCTCACTGAGCAGCCATGTTGTTTGTCTCTCAGATCCCGTATAAAGAGGCCTCCAAGAAGGAGATGATGTGTCCAGTTTACCACCAGATGCCGGACACTCTGGAGAACCAGTCTGCCCGAGTGCTGACAGACATGCAGAGCCAGGTGAGAGGTAGTTCAGCCCAAGGAACAAGGTCCCTTCGCCAGGCGTGCGTATGAATTGTCGTCATTTCTTGCCTTGTATTTTAAACCTGATGAAGGAACCTTGTTCTGAAAATGTTGTTTTGTTTATATTCAATATTCAATTCTGTTTACCATTGAGGACAATGAAAAAAATGAGCAGTTTTAATTGTGACATGAGTAACAGAAGGCTAAATGATAAGGTGGTTACACTGAAATGCATTTAGTATGCAGTAGTTATTGCACATCAAATTAAAAGGTGTGTGCCACTGACTGCGCCACCATCTAAAGGATTAAGTGGATGTTGCCATGAAGAAAAGTGGCAACAGCCACTGAACTTGAACTTCAAATTCCATAAAATTCTGCTGCTAATGAGGCATGTAATTAAACAAGAAAACGCATACAAAATAGCATAAATACAACAGGAGACTATTAAAGGATAACTTAAACCTGGACAGATTAATCACCAACAAAATTAGGCCAAAATAACACATTATCCACCGCAAAACTCGTTCATTTCACCAATATTTTGTGATGATACACTGTGTTATTCCCCTCCGATGGTGGCATGTTATCAACATCCGTCCTCTAGGTTGATACTAACAGCTGATCTGGATGATGTCATCTCCGGAACTAGCTATCGCTAATGCTATGGTCCGTTTCTGCATGTTTCTGACTCGTCAGAACAAAATGAGCAGCTGGATGATGTTCAGCTTCGGTCAGCTTCCACAGGCTTCCTCTCCTCAGCCTGGATCCTCACTACAGCTCTGGCTAGTTGAGCTAAAAAGGACCCAAATGCCGAAGCGGAATGATTATTATCAGAACAAGCCGGGCACTGGTCGGAGATGACATCATCCAGATCAGAGGTTAGTAGGTCAAGGAGCCGGATGTTGATAACATGCCACCACGGGCTCGGATATAACACTAGTGTATCATGACCAAATATCGAGCCCCAAATGAACAATTTTTGCGGCGTATATTGTTTTATTTTGTGGCTGCTTTGGGTGCCCCGTGTTCTCGAATTATACGTATATACGCGCCGCTCGTTTGGGGATAATTTCGTCAAAACGACTCCAAATGACACCAAACTTGTCAGGGTGATTAAATGATCGTATTTGATGCTAGAAATAAGGTCCAGGTTGTAAAAAACGAAAGTTATCCTTTAATACAGATTACACCAGCAAGGCCAAGCTATAGCCTGTGAATAAGTCTTGGATAATGCACAGGAATTAATAGTATTCATCCCCTAATAGCTTCACAAATATATTGTATCAACAGCAGAGATACACTGGTATGCCCTCTGAGCCCCAAAATGTGAGAATTGACAACAAAATCTGTAATTTTCAGACTCCCTAGGTTGAAATTCATTTGGTTTTATGAGCTGTTCCCTCAGTTGTCATTCGATAATGTCATTAATTTTCGAATTTGAATAATACCACCTCTACCTGTAACTACCAGTACCAGTATAAGGGTGATGGGGTGAACACTCATTTCCATTTAAAGGGACAGTCTCTGAAATCAGTGGTCCTGAACAGGGCCATTTTGACTGGATGAAAAGACCTGTGATGTTTGATCCTTGGGGTATGACTAAAGCATGTCACAGACATGTCTTTAAGACACCTAGGAACTATTTTAATTTGTGAAAAAGGGGCATGATATGGGACCTTTAATATTATACAAGCTGAGCTGTAGTCATGTGACCTTATTATGGAACATAACAAGCACATAACAACTTAGATCCGTTTCTCAGTCTTCCATCTCACTGATATTGACATATGCATCTCTGGCTGTCAACCATAACCATGACAGTGATGTCAGATGGCCTTGCCGAGCAGCTAACAGAGTGTTAGTCACTCTGGAGATTAGAAAGTGAAGCAGTCAGAGGAACATGAGGAGGTCGACTCTTGATGATGTGATGTGATGGCTGCTGTGGTTGTGCTGTGTGCTGCTTAGTTATGAATAAATGAATATGCACTGCTCAAAAATTAACACTTAACCATAAGAGTATAACACCAAGTCAGTTAAACTTAGAACAGAGATGCAGTATCAGTCTGTTCATTTAGGAAGGATAAGTCATTGTGAATCAGATTCAGACACGGTTGCAGACACGGCAGACAAAAAGACATGTTTTTTTAATGTGGTGGTTGCTTGGAATTGTTCTCTACTGATTCCTCTCTAGTTCTGCATGTTGCCTGTATCCTTGTCCTCACTAGTAGCATGAGGTTGTATGTACCTGCGCCCAAGTCAGGTTGCGCGGGTATCCTCCAGTGGCAACTCCTGTATGTGTATCATCAGAAGATTAGCTCCGTCTCTCTGTGCAGTCTCCACAGCCTAGAGGAGACACCAGGAGAGCAGGAGACTGCTGTGCAAAGTTCTGACCACATACTGTCAGAAACAGACTCTATGAGGCTGGCAAAGGGCCTGAGCTCACAACCCAGCTCTGATCAGCTTGACTGGCAAAGTCTCAGCTCCAGATAACACAGCTGGAGACCTTAATCTAAACTGTTAGTGTTTAAGTTTTAACAAGATGTGACAGGCATTGAAGAAATTTAAAACATTGCAAAACATTTTTTGGTCATATCTTTTAAATCACTTCAAACCTTTTCAAGTCAATTTTCATTTCAAACATTTTTCAAGATAAAGTTCCTTTCAAAATGATCAGCAGTTAGTGATATTTTAAAACATTTGTCAATGTACCAGCTGTTTACAATTTTTTTACCTCAACAAATCAAGTGTTTAATTGTGCTAGTGACCATAAGGATGTTTCTACATAAGGAAAACACATAAGAAAATGTTTGTTGACCAATGCAAGCATCCTATTACGAAATAAATGCAATTACAGTTTCCCGTTTCCCACTTTATTCAAAATTCAAACACCAAGAAAACCATGGCTACTGCTATAGGCATGGTGTTGCTTTCCATGGCTTTGAAATGGGAAAGTAAAAGGGCTGTGTATGAATGTGTTTTGAATTTGTTACAGTCAGAAATCCACAGTAGTCACAGAAATGTTCATTACACCAAAGATTTTTACTGTGTGGTGTAACGTTACCTGTAACATCTTCTAATTCTGCAGCAGTGCAGTCTGCACACAGCATTCTCTGATTTTTCTAATCTGTTTTTAACATTTATCTGAACAAATACTGTAGGAGCCTAAAATTAATATGATGTCCATTATAAAGTGAACTTAAACCACAAACTTTGATCAAAACCTGTACTCTCTGTATGTAAAAAAAGCATAGGCGAACAAATGCACATTGCACAGTATAAAAAATCAAAAAATATGTTGTTTGGTGTTCAAAAAAAAACATGAGACAAAAAACTCATTTTGACGTGAAAAAAAGCTGCTCCTTTGGTGGAGTAAATCCGCCATGTTTCAAATCCCGGAAAGACTTGAGATTTGGAAATCGCGTATCCGGCCAGGTAGGGATCAAGGTGATCCACCCTGCCAGTTTTTTCTCCTCAGATAAAGTAACCTACTGTGATCCATTAATTATCTGGATTACTCTGATCCAGATTACAAGTTTTGAAATACTGGGAGACTGGTGTGCAAAGTTCTGACCACACACTGTCAGAAACAGACTCCATGAGGCTGGCAAAGGGCCTGAGCTCACAACCCAGCTCTGATCAGCTTGACTGGCATATACCAGAGAACACAGCTGGAGACCTGCTTTCGTCATAGAGCAGATGTGACAGGCATTTAAGGGATACGCCAACATTTTTTTTCATGTCTTGCCTCACTCCCGAGTCAACATTTCAAACATTTTTAGGTGAGAAAGTTGCTTTAGATCAGAGTGTCTCTGTCTAAATGACTTTTGTTCGGTGAAGGCAGGCTGTGACCAACACTACCCAAATAAACCACCCATTGCCCTTTGAGCATACAGAAAACCATGACGATAAAATTGTGCTTTTACTTTGAAACAGGCTCTCCACTCGTTACTGCACGAACAAAATAAACCATCTTTGTTGAACTGCTGTTTTGACTGGACTCGGGAGTGAGGCAAACACAGAAAAAGATGCCTTCTGTTTAGAGTTGCTGAAGAGTCTCTGAGACTTTGGTGGATGTTATCCTGCCTACACTTCCAGAGTTTGAGCTAAGCTAAATGGGTAAAATCAATCAATCAATCAATCAATCAAACATGGTGTCTATCTGCTGGTCATGGACTCAGGAGTGAGGCAAGACACAGAAAAAAAATGTTGGCGTATCACTTTAAAGAGTCTGTGGTTCCTGGTGCAGGTCAGTGTCTGGTGCATGTGGCCAGAGTGTGAAGGCCGGTTCTGGCTGGTGAAGGTGGTGACAGGCCCTCCAATCCCCCTGACCTTAATCCAGTTGGACCCCTATGAGACAGCATGTGCCAGTGTATCTGACACTGCCAAGCACGGACACAGACTGACTCATGATCCTGATCCAGGGTCTGGAAGGAGATCACCCAGGACACTGTCCGCTGACTCATCAGCTGCCCAGATGTTGCCAGGAGGGAATACAAACATGCGGAGGCCGTACACGTTCTGATGAAATGTACACAAGTTGAATAAACCTGTGAATTTAGGTTTTCACTTTGTGTCATTGTGAGTCCAGCTCCTAGTGGGTCGATTATTTTGGTCTTCACTGTCTCAACAAATTGCACAATGTCCATCAGTAAAGATTTTTCTCATGTGTTTCTGTGGAGCTCTGTTGGCTGCTTTCTGATAAGTTTTTGGTAAAACCATTGGAACTACTTATTGTTGTTGTTACAAACTGTGTTTTTGGTCTTTACCTGCAGAACAAGTACAAGGAGGACGGGATGAGGAGCCTCTCTCAGAGCTTCTACAGCCAGCTGCCTGAAACTACAGAGACTCAGTTTGCAAAAAGTGTCTCTGAGCTGCAGAGTGAGGTGAGACCACAATGATGACAATCTATTCATCTGTTCATCTTCTGTTGTATAAGATGATCTGAGCTGAGGCATATAAACCTTGACAATTAAAATTTTTACTATTTGAATGCCAAATTCACAATTCTTAATGTGAGTTAAACATTATTTTAAAGATGGTTTTGGCCTCATAAATGTCTATTCATTTTTAGAAATGTATAAGTTCAGTAGAACAGGACAAATCTTCAGTTTGTGGTTCTAGATTACGTATGTATGTATTCATATATAGAAACAAAATTTAAAAAGAAGTCACTTAAAAATGTTTTGTGCTGTTGTTTTCAGACTAAGTATAAGAAGTCCGGGCGGCAGGAGGCAGGCAGCTGTTTGTACTCTGTGATGCCTGAAACCCTGGACACTCAACATGCAAAGCAGGTGTCACAGCTCCAGAGCCAGGTAGCTACTGAGCACATTACACACTCTTGTTACTGTAGACACCACTGTACGACATGTCCAAGAACCAGAGCTCACTCCTGTCTGTCCATTAAAACTGATTGTTTTTTCCCATGATGCAGTTCACTCTTCTCTGTCCCTCCCTGCAGGTGAAGTACAAAGAGGACATGCAGAAGGATCTGTCGTCCACTCTGTTCTCCAGCCTTCCTCAGACGCTCCAGACTGAGCTGGCCAAGGAGGTGACGGAGCTCCAGAGTCAGGTGACAAACACTGTCCTCAGCCACGCCCACCTCCTCTGCTGTGATTGGTCAGTTTGTGGACATGACATACACAAAGGCTTCTTAAAACGATCAGCTGCTTTTAATGCTTGTCCTCAAAGAAAGTACTGGATTAATTGATATATTCCACTCCCGATCATAACTTTTAAATATTTGGTTTGTTTGGATAAAGTTGCTGTTTTATTTTTATGAGAAAATAAAACAAAAGTTATATTTTGCATTATCACTGTCTGGGACAGTGATTAGTAGCAAGGGCCAGGGCCGTTGTATAGGGGAGAAAGGTGATGATAATTCCAGGGGCCCAGCGCCCAGTAGGGCCCCCAGTAGTCTAATCTTTATGACTGAATTATTCTGCATAAGACCCTGACTAATACTCATAGTAATGCTGCATTAGCATCAGAACAAAGTTAATAAAACATGATAATACAAGTGTGATGTCATGATGAAATATATTTCTAGTTTCTACTTCAGTTTCAAGAGTCCAGAGTTAAGGCGGTTCACACCAGACCTTTTATGTTTTTTCGCTGTCGCTCGTATCGCTCCAAAAAAAAAGGTTCCGTCGCTCAGCTGCAGTCGCTCGTCAATTTGGCACAGAGCCACAGACTCGCATTTTCACTTTGATGACGTCATTCCCACTGTCATGTGTCTCTGTTTACACCGGCACCACCGGGATTACTGCAGCCAATCAGCACTGAGCGATGACCGACTGACGGCCGGAGAGTTGGGATTTCTCATCTTGAGCGACTCGAGCGAAAAAACGCTCCGATGTTGTGTCGCTGTCGCTCTGAGCCCCAGCGTTTTTTCGCCTGGGCGATAAAACGCTCAAATGCTCATTTGCATTGACTTAACATGTTAAACTCGTCGCTCGTTCTAAAAACAAAAGGTCCGGTGTGAACGCAGCTTTAGACTTATTATAGACAACTATGCTGTTTGAATGAAAATAACTCAGCAGCCGCCCAGTCTGGTGTGGTTGAGCTGCTGATGCTGCCTCCAAAAAAACAATAACAACAACAAAAGTTGTGCTGTTAGAGTGGAGTCACAGCTTCAGGATGAGTGGAAACCTGTCCACATCTGTTCACATCTGTTGTTTTGCTGTAACCCAATCTCTAAATCCGCTGTTGCTTTGTGTGTGTTGTGCTGCAGGTGAAGTACAGAGAGGGCTGTAAGAAGGAGGCGTCCTCCTCCCTCTATCACCTCCTGCCTGAGACCGCAGACATGTTCTTCGCCAAACAGATGTCGGAGATCCAGAGCGAGGTGCACTGCTGCTCTGCTCTACTTTTCTCTAATCACTCACTCATCACTCAGTTCTGTCTGTGCAGGGTTTCCTCTCTTCACAGTGGTTGGTCCTTTTTTTCTCTCCTCTTTAGATCATGTACAAGAAGGACAAAGAGGATCTGCCCATCACGTTGTACTCTGTGATGCCTGAGACTCTGGAGACCCAGTTTGCCAAAGAGATGGCTGAGACACACAGTGAGGTGGGACACTGTGTTTACTCTGTGTGTACAGGACATCCCTCTCTGATTGGTTTCACACAGGAAGACGATGTCACTGTGTCGTTGACCCATCCACAGTCTGACTTTTGACCCTACAATATAATGTCTGTCTTTGTGTTGTAGTGCAGCAGGTCAGAATAACAATAGATGTGTATCATATATTTATATCATCTTTTGAGAAAACAGTGGACAGATGTGAGGATGTTGTTGGTTACAGCAGGACACAACATGACAAAAGCTCAGACCTTGTCTTGTCTCTGTGTTGCTTTCTGCTGGACCCAGTTCACACAGCAAGTCCAGATTATGCTGATAATAATAATGATTCTGGACTAAATCCATGCCTATTTCGTTATTGCAAAGTATATTGTGAGAATGTGTAATTCGGTCAACCACAGCTAAATGGCTTAATCCAAGCAGCAGTGTGAGGAAATTGTTCCAATGTTCTAATTTCTGTCTTTTTCTTAAATTTATGACTAAAATCTGAAAAAGTTTCTTTCCACTTTACCGCATATCAGTGACTTTATGACTTCAGAGAATATTCAAGTGTTCTTATGAAAAAATTAATGACTTAAATGTCAGGGAGTCTGTTTTTTCCCCCCTCAGACTCACGCTCGGTTTTTAATTTTAATATGTTGTTGTACTGTTTCTTAAATCAATAAACTGACTTAATATACATTATTCAACAAAAGGAAGAAACAAAAATCAACATCACAACTCTACTGTATTTATATCCTCACAGTCCTCATGCGACAATATATCAAGAAGACACAACACTGTTTGATTAAAGTTCAGACACCAGTGTATTATAAATGTTTTAAACCGGCTGCGCTAGAGCAGCAGAAGAAACATCCACACACCCAGCGGCTGATGATGATAGAACTCTGCTGTGGACTGAAAACAATCAGAAACAAGAAGGAGGAGAAGACCTGGAGACGTCCACATATGGACACATTTAATTATTCTTTTTTGGGGGCATTTTTTGCCTTTTATTGGACAGTATAGTATAGTATAGTATAGGGTAATATTTTACAATAAGGATCCCTAAATTACGTTAGTTAGTATATTATTGAGCATTAATATATAAAATTAATTTGTAATTAATTATTAATTACAATTTTAAAATTAAAATTGAATTTAAATAATTTATATAATTATAATTTTATAATTTTTAATTTAATTAAAATTAAATTAATTAATTGTAATTGTGTTAATTAATGCTGAGTAATGCATGCATAATGATAACTTATTACATTATTCAACTTTAACATTTATTAACTACAGTAACTTTGAGTAGTAAACATTAATGAAGTGCTTACTAACAGGCTACATTAATTAATGTGTTTCCTAAACCCTGAGTAATACATAATAATGATTGTTACAGTAATATATCTGTAAACAGTTAATTAATGCTTAATACATTAATTAAGGGACCTTTATTGTAAAGTGTTACCTAGTATAGTATAGTATAGTATAGTATAGAGAGACAGGAAATGGGGAGGCAGAGCGAGGTGGAATGACATGCTGTAAAGGGCCACCCAATGCGGGATTCGGACCGGGGTGCAGTGAGGACCTCAGTTTGGGGCGGCTGCTCTTCTAACTGTGCTACAGGATGCCCTAAACAGGATGAGAAGCTAAAATCCCATTGGTTGACACCTGATAAAACTCACTAGTGATGTCATAGAGTAGTTATAAAAACAGCCAATGGGATGTTAGACTGATAACAGGGTCAACAAGGAGAGTTCAGCAGTGGAAGACCAGTTTGAGGGAGGACTGTGGTGTGTTCAGTACTTAACAGAGCACAGGTCTGTGTGTTTGTAGTGACAGCAGTAACTTACTGTGTGTGTGTGTGTGTGTGTGTGTTTCAGGTGAAGTACAAGCAGGCGGGGAAGGAGCAGACTGCCTCTTCCCTCTACTCCAAACTGCCCGAGACTCTGGAGACCAAACACGCCAAAGAAGCCATGGAGCTGCAGAGTGAAGTGAGTCTCTTCCTCCATCGCTCCGTCTGCTTTTCCATCTCTGTCGCTTCATCTTTTACTGCAGCTGTTCATCAGAAAGTAGTTCCAATGAAGACACTGATTTGACTTCTACTGAGGCAGGAATCTTTTACTAACTCTTCTGTGTGTCCAACAGAAAAAGTACAAAGAAGAAGGGAGGAAGGAGATGATGTCGTCTCTGTACTCTCAGCTCCCGGAAACTGCAGAGATTCAGTTCGCTCGGGAGATGACTGAGGTCCAGAGTCAGGTACAGCTCCTCAAACATCTACTCACCCAATCTATTCTATTATTATTCTATTCTATTCATTTAGTTTTTTATAAGTTTTTACTTTGGAGAAGAAAAAAACCCATTCTTTTCTTAACAAAGTTTCAGAAACAAACACAAGAATTTATTCCCACAAATAAATGTGAACATGAAGTGCACACTTTGGATGAACATGTCTCCTATAGAAAATCAAATATTCAGTGGTGTTATTGACAGATGTGACAGTTTTCCTCTTGCATTAGAAGCACTTAAACACAGCATGTCAAACATTTCATGAAAGAAGGATTGTCTTTTGTGCTGAAAGTCGAGCTGCGTGATATAAATTGGCAACAAAAGAAGAAAAACTCGACATTATTTCACTGTAACAAGGGAAAGAGACGAGGTCTAAACAAACAAACTTCAGCTTTACTCATCTTTGTGCACATTATGAGAAATGACAAGACATGAATGGTTTTGAAAACCCCCGAAAAACATTCCTGAACTTCCTCTAACTCCTCCTGTTGTCTCGTCACCTCCAGAACAAATACAAGGAAAGTGGGTTGAAGAGTCAGACTGTGAGCGCGTACTCTCAGCTAGCAGAGACCAACGAAATCCAGTTTGCCAAAGCTGTGTCTGAAATACAGAGCGAGGTATGAGCCAAGATCAGAGTGCTTCTGTTATAAAGAGGAGAGTCCTTTTGTTCCTTCTGTTCAACATCGTCATGTTTGGTCTCTTTGGTCCAGACCAAGTATAAAGAAGCGGGGAGGAGAGAAGCGTCCAGCTCTCTGTACTCCAAGCTGCCGGAGACTCTGGACACTCTGCACGCTAAGGAGGTGTCGCAGCTGCAGAGCCAGGTAGCCACTGTTGGAACGGGACGCTTTGTTTGTTCAGATGTTTGGTCAGTTTTCATTATGTGATATACTGTTAAGCTCAAAAGTTGACATACAGTACCCTGGCAGAATTTGTGAAATACTGGCTACATTTCAGAAAATATAAATTGATAATGCTACAAAACTTTTTTTATTCAGAGTTAGTGGCTGGACGACGCCATTTATCATCACACAATTGTGCTTGGATCTTTTTGAATCCTAATTATAAGTCAAAATGGCCCTGTAGTCCATGGGCTGCGGCCCAAAAATTTCACTTTTCAGTATCACTCAAAGGGACGAAGGCTACCTATATTTTTGGATAGATACAGTATGTCTGTATATTATTTTTTGTATGATAGCCTTTCCAGGTGAGTAGCTAAATCTTGGTTATCAGCTCATGAAGTTAACCCCCCCCTAAGGAAAATTGCATGTTTGACGCAGGTGCATAGCCTGTTTTACCCTCATGGATAGGACTTTTCTCAATGTTCAATAATATTGTGTTTGGGATCATTTTAAAGGGGACCTACTAAGCTTTCATTTAACCCCCCCACCCAATTTAAACCTTTACTGATCAAAAGTTTACATGCCCTCAATGTTTTACCCTGATAAAATACACACAGATTGACACAGACTGGTTTAAATCGCTACTCAGGGTAACTGTCCACGCCTGGAACTTGATTGCTTTCAATTACCATGGGCACTACCAACAGGGGGGCGGTCACACAAAGTTTCCCTAACAAATGAATTAAACTATAGAATTAAATGGAAGATAAACTGGAAATAACAAGAGAGGAATGCATTAACAGCTGGGGTTTTTAATAGGAGAATGTATGTCACATACTTTTATATATTATTGGGGGGGACAGATTGGCGCCCCTAATATTGGGGAAACCACAATATACCACAATATACTTTAGGGGGGACATGTCCCCCCCAAAGTATATTGTGGTTACGCCCTTGGTAATTAGTGTCTGACAAACACCTGCACATTTCATCCATTGCTGCACTGACTTTGTTGGATTCTGAGC
This sequence comes from Decapterus maruadsi, assembly GCA_030347415.2. NCBI lineage: Eukaryota > Metazoa > Chordata > Actinopteri > Carangiformes > Carangidae > Decapterus > Decapterus maruadsi. The sequence continues at coordinate 20,110,267 of CM064890.1, read as the reverse complement.
CGTGGGGAATGAAAAGAACTGTCAGAAGGCCTGAAGGAGAAGGTTGTTCAAACACAGACAAAGGAGATACAAATATATCCAAAGATTTGAGAATGCCAATCAGCAGAGTTCAAGCTCTCATAAAAGTAGAAATTGAGGGGTGTTGATACCAAGCCACGGTCTGGTACCATCAAAAATTTGTTGGTTAGACTTTTTTTTTTAATGATTGTTATTTCTGGATGTCTCAACAGTTTAATTTGAATCCCATTAGAAATACAGTAAGAGAAATCTGTTTTGTCTGATCACACGTTTTCCTTAATGAATGGAACACAGTTACAAAATCCTCCAGGGTTTGTAAACTTTAGAGCACAATAACTTGACTCTTTCTTTGTGCAGGTGAAGTACAAACAGAGCAGTAAGGAGGGGGGCGGGGCTCTGTACCACCAGCTCCCCCAAACCACAGAGACGCAGCTGGCCAAGGAGCTGAGAGACGTTTACAGTGAGGTGACTCTCACACACACACACACACACTTGTTAAACTCTCCTCTAGACGTCAGCGTGGTGAGTTAGGTGGAGTAAACTGTGTGTGTTGTGTCTCAGGTGAAGTACAAAGAGGACGGGAAGAAGGACATCAGTAAGAACCTGTACTCGCTCCTCCCTGAGACGGCCGAGACGCATTTTGCCAAACACATGTCAGAGATCCAGAGTGAGGTGAGGACCCTGAATGCAACACAGAGAGACAGATAAAGATATGTTTTTATGATTTTAGTTTTTTCTTATGAATTAATTTAATTTAATTTATTGGTTCATTTGACAGGGACAAACAAAACAAAACAAACCAATTAAGCAATGCATTAAAATACAGCTGAAATTACATATCAATTTACCTAAAAGCTCATAATAACAAATAGGACATGTACATAACAACAGCTCAATAAAATCATTTATTTTAGAATATATCATTTCATGTTGGATTTCAATCGTTCTGTTAATTATATCTAAATACACAGATGATGACAGTTTGTGTTCACACAGTAACAAGTTGATGATAGTGTAAATAAATGTTTTGTTTTGAAGGCATCGTACAAGAAGGACAAAGAGGATCTGCCCATCACGTTGTACTCTGTGATGCCTGAGACTCTGGAGACTCAGTTTATCAAAGAGATGGCTGAGACACACAGCGAGGTGAGACACTAATCACACTATGAGGACACACACAGTATCTGTTGTGTGCGATGTGGCATCATGGGTAAAAAAAAAAAATCAAGTTTATCCAAGTCTGATTCCTCTGAACCACAGAGCTGAATCAGTGACATGTTCTTTCATATATCCACATAAATACTCACTGCAGCATCAAATAACGGATTAATCCACCACTGAAAGTAGTCCCATGTTTTAGGAACATTTGTTAGAAATGACTGCATCCAACTATTTTAGAAAATGATTTTTCAGATTCTGAAAGATTAATTATATTATACTGTAAGTCAGTTGTATTTGCACAAGGATACATGCAGGGTAGAGTTGAATGCATTCATGGTATGTGTGTTTGTATTTTTTTATTGTGCAATACCAGTGACAAACATTAAGCAAACATAAAGACATGACATCAACACAGCAAAAAAGTAAATGGATTGAGATAAATCGTGATAAGGAGGAGCAAAACTAGAAAAGAAGAGAAAAAATAAGTAAATACATTAGAAAATAAATAAACATCAGCAGCCAATCAGGACATGTGTTTTTAAAGATGTTCAGGAGGTGGAAGGCCACAGGAGAGAGGAGAAGGAGGTTTGGTTGAGTCTCTAGAGAATGTATGAGTGTGTGTGCTCCACCTCCACGTTAACACATTCCAGATAAAGTGACTACTGTTGTCTATTCTGGTCCTGTTATCAGGGATACAAGTATAGCTGCTGGACCCCCCTCCCTCCTTCCTCCCTCCCTCCTTCCTCCCTCTCCCTCTTTTTCCACTTGTGTTACAAAAACAAATCCGTTTTTAGTCTCTTTTGAAACTCGTAGCTCTTTTTCTCGTCTCTCTCTGTTCATGTGGTTTGGATGTCAATCCTACACTTACAGACTCAAAGAAGTGCTTCTTGATTGTTAAAGGGACATTATGTAACTTCTCCTGTTATCTATTCAGGAAAATTGATTATTTCGATCAAAAGTCCGTTTTACATTCATCAGTAATCCCCCCATCAACAAAGTGAAGTGTTCCTTCAGCTCTGAATGAGCCGTTCATATCATTCATATCTCCATGGAGCGGGTCAGCTCGCTGCTGGCTGCCATGTCGTGTCTCCATGTGGCAGCGTGACGGTAGGAAACCATGGAAACTCAGTGGAGACACCGGAGCTGTCGGCTCAGGTCCAGGTGTCATCTGTGAAAAGTCACCGTGGTAACGCAGTGACGAGGAATGGAGTGTTACACTGATGCTGCATTCAGGTGCAGTCGGACAGACGGCCATCGGTAACAAACCAGATGTCATTTTAGTCACAGAAGTCCAGAGAAAGCCTCTAAAACGTAGGTCAGGTAAACAATATAACATCGCCATATTGTCACGTGTATTGTTTTGCCTCGCGCTGGCCGACCACTTGTTTACATAGAGGCTTGTTTATGCCGTTACCTGCAGCGGCTGTCGTCCGTCTGCCGTCTGCACAATGTACCTTTAAACAATCCTGAATAAAAAAACACCATCTCACATATTACACCTGATATTATTTTTGTAAGCTGCTAAATGTGTCAAACTGTATTTGTCTCTCCTGCAGGTCAAGTACAAGGAGGCGGGGAAGAGGGAGGCCAGCAGCTCTCTGTACCACCGGCTGCCTGAGACTCTGGAGACGCAGCACGTTAAAGAGGTTACTGAGCTGCAGAGCGAGGTACGCACATTTATTATTCACTCTTATACACATTTCATGATCCTTCAGATTTGGGCATCAAAACACTTAGTGTGACTCCGTCTCTTCACGGCGATGTAATATTTAGTGTTGTTGGGAGCGGTCAGTGTGAGCACATGAGAGCTTCATGAAATCTGCAGCAGTTAAATCATCAGGAAACATTTAGAGCCATGAACGAAGCCTCTGCTCTCGCTACTTTACACGTTTTTAAGGCAGAAACCGAGGCCAAGGAAAGAAATAATGAATGAATCATGTTTTGCACTTTGAAGACTCTCTGCTAAACGCCGAGACATTTGCGATTCTGTTTGTAGCTGCTGCAGCAACAGATATTTTTTTTCCAGTTATTATCTCACTGAGGAGCAGACGCTGTGTTTGTGTAATGGAGCTCAAATATTGAACAGAAAGGCAACAAGCAATAATGTGAGAGTAGAGGAAACAGAGTCTGGGCTCAGTGTTTGTGTTTGGACCACAGACACTTTCACAGATCAAGAACCTGCCAAGAAAACAGGGACTTAGTTTGACCTCAGAAGTCAGAGCACAGGAGACAGCAGCTCTAACTAATGGGTTGAGTTGTTTTGTTTGTAGCTGTGGATGACATCATCATGATGAAGCAGTCCAAGAGCTTTGGAGAATGAAGAGAAACAATGTCCATGCTTTGCAGGGGACAATCTGTGGTGGAGCTTTTAACACTGGACATTTAGATCTCAGCAAATGAATGTTCTGAATATTATGGCAGGAAATCTGACTGACTGGTGGCGGTGGCGGTTTGTACCAGTGAATACAAAATGAGTTTGAAGTAGTTTGATGGAGGGAGGAGTGAGCACAAAAAAATCGAATGAATCAAACTTTATTTCTATAAATATTTACAAAAACAATTAAAAATGCAACACAACAGGACCAAAAAATAACACTGCTTATGACTGAACAGCGACAAAACAGAAAAACTTGATTGAGTAAAAGAAAATGGAATATGGACAGATTGCTTTGAAAGAGACTCCCATGTGTTTATTTGTTTTTGTATTTATTTGTTTTAATTGAGTTGTTGCACCTTTGTAAAGGAAAGATTCTCAAAAACAATTAAAGTGAAAAAAAGCAACACAAAGTGCTTTATACAATAAAAAAAACATTCCATCCCATAAAGAGTGAAGAAATAAATATGGTCATAACTAAATCAAATAAAAACATGCTACAGCATAGAATAAAATAAGTAAAATAATAAAACAATAAATAAGTGATAATTAAGCAGTCATTTTCACTCATTTTCATTTTTAAACCAACAATCCAATGTTCAAACCCACTTTACACAGTGATCAGCTGTGAGGAGGAGAGGAAGTGAATCATCTCACTTTCCTGTAATTAATTATTGGGCTTATTGCATTTGACCAAAAACCCTCAAGGACGATTTTTTTTTTACTGATATGAAAACAAATAAACAAAAAACCACACTCAGAATTGCGAATCTACTGCCAAATTGTCCTCATTGAAGTTCATAAAGCAAAGCAGGGATGGCTGAATGGCTGTGATTCATTAATTGCTCAAATTAAAATGTATTGTTGACTTGATATAATTTGATGTTTTCCATAGAACAAGTACAAGGAGAGCGGGAAGAAGCTGATGTCATCTAGTCTGTATGCTCAGCTGCCTCACACAGCCGAGATACAGCTCGCCGCCAAGATGTCGGACCTGCAGAGTGAGGTACACACACACACACACACACCTGCAGCAACAGGTATACGACTGCCTGTGTGTCTCTGTTGCATTCCTGATTTTCTGGATGAGTTGGAGTGAGTTTCTCTCTGTGTTTTCCAGAGTAAATACAAAGAAGACGGGATCAGGGCCCTCTCTCAGAGTTTCTACTCTCAGCTGCCGGAGACCACAGAGACCCAGCTCGCCAAAACTGTCTCTGAGCTGCAGAGTGAGGTGGGAAGCTGCTTCTTCTTTGTAACATTTATCAGTGCATACTGTAGCTCTAATCTTCTCTACTGCCTCTGATACCTCACTCATCAAATTTAGTACAAATAATACATCATGAACTATTTTTTTAACCAGGCACAAATGCATAAAATGTCCTTAAATCACTAGATTGTCCAAAACTGAATTGTACAAAGAGAATTAGTGTCTTTAAAGTTATATGCCAACATTTTTTTTCTTGTCTTGCCTCACTCCCAAGTCCATGACCAGCAGATAGACACCATCCTTTCGACTGTGTGTGCAGTAACAAGGGAGATAGAGCCGTATCGCCTGTAATTAGCTTAGCTCAAACACTGGAAGTGTATGGGTAGTGTTAGCCTGCCTCCTACCTGAGCCAAAACCGATCTCGTCCCGTTACCGGCATTTGACCGCTCAAGATGCCTGACGGGAGAGTTTTGTCAGCTCTGAGACGAAGATCGGTCCGTTTAGAGTTGCTGAGGAGTGTCTCTGATGACTTTAGGTGGAGGCAGGCTAACACTACCCATACACTTCCAGTGTTTGAGCTAAGCTAATTATAAGGGCTCTCACTCGTTACTGCACGCACAGTCAAAAGGATGGTGTTTATCTGCTGGTCATGGACTCGAGAGTGAATGAGAGTGAAAAAAATGTTGGCGTATCCCTTTAAATGCATACATGTATGTAGACCGACATGTTATCTCAGTTTCAGTAACCTGGATATTTAACACCTTCTCCAGGGTCTTAATCATGTAGTATCAGAGATGATGAGAAATCATGACCACACACCTGAAACCTGAAGCAATCATTTTTATGAGTAACCAAGTTTTACTTGTTCTGTAAACTCCACATGCCAGACATCATCAAAAACAGGATGAGGATGAAAGTCTGCAAACACACTCCAAAATAAGTGTGTGAGCGCCTCCAGCACAAATCAAATCAATTGGAAATCTGAAGGAGAGAGCACACAGCAGCAGCAGCAGCAGCAGTAGCAGCAGCGCTGGTTAGGACACACAGACATGTGGCTGACAGCTGATGTTTCCTTTAGGCCAAGTATAAGGAGGCGAGCAGGAAGGAGGCGACCAGCTGTCTGTACCATCATCTCCCTGAAACTCTGGAGACTCAACACGCAAAGGAGGCAATGGAGCTGCAGAGTGAGGTACACGCACACACTTTACAAGCTTTGCAATGCTAACCATAGTTACAACCCGAGGTTAGAATGTGGTGTATGGAGAGCTGGGGAGTACCCACTTTGTGTTTCAGTTAAAAAAAGAATCATTTGTTATTGGGGAAGACAGGCCATCTGCCACTTCAGAGTAAAGAATACCAAAGGTTATTGGAAGGTATAAAGGACTCGATAGAAGTCGGAGGTTATGTGATTTATGCAAAGTTGGCCAGATTGGTGATGAGTTCCATGTTTTGTTTGAATGCAAGAACACATATTGTATATCTAAGAGAAAAATACCTCCCTAAATACTATGTTCGTTGCCCATCTATGTTTAAACTAATTTTGTTATTACAGTCTGATAAAACAAAAGCTATTTATAAGATAGGTGCCTTTCTGAAACGTGTCCTTCCTCTGTTTAAGTGATAGTTTTTGCTCTGTCCTGGTCAGAGATGTACTGTATGTACAAAGTACTGTATGTACAGCCTCACCTGCCTCTTGCTATGTCTGATTATTTGTACTGTTTTATTCTTTGTGCTCCATACCACTTACGTGGTTGTGAGAAAAAATAAAGTAAAAAGAAGTTTGAAAATTACATAGAAGATGTTGAAATGTTATGTATTTTTTCAAGAAATATCAGGTTGTTCATAATGTTGTGTAAAACGAGAGTTAAAGAAACTACAAAGAACTTTCATTTTGTGTTGATTTTGGCACCCCCTGTGGACAAAAGCGGTAGTGTTTCTCTTTGTGGATCCTGTCCCAGTATCAGCCATGATAAAAATACAGCAATAAAGAGCTTGTTTTTTACTGGCTAGCATAGCAATAACTCAAAACTAATATACTGTATAGCCTCGTCAGGTGTCCCATCTCCTCCGGTCTGGAAGCGTAAACATAAAATCCACCGGAAGAGCAAAATCGGATTATGTGTTTGACCTTCGGAAAAAGGTGGATATAATAAGAATTATAAGGCTGTGAAAACAGATTTTATTTTATAGCGATTATTCACTTATTCAAATATATTCATTGGTAGTATATTCAGATTTTGCCAATAAACCTTGACAAATATTACACACAGGACCTTTAAAACATCTTAAAACAGTAATGTAGTAGCCTACAGAACAGCAAATGGAGCGCTGATCTGGGTTGCTGTAGTGGTGATCAGGAAGCTGCTCTTTGGTAGGGTCGCAGTCAGACTGTGAAAAGACAGGGTCCAAGGCAACTCTTCTCTGATGTAACAATAAAAAGCCTTTATTTGGCGGCTAGTTCATATTAGAACATTAAAAACAACCAACAGCTTTTATTGTTACATAAGAGAAAAGTTTCCTTGGACTCTATTTTTTCACATCTTAATAATGTGCTTGTACTTCTTTGCACCAAAACAAAGGGAAATAATTAGAGTTAGAGGTAATTATGCTATTATTTTACTGGTCCAGCCTGCTTGAGATCAGATGGCGCTGTATGTGGTGCTTGAACTGAAATGAGTTTGACACCGCCTGGTTTAAAGAAAGTAAAGATTTTCCTTGAATGAGAGAGTGTTTTGTTCTGTGTGGAGGGAGGATGCTGTAATTGATTGATGTTGAAGCTTCGGTGGAGTGATCCTACCGTCCAGTGTCTCTCTGTCTTCTGCAGGTGAAGTACAAGGAAGGTAAGAAAGAGCTGAGCTCCAGTCTCTACTCTTTGCTGCCTGAGACGGAGCAGATGAAGTTCGCTAAAGCCGCCACAGAGCTTCAGAGTGAGGTGAGTCATCACGCCTCTTTCGGCTTTGTTGACTGCCATGGATTGAAGACGTGTACTCACTGTCACAACACATTATTCCAAGAGGGAAGGAGAGTGGGCTTTCATTTGTTTGATTTTAAAACTTCAAAAACAGAAGAGTGTTGGTCTATTTTTTTCTTTTTACATTTTTCTCTGCATATTCACCTTCTCATCTTGGTGTGTGTTTGTTTGTGTGTGTGTTAGAATAAATACAAGCAGAAAGGCAGGCAGGAGATCAGCAGCAGCATTTTCCACCAGATGCCAGAGACCAAAGAGACAGAGTTTGCAAAGCAGGTCTCTGAGCTTCAGAGTGAGGTGAGAGGCTCCGTTCATGTGTGTGGAATAAAATAGAGGAGAGATTGTTCAGGAACTGTGAAATTTATTTATTTATTTTTAAAAATCCTTACTTAATATATTCGTGTTTGTTTGTGTGTGTGTGTGTGTTTTGCATCTCTCTCTCAGACAAAGTACAGGAAGGACAAAGAGGATCTGCCCAACACTTTGTACTCTCTGCTGCCTGAGACTCTGGAGACTCAGTTTGTCAAAGAGATGGCTGAGACACACAGCGAGGTGGGACACTGAATATGTCAATGTGTTGTCTTGAGAAGACGTTGTTTTATTGCACAAAGTTATACTGTGATTCTAAAGTATTCTTATAGATATCAAAGCTACTTGCATTACAGTAGTTTAACAGAAACAGTTCTATGTCATCAGCTAAAAGGTTTATATTCTACAAGACGTTGTGTCCTGAGCCTCCCTGTGTTAGATGGGTTTAAACTTTGTAGAACAGAATGAAGACTATGTTGCCTCTGGGTTTTGTTACTATGCCAATATTGAACTAATGTCGTTGTGTTCCTCTTCCAGAGTAAATACAAAGAGGCTGGTAAAAAGGAGCGGGTTAACAGTTTGTATCATCTGTTGCCTGAGACCAAAGACACTCAACACGCCAAGGAGCAGACTCAGCTGTACAGTGAGGTAACAACAGCCTTCAACATGAACTACGGATGTTGTAGAGTCAGATATTTTCATGTCAATCAGCCAATCAAACTTGATATATAGAGCACTGTTGATGCACAGAGAAGCAGCCCATAGAGCTTTATGTATAATCACATGCTTTACTAATGCTTAATAGTGTGTACTTATTATAAAGTGTTAATCTAAAACTATTGAGAAGACGCTATATTACACTTAACGATTTGAAGTGATGAAGCACCAGAGAGTAAGGAAAAAGAAGATGAGAAACATAAAAAGACATAAAAAGTTGAAACAAAGAATAAATAACTATTCAGGTCATAAAAGGATAGTTGACAACAGTAACAGACACTGTATTGAGTAAAGTATTGTAGCTGCTCTGTAATCATGTGCTCTGACGCTCTCACTGTGTTATTCTCACCATTTCTTATGTTTAAGTTTTCCTTTATGTTTAAGAATTTTGATTGTTCTCACCTCAGTTGTGTGTTGAATGGTGGGAAACAACTTATTTTTGTCTGCAACCATTTCTCTGTTTTCCAGTGTGTACACAGCCTGACACACATTTAGAGTCACTTCTGAGCAGAGGAAATGGGGCTTCTGGGAAATAATGTCCTGTAGCAGGAATACATTAATAATTGATTTTGATATCCAAGCTCAACTTATAATTACACCAATAAAATATGAGTTTATGTCTGTGTCACTCCTCTGTTTTTGTCGATCATCAGCCAAATAATCCCAGGACTGAGCCTCTTTGTAACATTGGCATTTATTGTTTTAGATGTGACAGAAGCCGCCACGACCTTAAGAAAACCAGTTCAAGATTAGATCACTGCAGTGCACCTCATGTTGGTGTCTCCCAGTCTTCAACTTTTAACCAACACTTACAGATGAGAGCACATCACTCCTGTTTTATCTCCCTTTATTGGCTTCCTGTCCATTATAGAATTGATTTTAAACTTTTAATGTTTGTTTTTAAAGCTCTAAATGGCCTTATCCCATAGTATTTATCTGAGCCTTTAGGGCAGTTTTTCGGTGACCAGTTTTGCATTTGCCTCTAAAACAACTCTGTGTGGTAACATTGTGTTATTATCTCATAGCGTGGTGAATGTGCAGGTCACAACTTGTCCACCAGAGCATTGTGGAGTTGTTGGATTGTGTATTTGATGAGTTTGATGAGAGAAGCCAAGAAATTCCATTAGCCTCCGTAGCATACCTCTGAGCAGCTCATGGCTCTGCTCCGCCATTCTAAAAATAGCTTGCACCGACAATTAAAGGTAACAAACCTACTGCTATGACTATAGGGATTATGGCAGTGGGTCAATTTACCAAAATGTTGAACTATCCCTTTAACTGTTCATGATCCTGGTAGAGTTTTGAGGGGTCAGGTCAAAGTAACACTTTGCATTACAACCATGTTTATAATGAGACACTGTCCAAGAAAACCTAATGGCGATGAGTCAACTCAACTAATGAATTGATTTCTAATTTCTAATCATAATGTATATGATAAGGATTAATCCAAAGGGATCTGTGTTGTGAGATGTCATTAATGAGTTGTGTTGTGTGTGCTGTGCAGAAAGCGTACAGGGAGGAGGGGAAGAAGGAGGCCGGCTGCAGCCTGTACGCCCAGATGCCCCAGACCATTGAGACGGTGTTCGCTAAAGAGCTGAGCAAGACGCAGAGCGACGTGAGTATGACGTGACCCTCACACTGCCGACTCAGTGTGACACATGAATATTCATCGTCTATTTAACACGTGGAAACTTGTGGCTTTAAACCGAGAAGGACTCATCTCAAAGTAGCCGCTCGCGTCAACACCCGCCCTCACGCCGTCAGCTTAGCCTTGGACGTGACGTCCACTCTGTCTCACAGCAGCAGGACGTCAGCGGCGTTGCGTTCGTAGTCGCAGCCTGCGGAGTGAGTTTTGATGTGCTTGTGACTCAGAGTGATGAGGAGTCTGACCTGCTTTTAAAATGCAGAGCTCAGCTGAGGAGAGAAGCTGCTGCAGGTTTCTTAAAGTGAAGAGCGGAGGGGGCGGGGCTTAAACAGCCACATGCCACAATCCTCTCTGCGCGTGTCATTCTGTGTGCTGAGGCGTGAAGGCAGGGGAGCAGCTGTGGCGTGCTCCACAGCCTGAGGACACAGACACTGACCTACTGCCCACACACACACACACACAAACACACACACACAAGTCAAGATAAATGCCAGTGGATCATGATGCGGGACAGACAAACATTTCACAGCTGAGGAGTGACACCTGCGACAGAAACACAGATGTGAATGACTGGGTTCATGATGCTGGTGTTCATGAGCAGATGTAGTACAGTACAGTACAGTACATACAGTACAGTTACAGTACAGGATAGTAGTGTGTAATGCCATAAGGTTTGATATGTGCTGTCTAGAGCAGTAACACAATGACACTAAAATAAGAGACCTCGTACAGTCAGTGGATGCTCTGGAGCTTTACATCCCATGTGACACCTTTCATATAAGTGCTTTACAACAAAGCTTTAATCACTGAATGAGCTGCTTCTCTGATCTCCAGGTGATGTGTCCTGACCCACTTTATAGTCACTGAGTTATCAACGGTTAATTTAAAGCAGAGACTGTTGTCATAAAAAAACAAAATAAACGGGAAATTACACGCAGAAATAGACACATTTTATCTTTGTAGCTCCAACAGCTTGGATATCACAATTTGTCCCAGGTTGATTCTGGTATACTAGAGACTCAATACTACTGTATAGTACTATTATTATGATCAGAATTTGATGATTTTTGAAATCAATGATAAAGAGGGGAGTCAGTATCTAGAATATACAGGAGCATCTCAATAAAGTAGAATGTGATGAACATCTGCAGTTTTCTCCATGATAGTTGAGCTACTGAACCAGACTGAGACTATTTAAAGCAGATATCAGTGGAATGTTTTTGTTAATATAAGTCCTAAATAGTCCTATTTTCCGTCAGCAATCACTTACATGGAGTGTTTCAGCCGTAACACGAGTCTCTCCGTCACTCTGCTCTGCTGTAAACCAGGAGAAAACTTTCCTTGTGGGATACAAGTGTTATCCAATGAGGAGAGAGAACGGCATGAAGGGCTGTGTGTGCAGCCAAGGGGTGCGCGTGAATGTGGTGACGTAGAATAGTGCCTGACGAGGGCGGGGGCTTTCATCCAAGGAAACTGAAGTCATACCAGTTCGATCTGCTTCACGGGTGGAACCGTTATAGTGAACTTTCACAGACAACAGGACTAAAAAACGAGCTACGGGTTACCTGGAACGCTACAAAGTCGTAGTTGTGACTTTGTAAGTTTCAAAAGCCTTTGAACGCAGCATTAGATTGATATCTGCTTTAAACCTCTGCAGGTGTTTTAAGTTCATTAGCTGATTAGTGTGACAATTTTGGGTTACAATAGTGAATTTTTTCACTATATTCTAATTTTTTGAGATTTGGGGGTTTTCATTAGTGTAAGCCATAATTATTACAATTAAAAGAAATAAAGACATGGAATATTTCAGACTGTGTGTAATGAATCTATATAATAGATAGAGTTTCACTCTTTGAATTTAACTACTGAAATTCTCCATGATATTCAAATTCATTAAGATGCACATGTATATGCAGCCAAATAAATTATAAGAAAAAGAAATAAAAACAAGACATTGCGCAGGTGCAATTCTTCAACAACCAGTATATAATATATTTAATCTCAACGCCTGGGCTCAGCGCCGTTGTATAGGGGAGAAAGGTGATGGTAATTACTGTATGGGGGCCCAGCGCCCAGTAGGGCCCCACAAAAAACCCCAGTAGTCTAATCTTTGTATGACTGAATTATTCTGCATAGACCCTGACTAGTACTCATAGTAATGCTGCATTAGCATCAAAACAAAGTAAGCTAACTAAAAAATATGTAGCCTAAGAAAAAAAGTGGAAAAGTCAGGGGCCCCACTTGGGTATTCTTTCAAGGGCCCCAGAAATCCTAGCAACGGCCCTGCCTGGGCTGTGTGGTTCTGGCGGTCATCAGCTGTAACAATTTCACATGAAAATAATAAAAACAACAAGTTAAACAGAATAAACAGAATTGAAGTAGCTGCACAAGTGTTGAGCAGAAGTGAGACACCTTGTGTAGCTGTAGCTGTTGTCTGGTCTGGTGTCAGTCACCCTCAGGGGGGGCAGAAAATCAAAGCTGGGGGTAAACTGGGGCACAGGGTGGATGCTCTCTGCTTTGAACGTCTGTTGACCGAGCAATACGACGCTAACTGGAGCGTGCAACACAGACTACCTAGACAACAACAGATCACACTGTCCCACTGTCTGCAGCACGCTGATCCCTCAGCCTGAGGAAGACGCCGGGACAAAAGGGCAGAAAACGTCTTTGTCAGCGAGACATCAAAGGCTTTTCACATGACGAGGAGTCGTCTCCTTCAGTCGTATGAATAAATATGTTATTGGTAAATAAAGAAGCTGCAGCAGATTGTGTTTATTCTCTCACAGCTCTTCGTATCTTTAGAAAAACTTTTGGAGACACGGTCTTTAAAGCCGAAGCCTCTCGAGGCCTGTTAATCTGCTCTCGGTTTAATATTCATCCCTGCGTCATGCTGTGAATTTCTCATTTTCGCAGTGAGAAGCGGCCCGTCTTATTTTTAGGCAAATGAGCGAGTGTGTTTTCAGTCGTTATTCAGCACCAGGCTGAATTAGTCATCACATATTTCCTCCCTCGATCCATCACGCTCCTTTCTTCTCCCCCTCTCTCAGTTAAAACTCCTCTCTCTTTCTTCACTCCCTCTCTCTCCCTTTCTTCACATTTTTCTTTCCTTTCCTCTGCCCCCCTCCTCCTCACGGCCTCGTTCTGTCTCTGCAGAAGTTTTACAAGGAGCAGTACAACAGAGAGAAGGGCAAGTCCAGCTACACCTGCATGAAGACGCTGCCTGAGGTGGAGCACGCCATGGAGGTCACCAAGAACCAGAGCGATGTACGTATTAATACACAAACACACAATATACAGTATGGTGGGGAAAATAGCTACTGAACGTGTCAACATTTTTCTCAGTAAATATATTTCTAATGGGGCTATTGATATGAAATTTTTACCATAATCCATGTCCATGTCCATAAATGAGGGTTAAGGTTGTGATGATGGAACACAGGGTATACATGGGAACACATGAACAGCTGGAATGTGTCATGCTATGAAATAATCACGGAACATTACGAGATGGACTTGTTTGAAGCAAATGCATTGTCAGAACTACATCCTAAACATGGGATTGGGATTGCAAAATTTCAAAAACTCAAGTAGTTCCAAGTATTTGCTTTGTGTGTGGTAATCTTACATAATTATACGTTATAATTTCATATTAGCACAGTGATTGTGCAGGTCATGACTCGTCCAAGAGAGCGTTGTGGAGTTGTTGGATTGTGTATTTGATGAGTTTGATGAGGGAAACCAAGAAATCCCATGAGCCTCCATAGCATCTGAGCAGCTCACGTCTCTGCCCCACCTATCAAAAAACAGCTTGCACCGACAATTACTGTAAAGGTAACAAACCCACTACTATGACTACTAGGTAGGTAGGTATTACTAGGTAATAGGGATTATGGCAATGGGCCAATTTGCCAAAATGTTGAAATATCCCTTTAACAGAGAGCTTGAATACGTATTGTCCCTGCTGTGTGTCCGTCCCTTATCTATGGGATATCAAGTATAGTTCTGTAGTGGTTGCTGTCGGCAACAACCACACACCTGCAGCTGATCCTCCATCACTTTGTAGTTTTTAGAGAAAGTACAGAAGCTCAACCTCTACAGCCTGCAACCCACACACAACACACACACACACACACCTGAGGCTGTTTTGGAAAAGCTCAGCGTTAGCGTGGCAGAACGCCTCCATGATCTGACCTGTCTGTGTGAAGCCTGAGGTGTTATTTTGTTGTTGTTGTTGTTGATGAATGATGATTATTGATGTTTTGAATTAATCAACCTGTGTCCACTGATCCCAGGTCAGCTACAGAAAAGGTAAAGAGGAGCTTCATCACTACAACTCGGTGCCAGACAGACCTGACATCATCAGCGCCGCCAATGCTGCCAAACTGGCCAGCGACGTAAGTGTGTGTCTGTGTGTGTGTTTGTGTGTGTGTGTAATCGCATCCTAGCCAACGTGCATTTCCATGACAACCGTCCCGTTCACCAGCTGTTCTCTGAGTGGAACCACTGATTAATTATAGAAAAGGTTCTGCTGTTAACACCGAACTGTCATTATGTAAGAGTGACTGCACGGTTCATCTTTGTGTGTGTGTGTGTGTGTGAGAGAAGACACAAGGATGACTGTAATGTTGTTTTAATTTTTCAATATGTCAGTAAATGTGCGTCTTTTGAATTATTTGTGTTTGTGTCCATAAATATTGAGTATGTAGTGAATATGTTGGAGTGTGTGTCCACATATATAGTGTTTTGTGTTTGTGTGCTTGTGTGTATGCAGGTTTTATATTATTCTTTAATGAGTGTGTGTGTGTGTGTCCACAGGTGGCCTATAGGAGCAACACTAAACAGCAGGTTTACAGTGACGGCTCGCTTTTAGCCAGAACCGACATCCAGCACGCCAAGGAGGTTTCAAAACTGGCCAGTCAGGTAGTAGCACATACATACACACCCTTCCCAGCATGCACTGGGCCAATCACAGGGCGCAGTTCACTGACCTCTCGCTCTCTGTCCCACACAGGTGAAGTATAAGGAGAACTTCGACAGACATTTAAAGGGCCAGAGGCCTCGCTACAACCCGCTGGACTGTCTCTCCTTCAAACACACACAAGCTGCTGCAGCTCTGGCCAGTCAGGTCAGACACTCACACACTTCCCAAATTTTCCTCTGTTCAATTCCCAGGACAAAAGAGTCCTCCTGCCAGGAATCCCTGGAAATCACGAAAAACAAAAAAAAAACAGTAGGATACATGTTAATACTGCTTTAAGGCCACTACATGTTTCAAATCAATTCATTCAACAGTACAACTATATTTAAATGTTTGTTTTAACTCTCTGTAGGATGATGAACTCAAATGTGTTACACACTTTCCTTAAAGTGATATTTCAACATTTTGGCAAATTCGCCTATTGCCATAATCCCTCATAGTTTTAGGAGTAAGTTTGTTACCTTTAATTGTCGGTGCAAGCTGTTTCTAGACCGGTGGGGCAGAGACGTGAGCTCTGCACAGCACATGGCATTTCAGCCTTCCCCTCATCAAACTCATCAAATACACAATCCAACAACTCAGCTCACAAAACGCTCTGGTGGACAAGTTGTGACCTGCACATTCACCACGCTATGAGATAATAAGTTACCAGACAGAGTTGTTTTAGAGGCAAATGCACAACCGGAACTACAGTCCAGATACGGCTGCTGGGCAGTGATTTTAAAAGTACAATTAGTTCAGAGTATTTGCTCGGCTCAGCAATCGTCTCTGCCCCGCTGATCTAGAAACAGCTTGCACCGACAAGGTAATGAACCCACGGTACTACTATGACTATAAGGATTATGGCATTGGGAAATTGCCAAAATGTTGAAATATCCCTTTAATCAATCAGCGACACTTGTAAACAAAGTACCAGTAACAGTTATGAGGTCGACCGGAGCCGTGGACCATGGCTCATCAGAGAATCTCCACAGCTTTTGCTTTTATAATAAAAACAAATCAACCTTGTGATTCAGCCACAGCACCAAAAAAATAAAATTTCCTCTTCCCATTGACTGACCATTTCCCGGGATTCTCTGACAAACGAGTGTCGGGGATCAACACTAGTTTGAAGTGAATGTCAGTGCTCAGTGAGCGCTGGTCATGACTGAGGCCTATGATGATGATGACATCCTCCTGCACATGTTCAAACCACAGCACAGAATGATGAGACATTCCTCTGCGTGTTTATATCCATGTAATGTGTCAGGTGTCCGCTCACATCATGATGCAGCCAATCGCAATCATCCCTTTTGTTTCCTTCTCTTCACCTCAACACGTCTTTCATCACTTTTCTTGTTCCTCAGTTCTCTTCAAACTCTATCTTTATCTCTTTTACTGAGCGTCTTGCTCATGCGCGCGCACACGCGCCGTGCGCTTGCGTCATTCACTTTGACTCTCGCTCACACAAAATTCAGTCTGTTGTGTGGGCGTTACCATGGCAACTTTTCTAAGGCAAATGGAGAGTGGGAACTGTGGGATGAAAGCTGGAGAAGTTGAAGAGGTTACACACAAACACACACAGACAGACACACACTTACACATAGACATCTCAACTCAACACATGCAGAATGAGTTGGCGCACAAACACATTGATACACACACACACACACACACACACACAGAGCTACAGCCATGGTTCAGTTTTAGCCCGTGCTGCCCACACAGCCACAGAGAAGAGCCTCTCCTCTTCACAGCGTTACGTAACGGCTTGTTGTGCTGATTGTTGAACGCTTCCCTGTGAGCTGAGCTCCACTCAGCATCTCCACACAAAGACCAGCCTCTGAACGCAGCGTTTTCACTACAAGTGGTTCCATCTGCAGCTGGGTTTAGCTCCACATCTGTGACAGGAAACATCAAAGACGTGCAGATGTGTGTGGGAAAAATTTCTACACTTTTGCATTTACTGAGTTGTCTAAGAATCCATCTGGAGTAAAGTTTGCTGTTTAGCTCCGTCTCTGTCATTTACTAAGGCCATTCATTATGGCAGAAAGGGAGGAGCCATTCAAACATCTAAAGTGGCAGAAAGATGTTTGTTGGGTCTTTCAGCAAAAATGCAGGAATATGGGAGTGAAAGAATATTTGTCTTATTTCTTGAGTAAACATCTACATCACCTAAAGTGGTTTCAAACAAATTTTCATGAAATCAGGATCTGCATCCTCTAACATCTAGAATTTTTCTGTTATTTCAAGTGAAAATTTGTTTGTGTGAAATTAATCTGAAAACAAGTAAATTTTTTGGAGGGGGAGACATTTTGGAAATAAGATTAATATATTCTTTGTTGATTTTGAGACATCTCTGTAGAGACATCTTCATCTTCATTTATGGTTTATGGTCCCACATTTTAGCTTCATCACTTCTGAGATTTGAATTTTTCATCAATATTTTAATAACCTTTTTAGCTAATCTGCTGCTTCTGCTTCTGATGATGATGATGATGATGATGGTGTTTTTCAGTGTGATGGACTGAATGATGGTGGAACTTGATGCCTCAGTGAGTGTTTAGCCGTGTGGTGAAATGTTTTCTGTGTAAAACTGAAGAAAACAAAGCTGAAAACATGGAGGCTAGAAGAGCATTCAGCAAGTGCAGAATCATCACTGACGTCACAGCTTCATGTCCAACAATTCAGTTCACAAATGTGTTTACTGTGAGAAGAGAGCGAGCGGTTTCTCTGGAAGAAATCCTTTCAGAATCAGAGGTGAGCTTTGAATTCTAATTTTATTTAAAAAAAAGTCTGTGTTTGTCCTTTTTAGGTGAAGTACAAGACCAACAGGAACCAGAAACCAGAAGGCTCTTCAGACCTGCCCAACCTGCTGCAGCTGGAGCACGTGCTGCACGCCAGCAAACTGCAGAGCAATGTACGACAACACTGACACCACACGACAACACTGACAGTCTGTCACCTGCTTCACTAAAGCAGCAGAAACACAATCTGTTCCTGGACATCCATATATGGTCATACATACAGTATACTTCCAGAGGTCCACCAGTTAGACAGATGTGTGATGTCACCCAGGTCATATTGCTACTTTGTCGCCCTGGTTACTAACTACGGTAGTTAAGCTTGCAGTCACATTTCCTCCATCTGAATTATATACAGGGCTATTTTCATTATCGATTAATCTGTCGATTATTTGAGCGATTAATTGATTAGATGTTTGACAATAAAATGTAAAAAAAAAAATCTGTGTTTCTCAAACCACAAGACGACGTCCTCAATTGTCTGGTTTGTCCACAAACCAAAGAGAGACTCAGTTTATTATTAAAGGAACAAAGGAACCAGAAATATTCACATTTAAGAAGCTGAAATCTGAGAATTTGGACTTTTTTTCTTAAAAAATTACTCAAACCGATTATACGATTATCAAACCAGTTGACGATTAATTTAATAATTGATTATTGTGCAGTTAATTAATTATTTATTTGGCTCTAATTCTATAGCCTAGATATTTTTTTCTTACTAACTTTCAGTCAGAAGAATTTAGTACAGCATCAGTTGGGATGTCTATGTCCAAAAGGCTGCTACATTACATGGTGTAAGAATGATTTACTAAAACATATAAAGAGTATATTCATTCATTCAATGTATTTGTGTTTAAGAAAATGGAAATGAAAATGTAAAAGATTTGTAATCAATCAAGTTTCAAGTTTTAAGTTTACTTTTATTTGCAGCTGCAACAAAGCATCAACAGAAATAAAGGACAATTGATTTGACATGGCCATCACCTTCCACACAAAATGTATGCATGTCAATCATTGAACAACTCATGTTGAAATTACTGTACGGGCCAATAACATCAAATAAACATGATCAAAGTTACTAGAAAAAAACAGGAGGAAAAAATAAAAGTTTGAATATCAACACTTAGAGGATCTCTGTGTAAAATTGTATGAAAAATGAATTATAAAAACATCCATCTTTATATAGTTATAGTCTCAGATCTGTTTAAGTGAACGCTGAGAACAACAGCCTACAGTATGTGATTGTGATCGTGTGTGTGTGTGTGTGTGTGTGTGTGTGTGTGTGTTCAGGTGGAGTATAAGAAGAAGTACGAGCAGACGAAGGCTCACTACCACATGGCTCTGGACACGGCTGAACAGCTCCACCACAAGGAGAACGCCGTGCTGCACAGCCAGGTCAGACTGCTGCCTCTTCTGTCTGACAGCTTCACCCTGAACACATGGATCAGTGTGTGTGTGTGTGTGTGTTGTTTCAGGTGAAGTACAAAGAGGACTACGAGAAGAACAAAGGTCGCTCTCAGATGGAGTTCGGAGACACTGTGGCGTACAAAGTGTCTAAAGACGCACAGAAGATGCAAAGCGAGGTAAAACACAAAGTCATCACTGGTCTTTGAAGCAAACTGCTGAATTCAACATTTCTCAACCAACACACTTAGCTTCTTCTCTCTTCATGGTCAGAGTCAGCTCCTTCAGCTAAGTCTGGTTGTTCTTGTTATCAGTATCAGTGGTGATTCAATACAAGTCAGTAGATGGAATAAATACACTAAAAATGGCAAGAAAAGGGTGACTTATCAAACAAGCAGGAGGGGATCATTCTTATTTAGCAACTATTTTCAATGCCAGGTTAATGTTTGTGTGTAGAAGCAATCAGTGATGGGAATAACGGCATTATAAAATAACAGCATTACGGCGCTACTTTTTTCAGTAACTAGTAATCAAAAAAGTTTGTCCCATGAACGCTGTTACCATTACTGACAATTAAATGTGTTCCGTTACTTGACTCGAGAAGTCCTGTCACAAAATAATCCCCCCGTTTAAGTGTACATTATATATACTATTTTTTTCAGTCCATCAACTAGTCGGAGAAAAAAGGCTGTTTATGTGGAACTAACCAATGTAGCAGAGGTCTGAGGTGTGGTCACAGTCACAAGGTACCAGTGAGGAGAAGTGACTGGTTCTCACCCATAAAAGACGTGCTAACCCACTTGCCGAGTGGTCATTGACCTCTTGGCGAGACGGTGGGCATCGTCGCCCGCGGTGCGAGAGACCTGGGTTTGAAACCTACTCAGGGCAGGTCACAGAACAACACACCAACTCACTCAGTATTCATCCGCACTAACGTGGAACCTGCTTGTGTGGAGGAATACTGAGTGAGTTGGTTACAGTAGTTCCTGATAAATGGGCAGTTAGCAGTTAGTCCAAGCAATAATGTAATAGTTACTTTTCCTGGTTATTAGTAACTTTTATAATGTGCTACAGTATTTCAGTTCTAACTCAGTTACCTTTTGGGGAAAGTAACTAGTAACCATAACCAATTAAATGTATGTTTTTAAAGTAACATGCCCAACAGCTCTGCTAGTTATGTGGAAAATATAAGATATCAGCTTTATTAAATTAAAGTTTTATCGCTATCTTTTTATTTACACAGTCACTTGACACTCTCTCTCTCTGTCTCTAACTCAGAGAGAGTATAGGAAGGACTATGAGGAGCAGGTGAAGGGGAAAGCCTTGATGGACTTAGACCAGACCCCTGCATACCTGACAGCACGCCACGCCAGCAGCCTGCTGAGCGAGGTAACACGGGAGGCTACACAGCTGTTGAACATGAACGGTAACGTGGAGTCACTCACTCGTCCGTCTCTTTCCCATCTCTTTGCAGAAGGAGTACAGGAAAGACCTGGAACAGGAAGTGAAGGGGCGGGGCTTATCTGGCCTGGGCCTGGAGGAAACGCCGGAGCTGCTGCGGGTGAAGAACGCCAGTCAGATACTGAACCAGGTACAGCACACGCGCCGGCGGAGCCACAGCTGCTGAGCTCTGAGGCGGTCTCTGACTCTAACTCTGGTCATGTGCGGCGTCTGCAGAAGGAGTACCGCAAGGACTTGGAGCGGGAGATCGTTGGCAAAGGCATGGAGCTGAGCACCGACGTCCTGGAGATACAGAGAGCCAAGAGAGCCTCAGAGATCCAGAGCCAGGTCCAGCGTGCTACACCCTGCTATGCCCTGCTACACTTATTTCTCTTCATTAACACTAACTGGACTCACTAGGGTTTGTTCTATATTTCACCTGTTTCTGCCGAGGCTGAAAATCCCATTCAGTATTTTTAAGTTAAGCTTAAACTCCCACATCTGTAGTTGATCCAGATCAGAGGTGCTGTCACATCAACCCAATTTTTGCATCAGTGCACTCACTGTCTATTCATTTTAAAACCTTTTAACATTTTATCAATCATCTGTACGGCTACAGAGTGTATGAAAGAGCTGTTAAAGGGATAGTTCAACATTTTGGCAAATTGGCCCATTGCCATAATCCCTATAGTCATCATAGCAGTAGGTTTGTGACCTTTAATTGTCGGTGCAAGCTATTTTTAGATTGGCGGGGCAGAGACGCAAACTGCTCAGCTAATGGGGGCGCACGCATGGTACTACCACTTTTCCCTCATCAAATACACAATCCAACAACTCCAAAACACCTGAGACATTCACCACACTATGTAATAATAACGAATATCTCATAGTGTGAGATAATAACAACTTGCTCACGAGAGTGTTTTGGAGTTGTTGGATTGTGTATTTGATGATTTTGATGAGGTCAAAGTACTGTGCACCTCCGTTGCGTTAGCTGAGCAGCTTACGTCTCTGCCCCGCAGATCTACAAATAGCTTGCACCAACAATGAACCTACTTCTAAGACTATAGGGAATATGGCAATTGGCCAATTTGTTGAACTACCCCTTTAAGCCTGTCTGTGTTCATCCTCAGAGCAGAGGCTGACACTTGTTTCAAACTCAGATTTTCAAGATGCTGACTCACTGTTTCTTCTCTATGATTGACATTTTGGGGACACAGGTGTGAAATAATACAGTGGGTAAAACACGTATGTATCTATGATAACATAATACTTAAATGGATAGTTCAACTTTTTTATAGGTATTTTTTTAAATAAACTGATTTGATTTGATTAATTAACCTACTCCAAACACTATACTGTAGGGATTATGGCAATGGCCCATTCGCCAAAATGTTGAACTATCCCTTTAAGTCTCAAAAATCAGTACGGTAAAAAATGTAGTAACTGAATGAAATCTTGTGTGTGTGTGTGTCACAGAGGTTGTACAAGCAGACGGAGCAGCTCAGAGAAAACTCCTACGGGACCGTCACAGACACTCCAGAGCTGCTGCACGCCTCCTACCTGAAAGACGTCTACAGTCAGGTCAGTGTGGTGAGAAAACTACCTTCACATCCAAATAAACTGAAAAATCTCTCCATCAACCTCTCTCTTTCTCTCTCTGTAGAAGAAGTACAAGGACGATGCTGAGCGGATGAAGGGAAGTTACAGTCTATTATCCGAGACCCCGGAGATGGAGCGAGTCAGAGCCAACCAGAGACACATCAGCTCCGTGAGGACACCACTTCTTACATTCCACATCCTGCTCCTGTCCATGCAAACACACCTTTATTCAACTCTGAGCCTGAGCCCACGCACTTCCTCAGTGTCTGACAGCAGCTCTCTGTCGCCCTCTAGCTGCGCTACAGCTGGGACTCCAAACTCATGAGAGGTCTGATGTCTTCGGTCACAGAGACGCCAGAGATCGTCCTCGCCAGAGAGAACGCCAAGAAGATTAGTGATGTATGTTCGCAATGTTCAGGTCACAACTTGTCCACAAAAACGTTGTGGAGTTGTTGGATTGTGTGTTTGATGAGTTTGATGAGGGAAACCCAGAAATCCCATCAGCCACCATAACTTTTTCTTTTTTAATTAACTTGTTTTTAACTAATTGTATCTTTGTATGTGTCTTTTTTAACCTTTGTTGCGAGTACTTATGTGTGGTATGTAGGAATGTGTGATATTATTGGGGCGGCAGTGGCTTAGGTGGTAGAGTGAGACGTCCAATGTTCAGAAGGTTGTTCGAATCCCGCTCTGTGCCAGTCGCTGCCATAGTGTCCTTGGGCAAGACACCTTCCGCCATCAGTGTGTGAATGTGTGTGTGAATGGCTTTGGGTATTGTTGCAGCAGGTATAGTAAAGCACTATATAAATACAGACCATTTACCATTTATTGTGTTGGTTATGTCTGTGGTATGTAGGGATGTGTGGATCATTGTTTGCTGCACTTTTCATGTCCTTCCACAACGAAGCTCCTAACAGAAGAATAAAGTACTTTTGACTTTGACTTGACTTGAGCCTCCGTAGTGTAGCTCTGAGCAGCTCACGGCTCTGCTCCGCCATTCTAAAAATAGCTTGCACCGACAATTAAAAATAACAAACCTACTCCTATGGCTATAGGGATTATGGCAATGGCCCAAGTTGCCAGAATCTTGAACTATCCCTTTAACACAGAAAACCAGCTTGGAAAATAACTGATATTGCACTTGTTCTCAGAAAAAGTACATATAGCATAACATTCCTAAACTGCTTTTAAATGAGTGTGAGGTGACTGAGCCCCTGGTCCCTTCTGACACACAGGTGCAGTACAGAGAGGAGGTGGGTCGTGGCACCCCCATCATGGACACACCTGAGATGGAGCGGGTCCGACGCAACCAGGAGAACATCAGCTCTGTGAGTGCACACGCGCACTGTGTCATATCATTTTATTTATTTGAATGTCAGTTTGTATTTGAGTTGTACCATTTAGACCAGTGGTCCCCAAACTACGGCCCGCAGCCTCTGTCATAAAATCAATAATATGCGGCCCACCACCACGTACAATTTTTTTTTTCCAGCCTCGATATATTGCCATGCGCATGTTTGTTTTCCTCGTCTCTGGCCTCCAAACAGGCTGAATGACAAGAGGCTTCACTCTGTGACTCGGTCTCAGCACCTGGGCGCGTTTGTACCATAGCTGAATGAAATGAAGGGAGTGAAGCCTCTTGTCAGTCATCCAGGATCTTTGTCTCTGTGAGGGGTGGCAGGGCTGCGGCGCTACCACACACACACACAGTGCAGCATGTGAGCCGAGGAATAATATAATACATCCGTGGTTATGCAGCGCAGTCCAGTGACAGGCGGTCAGACGACAAACATAAAGGCACGTCTGTGTGCATCACCTGTAACAACGGCGCTACTAAAAAAAGGGGGGGGGGGGAGAAAAAGTCCGGTACTTTGTTCTCCAGCGTTCCTCAGTGTTGACCTGCAGCTCCACAGAGGAGCTGTCAGAGGAGCTCTGCTGTTCGGCTGCACTCGCGCTGTGTTTCATAACGGCAAGAAAAGAAAGGACATCGTCGATCGCCCGCTCAATTGACAACAGAGGATCAGGTTGCTGGTGCTGATAAACAAGTGGGACCAGGACTCGCGCTCACGGCCCCCTGATACAGACGTGCACTGGCAGTGCATTGTGGGATTTGTAGTTTTAGTGGTACGTGCAACATGCAGCCCCCAACTTAACACACCATGAACTCATGAACATGCACACCTTCTCCAGAACATTAGCATCTCCAAGCATCCCCTCCTCCCCCACCACTGCTTTGACTAAAATGCTAAGAACACGAGCAGGAGTTTGTTGAAGGTCCTGCTTTCTGTGACAAGAGGAAACTTCTCACAGAACTGAAGGTAGCTAGAAACTGCACCAAACTGCAAATATGGAATGTATTTTAAGTACTTCAATCTGACATATTGATTGACAGATTCGGTCACTAAATCAAAGTAATGTTGCAGGACCGAAAGTTGTTTGACTATTTTTGCAACAGTGGGTCTTCCAGGGTTAGAATCACTTCTCCAGAGTAATTTACCCAACACTGTGGCTGCTGATGAAGTGGTGACAGGAGGTAGCATAGCTCAGGAGAAGTTCAGGCCCACAGCCTTCTAGTAACCTCCCCCTCGTAGCCAGCTGCTTGTTGGCTCTCTGATCTGTGTGACAATGGAAGACCAATTGCCCACTTAGTGCAGACAAAAGGTTGATGCTAATTCAGCTGCTTACTATTTACTTTAAACTTGTAGCACCACACATCACACATCCTAACACACATAAAATCCTGTTTAGTAGATAAACACATGAGCATCAGCAACATCCCTGACTGATCAGGCTAATCCCCATAAGGCAGGCACTGAATACCTGCACAGCTGCAAACATCTTCCAAAATGATTTTAATCGCCTGAAATTAAAATTAAAAGAGGAATCTTTAAATGGAGATTCACAACGATTACATTGTGATCAAATATTTGACAGGAGGTATTACTAGCCTTCATTTCTGAATAAAACAGTGGCCAGCGCATAGGCCTGTTATAATTTCACATCTCAAATCAAATGATGATTATGTTTGTAATTGCGGCTTTATGAATTCTGACCAGAGGTGCTTTAAGTGCTGCCTCTGGCGGTCAGTGGAAATTCAGATGACATCAGAATGACTGTTGGCGATGAGAATTTGTGAGGGAAGCGCCATCTCTTGGTCATACCCTGTATTTCAGTGAATGGGTGGAGTTACAGTAAAACATGGACACTCCCATGAGAAAGAGGGGGGCCACTCCAGCGGCTGGGATTTGAAGGGAAAACCATGTACTTACATTACAATTACATTTAAATAGTTATTTCTTCAATAATGTTTATATTATAAGACAGAATTTATAGTGAGATGTGATGTATCACTAACAATTGTGTTCTGAACCTCGATGCCATACTGACAAATTTACACTTGATGAGCAAGATGGATAAATGATAAATTCATCAGAAAACAAAACACACCAAAAACATAATAACCAATTGTAATGTTTTTATTTCCAATTGGAAGTTGTGGGGAAACCGGAGAAATCCCGGGGAAAACCCACGCGGCATGGTGACAACAGAGGTGAGAAACATCTGAGTCACCATGCCGACCAAGTAAATCAACCTTAAAACAGTGATGTTAAGTGTTTTAATGCTGACTTACTATCAGGACCCATATTTATCAAGCATAAGCTATATCAATAGCCCCCCCCCCCTCCTCCCACACCGCCCCCACCCCCACACCTGCTGCACAGAGAGAGAGTCACAATTGCTTGATAAATATGGGTCCTGAAAAAAACCTACAAGAAGTGCGTAAAGAGGGAAAGTGTGAGAGATTGGCAGAAGAAAAGAAGAGAATAGAAGAGGAAAAAGAGGCAAAGAAAGGAATGGATTTGAAAGGAAGAAAGAGACAACAAGAAGAAGAGACACGAAGAACAAGAGAGTGTTAAAAGAGAAGCGGAAGAACCTGCAAAGAAATAGAGAGAAAAAAAAGGCAAGGAGAGAGGAAGTGGAAAGGAGTATGATGGAGGAGGAGAGGTTAAGAAAGGAATGGATTTGAAAGGAAGAAGAGAAGAAGAGAACAAGAGAGTGTTAAAAGAGAAGCGGAAGAACCTACAAAGAAAAAGAGAGAAAAGAAGGCAAGGAGAAAGGAAGCAGAAAGGAGTATGATGGAGGAGGAGAGGTTAAGAAGAGAGGACGTCTCTCCCTAAGTTAGGGTGATGTGCAGTCAGGTGGGGAGATTCCCATGAACCCTGGAGCTGTGGAGGTGTTGGGCTCTGGATGGCTACGTCCAGGAGAACAGATTAAACAATATACGTCCAAATTGAGTGGCCAATAGCTGTCCGTACAGAAAGGCTGAAGTATAGTGGCACCTGCAAAGACAATCAAGGAGACACATGTTAGAAATCAACCAAACCAGCTCCATCATAAATCTCATGCGTGCGAGTCGCGACTTAACGGCTCAAATGAAGATGGTAAAGACGACTTACTCGCGCACCAGCAGTTCAAGTGTGTTAACTTTCAGCTGGAGGGCTCTCAGTTGAAAGTACATACTTGTCATTCCTGATGGATCCAAAACAAGAAGGTTAGACATTTTATGTTTATTAACAAGAAACCTCTGAGTTGTTGGTTTTACTCATAGACTGGAAACGTTTGATTGTAGCAGGAAGCGTTGAAACACTCACCAATAAATAAAAGGAAGCAGAGGAGAAAGAGTGCTACAGTCCATCTGCGTGCTGAAACAAACAGGTTGTTTAGAGCTTGATAACAATCGTATAAAAATACATCTGAAACTGGTCTTTCTCATAGAAACTGTCTTGACAACAGGGGAAAAGGTACTTACTGTTGTTACTGTCAGTCCCTGTCCTATGGGATGTCACATGTGGTGCAGTGTTAGGTGTCTCTGTCTCTGTGGTGTGTGTATTCTCTACGTATTCCATGTTGTGTACATTGGGCCTATCATGGTGATGAAATCTAAAGGTGCTAAAAGATACAGTACAAGTTAGACAAGCCATCACCCAGTTTGTTTACACACAGAAACAGTGCACACAACCACTACAACTTACTTGTGTAATGTGTCCCTGTATGAAACAGTCCGAGTCCCGTCCTCTCTATAATACCCTGCCCCTAACAGGCCTCTGCCTCGGCCTCTGACCCTGACTCTGACTCTGTTTCTTCTTCGCACCATGGCTGGAAAATAGTTGAAGACAGAGGCCAAATCAGCAGTGACAGTGACGTCAGCATATGAGTAGACAAGTTTGCAACAAGTTCACATACAGTATAACAAGTGTCAGGTGCAGCTCTGTTGTTAACTCACTTCAGAATTACTGGAAATCCAGGTGCTGGTCAAAAAAGTGCTAAGAAAAGCTGTACCAAGCTCTACCAAGTAGCTCAATGTCTAAGAGTTGCAGCGGACTGATTTCCAGTCTGGAATCTGCAGCTAAGCCTGTTTCTCTGTTCCGATACAGGATTCTGTCAGTGTCATAAAGAGCCCATGGAATGTTCTGTCATTCTATATGCAGATTAGCTTTACAGTATGAGTATTTTACATTGCCTTATAAGGTCAAGTATTACTGCATAATAGAGTTATAATATTCATGTGTTGTGCTTATTGTTATAATAAAGCCTTAAGATAATTTATAATGATAGTCAAACACGTTTATAGGACAATTGTAACACATTATAACTATATTTATAATGCATTATCGATGTGGGCATTGTCAGTGAGTTACTTACAATTATAACCTATAATACCTGACCTTATAAATCATGATAAAATGCTTTATAGTGTGATTATTGTTATAAAGCATTATGATCATTTATGAGTGTTTATAACTATATTTATAAAGTGCTATACTGCATTATAACTTAATAAATATGGTATGTGTTATAGAGATAGGCATCAAGTAAAGTGTTACCCTGACCATTCTTTATTTACCTGAGCTGCAGAGAGAATTCTGCTTTATTCCTTTTTTTAAACGTAGTTTTTATATGATTTACATTCAAGATCACATAAAAAAGTAAATATTCCACTTAACAGGAACTGAAAGCACCAGTGTAGTGATTATATTCAAATCTCCCAGGTACTTTATCCAGTGTTTGTTCACAGCTCCTCTTGTGTTTGTTCAAGCTGCCCACAAAACTCTGACACTGTTTGAATAACAACAGTTGAGGACGGGGGGTCTGGTATTCACATTACCTGCAGCCCACTTACACGATTGCCCTCTGCAAAGAGGGGCAGATGGATCACTTACAATAACTTTTTTTTAGTTCAACATCTTGGCAGATTGGACCATTGCCATAGTCCAGGGATGTCAAACTCAAATACGCCGAGGGCCAGAATAAAAAAAAATGGCACAAGCCGAGGGCCACACGGTTGTTTTTTGAGAACTTATTGAAATGAGCTTTTTGCACATATTCAACCTAAAACTAATAAAGCTTGTAAGTTATTGCATATAAAACAACAATAATCCATAAATATGCCTAAATTAAAAAAAAAAATCAGTTGCATTCATTTCTAATGGCTCTATCTGCAGCTTTCCATAGTCATTTCTAATTAGGGATGCACATGATTAACCATTAACCAATATCAAGAACTTTAACTGATTAATATCGATTCTTTTCTCTTTTTTTTTACTTAACTTGGGGGCTTGACGATACATGCAGACTTACATCGTGCCTTCAGTCATATCAGTCATTCGTTTCTCAGCAGGAAGTTAGACATTTGTGACAGTTATGCACATGGATCGAGGAGCAACGCAAGGTAACGTCAGTCACTAACTTGGCGACTTTCTCCCAAAATCTGACGACTTTCCAAACCGTCTCATCGACTTTCTTTTTGACAAAAGCCACTAGCGACGAATCTAGAGACTTTTCCAATGCTGTTACTGTTACCACTTCTGGTTTGGAGACTCGGACGTGAAAGCACGTCATCACTGCTGTTTCCAACGTGAGCCCCCCGCCACCGTCCGTACAGCAGCGGCGGTGTCACGGAGCTGTCCCCACTACAGAGACCCGCTCCATGTCGCTGACACCCCCCACCACACCCGACCCGTCTTTAGAGCGACATAGACAGTCTCAGTCACTACTCACCTCATCTACTGTGATGACATGGTCAATATCTATGAAGTGCAGACTGTAAGCCATGTTATTTATTGTTTTGGTTGTGTGTGGTTTTATATGAGTGCATCTTTTCTTAACAGAGACAGGGGATATTCTTGTTTTTGGTTGTGGTTTGGTTGGTTGAAAAAAAGTATTAAATAGGCTAGTTAATTTGCATTTAATGTTAATGGTTCAAAGGATGTCAGGCTGAATGGTCGGCCGACTCGGCCCCCACACATTTTTACCTCACCAAATGTGACCCTCTTAGCAAAAAGTTTGGAGACCCCTGATTTAGACTGACACCTGATCAGGTGAAGCAGGACTCAGGAAATCAGGACTGACTGGTCCCTGGTCCCATGGCTGGCTTGCTGGTTCCCCCCGAGTGCGGTGCCTGCTGCGGGCACCGTGGGCGGGCGCCCCTTGCCCCTTCCTCTTCCTCCTCCGCTCTCGCCAGTGGGGCCCCGATGACACCAAAAATTCTCACCTCCAACCCATGAATCAGACCAATACCAGCCCATTAAATTTATTTATTTATTTATTTTTTTACATAAAACATCCACTCTCTAAGGGGCAGACTAGTGGTAGACCAAGGGGATCCATGATGGAGCAGACCTTGGGGCAGTAGTGTGCCAGGGCCTCCCATCTTACACCCCATCTGTCCCTTGATTTTAAAAGCACTACATACACTTGGGATGGGCATGGCTTAAGTGGTTTGGGAACTCTCTCGTCCACTATCCAACCCACCTATTTTAATGCACCACACAACCCACACAGAAGGCTGAAAAGGTCAAATTCGGGGCCCCGGTGGTGAGACTGGGGCTGGAGGTTTGTGGGGGGCATGTTGGGCAGCCCTGTCCCGCGTGCCTGGGGTTGGCTCTGGCTCCGGGATGGTCCCGTGCACTGTCGGTCCGGACCTAGGATCTCGATTGGCCCCCTTCTGCTTCCGTGGACTGCTGGCTGGGCGCTCAGGGTGCCCCTCCTGCTTTGAGGGATACCACACCGACCCCAGGCCCCTGATGGGCTGTCAACAGTATCCACAAGCACACAGGCACATCATCCCTGCACGTCTTTTCATGCACTATAATTAATCTATAGCTCAACACCTATCTTCCCCACTCCTCACTTGTTTCACAATCCCTCACCTCCCCCTTTTCACTTCACTAAGGTGTATCACATCCCTCCCTGACCTACAGAAGTATAGCTACCCGAAGCTAACTTCCAGGGAGGACAGGTGACAGTCACTCAAATATATTATCATTAAAAAAAAAAATTAAAAAAAATGCATTAAGTTCTGGACTTGGTTTCCCCCCTAGTGGTGGTCATCCACTCAGACAATGCAGACAAAAAAAAAAGAAAAAAAAAAAAGGAAATCATTGTATATTAGTGCTACGTTTCAGGTTTGGTTGTGTTATTTAAAACATTTGCATGCAGCAGGGAGTAAAAGTGTTAAAGGAATAGTTCACCAAAAAATGAAATTCATTCATTAGTGACTCACCCTCATGCTGATGAATAATGAGTTGTTTTTTATTCCTCAAAGTGCATCCGGAGACCTGGAAGGAGAGTTCGTAGTCTGTGAAAACTTAATATGAGAGTACCACAGAGCTCATCCACTGCAATCCAAGTGTCCTGAAGGGATGTAGTTCAGTTTTTACTTGAGACAACATCATTTAGGACATTTTACAACCTAAACAGTCCTGTATTGAATTTGCCTTCACACAATGCACACAGTCGTGACTGGACTTGCCTAAATGACATTGTTTTGGGTAAACTCTGGACTGCATCCCTTCAGGACACGTGGATTGCAGTAGACGAGCAGTGTGGAGGAATATTAAATGGTTTTTGTGTAGTTTTATGGACATTTTGTGTTGGGTCCTGTTATTCTGAGAGGTCACGGTGCTCCTGGTCCTTTCTGACACACAGGTGCAGTACAGAAAGGAGGTGGGTCGTGGCACCGCCATCATGGACACACCTGAGATGGAGCGGGTCCGACGCAACCAGGAGAACATCAGCTCTGTGAGAACATACACACACACAGACTGACAAAGGATATTAAAGATGAGCAGCTCAGTTGGGTTCTGCAACTCTGGGTGTGTTTATCTTCAGGTGACAGGACAGCAGCTCACACTCACACAACTGATCTCAGATCCTGTCTGTTGTCCCACCAGGTCAAGTACAAGCAGAGTGCAGTGAAGGCCACCAGTATTGGAGTGACACCAGAGCTGGAGAGAGTCCGACAGAACCAGGAGAACATCAGCTCGGCAAGACACACACACACACACACACATTCTTGTAATGCTATCTTTATGAGGACACTCGTTGACATCATGTATTCCCTAGCCCCTTACCCTAACCTTAACCATCCAAAACAAATGCCTAATCTTAACCTTAAAAGTTTGTGAGGTGACTGAGCCCCTGGTCCTTTCTGACACACAGGTGCAGTACAGAGAGGAGGTGGGTCGTGGCACCCCCATCATGGACACACCTGAGATGGAGCGGGTCCGACGCAACCAGGAGAACATCAGCTCTGTGAGTGCACACGCACACGCACACTGTGTCATATCATTTTATCTGTTTATTGCTTTTATCTACAATGTCAGTTTGAATTTGAGTTGTAACATTTAGACTGACACCTGATCAGGTGAAGCAGGACTCAGGAAATCATTGTATATTAGTGGTACGTTTCAGGTTTGGTTAAAACATTTGCATGCAGCAGGGAGTAAAAGTGTTAAAGGAATAGTTCACCAAAAAATTAGTGACTCACCCTCATGCTGAGAAAATGAGAAAATACTGTCACCAGCCCTAACATCCAATGTCTCCATGTAAAATGTTGTATAAATCAGGCTTTGAATGAAAACCCTCAGTAAAAACCTTCGGAAAAACTAATTTTGAGAAAACAGCCTTTAAAGACTTGTACTGTAAAATTCCATAGATTGTCGATGTAAATCATACTTTTAGGATTGGTTGGGGATACAAAGAAAATGACCATTTTCAGAGAGAGAGAGCTTTACAATGATACCTGATATGAGAGACATGTAGGAGAAATCAACTGACAAAAGACACAAAATGAAGTAAAAATAACCACCTTAATGTTCTACCATTTCTTTTGAATTTTCTTTTGACTTTTCTGAAATAAGACATGTTAAAGTGATAGTTCACCCAAAATTCAAAATTCACTCATTATCTACTCACCCTCATATCAACTAAGAGCTGTGAGAATTTTCAGAGTCCTCCGTTCCTTCTCTGAGTTACGGGGGGGTCCACGCAGCAGTATTTGTCCATATAATGGTTGTCTATGGACACCAGGTTTCTTTGTCCAAAAAGACACACCAAAAAACATTCAAATACCTCCATACTGCTCGTCTGTAATGTCCCTCTTGGACTGAAGCCCCAACATGAGAAATTGTTCGGTCAGTGCAAATCACATGAGATTTGCACTGACACAGGAAGAGCAGTGAACCAAGACACTGGGAGCTTCCGTTACAAATAAGCTTAAATTATTTAATTTTTTTCGGAACAATTTCTCATGTCGGGGCTTCAATACAAGAGGGACATTACAGACGAGCAGTATGGAGGTATTTGGATGTTTTTTGGTGTGTCTTTCTGGACGAAGAAACCTGGTGTCCATTGACAACCATTATATGGACAAATACTGCTGTAACTCAGAGAAGAAACGGAGGACTCTGAAAATTCTCACAGGTCTTAGTCGACATGAGGGTGAGTAGATAATGAGTGAAATTTGAATTTTGGGTGAACTATCCCTTTAAGGAAGAATCTCAAAATTGATCAGTGAAGGAAAAAACAGTGTTTGTGCCTGTAGTGTCTTTGTCTGTAGTGTAAGTCTTAACCTTCAAACAGCTGTTGGAAAAAGTGAAGACCGGCCAAAATGTCCTCACTCTGTTGGTCACTCACTCCTTCCTCTCTCAGGGTGAAGTCATAGTGATGTCATATGTGTGTGTGAACAGGTGAGGTATCAGCGCGGTCTGCAGGAGGTGAGGGGGCGGAGCTGTACCGAGCTGGACACGCCCGAGTACAGACGTGTCAGGAAGACTCAGGACTCGGTTTCCATGGTAGCGGGCCGATGGACGCGGCTCCGAGCCGGGCTGTGGGAGGAGCTAACATGAGTGATGTGGCACCGCGTTTTGGAGGCTGTCGCACCGAGACTAACACCCACCACCAGACAACAGGGAGCACAACGCAGAGAGTGTGTGTGTGTGTGTGTGAGAGAGAGAGAGTGTGTGTGCGTGTGTGCATGTGTGTGTGTGTGTGTGTCCAGCTGTGAGTATTAATAATAAAATATTTTAAAACCTTCCTGTGTGTGTTTTATTTGCTCACTGACCAAAGGCACCCTGACCTGTGTGTGTATGTGTTTGTGTTTGATTTGTGACTAATGTGTGTGTTCACCTTCTGAACTTGTCATGACGGTGATGTTAAATCTGATGTGAGTGTGTGTGTGTGTGTCCTTGCCCTTCTGACAGGCCAAGTACCATGAGGACTTTGAGCGGGCGCGCGGCCGCGGCTGCACACCAGGACTGGACGATCACAGCATGGAGCGCTACCAGAGAGCCAATCAGATGATGGGAGAGGCCGGCTACAGCAAGGGACTCCACTCCCAGTCCATGGACATGGACAGACGACCAGGAGGCATCATTGTAGGTCAGTGACCTGCATTTGAAATGTGTGTGGACGGCGTGGAGCTGCTGCTGCTGCTGCTGCTGCTGGCGTCCCTTTACTGCTGGATGGGAGGCTCACAGGTTCTCTGATCAGGCTGAGTCTGCCTGTTTATTTAATGATGTTGACTGGATCTGAATGAAACTGTCAACACTTTCCTTATACAGTATGTTTCCCAATAAAAGCTTTGAAAGTGAAACTTTGCTGCATATACACATAATACCAAGTTATTATGCTTAATAGTCGATAAAACTGACAGTTTTTGTTCCTCAACAATAATCTTAAAGGGGACATATTATGGAAATATGCTCTTAAACATATAGTTGGGTACGACGCTCAAAATGTGAGAATTGACAAAAAATTAAATAAATCAAATTTGCATAACCCCACCCCTACTTGGTACCAGTAGAAGGGGCGGGACCCAGCAGTGGCTCATTTGCATTTAAAGGGACAGACACTGAAAGCAGCCGTTCTGAACAGGGCTGTTTAGAGAGGATGAAAAGAGCTGTGAGGTTTGATCCTTGGGGGATAATTAGTTAAAGCGTGTCACAGACATGTCTATACTATTTTCATTTGTGGAAAAGAGGCAGAAAATGTCTAGTTATCAACATCTGGATTTTTTAAATGACTTAAAATACATTGTTCCAAATTATTATGCACATAGGGTTTTAATAATAAATATGTTGTATTTTGTTGTATATGGGTATCATTTTACTAAAACCAAATGCTATTTCAGTCAAAAACACCTTTACAGATCAAGTTACATCGATATCACCTTAACAACTGTCTCATCTGTTGAAATAGGTAGGTCAGTGTTTAGTCTCGGCCTGTATTTCCTCTGAAGATGCCACAACTGCTGCCCAGAGGTGCTGGTTTGAAGTGAACTGGCACCTGGCAAACTAAGTGCCAAACCTCTGTGTGAGAGTGATGTCAGTGATAGAATCTAAACAGACAGGAGAAACAGTACAACTGAAAAAATTCATTGAAAAACTAAAAATCTATATTTTACCAAAATCCTATTTGCATAATAATTTGGAAACAAGTGTAAATAGGTGATAAGCAACACATCAAAATATTTCATATGAAAAAGAGAATATTTAAACCAGTATTGGCTCATCAGCTGTTCATGTTCCTGTTCATCTAACATCGATGCTCTGCTGTTTCCTCTTTTCAGACAGAGCTGCTTGATCCATGTTCCAGTTTCATATCATTTCATTTTTTTTATCTGTTTTTCTCTTCTATCTCTTTATTTGACTCAACAATGACAGTGTGTATGTTTAGAGTGACAGCGGGTCAGGTGAAGCAGGACTCAGGAAATCATTGCAGTGTAGTGGTGTGTTTCAGGTTTGGTTGTGGTTGCTTTAATCCTGAACGTCCTGCACCCTGGAAACATAGTCAGTGTTTTTCCAAACGACTCTCCCTTCCTCTCTGAAGACCTGAAGGTGTGGAGGACAGACCCTGGCTCCATATTTGACTTTGACCCTCTGGAGGACAACATCCAGTCCAAGAGCCTGCGCAGGATGTCTGGTACTTCACCTGACTCCCCTCTGTCCACAACAGCGAAAAACAAAACACAATAATATTCAGAGGCTGCACTCTGTCTCTTTCTCTTTCCATCGACTCACTGTGACTTCTCCATCTTTTCCTTCCTCTCCTGACTTTGGGCCTGTTACCTTCCACCTGGTGCCGCCCCCTGGTGGCGGCTGTCCTCTCCTCCCCCAGGCCGGGCCGGCCGGAGGCTGAGCAGGCAGCCCTCCCAGCAGTCTCTGGCCCACAGCCGGCCTCAGTCTGTTAGCTCACTGACCTCTGACCCCTGGGACCGCAGCAGCACTGACACTCCTGGTATAGTTTTCTAAGACAGCAGGCTGAAGGCATGGACAGACACACTGACACGTTTTTTTTTCTTTTTTTGTGTGTGATTGTCCCCATTCTAATTCAGAAGAAAGCAGGGAAAGGATTGCACACTGGAAAAAAAGGAATGTCCACTGAAGAGGTTTTTCTATTGTAGTCATTAAATAACTATAAGTGTTTATCCTAAATCAGGTCTGATCATGCTTTCAAGGTGACATATTATGGAAATATCACTTTTTGAAGGCTCTTTAACATATATTGAGGTGTTTGAGGTGCCTTCTGGACCCCAAAATGTCAGAACTGACAAAGAAAAATCTGTAATTTTCAGGCTCCCTAGATTGAAATCCATGTGGTTTTATGAACTCTTCCCTCAGTTGTCTTCCAGTGATGTAACTAGGATTTTAATTTGCATAACTCCACCCCTACCTGGTACCAGCAGAAGGGGCGGGGCCAGCAGTGTTTCATTTGCATTTAAAGGGACAGGCACCGAAACCAGCCGTTCTGAACAGGGCTGTTTAGAGAGGATGAAAAGAGCTGTGATGTTTGATCCTTGAGGTATTTTGACCGAAGCATGTCACAGACATGTCTTTAAGACACCTGGGAACTATTTTAATTTGTGGAAAGGCGGCAGAATATGTCTCCTTTAATTTATAGCTTCAGATGTCATCCTGTAGTATCTACATTTGTGGCCCTGGCACATGAATGGATCCATTCACCGATTGACTCTGCTTCTAAGCTACAATCAGAGCTCAGGTGTGTGATTTGCCCTTTAGACAGGCTGATTGATTGATTGTGTAAGCCGAATCATTCATTTCGTTTCAAGTTTTGTTTATACCACGGTTGCACTTGTGATATATTTTTTGATGGACCATGAAACATATCACTTCACATCCATTGACCTCTTTAGTGGACATTCTATTTTTTGACCAGCCTTTCCTTGCTTTCTCTTTGT
This sequence comes from Decapterus maruadsi, assembly GCA_030347415.2. Classification (NCBI taxonomy): domain Eukaryota; kingdom Metazoa; phylum Chordata; class Actinopteri; order Carangiformes; family Carangidae; genus Decapterus; species Decapterus maruadsi. Next base: position 20,073,122 of record CM064890.1, on the reverse strand, counting down.
TTTTGTTTTTGACATTGAGGAAGAGCGCTAACACCCTCTTCTTCTTTTCCGTGCCCCCTTTCTAATTCACAAATAAAACCACTCCTTCACCGTCTCTTTGCAGGTTTGAGTGTGAACAGCACCCAGTGTTTTTACGTTGTTTGACTCACAGTGTGTTCCCAGAGCAGACTCCTCCTGGTCTTAGACAGACACTACAGTACAAACTCTCTTCAGACTGTCTTACTCTCTCTGTCTCTCTGTCTGTGTGTGTGTCCCTCTGTCTCTATGTCTCTGTTTGTGTGTCTCTCCCAGCTCCCGTCCTCCCAGGAGCGTACCATCAGGGCGTTCAGATGCAGCAGCAGCAGCAGTATCACGGCTACATGCACCAAACCAGCATGTCCTCTGTCAGATCCGTCACCTCCCCATCCAACTCAGCCACCATGGTAACGCCCCTGACACACACACACACACACACACACACATGAATGAAGCCAGAGCTCTAACTGCCTCTCTCTGCTGTGTGCAGCGTGTCTACCGGGCGCTCTACGACTACGCAGCTCAGGACCACGACGAGGTGTCGTTCAGGGACGGCGACGTCATCATCAACGCTCAGCCCATCGATGAGGGCTGGATGTACGGCACCGTGCAGAGGACCGGCAAGTCCGGCATGCTGCCCGCAAACTACGTGGAGTGTTGCAACTGAAGGAGGGAAGAGGAGGAGGAGGAGGAGGAGGAGGAGGAGGAGGATGAGGGGGGAGCGGTGGGAGAGGGCGGAGGTCGAAGTCAGGAGAGGGAAACATTTAAAGAAAAACCAATCCACCCTTAGCCTGTTGTTGAAAATCAGACGTCGCTGGTGTTCTTTGTATTCAAAGGTTGTTAGTTTGTGTTTGTTTCTTCGATAGAAATGCAGTTAGTTATTGAAAGGCATTCTGGGAAACATGGACCAGAGGGAAGTGGATTTGTTCACCAGAGGATAACTAATACAATACACTGAACATCAGAGGAGGAGAGGGATGGAGGGAGCAGGTGGAGCGATATATCCAGCATGCTGTCCATAAGTTAGCTCACATTTTACAACTAGAGGAGGGAATGACAGAAGAAGGATGCATGAAGAGAGAAGGGTTGAACGATTAGAAACATCTGTCTTTTATTATTTAATTTTTTTTTTACCATAACTGGAGGAAAGAAAAAAAACAAATGAGTGAAGACAAGAGTCCTCGATTATTACAGAGGAAGGAGAGATGTAAAAGGTTAATGAGTGTTGAAATGATTTGACAGTTCAGTCAACTGTCACAATCTGGTGATATTCATTTTTTTTGTCGATAAAACATAAAAAGGCCCAATTAACACGTATTGTCAGTGTATCAAAAACGATTTAAAACGCATCACTGTTGCCATGGGTGACGCGCTCCTTCATCACCATGAGCACATACACACACCACCCTGCGGCTCCTCCTATTTCCTCCTGTTTGTTTGATTCAGCAGGTGTTCAAGGAACGTAGTTCGATTCAAATCTTCTTTTTTATACAGTTACATTTTCATCGGGCTCAGATCTGAGAGCAGAGGAAGGAAGTCAGGAAGTGTTGAGATACAGTAGGACTGATTTGTTGATGATAACAAAGCACCAGAATATCAGTACAGTGGCTACATGAAGCATGAAAATGCACTTTTTGAAAGAAACATGAAACTTCTACTATAGTTAGTTTATACCATGAGGTTTATTTCCAGATCTGGAGGGAAGTCAGATTTGGCCTCTGATCCAAGATCCAAGATGGCCGCCAATGATATTCAAAAATGCTGGAACCAAACACAGTAGAAAAACACTTAAAAGAGTAGTACCTCCATGCTCGTATGTAATGTCCATCTTGTAATGAAGCCCCAAAATGCGAAATTGTCCCGAAAAAAATTAAATCAGTCCATATTTCAATCTTGTTTGCAGCGGAAGCTCCTCTTCTGCCCAAGTCTCGCGAGATTTGCGTCAGCATCTAGTTAATCGCAATGACGTTGACATCATTAAATAATTAGTGAAATTTCATTCTGGGGTGAACTATTCCTTTAAGGTGTCATTTCCCACTAACTTTTGGGTGCCCATTCTGTAAAAGAAATAACGTATTATGATAATGATTATTATTATTGGCACTATTATCATCATTATTAACATCATCATCACTGTCTTAAATAAATTCACTCTCTCTCTATGGCCTCCACATTGACCTAAATACATTTTCTTGAATTCAAATTTATTGGTCTCAAAGGCATCACCAACAGAGTGGGCACCCAAAAGTTAGTGGGAAATGACACCTTAAATGTTTTTCTACTGTGTTTGGTTCCAGCGATAGGCATTTTTGAATATTATTGGTGGCCATCTTGGATTTGACCTTTCCTGGGCCTCAAAGGTCAAATCTGACTTCCCTCCAGATCTGAAAATAAACCTCATGGTACAGTATAAACTAACTATAGTAGAAGTTTCATGTTTCTTTCAAAAAGCGCACAATTCCCCTTGATTTGAGGACTCAACCGCTGTACTGTATCACCAGAAAGATGACAGAGGAGAGAAAAAGGTGCAGAGGAGGAAAAACGACTTGAGATGAGGCAGGAAAACTGGCCAACAATGCAACCAAAGGAAGGAAAGAGGGAGAATGGAGGGTTGAGTACAGGAAATAAAGACAGTAACAATTTAACAGAGACGAGGTTTAAAGGTCTCCCAAGTCTAATCATTTATTTATCCAGAGTTTAACTTCATGTCCAGGTGAGTGTAGTGTAGTCGTTGACTTCTGACAGACAGATCCGTGGCACAGCTTCAGTTTGCAACAGCAGCACTAACCTCTGTGTTTGTGAAGGAACTATAACTAACACACTGTGTCTTTCTGTTTCCTCCTATCTTTTTTTTATTATTATTAACTATGAAATATAAAAATGCATTGTCAGGATCTAACCGTCACCTCCAACGCACAGTAACAGCTGAAGTGGACTGAAATGTGAGCAGACTGTGTGAGTACGTCCAGGCCTCAGGATCCCTGCAGGCCGCGTCCCAGATTATATTTGATACGTGGCTCCTGTTTGTTGTTTTTGGGGAAAAGATCTATTTTACCTGTGTGTATCCAGTAAGTCGTGTTTTTAGGGTCCGTTGTCTTGCTGTGTGAGTTGCATCCCGCTCATGTAAAGAATAAAAACTTCACTCAGCCATGAGATGTTGTTCTAGCTGAAGAGCATTTTGCATTTTGTGTGTTTGATTTCAGAAATTCTAGATGCAATAGAATATAATTTACTGAGTATTCATAATGTTAACTGTGTTGAGTTTGAAAGAGGCATTTGGTGTCATTTTATAAATCCTTTAATTTTCTCGCAATGAGGATTTTTCTTTTTTTGGCTTCTAATGTCACCTTTGTAAAGTTTTTGATTTAGCCAGTGTGTCATTACAGATTATACGTTTATTTTCAATTATATCTCAGTTCTGTTCTATTGCCATATGATTATTGCAGTGTGTTACATATGGGAGAAATAAAAACATGATTTGTCAACAGAACTATGAACTACTACTTCTTTAAAGTGACAAAATCACATAAGAACTGGTTAAAGGGAGAGTTCACACAAAATTCAAATTTTACTCATTATCTACTCACCCTCATGTCGACTAAGAGCTGTGAGAATTCCAAATACCCCCTAGTCTGTAATGTCCCTCTTGTATTGAAGCCCCGACATGAGAAATTGTTCCGAAAAAAAAATTAAATAAGGATTGAGTGCATATAGATGTACAAACTTTTCAGAAGGCCAACATTTCTATATTAAAAGCTTTTTTAATGGTCTTTTTTTTTAGATAGGTACTGAATTATAGGTTTTCATTAAATGTTTCATTCTGTGTGTAATGGATCTACATAATGTATTAGTTTCACTTGTTTAATTGAATCACTAACATAAATAAACATGTCCATGATATTCTAATGTATTGAGATGCACCGTAGGATAAATAAAGTTTTCTTTGCATTTCTTTTGATAGTGTGAGAGATTTAGCAAAGTCAGGGAACAGCTGCTGATGCCACATCAACTCTATCTGTCTTGTACTGCATTTAATAGCAGGGGAAGTGTCAGCTTTGTTTGATAGTGTATAGCTCAACAAAGTCTAGATTGAACCAGGTCACAAGTTTCTCAACCGCCAGTGAGAACAGTTTTTGGGGTAATGGCTGCACAATATTCTGAAATAGAAAAAAGGACCAAACTCTAAACTTCAACAAATCTTGTGCTGGGTTTACTGTGAGCTGCCTTTGTAAAAATGCAAGTCACACTGGGTTTATTCTGACCTCAAAACAAATACAAGTAAAGTCCAAGATTAGTTTAGTGACAGAAAAACATAAAGATGTAGGCTAGACAGTAAGATATTTAGTAATGTGTAAAGATGTTGTGTCGAGGCTCCAGACAGTTTCAGTGTCAGTGATGTAGAGTCATAGGCGTCATTTACGCTGGGGACGCTGGGGACGCTGGGGACATGTCCCCACCACTTTTTGTCAAGAACAATTTTGTCCCCACGCCACCGCAAAATTAACTCAGCCTAACTCGCTCTGAGCTCAATCCTCCACACTTGCATGACGCCATGGAGTTAAATAGTTCATTAATGTGCATCGTCCTCCTCGGCAAATAAACAAGAAACGAAATGAATTGAGAAGACTGACTCATGAGATGAAGAAGTGACCACTTAGGACAATCACGCTGTACTAAGAGTTGGTTTGGTTGGAGTTGGAGTTGAACCTCCAACCTCTGAGTCCAAAGACATGAACTTCTCCAGTTGACCACCGTCCAACCTGAGAGGCTTACCTGGGAATTTCTACTGTTTGTCACCTTTGCTGTGTTAGCTTTCTGCTGCTGTGCTGAGGCCGTACCCGTCACTACAAGTCCCTCGTCCTCACCTCCAGCTCTAGTGGTGGCCTAGAGGAGAAATGTCTGACTGGGGAGCAGAGAGTCGTGTGTTCAAGCCCCCGTGCTGACGCAGTGCTTTGCTTTCTGCTGCTGTGCTGAGGCCGTACCCGTCACTACAAGTCCCTCGTCCTCACCTCCAGCTCTAGTGGTGGCCTAGAGGAGAAATGTCTGACTGGGGAGCAGAGGGTCGTGTGTTCAAGCCCCCGTGCTGACGCAGTGCTTTGCTTTCTGCTGCTGTGCTGAGGCCGTACCCGTCACTACAAGTCCCTCGTCCTCACCTCCAGCTCTAGTGGTGGCCTAGAGGAGAAATGTCTGACTGGGGAGCAGAGGGTCGTGTGTTCAAGCCCCGGTGCTGACGCAGTGCTTTGCTTTCTGCTGCTGTGCTGAGGCCGTACCCGTCACTTGTCCCTCGTCCTCACCTCCAGCTCTAGTGGTGGCCTAGAGGAGAAATGTCTGACTGGGGAGCAGAGGGTCGTGTGTTCAAGCCCCGGTGCTGACGCAGTGCTTTGCTTTCTGCTGCTGTGCTGAGGCCGTACCCGTCACTACAAGTCCCTCGTCCTCACCTCCAGCTCTAGTGGTGGCCTAGAGGAGAAATGTCTGACTGGGGAGGAGTGGGTCGTGTGTTCAAGCCCCGGTGCTGACGTAGTGCTTTTCTCTGCTGGCTTTCCTTTCAATGTGAAACTCAAATACACCAGGAGCAAGTGGCTCAGACAGCTCGGCTGGGTAGTCGAGAGGTTTACACCACTGGTGTTGGAGTTGAAGGTTGTGAGTTCAAGGACCGTACCGTGCGGTGATAATACATAGGCGCATGGAGGAGTCGGGACGCCAGGGAAGTGCGGGAGTAACTCCCCCGCACGATAGCTTTAGTTGATAGTAGTAGATAGTGATAGTAAGTAGAAACCTTCAACTCCGATAGGTAGAGTATAGCATTAGTAAGATGGCAGATAGCATGGTAGCCATGGTAACAGCCCTAGGGTAAGATGGAGGGAGGTAGAAGGCACGGTTAGGCCTTAGATCCCACAGCCTTCAACTCCAACACCAGTTCCTCTCAACTATCTTTTTTAGTATAATAGTAATCATCAAAACTGTAATTACAGTGTGTGTGTGTGTGTGTATATATATATACATGTATGTATATATAAATATATGTATATATATACATGTATGTATATATATACATATATGTATATATATATGTATATACATATACATGTATATACGTATACATATATATACATATACATATATATATGTATATATCTATACATATATATACACATATATATACACACATATATATATGTATATATACATATATATATACACATATACACATATATACATATATATACACATATATACATACACACATATACTATAATTACAATCTTGATGATTACTATTATACTTTAAAAGAAAAAGATAGTTGAGAGGAACTGGTGTTGGAGTTGACTGGTTGTGGGGTCAAGGCCTAACCGTGCCTTCTACCTCCCTCCATCTTACCCTAGGGCTGTTACCATGGCTACCATGCTATCTGCCATCTTACTAATGCTATACTCTACCTATCGGAGTTGAAGGTTTCTACTTACTATCACTATCTACTACTATCAACTAAAGCTATCGTGCCTCCCGCACTTCCCAGGCGTCCCGACTCCTCCATGCGCCTATGTATTATCACCGCACGGTACGGTCCTTGAACTCACAACCTTCAACTCCAACACCAGTGGTGTAAACCTCTCGACTACCCAGCCGAGCTGTCTGAGTCACTTGCTCCTGGTGTATTTGAGTTTCACATTGAAAGGAAAGCCAGCAGAGAAAAGTACTGCGTCAGCACCGGGGCTTGAACACACGACCCACTGCTCCCCAGTCAGACATTTATCCTCTAGGCCACCACTAGAGCTGGAGGTGCGGACGAGGGACTTGTAGTGACGGGTACGGCCTCAGCACAGCAGCAGAAAGCAAAGCACTGCGTCAGCACCGGGGCTTGAACACACGACCCTCTGCTCCCCAGTCAGACATTTCTCCTCTAGGCCACCACTAGAGCCCCGGTGCTGATGCAGTCACTTTTCGGCAAGGCTTTGCCAGAAAGTGACTGCCCCCTGTATTTCAGGAATGCAAAGAGCAATATTCACAAAAAATTCTGGAGTTATACTAGAGGGTGCCAGGTGCATGTACAGTGAATTTGGTAAATGTCACCCTCTGCATCCCTTAGTAACAGGGGCAGTCACTTTTCGGCAAGGCTTTGCCAGAAAGTGACTGCCCCCTGTATTTCAGGAATGCAAAGAGCAATATTCACAAAAAAGTTCTGGAGTTATACTAGAGGGTGCCAGGTGCATGTACAGTGAATTTGGTAAATGTCACCCTCTGCATCCCTTAGTAACAGGGGCAGTCACTTTCTGGCAAAGCCTTGCTGAAAAGTGACTGCCCCCTGTATTTCAGGAATGCAAAGAGCAATATTCACAAAAAGTTCTGGAGTTATACTAGAGGGTGCCAGGTGCATGTACAGTGAATTTGGTAAATGTCACCCTCTGCATCCCTTAGTAACAGGGGCAGTCACTTTCTGGCAAAGCCTTGCCGAAAGTGACTGCTTGTTCTCAGCCGCATGTTGAGAAAAGAAAAGGGACGCTTTAAAGAATTAGATCTTCTACATCCGAAATCAAACAGTGAAACAGAAACTACAACTTTAATGTGTTTCCATCAGAATGTTGGGAGGTCAACTGTACCCTGTAAACAACTCATTTCACATTTAATGTTGACAGTTAAAAGCTAAAATGCTACACAATTACAACATGTACATTCAGTGTGACTCCTCAGTGTCATTCCTGCAGAAGCTGAGTGTGGACTTTAGACTCACTGAGTCAACATTAGGATTAAAACCCATTATCTCAAGAAAACAAGGTCTGTGCTTGTTCTTCTCCCTTGATCAAGACAAGAAGAAACCAACTGCTGCCTCAGGATCATGCTCATAATTGAATAATCTGCACGTGTCATCTGTTGATGACACATACGATCAGAAGTTGCTCATCATTTTGTGTTGAGCTTCCATCTGACAGCTCATCACTCATCATACAACGGAACATAAACTTGTTATCTTAAGATAATGAGATTAGAATAATCAGCAGCCTACCTCAGCTTCTGTACATCTCCTTTTACAGCAGTGACAAACAGTAACAAGCAGGAATAGCAACAGTAAAGCAGGGTTTGGCTCATTCACATCAAGTAAAGGGGAGGATAAAATAAAAATAAAAATAATACCTCAATGAAAATTCAAACAGGTATGTGGTAAAAAAAAAAAAAAAAAAAAGAGTTATGAGAACAGAAGGTTTCCACTGACCTGATTAAAAAAAAAAAAGCCCACAAAACTTCCTCTCTTGGTTTAGGTGGTAACATTAAAAACAACAGCATGTCATTCATTCACCACATGACAACATGAACACAAGGACACATTTTGTACATCAGTCTTCTTTCCACACGGTCTCCAGTCGATGGATGGAAACTTTCCTCCTTCCTCTACACTATACTGTATGTACACGACAAACCACAAAGGAAACAGGTGGACTTGTCAATCCAAAACATTTCTAAACATCTGATTGGCTCATTTCTTAATTTAAAAGATAAAGAGATGTGTTGGTCTCATTCAACCTGAAAGACATTCAGCATGTATAACCAATATGAAAATATAGGCTCATCCACTGTAATGTAGCTGTAAGCACAACTAGATGTTTACTACAGTATTTGTTTATAGCTCTAACACCCACAGACAGAAGCTGCTGTATAAACAGACACAGCTATAATAATATACATGTCTACCTTCATTTGAGTAAATACTTAAACATCCTTGCTGTTGCTTACAACTACATCATAGTGTTACAGCATGTTTAAATACTCATTATACACGCTTAACACTTTCACTTGTAATATGACACTGTAACAAAGAAATTAAAAAATATTATTTTTCTTTTTCTGAATGAATTGCTGCAGAGCCTCCACACCACCAGCTGGGGGCGCTGCTGTACCTGATGGAGCAGCACTGCTCCTTTCCTTCTAAATCTAAACTTCTTGTTACAAGGAAAAACATTTTAAATCTCTGTGAAGAGTTCATTGCTTGTTCTCCTGGGTCAAGGAAGGAAGGAAGGAAGGAAGGAAGGAAGGAAGGAAGGAAGGGGAAAAGGATGGAAAGATAGAAGGAGGGAGGGAACAGATTGGATCAAATAGGAAGGAAGAAGGATGGAGAGAGGGAAGGAAGGGGGGGGGGTTGTGGAAAGAAGGAAGGGACAAAGGAAGGAATGATAGAAGGAGGGGGGGCCGATTGGGTCAAAAAGAAAGGAGGAAGGAAGGGAGGGAGGGAGGGGAAAAGGATTGAGGAAAGAAGGAAGGGAAAAAGGAAGGAAGAAGAGGGAAGAAAGAAGGAAGGGAGGGGGGAAGGATTGTGGAAAGAAGAAAGGGAAATTGGAGGGAGGAAACAGATTTGTTCAAGAAAGGAAAAAGAAAGAAGGAAGAAGTGAGGAAAGAAGGAAAGGGAAATGGAAGGAGAGAAAGATGGAGGGAGGGAACAGATCAGGTCAATTGGATCAAAAGAGGAAGGATGAAGTAAGGACACAGGGAAACGAAGGAAGGAAGGAAGCAAGGAAGGAAGGGGAAAAGGATTGTGGAAAGGAGGAAGGGGAAAAGGATTGTGGAAAGGAGGAAGGGGAAAAGGATTGTGGAAAGGAGGAAGGGAAAAAGGAAGGAAAGGATGGAGGAAGGGAACAGGAGTGTTAAAAAAAAGTCCAGATTGTATTTCCATTGTGCTCCTATTTTCAGTCTCAATAAACTAAATCATGCACAAACTAACGAGGGAAGGACACAGAGGAAGGATAAAGTGGACAACCGATTGTTATGTGCTTGTTGTGCCTCTTGCTGAGCCACTGACGTCTGGATCCTGGAGCAGCTCAGATGGGGTCAGTCCATGGTGAACTGCTGTGAGGAACATTGTGTGTTTCTGTTTGGTTTCCACGGCATCTCCACCTGTCAAACGAGTTCATGCAGTCACTTAAAAGAGACGTCCGCTTCGTGATTCCGGCAGATTCGGCTGCAGACTGAGCAGAATGTGATGAGTCAGTGTTTCCTGAACAAATTAAAGTTAAAAAAAAAACTCAATTAAATACAGTAGTGTCAGCAGCCTGAATCAAAGAGGCCACAGCTTCAGTTTGCAGTGCCTGAGTGTCGCTGCCCTCTAGCGTACAGGTGCGTGTAGTGCAGCACCCAGACCCAGGTACTCCAGGTTCTCCGCCGCCGGGAGAAACACACCGTTACTGGCTAGAGACGTGTTGGTGGTGGTGGTGGTGGCCTGGGGCAGGAAGTCCGCCTGGTAGTCCGGGTTGTCCAGACTGTCACTGGTGGGCAGGGGAAGTGAGTTCTGGGCGGTGTTCAGGTATTCTGGTCCCTCTGGAGCTCTTGAAGTCTTCAGATCCCCCTGAGGGAAGGGCAGCGAGGCGGCACCCCAGCTCAGACTCAGGTCCTCGTAGTTGGGATTCAAAACCTCGGACAGTCTGCTGCTGTGGCTGGTTTCACTCATGCTCTGGTTCATGTATTCTGGAAGACAAGAAAAACATACTTCCTGATTTGATCATTCAGTCACTGCCTGAACATTAATTTCAATTTCCTTTCCTAGACTTTTATTTACAGTTCATGGGCCTCATTCACCAATAAAATTATTTTCTTAAAGTTGTGAAGAAATTTTTGGTTTGCCGACAGCGTCATTCAGGTTGCCTGACTGCACCTGAATGCAACATCAGTCCATCCTTCCTCACACTACACAGTGGTGACAGTTTTAAAGGAATAGTAGCAACGCCAGCCCATAATAGCCCTGCCCAGAGATTTACAACATACAGTAGTCGTGAATGGACCCAAAGAAACGGCCTATTTTCGTGGCCTAAAAGAGATTTTACCTGAAAAAAATACACAGTTCCATTGTTGGCTATAATATAGAGGTCCATATTCCATTCACAACAATGTATGTTGTAAATCTCTGGGCAGGGCTATGGGCTGGCGTTGCTGACGGGAGGAGTGCAGAGAGTCTTCTACTGCAATTAGAGTACTTAGGGGATATTTATATCATACAACCCCACTTTAAAAAATGCTACTATCCCTTTAACAGGTGCTACCTGGAAAACTTTCTCTCCGAGCCGACAGCTTGGTTCGGTGCGTCGCCTACTGTATTTGTAAAGACTCGTAACAACTCATTCTAAGGTAGGAGAAAGCTTTCATTTGTATGCGGGTGTGATTCCACTTCAGTGAAATATGTATTTATGAAAGACATATTTGATTTTTGCTAATAAAAAGCCAAATAAGTTACATACTGGGGCTTTAAGAGCAGTTTGTGAATGAGGGCCATTGTTTTTTATCATGATGGTGAATTTGAACGAAGTATGGTGAACAGACGTGTACCATGGCTGGTGAACTCCTCTCTGTCCAGCGAGTTGTGAGTTGGGTCGGTGATGTATCGGTGAGCGATGCTGTTCTCTCTGACTGGATAACCATTCTGAAAGGAACATGATGGAAACATACAGTAACACAAGGAGTGCAGTACTCACCTGCCAATCCCCCACTACCCAGGTGTGGGTGGTGGTGGTGGGGGCAAGCAAACCAATTTGACAGAATAGCCTTTTTAATTGTATCAATGCACATTTATGAAGGATTCCAAAGGCAAATATGCCATTTCAAAGCTGTACACCATCTTCCTGTGTAATATTTCACAATAAAAGCTCAATTAAGAAATTAATGTGTCGAACGCATTGATCTTCTTCAGACTTCAGACTGTACAGTATGTGAAATGTGTGTGTGTGTGTTTACCGTGGCACTGCAGGGGTGGCTGTCATGGTTACTCAGTCCTTTATAAGGTAGCAGGTATTCTTCAAAGTCGACCATGCCGTCAGTGTCGTCTGAGCTCAGCAGGCGAGAGTAGAACCTGCTGTCTGACGGACTGGGGAGGTCGCCCTGAGAGATCAGAGCACATTCTGGTCAGCCAACTTGTAGGTAGAAAAAACAACACCTTTTTTTTGCTCAGAGTTCTTCTGGTGCAGTTCAAGTGTTTTACTGTTGCCTTAGATAGGTTCACAAATTCACAAAAAAGCCACAAATGTATCTGTGGTAACGGCACCAGTTTGGTTGGAAATATAAGAACATTTTCTGTCAGATATAAATAGTTCTCATGAATTCACTTCTATTACTGATAGAAATGATGGACAAGACAGACAGCTTTAGCGTTGTAGCACTGGAGAGCGGACTTGGTCTTGTCTCGGAGTCAACTGCATTTTTACTCAGTGCTGTCTCGGTCTCGGTCGAGCTGGACTCTGGATTTTTTTCTCAAGACCAGTCAAGACCACAGCTGTAGTGACATGTCTTTTTTTAAAACCGCAAATATCTCTCCATCTATTAAGTTGATTATGTTCATTTTGTCTTCTTATAAATATTAGTCTATATTAGAAATATAGACTAATGTCTCTCCATCTCTTGCTCATTTTGGTTTCTGTAATTCAATAACTTTAAGTTAATCAAATTGTTCTCCTAAAGTATCTGCTTGTGTAACCTTCTGAAAACTTGGTTGCATCAGTGTACAAAGTGAGAGACTTCAGCAGGTTCTGTGCAGTGTTCTTCTGTTCAATTCAAACTCTGTTTCAATTATCTAAATTTGGTAAGCACTTTATACAACATTATCTTTTCATTTTTAGCTGAGGAATAATGTCAAGCCACATGATTATTATGAGTACTGGTCGAACTTGAGAATGGCCACGCATTGGTTTGGTCTTGGTCTTGACTCAGTCTCAGGTTAGGTGATCTTGACTACAATACTAAGCTTTAAAGGGATATGCCAACATTTTTTTTTCGTGTCTTGCCTCAGTCCCGAGTCCATGACCAGCAGATAGACACCATCCTTTCGACTGTGTGTGCAGTAACGAGGGAGATAGAGCCGTATCGCCCATAATTAGCTTAGCTCAGACACTGGAAGTGTATGGGTAGTGTTAGCCTGCCTCCAAGTCATCAGAGAAACTCTTCAACAACTCTAAACGGGTCGATCTTCGTCTCAGAGCTGACAAAACTAAATGAAAGTAACTGGAAGTGCGTTGGTATTTAGACAAACTAACGACACACTGCTGATCTAAACGGCTACTTTCTCGCCTAAACATGTTTGAAATGTTGATAAAGTGATATATTTACAGAGTTTAGAGCTAAAATGAAATCAGCTTCTGACTGTTGATTTCAGCTCTGGTAGGATGCAGGCTAACACTACCCATACACTTCCAGGGTTTGAGCTAAGCTAATTACGGGGGACGTATCTCCCTTGTTACTGCACGCACAGATAGTGTCTATCTGCTCGTCATGTCATGTCAAAAAAATGTTGGCATATCCCTTTAATAAACACTTGTTTACCTGTATGACCAGGTATCTGGATGGGTCTCTGGCCATTTTAGTGAACTCTCCTATCAGCTCTCTGAACCGGGGACGACTGGATGGCTCGATCATCCAACCTGAACAGAGGGAGAGAGAGAATGTGAATTATTATTGCTGTACTATTTTCATCAATGTTTATCACATTTTCACGCAATGACTTGTAATAATTTTACTGTAATTCTCTTACATTTGACCATGATCATGTAGACGTCGATAGTGCAGATGGGGGGCTGAGGCAGCCGGTCTCCTCTCTCCAGCACCGAGGAGATCTCACTGGCCGGGATGCCGTCGTACGGTTTGGAGCCGAACGTCATCAGCTCCCAGACAGTCACACCTGGAGACAGACACACACACACACACACACACACCAGCTGCTGTTAAAACTGAGTCAGGCTGGTGGAAGTATGTCAACATAAGTCCAAGACAAAACCATTCAGAAGACAGTCATCTTTTAGACACCTTTCAAAACAAAGACTTCATCTTGTGGTGTTCTGGTACTGGACCATAACCCAGTATTTACAAATGAAATATTGTGCAATAACATATAAACATTTAGTGATAGCAGATATGTGTCTACTTCACTTAATGATTGTTATTATTCTCTGTTTTTGCACAGACTCTCCCTACACCCATGACTCTTTTTTCCTTTGTAGAGAAAACCTGATGTGATTGAGGCAGTTATTAAATTGAAAGGAAATCTGCCTGATTTGCAAAACCCCAACAAAGTGAATCTGAATGTCAGATGATTGGATCAGTTACAGATGGCAGTCATAGTTCATCTGTCTCAGTTATTTTTTTAGACAATAGTCTACAGTGTGTACACACTGTTGTCCATAAAGTTGGAATCATTTTGTTTTCAGACATTACTCTTTTTTATTCATGTTTATACACATTAGTAATCACCTCAGTCCCAGTTACCAGGTGACACCTGTTAATTTTGTTAAGTTAAGTTGTTGCCTTTATTTGTCGGTGCAAGCTATTTTTAGAACGGCGGAGCAGAGCCATGAGCTGCTCAGAGCTACGCTACGGAGGCTCATGGGATTTCTTGGTTTTCCTCATCAAACTCATCAAATACACAATCAACGTTCCATTATGATCTCGTAGCGTGGTGAGTGTGCAGGTCACAACTTGTCCACCAGAGTGTTTTGGAGTTGTTAGATTGTGTATTTGTATCTGTTCTAAAAACAGCTTGCACTGACAATTAAAGGTTAATGAACCTACTTCTAAAACTATAGGGATTATGGCAATGGACCGCTTGCCAAAATGTTGAAATATCCCTTTAATACTGAATACACAATTAGCAAAGTGGTCTAATTTTCACAGTGATATGTTTGGAGGAGATTAATCAATAAAGTTTTCAGAAGATATACACTTTATTTACCAAGAATAAATCCCATTGTCACGATCATTTCATGAGAAGAGATTTAAAAAAAAATAATAATAATAATTTCAACTTTATGGGCAACAGGAGCTCAGTTAAACCCGCCCCATGTGTATAAAGTCTTTACCCTATACTGCATGTCATTCCCCCGCTCTCTGCCTCCCATTTCCTGTCACTCTCTGAACTGGCCTATCTGATAAAGGCATGAAAAGCCAAAAAAATACACTTGAAGAAAAAAAAAAACTTTATGGGCAACAGTGTATATGTAGCTGAGACAGATGAAGTCCAACATGTCTTTACCTGGAGACTTTAGCTTTAGGCAGATGTGAGACACAACACACAGACTCAGTTATTGCCACCAGGGGGCAACAAGACCACTGACTCACCGTAGCTCCACACGTCACTCTGATGTGTGTAAGTCCACTGGAGGATCGACTCCAAGGCCATCCACTTAATGGGAACCTACAGAGAGCACAAACACCTCACTGTGTGGTGGACAGAGATAAGACAAACCTAGATGTCTAGAAGAAGACTAAACCAGATGGAGAGGTGGGCACTGCTTCAACAGCTTCTTCTCTGAGTCCAGGATGTGATCACCCTACAGTTCCAGCAAACGTCCATCAATCTGAACCCCACAATAAAGTTTTGGTAGAACACACAGACACACACACACACACACCTTCCCTCCGTCGGCGTGGTACTCCTTCTCGTCAGCAGTCAGCAGCTTGGCCAGGCCAAAGTCTGTGATCTTCACGTGGTTGGGAGTTTTCACCAGGACGTTCCTCGCCGCCAGGTCTCGATGCACCAGGTGACGATCCTCCAGGTAGCTCATCCCCTGCACACACACGTACACACACACATTTTAGGCATGGATAATACTGTAACACATGTCTTGTTTATGTTTTTATTGATCGATCCATCTCTGCACCAGCCACCGCCTGCATCGCCCCCGCTCCCGCCCTTTCCCCTGCTGGTAGACCGGCCTGCCCTCCCTTCCCATTTATTTATTTATTTATTTATTAGCATGTGAGAAAAATGTATAAAACAGCTTGATAAAAGAGTAGAACAACAAAAATTATACAATATATAGAATAGATACAACAAATGTGCAGGAGAAACCAAAAAGGGCTTGTCAAGTGGTTCTCCTAGAGAAGAGGATTCAACATAAAACATGAGATTTACAATAAGAACATCATGAAACAATTAAGAAAAGTGATGATATGTAGTGATATAGTTATGGATTGTTCAGCTTGGCCAATAAACAATGAATTATTTGTTTGAAGAAATGTATGGTTGTGTAGTTTCTAATGTGACCTGGTAATGTGTTCCACTTTAACAGTGTTTAGCTCCAGTCTTGATGTGAGAAGTCACAGAAACATTAAAAAAGTTCAAAGCCTGGCTCCTCCCTCTCCTCCACACAGCCATCACTCACTGAGGGAGGGGTCGATGTTGTAGATGTCCTGACAGCGCATGTGTGTGTGTGTGTGTGTATGTGGGGGGGGGGTTCTGAACATAATCCACCCTCAGACACACAGAGCTCATGACCTTGTTGTTTGAGATTTTCCCAGCACTTAAAGATCCAAATTAGATTTAAAACAGAGTTGAACAGATTAACACTCTCTCAACACACACACACACACACGTTGACTGCTGTTTTCAGGCTAATAGGCCTCAGCAGGCTTTAGAGGGAGCTGCAGACAGAGCCGGAGCCTCAGGTGGAGACGAAGACGAAGATTTTCCTCTAAACTCGTACATGAGCAGAGCGACCGCTGCTTTGTTTTAGATTTACTCTGATTAGATGGTTGCCACTCAGATTCTGGGAGAGAGGCTTAAAGGTATAATGCGTAGGAATTCCCCCATCTAGCGGTGCAGTTGCATATCGGAACATATTCTTGATGTTGCATTCACATGAAATCGGGCAGACGTCAGACAGACAACAGACAAAGATAAACAAACGTCTACGTAAACATGGTCCACCAGCACGAGGCAAAACAATACAGGCGTAACAATATGTTGTCAATATATGTTGTTTTACATCTTTCTCTGTTGTGATCTGGTTGGTTTGCCGATTGTTTGCACCTGAATGCAACATCAGTGCCTCCGTTCTTCCTCACACTACACAGTGGTGACAGTTTTAACAGGCGCCACCTGGAAAAGAACAGCTCCACTGAGTTTCCGGTTTGCTCAACGTAAAAAATGGCGGCAACGTGGCCGTCTGCCTGACTATGTATCTGTAACGACTTGTAACAACTCATTCTAAGGTAGGAGAAAGCTTTCATTTGTATGCAGGTGTGATTCCACATCAGTGAAATATGTATTTATGAAAGACATGTTTGATTTTTGCTGATAAAAAGCCAGATAACTTACAAACTGGGGCTTAAAAAAAAAAAAAAAAAAAAAAGATCTCAGCTCACCTTGGCGATCTGGACACACCAGTTGAGCAGCCACTGGGCCCCGATGTGGTCCCTGTGGTGTCGGACGTAGTCCAGCAGGCAGCCGTACGGCATCAGCTGAGTGACCAGCTGGACCGAGGACGTCAGGCAGATTCCCAGCAGGCGACACACGTGAGGGTGATCCACGCTCGCCATTACATAAGCCTCCTATCCACACACACACACACACACACACACACAAATATATTAGTATCTGAAGCATCCGCAAAATTTCACTGAAGGATGCCCTGCTTGTCTCGGCTCTTGTAATTTAATTCTTTCAACCCCTTGAATTTCACTCAATTTAATAACTTGACCTTTCAAGTGACTTGATTTAAGTCTTTTCTACTTTAAAATGGGAATTTATCCATAAATCTCCAAATATCCAAACTGAATTAGGTGGAGGGTGGAGGCATGTGAGAGTGGGGGATTTGATATAATGTAAAAATATAAAAGGCAACAAATACTAAAGTAATAGTTATATTGAGCACAAATCAGTGAAGAAGCAACAGAAATAGAGCGATGGCTCAGGTCCGGGGTATTTGTGGCAAATTTAGGCAAATCTAAGCAACAAACAGGAAAATGGGAAGAGAAGACAGTTGACATTATAATGTTCATTTTGCACCAATTGAGGATTGAACCCACAACTTCTGGAACCAAAGCTCTTTGTCTGTCGCTCTGAGATATTTGGCAAGTGGCAGTTCAATACTGTGGGTGAATCCATAAGTGAATAATTGATGTTTAAATATGCCATTCTTGCACTGACTCCAATTGTTAACATGAGAGAAAAATTCAATAATTTGCAGGTATATGTTTACAGTAGCGTTTACACTCAAGCATTTTGATGCACTGTAGAAGAAGAAGAAGAAGAAGAAGAATAAGAAGAAGAAGAAGAAGAAGAAAGAATTCCTAGGAATACAATAGTGTCCTGGCAGCTTACTGTAGCAGCCTGAAGAAGGGAAAACCTTAGGAAGAAAACCAAAAAGAAGAGTCTCACATCTAGGATTTCTTGGTTGGCTTTAGGTGATGTGGCCTCTCTGAGAACTTTGATGGCGACTGGGATTTTCACGTTCTCTCCTTCAGGGATCCACAGGCCCTAAACACACACACACACACAAAATTACACAGACCTGAATCTTCACCTTCTTTCTTTCCCAAACAGCTCCAAACAGCAGTCGCTGATGTTAGTTTTACCTTGAAGACGGTCCCAAAGGCCCCGGAGCCCAGCACCCTGATCTTCTTAAACTCCGTCTCCTTTAGGATCCTCAGCAGCGCCTGGTTTGGAGCTTCACCGCTGGGAGTCAACGGCTCCACCAGCTGAGACCATACACAACCAACAGACATCAATACACTGTATCATCTTACTTATTAAATATTGGTCACAGTGATTGTAATGGAAATGAACACCGGCCTCTCCCACCTCTCTCTCCTGCAGCAGTCGCCGCGTCGTCCTCTTCCTCCTGATTCGTTGTCGCCGTAGCAACACAAAGATGACCAAAGACACGATTACGGCGACCAGGAGCCCTCCAACCACGCCCGCCGCCAGCGTGGAGTGGGTGGCAGCGCTGTGAGACCACACAGAGCACAGGATGGTTGTGTTTTAGATGAGAATGAGATATACAACGGAATAACCTGTAGAAGTTGTCTCACATTATCGTCTATCAATAGGCTATATGCCGCGCTGGCTGAAATCCATGAAGTACTGTAGTGGTACTTCCTGGTTGGTACTTTCTGAATTTCAGCCAACCAGGTGTGTCTGATTTTTTTTTTTTTTTAGTGAGACACACCGGGATTAATCAGTTTGCCAATCATGTAAGACAGGAAATAAAGGAGCTGGCAGAAATTAGTACCAATCAAGAAGTACCACTACTTCCTGGACTTCAGCCAGCTCGGCATGTAGCCTATTATTCGTTCAAGTTTGTCAATGACATTGAATTCAGAATTCGTATTTACAGGTGCATCTCAATAAATTAGAATATCGTGGAAAAGTCCTTTTCCAGTATTTCACATCAGATAGTCCCATTGAGTGCATATAGATGGACATACTTTTCAGAAGTACAATATTTCCATAAATGCTTTTTTAAGTTGGTCTTGGAATATTCAATTGTTTTGAGATTTTGAATATTTGGTCTTCATTAAATGTAAGACATAATAATTACAATGAAAAGAAATTAAATAAATAAAGACATGATATGTTAAATTATGTCTGTAATGGATAAATATAATGTATAAGTTTCACTTCTGAATTCAATTAATGACAATAAACTTTTCCATAATATTCTAATTTATTGAGATGAACCTGTACTTCCACTGAAATTCAACACAAATTGCACAATTCAAATTGAACAAGAGTTCAGATTGACACCAATTAAATCGAACGTTCTATGGCAAGAACTCCTTTGGATCTAATCCCATTCACTGTCATTCAAATTTGGCAAATTGCGGGATGTTAATGAAACAAAGTGAAGTACAGTGGAAGGTTTTTGTTGGCAGCTTAGGACAAAATTGAATACATTCGTTTTATTTCATTACACAAATTTAAAATAAATTAAAACTCATTGGTGGAGCTCTGGAGAAACGTTCCACAACAACACTGTTATCACTCTGCTGAATCAAGACAAACTGTCCAGTAGTTTTACCCTGTGCATCCAGACAGACCAGGACCTGAACACCTGAAGACAGAGAGAACAGAGGACCTTCAACTCATCAGTCACCGTAACAGCGTAATCAGTCTGAGTGATGATGTAGTAACGTGTGTCTCACCCCTGGGTGCAGTTCTGGTGGCAGGACTGACACTGGCCTTTGTCGTCGGGATACTTCCAGATCACAGTGTCTTTGCCTCCTGGAACACCGTGGGGGCAGCGCAGCACGCAGTGGGGGCCGTCTTTAAAATGGGCACACTGGGAGCACTGGTCTGGACCCTGCAAGTGGGAGAGTGAAAATATCTGTCCAGTTGTTTTTTCTTGAAAATGGTCCAAAACATTAAGGAAAAACAAGCAATATGTACAATATGAGATTAAATATTCCATTATTTAACATGCTAACATTCAACATTTTGACAAATTGTCCCATTGACATTATCCCTAAAGTTTTAAGAGTAGGTTTGTTGCTATTTTTTAGAACGGTGGAGCAGAGCCACGAACTGCCCAGAGCTACGCTACACAGGCTAATGGGATTTATTGGTTTCCCTCATCAAACTCATCAAATACGCAATCAAACAACTCCAAAACGCTCTGGTGGACAAGTTGTGACCTGCACATTCACCACACTATAACGGAGCATTATGAGATGGAGTTGTTTTCAAGGCAAATGCAATGAAAATCTGCCTCCGACGTGAACGCGCATCAGCAGTTTTGCACGAATTTACCACAAAAAAACTCTGTCTGGTAATGTTGTGTTATTATCTCATAGCGTGGTGAATGTGAATTTGTAATTTGTAATTTGTGTATTTGATGAGTTTGATGAGGGAAACCAAGAAATCCCATTAGCCTCAGTAGCGTAGCTCAGAGCAGCTCACGGCTCTGCTCCGCTGTTCTAAAAAATAGCTTGCACCGACAATTAAAGGTAACAAACCTACTGCTGGGTATAGGGATTATGGCAATGGGCCAATTTGCCAAAATGTTGAACTATCCCTTTAACATTTTTGCCACATTAAAATCTGTTAAACTTTCATTTCATGGCACATCAACAGTTTCTTCTTGTCATGTTCATCTATGTTTTTGTATTATTCATCATTTTATTCACAAGGATTTATGTGTGCTCATGACTGATCAGATACAGGTGTGTGTGTGTGTTTGTGTGTGTGTGATGCACAGCAGCAAGACTGACCGGTCCATGGCAGGTGGGGGTCCCAGTCTTCAGCAGACACTCTGGGTGACACTCGACACAGCTGCTGTTCACCTCCACCTCTCTGGGTTCACTGCAGAAAAACACAGGAAGAGAGGGATCAGGAGTCTGGATGGAAGCCCACAGAGGACAAATGGACTTCACCTTCACTATAACCAGACTGAGGAACTGTTCTGAGGTATTTGCAGTTGACCAGAAATGTCTGCTTCATCCTCACAGCAAGTACACATTTTGTTGTTATCCAGTAAATGCAGCCAACCACCAGTGTGTAACATGGTGTCATGTTTTCTGTTCACTTCCTGTGTCTCATTTTTCCATTTCCCTCCATTGTTGTGTGACCGTGGACCACACCCTGAATGTATTACACCTGTGTCCAGTTGTCTTTCCCTGCTAGTGGATGTAGTTTGCTCACTTCCTGTCCTTGTGCCAGCTCATCTTGGTTCTCAGTAGCACACTTCTCTGTATTTGATGTCGTGCATGTACAGCCAGTTGCTGTGTTGACCTTAGCTTTTGACTTTTGGATTTGTTTGCCTGGCTTGTGTACCAACCTAGCCTGACGTAAAAAGCCAGCCTCTGGTCTCTCTCTGAGTTGTACGTTGAGAGTCCTACTCTTTAAATGCTGCTCACATTACAATGATAATCAGTGTCTTTTATATTTAGGTATATTTCTTAAACCTTTAATGCAGCACGTTCATGCTGATGGACTGTTTCTACACTTTGCTAATTTTGCTTTTGTTGGATGAATAGATTTGAAATAAAGCACCTACATTATCAATAGTTCTCTTGGATAACAGCAGTTAATGTAGGTAATGGAAGATGCTATCTGTGCTGATTTACAACATCAAACATGGCCGTCTCTATCACAAATACAATTGTAGCTGAACAAACAAGTCGCAACCAGAACATAAAGGACACAGTCCTGATATTACAAGCATTCAAGGGAACTGAATTTAATCATTTTAGATAATTTCAAACAGTTGCTTTAAAGGGATTGTTCACCCAAAATTCAAATTCCACTCATTATCTACAGTACTTACCCTCATGTCGACTAAGGGCTGGGGGGGGGGTCCACGCAGCAGTATTTGTCCATATAATGGTTGTGAATGGAAACCACTTTTCTTTGTCCAAAAAGACGTACCAAAAAACATCCAAATACCTCCATACTGCTCGTCTGTAATGTCCCTCTAGTATTGAAGCCCCGACATGAGAAATTGTTCTGCTGGGAGACACTGGGAGCTTCTGCTACAAACAAGCTTAAAATATAGACTTATTATTAAATTTTCTTCGGAACAATTTCTCATGTCGGGGCTTCAATACAAGAGGGACATTACAGACCCCCCGTAACTCAGAGAAGGAACAGAGGACTCTTAGTCGACATGAGGGTGAGTAGACAATGAGTGAATGAATGAAATTTGAATTTTGGGTGAACTATCCCTTTAAGTTCTTGCTTATTTTTGCTTTTAACTATTGTTGTTTTGTTTTTTCCAGTTATACAACCCTCATTCCTTTGTAACACTCAAGGAAATCATGCTACATGTCTGATTGAAGCCAGTTAAGCCTGTGACTGGTGAGTGGGTGCAGTGTGAAGGATGTGAAGGACTGTAAGGGTAGAGCAGATTGAAGCAAGTTATGATGTGGAAGATAAAACTATTTAATGAGGTCTTTGGTGCTTTTTGTTTTAAGTTTAGTCGTCTTTACGTTGTGTATGAAGTGTTGATCTACAGTCACATTGTAATAAAGGTGATATATGCTGGGTGGAAGCCATGCTGCTGATGTGCTGTTGAGCCAGGATACCGCTCCTTCTTACCCCTGCAGCAGGTTACAGGACGCCACGCAGCGCCCCCTACGCTCAAAGTGCAGACACGAGACACACATGGCCGGACCGGGACCCCAGCAGCCCCCTGCTGTACACTGCTGATCGCAGGTTTGATTCTGTTGTTCTGCAAGAAAGACACAAAAAGATCATTTTGTTATTTTAACTCCGACCAAACTGAAGTGAAAGTGAAGCCGACACACATCCAGAGACCCACCGCAGTACTCGGCGGGAGCATTGTTGCGCAGGCTGACGACCTGCTCGGTGGATCTGAACATGCGGGTCCACTGGTCGCTCTGGGTGTAGCAGAGCTGCGGGTTGTCCTTCAGCATCACCTTCCCAGCGCTCACCTCCTTCAGAGAGCGCAGGCCCAGCCAGCGCAGGTGCTTCGTCCTCACCACCGCCAAACTGTGGAGACTGGAGAGGAGGGTGTGTGTTAATCATCAACCACTGGCACTGGGGTGGTTTATCATTGGTTCATCTACTAACCTGGAAAATGATGATCATGTTTATTTTTATATTGCACATTTAACAGTCTAGATATTACTTTAGTGAACACAAGAAAAAGGACGATACTTTATAATAAGTACACACTATTAAGCATTAGTTAAGCATTAAAAATAATGAATTAGTATGTACTGTAGTTTATAAGTGCTTATGAATGATGAGTAAAACATGTTTAACTATGTTTATAAACTACATACTAATGAGTATTCATGTCTTATAAATGATACAGTCAATATTTAATGCTCAACTAATGCTTAATATTGTGAACAGACAGTTATGACAGAGCTTTTAGTTAGGGCTGGTTCAGGTACTGTAGCTCTAACCATTTTATAGCTACAGTATGCTGCTATAGACTTAGACTGCTGGGGGACACATCTGGTTACATGGAGCCCTCTCCTTTCTCCTCCTCTCCTCTCCTCTCCTCTCATCACATAATGTAAAGACCCTTACCTCTCTGGACCCCAACTGAATTGATTTGCATGCATCCAATTTTTTTATTATATCTATTTTTATAGTAAGCACACTGGGCGTCCTTTATTTATTCATCTTTTATTTCTTTTCTTCTTTTTATTTAAGTACCTATTCATCTTCACTCATTAATTCTTTTGATGAACTTTGTATCTTATATTGATATTTGATACTAGTGATGATCGATTGATCACTGAAAACTCTACTAGAATACATTAGAAAGCACAGAGCAACAGTGTTT
Source organism: Decapterus maruadsi (assembly GCA_030347415.2). NCBI lineage: Eukaryota > Metazoa > Chordata > Actinopteri > Carangiformes > Carangidae > Decapterus > Decapterus maruadsi. The sequence goes on along the minus strand of CM064890.1, from coordinate 20,049,111 downwards.
CACTTTCTGTTTCATTCTGAACCATCTCTGCCTTTCAGCTGCTGTTGACAAAAGGCTGATGTTCACTGTGATGGATTAACTGGGGAGCAATCTGCAAACATATTTGATACAAACTAAAACATACAAAATAAAAATGGTAGAATTCTTTATAACAGGAAACCAATCATTAATGTGAGCATCATAGTGTCTGATAAACTGTAGCCTGTTGGTCCAAAAACCTCTTAATTAATTAATAATTACTTCTAATTATTAACTCACGATCGTGTTGTTCTTCCTCTGATGATCTCCAGGTTCTCGAACACTGACAGAGAGGTCAGATTCTCTGGCCACGACTGAATCAGCAGGTACCCTGGGGACACGTGGAGGTAAAGGTTTAAACGTTATATACTGACTCTGAATAGACAGAACTACGCTGGTGATCTTTGGCCTACCGGTGATCTCCTTCACTGTCCTGAAGTACTCCAGCTTCTCCAGGTCCATGGGCGGGATTTTATAGTGCGCATCCCTGGAAAAGCCAATCAAAACAACCCTTACTATCAAACACTGTTGTTGTAGCCATTCAGAAGAGCGGGGAGTCAACATGTATGTTTGACTTGCACCTCCTCCGCTGAAAGGAGACTGCCAGGTACATCACAGAGTCAACTTTTGATCAATCTGTTACATCGGTTAAGGGTAGTAATATTTGGAATAATGTACCGTGCACAATAAGGGAAAGCACCACTTACAACACTTTCAAGGTCCACCACAAAAACTGTCTTAAAACCAAGTCTGTAATCATGACTAGGCGCGACCTTCGCAGAGCATGACACTCCTGCCGTTCTCTGTGTCCGTCCACCTTGCTCTATATTTTTGCCCGTCATGATTTTTGTTTTGTTGTACAGTGCACGCCTACATGTACTTGCTTTGTTTTTTTGTGTGGTCATTTGTCTGGTTTTCTTGTTATTGTGCAGTGCATGCCTACATATACGTATGTATGCATGCACTGCATTTGTCTAATTTTTCTATACTGCAATTTGTCTGTTTGTGAATGGGACTTATACACCTGCTGCTACTGTCGTCTCCAATGTCTTGGTCCACCCCAGGCAGCGGAAGAGGGCCATCACATTTAGAAACTGGCACTTTATAGATCTCATGCACTTTTTCCATAGGTATGAATAGGTATATGATTGTGAATCCAGAGTGGGAAAATTTGAAAACGCCGCCCCAGCGTTTTCATCTGGACAGCCGAAACAGATTTTTTCTGAAACAATGATGTCATACCCCCCACTGCTCTACCTGTAACCTGAGACACACACAGCTACAGCAGCTACACAGTCTATGGACTTAACAGAACAACAACACGCTGCGGCTGAATCGCGCCTGTTTAATCATCACTGATCGTCATATTTACTCTGACACGACTCCCTGGCAACATTTAATCCCATGTTTGAGTTTGAATACAGCGGGGGACTTCTTCTATTGAATTTCAGCGGGAAATTTTCCATATTCTTCTCTGTCTTAAGTGTTTATGTGGCAGTGCTACAGCACCACACAGGCTCCACACAGACCTGGAGGATGTACTACAGTGTTTTGGGTCATTTTCAGAACATCTTCGATATGTTGTCATCAATCTAACAGCACATGCACTGCAAAAAGTCTCAACACAAAGCAAGTGTTTCCAGGGACACCAGGGCTAAGCCACCATCTGATACTGTTAGCTTCACCTGAATCATGTGATGTAAGTGTTACAATAAACCAGTCAAACTCATCTTACTTCCAAACTTCATTGACACACCTTGCACTGCATGCCGTGTTGTGAGCTGTGGTGTGCATGTGTGTGTTTTCTGAATTTACAGTGTGTTTGTCTATCAACGCTGTGACCGAACTCTCACCCGGTGAAAGTAGTTTCAATGATGGAGATGTCTCCGTTGATTTTGGTGCAGTTCCTGAAGGACTCGATGTTGGAGGCGTTGACCGCCATGGCTTTAATCAGAGAGCCCACCCCGATTCCATCGCAGGCTGCAGCAGAACCAGGACGAGACGGGACAGGAGGTCAGGTTACCTGTTCAGTATTCATTATTCACACCTCTCTCTCTCTGTCTCTACCTTTAGGACAGGGTCCGTCACATTCTTTGCAGACTTGGACTCCGTTCTCCTCCACCTCGTACATTCCAGCGCTGCAGGTTCGTACACATGAGCCGCCCGTCACCACATAGTTATCTGCAGACAAAGAGAAGTGCCGTTCATTACAGGAGTGTCAGGCCTGCACTCCACTTGAACCAGTTTTACCCCTGAGGCAGCCCTGAGGCTAAAACTTGACTCCCATTACATGGCTGTTTAATTATTTCCCCAACCACCCAGAACCACAAAGCAGCAGCCTTAATTAACAGTCAAATTAATTGGCAGTGATGCTGATAATCACTGCAGTAGATCTTTGTTGTTTTCCCTGTAGAGTCCACATCTCTGGGTTTGGACTGTTGGTGCAACAATGAAACAGGAACTGAACATGATAACTTCAATCTATTAGTTATTTGACATGATTGTCTGACATGGAAAACAACTGGTGCTTTCAGCCTTTACAGTTCTCCTCACAGAATCAGGATTCATAAGAGTTTGTCTGTTGACTTCACACACTGAGAAAAATGGTTTTAAAACACAACTCTACATCACACAAGCAGCAATTATAAACCAAAAGCCCTGAGATGAAGGACATCGAATCCATCTGTAATGATAATGAACCACCTTGGTGCAAATTGCTAATAAGATTTGTGAGAAATAAAGTAAATCTGGAGCTTCTGGGGCCATGTCTGCTTAAAGGGATAGTTCAACATTTCGGCAAATTGGCCCATTGCCATAATCCCTATAGTTTTAGGAGTAGGTTCATTACCTTTAATTGTCAGTACAAGCTATTTTCAGAATGGCAGAGCAGAGCCGTGAGCTGCGCAGAGCTACGCTACGGCGGCTAATGGGATTTCTTGGTTTCAAGATCCAATCCAACAACTCCAAAACACTCTGGTGGACAAGCTGTGACCTGCAAATTCACCACGCTATGAGATAATAACGTAACGTTACGAGACAGAGTTGTTGTCGAGGCAAAGACAGAGACTGCTTGCTGAATAACGGTCCCCGACAGGAATGTGCATCAATAATTTTGCATGAATTTCTCTCTAAAACAACTCTGTCTCATAATGTTCTGTTATTATCTCATAGTGTGGTGAATGTGCAGGTCACTGAATGACACCACCAGAGCGTTTTGATTTGGATTGTCAGAACAAATCATGAGTTTGATGAATAAAAACAGGGTTCCATACAATTCAACCTACTGCTAAAGTATTGGCGTTGGGGTTGATTATGGTAATTTTGGGATCTAAGATTCAGAAAAATGTTGACCTATTCCTTTAATAGGTACAATCTAAATACTTTTTACAACTCATTCAGCTGTCTGAGTCTTTTAGTTCTGCATCATTTAAATATCCACAGAGTCAACAAACGCTCAGAGCAAATCAAATTTTGATGTTCATTTCAAAATGGGTTCCAATTATGTTTAAAGTGCATAACAATATGTTTTGTTGCAGTACCCAAAGGTGTTTGAAACGTTGGGGTTGATGACCACCTGGTATGTTTTTTCCGTCAGGGGTCAATTTGTGGAACAGATTCAGAATTAAGGAGGACATTCATTTTAAATCCACAAAGGTCCCAAATGCTTGTTTGAAAACTCCTAATGCAAGCCTGAAATAGTTTCTGGAGACAGTGAGAAAGAGGCATAATAAGCCTAGGAGTCTTTTAGTTTGTATCCACCTGCAAACTATTTCATCTATTGAAGTTAAGGGTATCAGAATACTGCAGTAGTACAACAGCTGACTACACTATAAACACACACCAACACACACACACACACTGACCAGGCAGTCGGTGGCTCGTGGTCCAGTACAACCGGCAGCACAGTGTTCGTTACAGCAGTCGCTGGGGTTTGGACCCAGACACCGTCTGCTGCACTGCTCTGCACACTGCAGCTTAGTGACTGGAGGACACAGGAGGACACACAGGAGGACAGGTCATAATGATGATCATATTTCTATTTTTATTTATCTAACTTTTGAAAAAAATAAATGAACTATGTGCACAATGAGATGGACTGAAAGCATTTGAAATGAAGTCTTCCACATGGTAAATAATCAATACATCCATTAATATCCTGCAGATAGAAGAAGGAGAACACGTGTGTTCTGTGTGTGTTTACATCTCTGACAGTGATCCGGTCCTGCTGCCCAACACGAACCGTTAACACACCCTGGGTCGCACTTCTCACCTGGACACACATACACCACACACACATTAACACTGAATATCCTGCAGAACAATTACTGACAAAGTAAAACACAAACATATCACATCACAATCATTCTACATACATTTGCGGTCAAATGTGTCCACCTTGAAAAGCATTGTGGGATTGGTGCTTTTGTCCAGGATGTCCCACCACTGGACGGTCTCAGTGTTACAGAGCAGAGGGTTGTAGGTCATCTTCACCCCTCCTTTCAGGATCTCTGTGAGGATGAGGATGGACACACATCAAAGAGAAATTCACTAAGGGGTTGGGGGGGTACAGGACTGGGGGCAAAACTAGATGCCAGTGAGTGGAGGGACATATAAAACCCCATATCATAATGTGTTTGAGTGTGTGGTCAGTCTCATCAGGAGGTCACTGAGGCGTAAAACATGACGATGCAACATGGCTGCCTCGGTTCGGTGCGTCACCCACGGACTTGTAACAACTCATTCTCAGGTACGAGAAAGCTTTCATTTGTATGCGTGTGAAGTGAAATATGTATTTATGAAAGAAATATTAGATTTTTGCTAATAAAAAGCCAAATAAGTTACATACAGGGGCAGAAATGGTTCATAAAACAACGGTAGGATGACTCAGCTATTAATGCTTATTGTCACCATAACCCACTTGAATGCATTCCTAGAAAAAACTATTTTCCTCAACGTTTTCTCTTTCTACAATTAAACCATTATCACATGACTTCACACATCTGTCAGAATCTCAAGTTCCTGCACATCCTGCACTTGACAAATCTACAGCTCAACATGCACCTCCTCTCTGCCAACAAAGGTACACTTAATACTTGAGATGCAGAAAAGCATCAACACTGTGTGAGGTATCTACGTCATCAGGCAAAGCCTGTGTGGGCGCGGTCTATTTCCTGATGCCAGAGCACAGTAAAGTGTTGACAGAAGGTTTTAAAATGATTTGCCAGCTCCGCCCGCTTCGGCCCGCCGCCAGCGCGGTGAGTGAGGCGATGTCCCAGCGCTCCCCCTCAGATTTTAAAGTGAAGTGAAGCAGAGAACAGCTAGTAAAGGAGGAATTAAAGTATAAAGTGTTGCATTTACACAACGACAACCACAAAGCCACATGGTGGGTTTAATCACTTCATCACTTTTCTTTCATGACTTTCCCAATCATCTAACAGAGGCTTCACTTTCCCTTCCCACTGTCAATTGGTGCAATAAGTAACATGTGGAAAAAAAGTTAACACATAAGCGAGTTCAGTCAGACAACTCACGATTAAAAATGTTTATTGCAGCTTCATTGTACATTTGAGTTTTGCTCCAAGGCTCCGATTTCATCACTCCCTGAGAATAGGATTTCATTTAAGTATAAGGGAGTGATGAGCGACTCTTAATTGTAAAAAATGCCCCTTTTTACTTGCAGTAGAACCTGCACTTTGAAGGGCTGGAAAAACATTAAATATTATTTTCACGGCCTAAAAGAGATTTTACCTGAAAAAAAATACACAATGGAAAAACTGTGTTTTTATTTTTTCACATATCCCTCCGCCCAGGGTTAGCACCCGCTGAAAGTTGGTTAGCTCCAAACCTTTGAGTGGCTGGAAAAAATTATATTATAGCCTGTGAAAATAGGCCATTTCTTTGGGTCCATTCACAACAATGTATGTTGTAAATCTCTGGGCAGGGCTATGGGCTGGCATTGCTAACGGGAGGAGTGCAGAGAGTCTTCTACTGCAATTAAAGTACAACCCCACTTTAAAAAAAATGCTACAATCCCTTTAAGATGTCACACACTCCATCACTGAAAATAAGTGGAAATAAATGATTGCTCTTATTTTCTGGGGACCCCCAAATCCAGGAGGTCCTTTAACCCAACTTCGAGAATCACTGGTCTGCACCACAGAGCTGTTTTCAGGATACTGTAGCTGTATGGCTTCGTTTGAAGACTGATCAGTACAACCAACCTGTCCCACAACATGTGTGGCAGAAACATGCGTCCTTCTCTTTCTGGACAACAACAGATCCAACAGGAGAATTCACCACTGACTGACAGAGAGCCTTACAATCACACTCTTCAGTCTGAATGTTGTGTTTGAGTAATGACACCACAGCTGGTGACACAGAGAAACTCCACTGTATATGCCAACTACAGAGACTAGTTTTCTACGGTGAGTGAAAAGGAGAAACACAGCAGCGGTCTGCAAGAGAATGGGAAACCCAGGAGACTTGAGCTCTGACCAAGGTATCAGATTTACTATCTACACACTGTGATAGTTTCCAAAGGGGGGGCTACTAGCTACTAACTCTGCAGGGTGGCCAAACCTTTGCTATGAGCCCTTTTTCTTTTCTGTCAGTTTGAAAATGTAAAAGAAGAAATTGAGACAACTTAAATAGTTTAAAACCTTATCTGATATTGTATCTGTAACTCTAGGGGTGCTCAAACTTTCGCATGTCACTGCACTTTGGGTTTGGCCCTTGTGGATCCCAAGGCTGTTGCAGGACCCAGGTGAAAAGAGGAGAAGAAGGAAATCGCTTCTGATGCTCTGGGAAAGAAAGCAGGTTTGACACATTTGTAGGGCCGCTTCAGTTCTGGTTCTCTCACACAAACCTGGCAACCCTGCAGCTGGCCGAGTCGGCCCAGACCTGACCCCTGAATTACCCAGTGGATTGATGTATTTACTGGGAACTCTACAGCTTTAATGGCCCCTGAACTTCTCACTGACGACCAAGAGCCCTTGAACTGCTCGCCAGCTCAGTGAACGGTATGTTGGGAAAACGTCTAATGTTTGTGTTCATACCGGTCAGACTGCTGAGCTGCAGCTGTCTCAGCCCGCTGGTGTAGTTGAGAGTCGCCGACGAGTGGTTCCTGTTGTAGTTGGACATCACCAGCAGAGCGTACTGACCCTCGTACAGGTTCTGACCTCGGATCAGCCTCAGATTGACCAGCGGGATGGTCGCTGCCTCGTTCATGGCGATCAGGACGTAGCCACTGACTTCCTGTATAGACTGAGGTTGAGAAAGAAGAGAGGAATGAATTTAGCACACTTTAATTTCCTCAGATTGTTTTCCTTTGAGGCTTTGATTCATTTAAAGGTCGTCATCTGGTTATTAACTTTTAATCAAATTGATTGTAGAATATTTTGATGGACATCCTGCACTTAAGTCAGCTGTCTGCAGAGCACAGTGACTTAATGTTTCTGCTGTTTTCTGTCTCATCTAATTTGTGCGACATTATTGAGTTATATTTTCCACTTTGAATTTGTTGAAAAGTAACAACAGGGAGTCAGAGCGATGCGATTTGAAGTGATGAAATAATTTAATCACATTTGCCTCCAAATTGCCAGATTAACTCAGATTTGGCACAGATTAAAGGTTATCACGTTGATCATTTAGGAAACTCCTGCAACTGCAACTCGCTGTCTGTTTCAGACCGGCTGCAGAGGGTTAATCCGTCGCTGTTGGGGTGACGGTTACGTTGTTGTTTACTAGACGTGCAGCCGAGAGCGGCAACTGCGTCGAACTCCCCCCCGTTGCCGTGGTGAAGGCCGGGCGCCCCGACCCACATGATGTTGTTGAATCTGTGTGAAAACAGCTCCTCAAGGCCAAGCACCAGCACCGTCTGGCATTTGACCATCAGATAACAGATTCCCTCTTGTATTGAAGCCCCGCCATGAGAAATTGTTCTGAAAAAATTTAAATAAGTCTATATTTTAAACTTGTTTGTAGTGGAAGCTCCCAGTGTCTCAGTTCACTGCTCTTCCTGTGACCGGTGGAACAATTTCTCATGTCGAGGCTTCAATACAAGAGGGACATTACAGACGAGCAGTATGGAGGTATTTGGATGTTTTTTGGTGTGTCTTTTTGGACGAAGAAAAGTGAGCAGTAACTCAGAGAAGGCACGGAGGACTCAGAAAATTCTCCATTTGAATTTTGGGTGAACTATCCCTTTAAAATTTCAAAATTCTAATTTCAAATTTGATTTAATTATCCAGTAGTTGGGGAAAATATTCAAAAGCACTTATCACATTTATGGACTCAGAAAATTCTCCATTTGAATTTTGGGTGAACTATCCCTTTAAAATTTCAAAATTCTAATTTCAAATTTGATTTAATTATCCAGTAGTTGGGGAAAATATTCAAAAGTTAGCTTTATTTACTTATCACATTTATGGTTTAAAAATCAGGGGCAAAATATAAATCAATAAATGTACTGTATGTATACTACATTATAAATATTACTGTATGTACACTACATTATAAATATTGTTTATGTTTTTTGAAATCAATTTAAATCACATTTTGTTCCTGAACTCCACCTTGAATCCACCAAACCGGGATCAGGAAGAATAATCCTAATTTTTTAGATCAAAGTTTTCCCGATCCTACTAAAATGTTTTGAAAGACACAAACTGAGGGTTTGATCCAGATTACAACCAAGATTAGGTCACAGTACGTCATCTAATCTGATCTCAGAATCCATTTTTAGTTTTGAACAACCATTCAAGATTTGATCCAAAATCCAAAATTATCCAATTATCCAAAATTAGATTAGATTATCTTTTAACAATTTGGGCCCAGGAAAATGTCAGTCTGACAGGAATACAGAAGGAGACAGCACACTGCTATATAAAAAAAAGAAATGGAGACTTATCTCATGATTCATTAGATAAAAACAGTTGATGGTTTTCCTTATGCTTCATTTTGGTAACATCAACAATGTAGGACACATTGATAATAAAAATAATAACGGTGATATCATTGGTCATTTTCAATCAGACTACAATCTCTTACTGTCTGAAACCCAGGAGGAAACATTCTGGGCCAGGAATCTGTCCTCTAAACCAGCTCCTGGACATTTTCTAATAAACAGAAAATTAGAGACAACTTGACACAGACTTGAGACCGACTCTCAATAAAAGACTTGAGACTTGACTTGGACCTTTGAGACTTGACTTGGACTTGAATTCATTCAGTATGAGCAGATTTCAATTTTCACAGGGATTAAGTAAAACCAATAGCTGCCTGAGGGCAGAGATGTTAATAATAAAAAAAAGATGTTATAATAAAGCTAATTAGACCCACATTAAACTGTGCTGTAAATAAAAAATGCATGAGGCCAGGGACAGACCTGGAGGAAGGACAGGTCGTGGTGCTCCAGAGCGTAGGTGATCTCCAGGTTCTCCATGACCAGGGAGCAGTTGGAGTACATCCTCACCATGTTGTCATAGTGATTTTCACGAGTCCCCAGTAACGTCAGCTGGTTACTCATCCCCTGACACACTGAAAGACACACAGACAGAGAGATAGATATTAACGCAATGCGTTAATGCATTTTGTAATTTTGTAATCTAATTGTTTTGTAAAATAAGACTGAGCACAAGAATACTTTACAAAATCCAGAGACGTTAAAGGTTTATTTGGAAAATTCCACGATTCACAAACACTGGGATGCTTCTATTTGTCACTTTTGACCTTATATGGCATCGTTCATGTCTTCTACACACTCCTCTCACTATTGGTCCAAAGCCACATGACCGTATTCCCAAACTCATGGCGGTGGATCGGACGATGCACAGACGCAACTCACAGGCGGCCATATTGCGTTGGTCCACTCGCTCTGACTCCAGCTGCAGTAGATGGGTGATCCAGTAATCTGCACTAATACTACTACACTATTCATAACTCTGTGGAGTTTTTGGCCATATATAACTATTTGTGGAATGTTACTTTCATAGAAATGTACATGATTTATTGTAATTTTAAGTATTCCTGAAAATTTACCAAAAACTGAGCAGGTTCTGGGTATTTCAGTAGAACATGCTCCATGGCCTATGAGCAAGCAGAACGATGGAGGGTGTGGCGACGCCGTGTCATTGGGCAACAGCGTTGGGTGAGTCATCTAATCTTCTTATACATTGCCTGTCCAAAAAAAAGTCACACACTCTAACATTTTGTTGAACCGCCTTTAGCTTTGATTAGAGCATGCATTCGCTGTGGCATTGTTTCAATAAGCTTTTGCAATGCCACAACATTTATTTCCATCCAGAGTTGCATTCATTTCTCAATTCTCAATCTTCTATGGGGTTCAGGTCTGGACTTTTCTTCCTTGAAGATGATGGTTTCCCAATATCCTTTCAGTCTGCCTTGGACAGTTCTTTACCCAGGTTTAGTAATCTCAGCAATGTCCTTAGGAATTATCCAATGGGAGGCTCTTATCTATTATCTTAGTTAAATCCAAGTGGTGACTTTGTTTGTGTATATACTGTATCTACAGTATGATCAGATCCATTTGCTGATATGTTATGTGGATTTGATTGGCTATGTAAACCTTCTGTTTTATCTCCCATTATAAGTGTTGTTTGTTGTAATGTGTGTCTTGATGAGCTGATGAAGGCTATAAGCTGAAATCTGATAAAGTTGCTTTTCTCAGCTGCAAGTGTTGCTGGAGCTTTTTTGTTCTTTTTGAAGTTTCCTTGGTTCTCCATGCACTCTGTCAGTCTCTCTGTGAAACCTCAACCAGAAAACAAACCAGAAGTTTCCTCACTGGTATTTTCTAAAGTCTAAACCATAACACGATGACTTAACTTCAGATGAATGTGTCAAGCTCTGAGCCAGTGGAGGATGAGAGCCAGGCTTCATGCTAACATCCTGTGTGGGTATTTCTCAGCGTATTATTTGGGTCGGGCGTCAGTACACGAAGAGGAGCATTTACAGAAACATCCAGGGAGGAGCAGGAAGGACTCACACCATTTTCAATCAACTACTTCCTGCAGAAAACGAGTCAAACAGCAGCCTCAGGACACATCTGACACACTGACGACCTGCGGCTGCTGACTGTAACCTTCCAGCATCAATGTGTCGCCCACAGCTCACAGGATAAAGATGAACAACAAACCTCCTGCAGAGACTGAGGCTCGGTCAGTTCACATTCAAATCTGAAGCCAAGGAAAAAGCCAAATAGCAACTTGTGGGATTTAATTTGATTTAAATGTGTCGGGGGGATTTAAAGGCTAGGTAGGCAGCTTTTTAGGCAAAAACTTAAACACTAACCTTGTGAATAATGTAAATGAAGTGATGTGGAAAAAGATCAGACGTCTGCGTCTCCCCTAGGCTCTGTTTTCAGCCTGCAAAGAATCTACCCGTGACAGTAGATTTTGACCAATCACAGAGCAGCAGCTCTTATTCGTATTATTTGAACATTTTAAAGCGACTGGCTGAGGGGATGAGAACCGTGTGGAATCAACTCGAAGCTTTTTTTCTAGGTTTCTGCCTACCTAACCTTTAAGGTGACACGAGGAGCTGAAGCTTTTAAAAGTTACGTCACCGAGCCATCAGAATCTGTGCAAACAGCCTGCGGACGTGTCTCACCTGTCCTGCAGGTTTTCCTCCATTCAGCAAGAAACACCACATGACTGAAGTCAGAATATGTCACAGAATAAAAGTGTTGCAAAGTAGCAACATGTCAGGTATTAAAGATCCAGTGTGTAATAATTGGCAATGAATATATTTTTTATAAATGTATAATCACTACAAAATAACATTTGTTTGGTTGGTTATTTCACTTAAGTGGAATCACACCTGCATACAAATAAAAGCTTTCTCGTACCTTAGAATGAGTTGTTACAAGTCGTTACAGATACATAAGTGGGCGACACACCGAACCGAGGCGGCCATGTTGCATCGCCATTTTTTACGTTGAGTGGCAGCGTGACTGTAGGTAACCACGGAAACTCAGCGGAGCTGTTGGCTCGGGGAGAAAGTTTTCCAGGTAGCGCCTGTTCAAACTGTCACCACTGTGTAGTGTGAGGAAGGACGGAGGCACTGATGTTGCATTCAGGTGCAGTCAGACAAACGGCCGTCGGCAAACCAACCGGATGTTATTTTACTCCACCAGAGAAAGATGGTAAAACAATACCATATCACCATGACAACATATTGTCATGCCTGTATTGTTTTGCCTCGTGCTGGTGTACCACTTGTTTACATAGAGGCTTGTTTATCCTGTTACATGCAGCGTCTGTTGTCTGTCTGACATCTGCCCCATTTCATGTGAATGCAACATCAGGAATATGTTCAGATATGCAACTGCATCACTAGATGGGGGGAATTCCTACATATTTAATGGAAAATCCAACCAGCCAGAGAGCACGTTTCACGAGTTTTGTCCTCAGAGGCCACCATCACTTTGCCGACAAGAGGGGTGAATGCGAGCGGGTGAGCGCTGCAATCTAGAATCTGAATGCTAGATATCACGGTTTTACTCCCATGTTACACACTGGACCTTTAAAGGTCAAAGAGCATCAAAAAGTGAAGCAAAGAAGAACCTAAATAGCAGCTAATGTTAAAAAAGCACCTGATGCTTTATGATAAATAAGAGTCCTTAATTGATTTATTTGCATCAATTAAATGTTATAAAGTGTGTTTTCATGAGCACAAGTGCCAAAGGCAAATTATAATATTTTTAAAAATTCCTTTATTCCTAACGCAAGTGGGGCACTGACCATGTCCCGTTGATGTGTTGTAATGTAACTGCCACTGCTGTTGAAGATGTCTGTGTGTAGCCTAAGTGTTGTTGTTGTTGTGTTGTTCTGCTTGTTGTTTTTATGAGACCAAAGATACATTTCCACACCATGGACAATAAATGAACTAACTAACTAACTAACTAACTAACTAACTAAAGCAGTACAATCATCATACTGAGGTTGTATTCAAATACTGATCTGAAGTCAGCTGTGTCTTGTCTTGATGCCGTTTGTTGAAGTGAAGATTTAAATCTGCTTCATCGATGTCTGCGCTGGATTAGACCAAATAATAATCAGAGTGATAATCCTTTTACGTATTAGTTCATAAACGATGGATTACTTTGGTTCACAAACACAACCCAGCTGCTCCCTGCCTCTCTCTGATTGGCTGATGGCTCGCTTTGGGGCAACACATTGGCCAGACCCTCAGGGAGAGCGGTCCACATCTGGACACACAGACACACCCAGTTACACACACACACAAACACACACTCTTCTCACTGTTGTGTCATGTACAAATCAATTGACTGTCTTTAGTCTAATAATAACAGCAGCACCACTCTCTCAGGTTACTGTAACAGTCACACTGTTTTTTTTTTCATTCAGCTTCCTCCCACTCATTCCTCCCTGTGGTCTCTTGTCTTCCGTCCTCCCCCCTCCTCCTCTGTCCTCTGCTCCTCTGTCAACAGTCCATCTTTTCTACTGTTCCCCAAGTTCCTACATTCCTTCTTTTTCTTCCTCTATATCACTCTGTTCCCCACATCCCAGTCAGATCCTCTCTAAAACTCCTCTGCTAACAGTTTGGGACAGGAACTCTCTGTCTTACATTAGACTCTAGACAAAGACTTTTTACTTTTAACAAGCTCACATCTGATAATTGTTTCCACCACCAAACCCACCAGCAGTTTGGCTAGTTTAGGTTATAACACAGATGCCGAACCTGAACAACAACATCCAGTGCTGATCAGTAAGGACTTATCAATAAGTTTGATCAGTAGGAGTGTGTTCAGTCAACAGGAAGATGATTTTGTCTTGACAACAAATTGCAGTTGGAAGATTGTTCTGTTTTATGACGTTTAAGTTTCTTGGGAACATCAACACATACAGAGTTAATGCTAGAGATTCATTTATAGCAGTGAGTCCCAAACTGGGGTACTCGTACGCAAAGTGACGTAGGTGCGTAGGGGCATGTGAAAAAGAGAGAGGGTTAAAACATGATCTGCAAACAACCTGATAAAAAATGGGAAAGGAGCTTCCGCTGCAAACAAGCTTGAAATATGGACTTATTTAATTTTTTTCGGGACAATTTCTCATGTCAGGGCTTCAATATACTGTAAGATGGACATTACATATGTGCAGCATGGAGGTATTTGGATGTTTTCTGGTGTCCATTTGCAACCGTTATATGGACATGCACTGCTACATTGAGACCCCCTGTAACTCAGAGAAGCCACGGAGTAGATAATGAGCGAAATATCATTCTGGGGTGAACTATTCTTTTAAAGAAACCTTAGCTAGAAAATTGTGTATTTATTTTTCATTTTAAGGAAATCTTAAATTGGACTGAGGGGAAATTTTGTGCAACAAGGTCCTGTTAAAGGATCATGAGGCAAGATTTATGAAAAAATAGACATGTGTTTTAAGTTTTCTAATAATAATGGGACATGAAGCCTTCAAAACCAAAAAGAATGAGCCCTCTCGCGTATCTCTCCGTTGCCTTGAACAGGCTGTGTGCTGCAAAATGCGTTGCAATTCTGGGTCCGAATTTCCCACGCTGTTCTGCGGATGTGACGTCAAATGACGCTGCATGCGTGTCCTCGGCGGCTTGGCTTTCCACCGCTTGCTACCAGCAGCGGTGGACGCATACTACTGGTTATATGAGCAGCGAGTAGAGAAATAACGTCACTTTCTTACATTTTAATATTTTTTAATGCGAGAAAGTGACAGTTTAGATTCCCAATCCGTTGTCAGTTCATCCAAATAACGTCTGTAAGTAGATTTGCTCCGACATTTTTCGGAGGAGTGCAGAGCCACTAGAGCAGCCAAGCGGCACCAGCAGCTCATAACAGCGGCGGCAGCGGCCGGTGTGCAGACCTGATGCCTGGGCGGTCAACCTCCATGTGTCGCGGTAAATTGAGCACTGCACAAATTGAGCGCGGTATGACGCATTTACAGTTTATTAACAGCCGAGCATGACGTGTGTGTGTGTGTGTCACAAGAGAGACAGCAGGTAGAGGACTGACTGGCACAGCATCAGCTGCACTGCTGTGGAGAGCACCAGTAACCCTGACGGCCGCTACGGTTGTACTGTTGTATCGCTAGTGAGTTTTATTCCTTAATCTTGCCTCAAGATCCTTTAAGGAACTTATGGTGTTGCCATGGAACCAGATGAACTGTGACTATACTACCTCAACTAAGAAGTTAACCATTTTCTTGCACTGTTCAAATATATCGTGAAATTTAAATATTAGATAATGTAATCACTGATAGTTCCCAGTGAGAAGTGAGTGATTTCAGACACAACCTGAGTGTGGGTACAAGTTGAGCCATGTTTGTATTTGGACATTGAATCAGCTCCTGTCTGCACAGTAGCACTAGAACAGTCAAACTGTTTGCTGTTTTATTCCTGATAAATGTCAGTGATGATGATATCGATGAGGTTTAAGTTACACTCTAAAACCGGTTAATCTATTTCTTTGTGTTCAGGTTTGACTGAGTTTACACAGTGTTAAGCAATAATTGTGGTTAATATCAACATTAATGCTACCAACAATGGTGATGTTAAATGGGACTGAATGGGCGTTTGTCTGTGTGCATTAGAATGAAAGAGAGGATACGCTGGTAGTGACGACTTCATAAGTTCATCTTACGCAATTCCACACACGTACACACACATACACACAAAGTAGTTTTTTCAGGAACAGGTCTGATCTGTCAGAGCTACTTGGAGCATGTCTTTGCTGTATGGGACAATGCATATGAAAGAAAGTGTGTGTGTGGGTGGGTGTGTATGAAGTAAGTGCATGTTTTTTTGTATAAGTGCCAAAGATTTTCTAATCAGACGGCCAACAGATGTTCATCGTCCCAGACGTTCTGCAGGACAGTTACTCTCCTTTTCACACATCGCAGCTCCACATCTGGAGAATCTTCCCTCTCCTCTGGCAGCCTGACAGGAGCAGGATGAGCCCATTGAGCCGTGACACTGAGAAGTGTATGAACACATCTACTGTTTATTCAACCCAATAATGAGCCAGAAATTCATTTCTACTCATCATGAATAACACAAAACACCTGAACCACTGACCCGAGGACAACTGAGGACACTTTCCAACTTAAAGGAGCTATATGTAAGTAATATGAAAACCTAAATCACCCAATATGTCACCAGCGAATAAGAAAATACTAATAAAATACTGAT
Source organism: Decapterus maruadsi (assembly GCA_030347415.2). Lineage (NCBI taxonomy): Eukaryota > Metazoa > Chordata > Actinopteri > Carangiformes > Carangidae > Decapterus > Decapterus maruadsi. Next base: position 20,032,896 of record CM064890.1, on the reverse strand, counting down.
CTACAACCTGATGTTACTAACATTAAAAGACCTTACTATGACTCTCAAAAACTTTTCTTGCGCAATAATCCGTTTTCCCAGTGCATGTGCTGTATTCAGCTTCATTTCATTCTATTACTTGCGGTTCTGGTGGCGTGCAGACAAAAGCAGATTTTATCTGTACAAACAACCATAGCAACCAAACTAAGAGAAAAGCAACCCACTGTATCTCAACTGCAACTTGTCTTGTACATGGCCCAGCCTGCCACCAGGAGCTGCCTCCATATTCCATATCCCATGTTATAAACTGTTTTCTTTTCTTAAAAACATCTATTACATGTCTGCCCATCCTGGGTGAGGTATCCCTCCTCTGTCTCTCACTCTGGGATTTCTCCTATTTTTTTGTCTTGGGAGTTTTTCCTCAGTGGATGTGGGGGTCAGAGGTCAGAGGATGTTGTTATGATGCTGCGTAAAAAGCTCTTTGAGGCAAAATGGTCTGTACTAATAAACTTGCCTTGCCAACATGGCTGAGGTTAAGGTGACACATGACAAGAAAATAAAACCTGAGCTCACGGAGAGAGTCTCTAAAAAGTAATAAATCAAAAATAGCTTCTCTGATGCTAAAAAGAGTGATGTAAGAACCAGGATGTGTCATCTGACACAATCACCAAACAGATGAATTAAAGACAAAGAAGCCACGGGCCAGACTCACAGTCAAGACCAACTGTGAGCTCTACCATGGTTCAAACCAGGAGTTTAAATAAATGAATAAATGCTGAACTTTCTTTTTCTTGTCTCTCACACAGCTCACAGCTAGTTTAGTATATTACTTCTCTCCTGTTCTCTCTGCTCGGTGCGCCAAAAACATCAAATCTAATCAAAAGTGTGCTGAGTCTTCTCAAATTCCTGTCAAAGTGGCGACTTCATCCCTGTATTTTTAATTTCCCTTTATTGAGTCTGAGCAGAGACGTCCAACAGAGACTATTCCAGAGGTCGGACATGTTTTTAGGATGATGCATCGTCTAGAACCGACAAGGGATTAAGACTTCTTTCACTTTTATATTTATATAAAGACTATATAGCAGCTATCGTGGCAGCAGGACAATGTGTGTGTGCATGTTTGTGAGTCCGTAGACAGTTGTGTAGCCTAACTGTGTGTGTGTTTTAACACTTTGATAGACAGGAGTCAGGCGAATCAGCACCTGGAGAACTGGGGCTTGACCTAGTAGCTGTGTGCTGCATTGAGGTTCGTGCACATGCATGTCAGTGATCCTCACACCGCCCTGCTGCAGCCCACAGAGATAAACCACACATGAATCAGAGAGAGAGAAAGACAGAGAGAGGACGGACATGAAGAAACTGGATCTGTCAAATCCACTTCATCCATCTCTCCTCTGTGTTCCTGCTGACTCAGCGAGAGACTCTGCAAGAAAAGAAGAGAAAAGAAAAGAAACAAAGAGAGAAAAGAGTTTCCATTTTGTTTTGTTTTTCTTACACGGAAAATTAGCCAATCCAGCCCTAACTGGAACACAGTGTGTGTGTGTGTTTGGATAGAGAAGCTGCTCCAGTTTTCAGGGTCAGACTGACAACAGGTCATCTACTGGACCTCGCCTGAGATACGTCCCTGATCTGAGTAGCTTAGCTTAGTTTAGTTTAGCTTAGCTTAGCGCAAACACTGGGCACAGAGGGAAATTGTTAGCCTTAATGCTCCATCCATTTATGCTGCATCTTGTTTAACACACTTTGACTGACCTGTAGTACAGTGTTCTGGACCAGCTGTTCAAACATTCAGCGCTGGAGCCGCTACTGAGTCACATGATCACTGACGGGAAAGTTAAGGTTCATTGGTAAAATATTGTTTATTTTTAGGGGTAATTAACAGATCATGGATGATAATACATATCAGAGCTCTCCATGATTCAAATAATCCAATCCATCCATAAATGTATGACTCCAGATGGATCCCCTGTCATCTGGTAAGAGGGACAGAGTCATTTTAATTTGAATCATTTTTAATTATTCTTATGTATTGTTGACATGTAGTCCCTGAGTGAGTCACATACTGCTGCGATAGTGACAAATAAAGTTTACTCATTCATTAATGAATGTGGAAATACAGGATTGGTTTAGGCTAATGGATCTGGACGTGTGTGTGCGGTGTGTGTGAAAGAACCTGACACTGTGTCACACTGCATTGTTTTCATTTCCTCTGACACTACAATTAAACCAAATAAAAAGCATGGAATTCTTGTCTGTTTGCGTTGTAGAAAGTGTTTATCTGGCGTCGACCTTTACTCAAGGTTTGACATGCACTGTCAAACACTCTCCTCCCCTCTGACACACACACAAACACAACTTACAGGAACATTACATGTGGATGATGAATAAGAAATACGTATACAGACAATGTGTCTTCATCTCGTTTTATTTTGACAGCAGAGAGGCCTTTATCCCTCATCACCTGTCAAGTTCACTATAATATCATCATATGTAGTTGCGATCAGTGGCGTGCACAGACTTTTTAAAGCGCAGGGACGAAAAGGAAAAAAAAGGGCACATACAGCGCGTCCTTGCCACTGAAGAGGGCACTTTAGCACGCGTTTTGGCACCTAGAAGGCACTTTAGCACGGGGGGCGACACCCATTCCGAAGGACCGCCATGCCGACGGTCTGCCAGCCCGAAAATTCCAGAAGGTCCATCATTCCGAAGTTCCGAGGGGCTGCCGTTCCGAATGTGTTTTATTTTGAAAATTGACCGGTGTTTTGACTTCCTGCCCGGCTTGACACGATCGCGCCACGGGGACAGCCCTACCCCCCTCCCCCTCCAAAGTTTCTCCCAGGTGCGAGACTGATGCAGCCGCGGCGCTCCTGCTGAAAAATAAATGTCCTTGCTCTGTGCTTTGGTTGGGTTTAGGCAATGTACTGTAGAATTGTAGGAGTTGGTTAAGTTTAGTAAAAAGATCAGGTAGAGGCCAAGTCTCTGCTAATATATAGCTCCTCCGGAAGTTAAACCCTGATCCCCCACGTCGGAGGCGGATGCTCTAACCACTGTACTACCAAAGCATTCACTGTGATATGGGTACCCAGTGACTTAGACCTTTCAATGGACTTTTTTCAGGTTCGGAATGGCACCCCTTTTCCATAAATAATTAAGGGTCGGCATTCCGACACATTCAAGTAAACGTTCGGAATAGCGGCCCTTCAGAATGGCACCCTGGAACCCTTTAGCACAACTTTTGGCTCCTAGGGCACTTTAGCACGCTTTTTGGCTTCTAGAGGGCACCTTAGCACACGTTTTGGCTCCTAGAGGGCACTTTAGCACGCTTTTTGGCTTCTAGAGGGCACCTTAGCACATGTTTTGGCTTCTAGAGGGCACCTTAGCAAACGTTTTGGCTTCTAGAGGACACTTTAGCACACGTTTTGGCTCCTAGAGGACACTTTAGCACGCTTTTTGGCTTCTAGAGGGCACCTTAGCACATGTTTTGGCTTCTAGAGGGCACCTTAGCACACGTTTTGGCTTCTAGAGGGCACCTTAGCAAACGTTTTGGCTCCTAGAGGGCACCTTAGCACACGTTTTGGCTTCTAGAGGGCACTTTAGCACATGTTTTGGCTTCTAGAGGGCACTTTAGCACATGTTTTGGCTTCTAGAGGGCACTTTAGCATGCTTTTTGGCTTCTAGAGGGCACCTTAGCACATTTTTTGGCTTTTAGAGGGCACCTTAGCAAACGTTTTGGCTCCTAGAGGGTACCTTAGCACACGTTTTGGCTTCTAGAGGGCACTTTAGCACATGTTTTGGCTCCTAGAGGGCAAGGGCCAACAATTGGGCCACGAGGGAGGGTGGCAAGTAGAAAAACAGTTCATGAAACAGCTTTTTCTTTTTTTAAAATAGAACATGTTAATGAATTTAAAGCAGAGGAAACTTCATATTGAATTTGTCATGTGAGCGACAGATCAGCCTTTGTCTGCTCCTGACAGCCTTTTCATTTGAAGACTGGCTTTTATCTAAATGGAGTGAATTTCTCAAAGAGACACTGCGGGTGACGAGATAACACAGAGAATAAACAGGTTTATACAGTTTGTTTTCCCGTGCTGCCATCATCATCGCCCGTTTTATCCAGATCGCGATCACAGCAGCAGCCAATCAGACGTCAGAGAGGAGCAAAGACCTCAAGTGTTTCTCAATATGTTAGAGATGGAGAGAGATAAAACACACACACGCATACAGTACACACACATACACACCCATGAACTGACAACCACCCACATACACTTCTCATACATCTCCACTTCGCTCTCCCTCATTGCAACATCAATGTTTTCAGGGCTTTTCCACTGAGGAATTCTGTGTGTATGTGTGCGTGTGTGTGTCAATATTGAATTATCTCTAATGAGCTGCTGACTGCTCTTTAACACCACAGTCAGTGTTCACCATGACAATTGTCCGTGTGTCCACTGTCAGTAAGCACTGAGACAGTTTGTCCACTTGTTGACAGTCTGGGTCGTCCAATCAGCTGCCTGATCCTGCACCCTGATCACCCTGATCCCGATCACCCTGATCTTGTTCCCTACAGTTTCTTTGAAAACTGTGTTTTCTGTTCATGAAAACATTGACATGAATTCACCTCCTGTGGGTGGAAGCACTGCTGTGCCTCCACTGAAATGACCAGGTAACACAACCCTCTCAGTCCCAGCTCAAATATGATCTTTGGTCTCTAACCCTGGAGTGAGTCAACGCCATGTTTTTAAAAACAGCGTTTTCCTGGATGGAGAAGAGATGGGCCAGTGTGTTTAACTGCAGCTATGAGTAAATATACAGTCATTCAATTCAAATAGAGAAACTCATATTAGCTAATGAGCCGATGGTGAGGTGACCTGAACCTTTAAATCAAGGGTGACAAACAAAAACAATTTGAGGTCAAGTGGGCCAGATCAGTAAAATAACAGAATAACAACCTATAACAAAACGTTAGATTATTAAGATGTCTACATTAATGAACTATTATTTAACAAAACATTATGAACAACCTTAGAAACCCCTTTTTTTTTTTTTTTTTTTACAAAAATTATGCCTAATCTGTCTTCTATGGGTTTTGGCCCATTGTTTGACAGCCCTTCTTTAAAAGGGGACATATTGTGGAAATATCACTTCTTGAAGGCTCTTTAACATATGGGTGTCTGTCTTGTGAGAATTGACAAAAAAATATTTTTTCCCGAGGTTTAATTCCACGTGGTTTCATGAGCTGTTTCCTCAGTTGCCTACAATGATACTGTGCATATTCTCATTTGTCCAGGTCATAGTATCTCTTGGTTATTTGTCTAGGAATAAACCAAATAACCAAGTCCAGTTGCTTTTGACTTAAACTCCTTTGAGTGTCTACAATGATCAAACTAGTTTTCGAATTTGCATAATCCCACCCCTACCTGGCACCAGTAGGAGAGGTGGGGCGGAGCAAGCAGTGTTTCATTTGCATTTAAAGGGACAGGCACTGAAACCAGCCATTCTGAGCAGGACAGTTTTGAGAGGATGAAAAGAGCTGTGATGTTTGATCCTTGGAGTATTTTGACCAAAGCATGTCACAGACACGTCTTTAAGACACCTGGGAACTATTTTAAAAAGGGGCATGATGTCTCCTTTAACAGCTGAGAGCACAAAATATTTAGGGCCCGAGCATGTCGAAGGCCCTATTGTTCGCATTTTTGAGGGCCTCAACGTGCATGAAAACGCGTGAATTTTGGCATGCACATCAGGCCTCGCGAAAAATTTAATATTTTAAAGTCGTTGGAAATGGGCGTGGCCAAATGGCTGAATAGCGCCCCCTAGAAAATTTGAAAACTGAATAACTTTGTGTGTGTTTCACCTACAAACATGAAATTTGGTATGCTAATAGATCTCATCAAGACGCAAAAAAAAGGTCCGGGTTCACTTACATTGTCTGATCGACTTCAAATTTTACAAGTTTGATGAGGCTCCGCCCCTGAACACACCTACCCACATCTGGCTTCATACAAATTTTAACAGGAAGTGATGTTTTACATTTACATTGTCCGTTTGAATTCAAACTTCATGTGTGTGATCCCGGTCAGCCCCTGAACGTCCCTACCCGCATCTGGCTCCGTAACCTGGTGGACGAACAACACATTGCATTTTCCCACTCCCACAACGCTTTTCGATCCTCATAATTTCACAATCCAGTTACAGGCCAGATTGGAAGGTTTCAGCGGGCCAGATTCGGCCCACAGACCACCAGTTGATGATCACTGACCTAAAGCAACACAGTAACAATGTGAACCGGTCAAAGAGGATAGATTAGGAATATGATTTCTAGTGGAAGAGGTCACATGGTGAATCAGGGAAGGATTCATTGTGACTGATTAGATTGATTACCACAGAGTTTTAAAAGTATAAAAACAAAAACACAACCCTGGAGTTTTCAGACCAAACAGACTCCAACAGTGTTTGTGTTTCACAGCTCAGAGTGAGTGGGTCCTGAGGTCTTCATCTGAACACTGTGGGTGGTGTTAGGGGCTTTTAGGGAAACACACAATGACTGATGATGTTCATAATGTCTGAGCCCTCCTCTGATCAGGGAGGGGCTCTTCACACATAACGTCAGCGTGATTTTATGCATCAGTTTAGAAGTTCAGCTTGAATGTCTGAAGGGACGCCCTGCCATCCCTCTTTTCTCACTCTCCTCCCTAGCTTTTCTTTCTTTTCTTTTCTTGTCATCTTTATTTATGTGACCCTCAGCACTGCAGCTAAATGAAAGTACAGTCAGAGCCACGTCCAGACGGAGTGAAGTCAGTGTGTTCTTCACAGAGCAGCAGGACAAAATCAGTCTTCATAAAGGATCAAAGAGGAGAAAACAGAGGAGATGGAGAGCGGTCCTGCCCGCGACCTTCAAACCACGCAGATTTCACACAGAAACAAAAGCACAGCTCAAACTTATCCAAACTCTTCCCCACTGAGATCTCTCTGTGGGTTTCTGTCTGCGATTAGTTTTGGATTAAAAGGATGAATTCACACGTCTGCTTTGAAACAATGATCAGGTGAGAGAGCGCCGCAGCTCTGATGGGTTCCTCTTACTGTTTATCTAGCGCTCTGTATCTTCTAGTCTTCTAAATCTGTAAAGTCTGTCTGTTTTATCAGGCCAAGTCCAATATTATTTATTCAGATTCCCCAGTAAGAGCAGAGTACAGTATGGAGCTAAATCGGGGTCAAATGTTTTGTACTTGAAAAACTAAAATTTGCTGCAGTTGCAGTTCAAACAAACTACAATCACGGCAGGAGGCGGTGCATCAGACACAGACTGCTGTCACATTTAGTTCTGCCTTGTGATATCGAGGAATATAGCCAATAATCGTAATTGCCATCCCAATTTGGAGATTGTTTTATCACCCAGCCGTATCATAATGTACTTAATTTTTTTTTAAATTCCATAAAAATCATACGAAAATGATTTGGCGGCCCCCTTCGCAGCCATAACGTGTGGAGATTAAGCATTTTAAATCCTACGCTTCCTGAAGGCAACATGACAGGGGGAGAGGTCTCAAGCCTTTTGGCTGTCATGATGCCACGCCCCTCCCAGGTGATGTCACGCCCACCACGCTAGATCAGGGTCAAAAGTCTGAAACTGAAAAAAAGATTTGAAACTGTAAAAAATAAACTGATATCTGAATCTGAAAAGAAAAAAACATGCAAAACATATGAAAGTGAAAAATGAAAATAAATGATTTATTCAAAAGAATTACCAGAGTTGATCATTTAACCTGAAAAAAATGTTACGTAGCTACATTTATTTTAAATATGTTGATGTATTTTTCTAAATTCAAGATCAAAACTTGAAATTTCAGTTTCAAATATTACTAAGTACAACATATTTGACCCCAATTTAGCTCCATAACAGTGTTGCTTCAGTTCCACACTGAAGATGAGCTGAGCGGCAGGCAATATGCATTAATATCACTGATGTGAAAAGTACATTGAGTCACACATACATCACATTCATGTGACACACTGGTCACAGCTAGAAGCTGCAAAAAATTAACTTGAACTAAATTAATTAATGATGAAAATAAATACATATTTTTGTACTAAAAATGCTGTTTCTGTATTTTACATTTATTATTTTTGTCTGTACATTTACATTAATTTATTTATTTCAATATCTATTTCTTCATTGATTTCAGTATTTATTTATTTATTTATTTTTTTTTTTACATTTTTCTATTTGTGGCTCTATCTTTCCCTCGTCTAAAGGCCGATTGGTTACAGTGGTGTGATTGATTGGATGAATCTACCGCTGCCTTGACAACTCAGTGACCGTGACTCTAGATTTAGTGATTCTTTGTAGGTGTCAGTGATGTTTTCTTCATAAAGCACCAAGCAACAAATAAAGTCACTTTTTTTTTCTTACGAACCATAACTCTTCATTTCATTCCACAATGGCATGAGGGTTTGTTTTCAACAGAGACTCGGACACAAACAATGTAGCCTGTAACAGATTATTTCATAACATGGCTTTGTATTCAACTATACACTGTGCTACAGCTGTTTCTGCTCACTTCTGCTCCACAGATGTTCTCTGTGGTGGCCATGGTTTTTTATTGTGTTTGTCCTTGTTGTTTGTCATTTGTTCCCTTAAAATACAAGGAGTTAAAGGGATACTTCACCCAAAATCGACAATTCACCAATTTTCTATTCAGCATCATGCCAAGGAAGGGTTTGGAGAACTTTTGGAGTTATCAAAACGCTTTTGGAGTTCCAGGAGGGGTACGGCTGGCAACGGAATTTCATATAATGGCAGCAGATAGAGTTCACTTTTGAACTGTCCAAAACACACACTATGAAACATCTAAATACCTCCATACTGCTCGTCCGTACTGACCCAAGTGTCCTAAAGCCCCGACATGAAAAAGGTTTTCGCGCGATTTGCTGCGAGATGTTCGTTCGACATTGTAAATTGGATGTATGATGTAAACACAGAAGAACATCTTGCTGCAAATCTTGCGCAGCCACTGAGCGCTGCTACTACTACAACAAGACTAAAAACAGAGATCAATTAATTTTTTCCAAACAACTTTTTCATGTGGCAGCTTCAGGACACTTACGTACGGACGAGCAGTATGGAGGTATTTGGATGTTTCATAGTGTGTGTTTTGGACAGTGAGCATAATTCGCCACAATTTAAAAAAATCGGTTGCCAGCCAGAACCCCCCTGGAACTCTAAAAGTTCTGAAAGATCTCCAAACCTTTCCTTGGCATGACGCTGAGTAGAAATTGTTGAATTATCAATTTTGGATTAATTAAATATGCTGCCGCTGTGCATCTTCATTGACCTCACGATTCGATTCGATTACGATTCACCAGTCTACAATTCAGTTCGATTCAATTATTCGATGCATCATATCCTCAATTTTCTATGTTGCCACAAGGACATGTCTGTGTGATGATACAAGCCAGCAGTGTCAAACTCAAGGATGTGGGACACTGAAACATCCTGAATGCTATGAGTGACAGGCAAACAGCCAATCTTACAGCTGTGTACAGCTGTACTACCACTGTAGTTGCATGTGTGATTATGGGCTCTGTGCACAGCTCCACTACTTCCTGAATTTAAGGCAGCTCCTTTATTTCCTGTCTTACATTATTGGACAAACTGATTAATCCAGGTGTGATTGATCATTGTGACACACCTGGATTAATCAGTTTGTCCAATAATGTAAGACAGGAAATAAAAGAGCTGCCTTAAGACACACACAACTGCAGGGAGCCATCTCACTACATACACTTATACAGAACACACACACCAACGGATACAGGGGAGAAAGAGTGAGCTGTTAATAATCACGTCTCATCCGTGTATCTTTGTGTTCCTGTCAAATGTTGGAGCCTATGTAGTTTTTGGAACTCATCTTTTGGCTGCAGCTCACTGTTTCCTGCTTCAGGGCAGTGGAGCCAGTGTTTCTGGTTAAACTGCACCGTGTTGCACATGTGGCAGGTGTGTAAGAGCAGGTAAAGAATGAGAGTTTACATCACGGCTAATCAGAGCTGGAGCGGACAAACACCCACATCCACTGCAGAGTTGACGCAGGAGTGAATTCTGATTTCAAGAACATACTGTAACACAGGTCATTTATCATCTGCAGTGATACAGCCAGCGTAGTGGCTGGAGAACGTGACGTCACCTCTAGACTGAAGAGATAAAAGATGAAGTAAAAGTCTGGAAAGAAAAACCCAACCATAAATCTGAACTCAATCCTACAGTACATGATACATCAAGATGCTTCCGTCCATGTTTTTATTGGACGGTTCCTCTGTTTTGGCCTTTAATGATGCAGAGGAGATCAATTCATAAAAGCTTGTGTGTTTATAGAAATCAATGGTTTACTGTTTGACCTGCAGTCACCTTGCCTCCAGCTCCAACACACGATGAAATTCAAATATTCACTAGACAGGATCAATAAAAGCTTTTTATTGTTCCGCTCAATCAGACTGAATCTGATTTTTTAACTGTGGTTAAGTGCTTTTATTGATGCTGTTAGAGAACATGACAGAAACACTGAGTGACACCAAACTCAGATTTCAATTGATCTGCAAACTTCAAACTAAATGTTCAAATGGAACCAACTGTGCTCAAGTGATTGGACAGTGACGCATTCACAAACTTAACGTCAATGTAAAGTGAACTAATAATTCAAATCAGTAAAATGTTAGTTGAACTCAGTCTGCAGCAGAACCTGGTTTCATGCAGACTCAGCCAGAGCAGACAGATGTGGTCTTGTCCTGCAGCAAGGCCGTATAGATGATAATAATTCTAGGGGCCCAGCGCCCAGTGGGGCCCACAAAAAACCCCAGTAGTCTAATCTTTGTATGACTGAATTATTCTGCATAACACCGCGTTCGATTGCACTCGGAACTCGGAAAGATCCAGGTCGGAAATTCCGACCTCGAAGGTAAATAAATACCTGTGCAACGCCATTTTGCTTTGATGTAGTTCCAACTGACTTGAGCTGCTTGGATCCTACCCAAATTCCAGAGTCGGAATCCCAACTTCAAGGGCCATTCTATTAGCCTGACAAGCCAGACTATATCATAAAAATGTACAGTATAGTCTGGCAACAACCGGTAGACTCGGCTCAATCCAGGGGTCGGCTGTCTTTCAAACTGCCTCTGCACACGATATAGGGTAGCGCTACAGCTAATCAGAGCAAAGAGCAGGATGACGTTAGCCTGACAAGCCATGCTTAATGTCACCGCGTTAAGCCCGGCGCCCAACAACTCTCTAAACAGATAGAGCGCTGTGATTGGTGAACACAAACAGTGTTTGAGACTCAAAAAGTTCCTATGGATCGTTTCTAGACCCACCTATGGAGCAAATAGCTGCCACTAGGGTGCATCTAGATTTTTAGGCTACTGTTCTGTTGCATTTTTCCGATTCGGAGGTCGGATCTTTCCGAGTTCCGAGTGCAGCATTGAACGCAGCATAAGACCCTGCCTAATACTCATAGTAATGCTGCATTAACATCAAAACAAAGTAGACTAAATAAAAACTGATAATACATACGTACGTAGTCTAAGAAAAAAAGTGGAAAAGTCAGGGGGTAGGGGCCCACTTAAGTATTCTTTCAGGGGGCCCAGAATTCCTAGCAACGGCCCTGTCCTGCAGTAGGCCATAACAGGAACATAGTGGCCTTACACACACACACTTCAGGAATGTCTCAAGCAGCTGAGAATCGGTCACCACGCTGAACACTCACTCAGCAGTTTTGAGCCTCCACTGAGAAAATTACATTTCAGTTAGACTTCATTTTCACATGACATCAAATTAACAGTCTGATTCACTGGTTTGTTGTTCCCACAAATGTTTGTTGTTGAAAAAACACTGGAGACCTCCACCCCCACTCCGCACTCACAGCTACATGCACACACATTTTGACAGACAGACATGCATATTAGCAACTGCCAAACCACCTTTGTGGTTGTTCCTGCTACTGTAGGTGTTTCCACCACTATGCACACACACACATAGGCTCACACAGTGAAAACAACACCAACCACACTGGCTGCTAGTTGTCAGCTCATCAAATAAACAGTAACTGGTTGCAGAAATTAGCCGAGCTCAGAGTTGAGGTGCTTGTGCTGTATGTGGTGCCACACACTTTACATTGTTAAAGATCTGTGACCCGTCATGTCATGTGTGGTCATGTCTTTTCATCATGTGTGAGTTTTTATCAGCTTCACCACAGAGACACATTCCCTCTCTTGTTTCATTTCACCATAGTTTGAGGATTGACATGTTGAAATAATTAAAATATAAACGACTCTATTCAAATTTGGTCCCATAAATCTCTTTAACGAGACCCAACCCACCTCTCTGTCTTAATCAAACCGTTTTACATGTGATTTATTTGAGTGAATATGTCAAACGTCACACGTGTTTTCGCTCTTTCAGTGGTGTGAACAGAAACATGATCCTGTCTGACACAAGAAAAGCTGAATGGAACATCCTGAACAAACAGTTCCCCAATCAAAAACTAATCACTAAATCTGCACCATGTTTGTCTGCACAAGCCAGTTCGTATGTGTGTGTGTGTGGTGCATCCTGCCTGCAGCAGTGTTTGCAGGTCAGAGCGAGACCGTGCATGCCTGTCAGACTGGAGCTGCTTCACTCTCACTCTGTTGCTGTTCAAGGAAAATTCCACAAGGACAGGACAACTTCTGTCTTTCTAATATATGAGGTCTATTTTATCTCCAGTGGTGACGGACTGAGGACATGTCCCCTACGCTCTGCTGCAGCTGCAGAGAAGAAAAATGCTCTGAGCTGATGAGCTGCCCAGATAAACGTTGTACGTTTCCCCTTTCAGGCTGCACTGGTAATTTGTTTTGCTCTATATGTCAGGTAGCTCTTTTTCCCAGGCTGTAACGTCAATCCCAGGCCTGACTTCAACCTTGATCTGATCTGAGGTACAGCTAAGCAGAACCATCTGATTGGTGGTGGCTGGTAGGGAGCTTAACCACTTTCCACCACTGCTTTGGGCACAAAAAGCATTATATATTCAATATGTATATGAGATGTTGACTGGTCAAGACTTCAAGACTCATTGGTGTGCCCTATGAGACTCTGCACTGAATTATGTTAAAACTTAAAGGGATAGTTTGACATATTAGCAAAGTGGCCCATTGCCATAATCGCTATAGTCATTGCAGTAGGTTCGTTACCTTTAATTGTCGGTGCAAGCTATTTTTAGAATGGCGGAGCAGAGCCGTGAGCTGCTCAGAGCTATGCTACGGAGGCTCATGGAATTTCTTGGTTTCCCTCCTCAAACTCATCAAATACACAATCCAACAACTCCAAAACACTCTGGTGGACAAGTTGTGACCTGCACATTCACCACACTATGAGATAATAATGGAACTTTACGAAACAGAGCTGTTTTCGAGGTAAATACAGAGTCTGCTTGCTGAAAAACTGTCCCAGAAGGCAATGCGCATCAGCAGTTTTGCATGAATTTACCTCTAAACAACTCCGTCTGGTAACGTTCTATTATTATCTCAAAGCGTGGTGAATGTGCAGGTCACAACTTGTCCACCAGAGTGTTTTGGAGTTGTTGGATTGTGTATTTGATGAGTTTGATGAGGGAAATCAAGAAATTCCATAAGACTCTGTAGCGTACTGTAGCTCTGGGCAGCTCGCGGCTCTGCTCCGCCGTTCTAAAAATAGCTTGCACCGACAAATAAAGGTAATGAGCCTACTGGTATGACCATAGCAATCATGGCAATGGGCCAATTTGCCAAAATGTTGAACTATACCTTTAAGTCACAGAATCTAATCATGCATAAGCCCCATAATGTCCTCATCGGGGGGACAATTTTATTTACATATTTGCACAAAATCAAATCAAAAAGAACATATCTACCTCAGTAGATTTTTGAAATGAAACACTACAATATGATTGGTGATGTGAGGTTTGTATTTTATGGTCACTATCAGCCAAAACTGCACCACAAGCCCTGTTTGGTGAGTGCAGTCAACTGAGTCAGGGAACAGGGGAGGTGGGGGGCACAAACAGAAGAATTGCAAGATGCTGTGAATGTTGGGAAGCTCATCTGTGTTGACTACGGCCCCGTAACAACCAGAGGCATCGGTGCATAATGATAGAGGAGAGAAAGAGAGAGAGAGAGCGAGAGTGCATAAAAAACAGAACGAAAGTTACAAAAACTAAGTAACTAAGGTCATTGTAAGTACCCAAATAAATCAATCAAACTCAGTCTGTTTGTACTTTTTCTACAGCCAGGCAAATCAGTGGAATTCAAAGAAATTCATCATTTGAATGTAGCGTGTTTTTTTAAAGATATTTTGGGGGCATTTTTGCCTTTGATTGTCAGGACAGTGGAGAAAGACAGGAAAGTGGGGAGAAAGACTGGGGGAATGACACACAGAACAGATCGGCACAGTTCGGATTTGAGCTGGTGATCACTGCATTGAGCATTGCCAACATGGGACGTGCTCTTAACTACACAACCCCACCAAGCTTGAATCTGACATGTTTACGATAGGTCAGACTTGAAACTGAAAATACTATTGGTTCGAAAATGAAAATAACAGAGGACCAAGGACGGAACCTTGTGGAACACCTCAGGACAGAGGGAAGTGGGAAAGAAGGGGAGTTTCTTATAATAACACCATCTTTTGGTTGAAAAGCACAATGGTACCTGTAATGTATTAAATTATTAACATTTTACACCACAGATATAATAAATATATAATACATTTCTTCACTTTTGTGTTTTTATGTGCAATGACAAATAAATTAAGTCTGAGTCTGAGAACAACTAATCTTTTTCTTTTTTTCTTAAGACTTTTAGATTTAGAAAAGCTGAGGAAAAAATATTTCTTTCCAAACACCTGGTGGATGCCACAATAACCACAGAAACTTGGCCTCATGCTGGTTACATGTGTGAAAACAAGTCAAGTCCAGCTGTTAATCCAGCTCTATGTGAACCCCGACGTCCTGGTACTGACCCATCAGTGACAGCAGTTTGGTATGAGAGGGTCAAACCCGGGTTAAACAATTTTCATTTTCTTGCCTCAAACCCAGGATCTGCATGTTACAGTACAGAGAGAGTAGGTAGAATAAGAAGCCTGTATAATCCTGCTAACAGTTTCTGAGCTCCATTATTGACA
Source organism: Decapterus maruadsi (assembly GCA_030347415.2). NCBI lineage: Eukaryota > Metazoa > Chordata > Actinopteri > Carangiformes > Carangidae > Decapterus > Decapterus maruadsi. The sequence continues at coordinate 20,017,733 of CM064890.1, read as the reverse complement.
TTCCTCACATTCCAGCTCAGAAAATCCCCCAGGCTGCACTGCTGCCACGGCCTCCTGCAGGTCACACCTGTAACAATTAGGTTACAACTGTCAGATTTTTACTGCCATTGCTTTGGAAGCTACTGCACATGGTTACTCAACGTCACTTCCTGGCTTGTACTAGAAGTCCCTACTCCATCAAATATCCATCCATAAAATCACATCTGACAGTTATTACAGTGTGACGCCCATATCAATAACAGTGACAAGATCACTGACAACATTTCAGTTTATGATCTGTCACCTTTGCTCACCCAGCCTGAAACTTCAGCTTGTTTCAACCAGCTACCTACAGTATGTGTCAGTGTGCAGGCTCAGCAGACAGCCCCCACACTATGTAAATCTCTATTCATCTCAGTCTTCTGTATGATGACTGATTGTAACGCCCACCAATGTAATAATGTCAAGTAATAGACCACAAATGTTATTTTAAAAAATGCAGCTTTTAATGCAATAATCCTGCAAACGTAATACATTTTCCACAAACGTAACAGCGGCTGCCTACTGCAGACGTAACGCGCGATTTCCCACAAATGTAATGAAGCAATGAATAACAGTTGTGTTGGTTGTTTATACCTACTAATAGCCTAAACCATGCGAAATCCAGCTGCTGACTCTCTGCTCCATGATCACAGAGCCCCCACCCCCCACCCCCCGCCCCACAAGCAGCTTTGTCATTCTCTCTCTTTGTCTTTTTCTCTCTCTCTCTCTGATCAGCAGGTTTGGTTTTTAGCCAGGAGCCTCCACTCTCCCTGTAATAAGCTACAAGTCATTTGTCATTACAATTAGTTCCAAGCAGTTTAATAATGGTAAAAATGAATCATAAGGTAAATATCCTGCATATTTTCTTTTTTCTGTGCTCCTCTGACCAGATGGCGTCCAGCAGTGTGTTGGCAGTGGTCTGTTATACAGAAATAACACTAAAACACACACATTATAAAAGTGCTGGTGATTTTTTTGGCTAAAGAGGGGGACAGCAGAGCTACGCTGACAGCTTCATTTTATTTTTTAAATAGGGCACCGTCCTTATAGGTGAAGCATACAGTAAACACACAGATGTTCAGAATGAATACAATCCCATCTTTAACATAGGCTCTAGGCTACATTCAAATGATCAGGTTGGGTTGTTTATTGATAGGGCTGATACTGACAGGACACGGATTGTGATTGACAGAGAGAGACAATCATTTATTGTTATTGTTTATGTTCTGCCATTGACTGTCAGTTATTAATCTGTTTATTTTTATTCATATTATTTCATTGTTATATGCTTTGGCAATATAAGCACTGTCTTGTTATGACAATAAAGCTATTGAAATTGAAATTGAAATTGAGGGAGAGAGAGAGAGAGAGAGAGAGAGAACTGAAAATGACAAAGCTGCTTGCGAGGAGGGGGAGGGAGGGGGGTCTCTGTGATCGTAGAGCGGAGAGTCAGCAGCTGGATTTCGCACCCACATTCAGTAGGCCCACCACCCATGACCCCTTATATTTTGATAAAAGTGTACAAGACACTTAAAATGACCCCTAGTCAGCCACTTAGAAACTACAAGATGCTTTTCACAGATCCCACTTCCTGGATTTGGGTGGGCATCTTTATTTCATCATGTCCACCACTATTGGCTGAAGTGATTCAGGTGTGACTTCAGTACAATGAGTAAACATTAGTAGTAGTAGTAATAGTAAAGAAATGTCCCTTACTGACAGGTATGTAAACTACAGAACAACAGCAGCATGGAGCATCTTAACATGCAGAGTTTCAGCGTGACCCACCCCCACCAGCCAAAGGAAAACCACAGATCCCAGCTCAGTTTTTGTGTGTTTTTGAATCTGGCTGATTGTTGTTGTAGTTTCCAGTCAAAACGGTTCAGCTCAGTATGCTAATACTGTTGCCAGGGTTACCATGAGGCTCCAGCGCCTTCTTTATCTTCATGTACGGTTTCAGCTGCTTTCACAAGAACACACACACACACACACACACACTGCCAAGGTCTTACCGAAAAGTCAGACTCAATGGGAAATGGACTGAAACACACACATACACACACACATTACACATAGAATTCACAAGAAGTCTCCGTTGGCAGACTGACAAGTTAATTCTGTCCTCTCAGTAGTCAAAACAGTCAGTGTTTTATGATTTACAGCAAGTAAAACACACACACACACACACACATACTAATGACTCAAATCACAGACAAGACAAACTGCTCAGTGTGCAGATTTTAATCAGTGGACAATCAAAGACTAGAGAGAAATTAAATGTTATTGTTTAATAGGGCTGACCTCGAATAGTCGCTGATTCGACGATTCGATTCTCTGATTCGACTATGAACCTTTCATACCATTCTGACTATATGGGGGTGCCCAAGCATTAATTGTTTCACAGAATGTGTTTTTTTTTTCATTATAAAAAGCCTATTTTGATACAAAATCCGTACTTTCTGTTAATAAAGCATTCAAAATGAAATGTGCTTTAAACGAGTTTTAGCTTCTTACTATGTGTTAATAAATCACCCACTGCAGTTGTAATCAAATGCGCGGAGGTGAGCAGCACAGAGCGATACCGCTCTGCTCTGCACACAGGACAACGTCACGGTGAAGTCACTGCTGACGCTCACTGAGCGGCAGAAAGAGGAGAGGCAGAGCCGCCAAAGTTTAAAATCAAGTATAATCAAGGCAATTTTCTCCGAGCCCACAGCACAGGCTACCGGTCTGACATCTAACTTTGTCAGCATGCAGGTTACATACGGAGAATGCGGACTTTGACCAGGTTGCAGTCAAGATCCTGCTTTCAACCACGGAAATTGGAAATCTCGAGCTGTAATTGTTTTTTCGATCGATCAGCTGTGTTTACCGTTTCATGTGTCGTAGTTCTGATGTTTAGACAGAATAATTAGTCTCTAACACATCCTAAAGTTTGACATGTCAAGAGTTTTTCAGAAGAGGATCTCGTTTTTTGCGACTTCCGAGTTGTCATGAACGCACCATTAGCGCAGCTGTGATCTCGTCCCTCTGCAGCCTGTCTGTCTCTCTGCCGGTGTCGCGGTCAGTGTTTGATTAAGATTAAAACACACAACGTAATGTACAACATTGTTGAGTCCTTGTGACCTCCGTTTGTTTTGTTTTACCCATGGATGTATTGGTTTTACCCGGTTTATCTGTGAAACGGGAAAAAGTTGCAAATACGATCTTGCTGCTATGTAAAAAAATAAAAATAAATAAAGGTTCTATTAGTCTTCAAAATCTGACTTACTATGAAAATCCTTAGTCGAAAACAGCCCTATTGTTTAATACTTCTTCTTTAAGGCTTCATACTTAATTTACTCAAAGAACCTCTTCTTGTCAGTCTGGAAGCTAAGATCTCTTAAAAACCCACCAAGCACCTCTTGAGCATCTTTGAGGCCAATATGGAACTTTGTGAAGGACCTTTTAACACGTTTTCAGTGACCACTTCCACCTCTTGAACAACCACCAGAACCTCCTGTGACCTCCCCCAATAAGTCTGAGAGACCTGTGAAACCTCTTCAAGGGCCCTTTGACCCCCCGTCCCCTCCAAAAGAACTTCAGAACCTTTCAAAGACTCTTTGAAACCCCCTCCACAATGCTTACAACATCTTAAGTGGATCGTCGTCATCTACAACTCCCTCAAGAACTTCTTCAACCTTATGAAACATCTACAACCTCCTCCAGGGCTTTTATGGCGCTTTTCCACTACACTTTCACGGAACGGCACAGCTCGGCTTAGGTGCTTTTGCACTACAGCTGAGTTCTTCTCGTACCTCCTCAGCGATCGCAGACCACAGTGTGGTTTTACACACAGCATAATTTGACTCGGGTGAAGGATTTTGAAATTTCCAGGTCATGTCGGACGTAGCGCTCGCACTCTTCCAGTGATGACGCTCTGTCCAGTCAGTGGAAGGCAGTTGGCTGACGTCATGTTTTAGTATCACCTCGGCTCGCTTGGAACCAGGGCCTGGTACCAGGTAGCCTACTAGGGCTAGTGGAAAAGCAAAAAAAGTGGGCCCTGCCGCGCTAGTGGAAAAGCGCCATTAGACCATGTGATGGGCATTTCAAGTAAAAAGATTCATTAAAACTTGTTATTTGATTATTCTTTAAACTTTGAAACCAAACCATGTCCGTCATGAGTTCTGCCAGTTTTTGGACCAATAGAAGCCACTTCAGTCCTCAAGGATCTCTAGTCCTCCTCAGGGACCTGTGCACAATGCAAAGAGCCATCTACATCACCTAGTACCATGTTGAGGCTATAGTCCTCACTGCAGGCGGCCCCGGTTCGAATCCCACATCAAGCGGCCCTTTCCTGCATGTTACCCCCCCCTCTCTGCCTCCTCATTTCCTGTCTCTCTCTCAACTGTGCTTTCAATCAAAGGCCAAAAAGCCCCCAAAAATATACTTACTGTAAATAAATTTAAAAAATCATGGCGGGAGGCGGAATGCTACCTCAGCCCACCCTGCAGGTGTCAGACTGTCTGTCTGCGAACGTAAGTGGAGCAACACAACAGTCTGTGAAAACAGGGAAAGTCACACAAACACACTCAGTCATAAAAAAAAATCCTCACCATAATCAAATTGTTGTCAAGACAATAAGAGCGTGCAGTCAGCTGTTTTCACTTATAACGGGAACACACACACGCAGACACACACTCACTGAGATAACGGTCTAAACAGTTGAGCTCAGCGTTTCCTCTCGTCGTTCATTCAGTTATTTATTCTCTGCCTCTGTCTGGAGACAAAACTCTTATTTCAGACGAACAACCCAATTGGTCCTAGATACGCTCGAAGCACATAATTCACTCAACGCTTAGAATTCCCATAATGCCCAGTAGGCCTGGTTTTTGTTTTTCCTACATGCAGTTCAGCAAGAAATTAGTCAGACAGAAAAGCCAACCACATATCTCTGTTAAGATCTTCCAGAGAGTTCTGAAACGCATTCAACGCAAACCAAAATCTCAAGAACTGCAGTTTCAGAATATTCAGAAATTATTCTACAACAATCTCCATTAACACAGCAAACTGTGTTATAGTTGTGTTAAAGGTCCTGTTGGAGGCTAGAAGTGGATTAAATTTAATCTGCTGTATGTTATTTTAACACATTGTGTGATTCTGTAGAATAAACAATCAATAATAATGATTTCACAGCACAGACAAGCGGTGCTGTTGTTCCAGAGGGAACTGAGCTTAGGTTTGATGCTCTATTCACAGGATATTAATTTACACTGTACACACAGCTGCCACAAATCAACAGTGAAAATATTGTCAGAGGGATGGATTTTTTTAAAAAGATTTTCTGCTTTGAGACAAGTAGTTTTTATTTTCTGACCCCATCTCCCTCTCTTCTTCTCTCTCAGGGTTTCATTCCCAGAAGGACACTTCATCATTGTGTTTGAGCTCATTGTCCACTCTGAGTGAACCCTCAACTTAAAGCTCCACACAGTAAAGGTAGATGTTTGTGTTAAAGCCCCAAACAGTATAAAGTAGGGCTGTGCGGTATACGCAGTATACATGGTACTTGCAGGACAGTAGAGATTTGCGCTCTACCGTCCTGTCGTCGATGATGTCATCACACCTGCCTCAGAGACAGCAGAGCCGGAGAGCTTGTTAAAAAAAAAACAGTGGTACATCCATGATTTTGACTCGGTTCGGCTGTGAAGCTCCAGTTGGTAAGTTGACAAAAGCGAAAGCAACCTCGTAGAGAGAATTTTCTGATGTTTTGTAACCCCTAAACAGAAAGCTCACTTTGCAGGAGAGGATCCACAGTGCTGGAGGATGTGTGGGAGCTGGGATGCAAACCATTGGTATATATGGGGTTAGAGCGGGCGTCCCATGTCTAGAGGCAAAGTCCTCGCTGCAGTCGGCCCTAGTTCGAGTCGGGCGCCATTTGCTGCGTGTCATCCCCCTCTCTCTGCCTCCCCCTTACCTGTCCCTCTCAACTGAACTATATGTAAATGCAGAGATGCACAAAATATTAGAAAACAAGTGAAAATACCACATCATTTCAAAACCTTTATTCTGGGAGAAATTAATTTTCTCACAGGGCATCTCAACAAATACCTATTTGGCGCTCTGATTTCTGCTGGCAAAAAAACCATCACACGTCACTGGCTGCATCCTGACTCCCCCACAATAGAGAAATGGACTGATATTGTTAATGAAATATATGAAATGGAAAAGATTACTTTCTCACTTCGGCTACAAATGGATAAATTCACAAGGTCATGGTCAAAATGGGTCTCCTATGCACAAATGTCACAGTCACATCCTAGAAACTAAATTACTTGTCTCCACCCACTTACTTTCTTGGTCATTTCCCTGTTGGTTTGAAGGACTGCCAGGTCTTATGCGTTTTATACGTACATATTCCTATGTGTATGTATGTATAGCATGTCATATATTTAGTTAGTTTTGTTTGTTTGTTTTCTCCTTAAAAATATAAGTACGCAGGTTTTGTTTCTTTTAACATTACACAACTACAATATGGCAACAGCTATGTTTTGATATGCTGATGTTTTCCTTTCTTGTTGACAACGTAAATCAAGAATTCAATACCAGCTGTGTAATGTATTATGTGAGGATAACAATAATAAAGAAAATTGAAAAAAAAAAAAAAGAAAACAGCCATCAGGACTTTCTGTAACTTTGTGATGTCATGAAAAAACAATCACTGCTGTTTTACACGCCTCAAGCCCCACCCACCTGCACACCATCCAACAGCCACAGACAGAGGGTTAATGTCTTTGGGTTGTTACGTCCGTCTCATGTATGCGGAATCTGAGAAACACCTTGACAAAGTATGGTGGCCAAAGGTCAAAGGTCAAGGTCAGCTGACCTCACAAATCACTTTTGGCCATCACTTGAGATTTCACTCAGCAATTACAAAAATTTCACACAAACAATCTTAAACAACAAAAAACACCGAGCTATTTTATACCCCTAAAACTGATGTATAAAAAGAATAAAACTACATGATAGAAAGTTACCACGCTGCATCCCGCTGTGGGTACGTTTAAGGACGTGCTGACTACTTCTGGTTTCCCCAGGTTCAGAGTCTGAGTCTGGCTCGAACATATAGGACAACATTTCCCTCTGCTGTGACCATCTACGTATATCTACCTGTGAGTTTAGGCTGCAAATTGGAATGGCATGAGGAAATTTTATGTCAGTCCTTTAATGAAATATGGGTCTATTTAAGTCCCACTCACCAGTTCCAGCTTCTAAAATATGATGCTCTTCATCATAATTGATATTATAAACTGATCACATTTGGGATGTAAAATAATCATTAGCTACAGCTTGAACACCTTTTTTCTTCTCAAAAACATGGGAGATACATGGTTTCCATCCCACCGCCACGGTGAGGACATACTGCTCAGACATTTGGCTCAACGGCAAAGTAAACAGGCGAGGAAATGAAGGTTTAATTGGTGATAACTGAGTCTGAACGAACTGTGTTTTCTCTGTGATGTTGTGATGGAGAGAAAATAAAACACTGATATTCAGCTTGTTTTCTTAAATTGAGGTCAGTTACAGCATACGTCCATACAACAGCATCTGTAGTAAGTGTAGGGCATTTTCTGTATATCAAAGACATTCCAATACTCTGGTAACACAGTTTATTTATATTAACATTAAGGGAGACTATTAGTTGTATTAAATATGATATCCTTATGATATTCCTGCAACTGCTTTTGGCTTTAATCTATATTATGGTAGGTTTAACTATAAATAATCATCATTAATTACACTACTGTAGTATTCTTGTTCTATTCTAAACTTTATTTATAGTCTTTTTAGGAACTTAAAGCCACTTTTATACGATGTAGCTTAATATTGTATCATATTTCTGCTGTCTGAGGTTCCAGTAATGAGTTTATATCACTTTTAATTATAGTTTAGTGCAACTTCAAATTCCTTCTTTTTTTTTCTTCCATTAAAACTATTAAATCTGAAACTTGTCGACAGACTGTAACCACGTCTAAACTTTTTCAAACAGTGCAGTTAAACCCGGGAACTGTCGCTCCCTCCCTCCCCCCACTGACACGCTCTCACCCCGGAGCTTTCACCCGGGGCTGGCTCCTACCTCTCCTGCCGGGACTGGTGCAGCAGCAGCGGCCGAGCAGCAGCAGCAGCAGCGCCGCTCCGCCTCCGGACAAAAAGCTCATGTCTGCAGCTCCTTCCTTAACGATAGTCCCTCCAGGTGGTGCTTGTCTGCGGGCTGTGGGCAGACGGAACCTCCATTAGCCGCAGCGGTGGTGGTGTTGGTGGTGTTGGTGGTGGATGATCCAGTGTCGGAGTGTTGGAGCTGTGTGACGGTTCCTGGTGGAGTCGAGACCGCAGAGGTTCACTCCTCCTCCCAGTCCACACCTCTCACTCTTCACACCAATCAATTTACAGACAGGAGTTCAACTGATTGAAGTTCTCTGTCTCCTCATTAGTTTCCTTTCAGACCGTCAGTCCCAATAAGTTGGACTTTGGATGACACATTTGCACAATGCATCACTTACTGTTATTACTGTGCAAAAAAAAAAACTTAAATTGTTCATGTAATGTGAATATCAAAGTATTTAAATTCTGCGATGACATAAAAAGTCTAACTTAAAGTGTCATAAGTTTATTTTGAGAAGCTACAGTTTGGGTTTTTTTGCATTTTCATGTCAAATATTAACAGGTATAAAACAGGTCAGACAAACAAAAAAGGTTTCAATATTTACACAAGAACAGCAGAGACATAAACAACCCTCCAGTCTGTTCACGGGGAATTTATTGCAGCTGCTTTTGTGAGTTTGTCGTTAAATGACTGTGAATATTAATAATTCACTGTTTTAAATATTAAATCCCTTCCACTATGTGAAAATCTCACATCAGCGTTTTTCTACATGATATATAAAGTAATGTAAATAATACATGTTCAAAGTGTTCACACTGTTCAGAGGTTAATGAATTCATCAATAATTCCATATGTGGTCTTTCTTACTGTTCTTTAGTCTTTATTTGTCTTTGTTTCATTAACAACTTTTGTGTCTCCTGCTCCTCTGTGGATGGGCAGGGGAACCATCACTTAATTGTTTCTCTCAGTGGCCCCCTGGTGTTCACTTCACATTCTGCAGCTGTTCATTATTGATTAATCCATTCTTTATATTTTTCATTGATTGTTTATTTTGTAAAATGTCAGACAACAATAAAACAGTAGAATGACCCCTGATGTTGCCCGCCTCCACCACAGGCGGTTTCATGTTGCCTCTCTGTTTATCCAGAGTCACAGTTATCGTTTGTGTTGTCTTTTTGGGCTTCATGAGTCTGTCCTTTAGTCCAAGTGAATGTTTGTGCTGAAAATGGTTGTTTCCTCTGAACTAACAGTACTTTATTGTCTTTTACTTGTTTTCAATTAAGAAGGTTCTGGGATCAAACCCTACCTGCTGTCTGTCTCACTGGAGTTCTCCCTGTACCTATGTGGTTTCTCTCTGGGATGTCTCAGGCAGACATGGTTCTGGTTCTGGTTCTGTTTCAGTTCTGGATTCTCAGAACCTTGGTGCTTTCTGGTGAACCAGCAGCGTAAGTTTAACCAAAATGGGAGGACGTTACTCTGCATTGCTCAAAAGATTTGCCTTTTTGCTCTATAATCATTCTTCAGTTTCTTTTAAGTTTATTTATTATTTGGTCTAGTGTTGGAGTGACTCCAGCCTTGACCATCTCTTCCCAGAGTTCAACAATAAGAATTATTTTACTTTATAGTACTCATTCAACTTGTTCTTTCTTGTGCTGCTTTAGCTTTTATTTGAATTCTGTAGACGCCCAAATCACCACCAAACACCACAACAAATTATTGTTCTCCAGGTCAGTCGCAGCCTTCTCCTTCTTCATGCTTGTCTTCACAGGCTAGAATGGATCATGCACACGGAAGATGTTGTGGTTCTCAGGAAAGAAACAAACTATTTTTTTGTTTCCTTAAGAACCAACTTTTCAGGTTTCAAACCTGTTATTTTTTCGGTCTTGAACGCACCAGACAGTTCAAACGGGGTCATCCCTATGTTCCCCAGGTCCTATGTTCCCTCCCAGCAAACACGGACGGACCCGGACGTGTTCGAGAGAGCCCGATTTGGTCGTGATCACGTCAAATCACAACTAGTCCGATCAGACCGAGAATATGACCATATCACAACCGCACGTTAGAAAATCACGTCAAATTACTACTAGTCCGATCAGGCCCAGAATATGACCATATCACAACCGCACCAAACCCGGACGTGTTCGAACACCTTATCACGTCAAATTACAACTAGTCCGATCAGGCCCAGAATATGACCCTATCAATCACAACTGCGCACGGATGGACTGTCTGAGAGGGGGGTCGTGATCTGGTCGTGATCGAGTCATATCATGACCAGTCAGAGAAATGGTGGCAAAAAAAATTATACGACATAGTCAATGATAAACCGTCTTTGATACAGTCTGATGCTGCGACCTCTTTTTATACAGTCATGATTGCGACCGAGTTTTATTCAATCAAACTTTATTAACATAAACATGACATTATAAACAACAGGAGGCTAGAGTACGTAATAAAAAATCACACCGAAAGAGCACAAGAGACGTTCTAAGTCTTCTTGATGAAAATCATAGGTGAAAATACAAAAAAAAAAAAGTGAAGTGGGCGTCATCTGATGGATCTGACCTACGACCCAGCACGTGATGTCATTCTCCAAGACGCACACACGGTGCTGCAGCTGCACGTTCAACATCAACAGGACACAGTTACTCAGCGCGAGTAAACCAGCCCTGTAAGTAACATTTTCATGATTTCGGAGTTTGATTGAAGTAAAATAATACTGTCGAAAGTGGTAGCCGAATTATCTGTATCTCGTAAACTGGGTCACACACACTCACAAAAAACTAGGCCTGCTAGCAGCCCGCTAGTAGCATTGACCGCATTCAGTCCCAACACAGCGATGCTGAGAAAATGGTCATGTAAGTTCCTTGACTGTACTATAATTTATATTATGCCAATTAGCAGCAAAGAAAATACCACCAGAACAACTAAGTACTTAGATATTTTCTCGCCGAATTACTAAAACTAGCTCGTTGACCTAGCTGCTGCTAACGCCTGCTGCTAATGCTAATAGCATTAGCGCTTGTTGCAGTTCAAATTGAGCCGCTGCTCCTCTCGGGCTCAGCTGTCTGGCGTCCTGTCCGCAGCAGTTCATGAATCATTTTAATGAAAGAACTGCTGTTCCCATCACTGCTTTATATGCTTTTACCATAAACTGCAAAAATAAGGCTTTTGTGTAAACTGTGCAGCTGTGTAAACATGAAATCTCTCCAACTCTGACATTGTTATTGATTTTGTATTACAGATGCCATCAAACACTGGGACAAGTCTGATGACAACGGCATAGGCTAAATGCTGATTATTTAATCCTCAGAAAGGTCTGGTGGAGGAAGAACAACAAAAGGAACCCTGCAAACTACATGGCATCTGATGGCGTCATCTTTCTGTTTCTGTTCATTTGTCAAACAATAAATGGCTCTGTTTGAATTAAATGAAAGTTTTGTCTGTTTTTCAAAAATATTGTAGGTATTGAAATTAATGAAATGCTACATTTTGTAAAAGACGATTTGTCATCACGTAGCCTTTTGCATATTGCTTTAACAATGATAGTGCAAAAAAAAAAAAATTGAGTTGGCACTTTTATAATGGGCCAGAACACAGCTGAATTGGGGGACATCAGGACGTAATTTCCAGGACATGGGGAAAAAAATTGACCGGAACATAAGATCCTGTTCAAAAAAGTTGGGATTTGGGAAAAAGAACCATCGCAATTATAGCCCCTAGTCCGGAACGTCACCGAAGCCCCGACGTTATCTGGGTTCTGCTGGGGGGAACACAGAACCCTCTTCCTGTTCCCAGTCCAAAACAGGGAACATAGGACCCTTTTCCTGAAAACAGAGTTCTATGTTCCCCGTTGACTGGAATTCTAAAGTGGAGTTGTAAATTTGAAGATGTTTGCCAATTCTTGAGTGAGAAGTTGAGTTGTGATTTTGAGTGAGAAGTGGAATCGGCCCTTTGGTTGGGTTTAGGCAGTGATAGGCAATGAAGAAAAGAGTTGGTTAGGTTTAGTAAAAAGACCGGGTAGAGGCTAGACCGGCCATAGATTTAGAGGTATCAACTGTTTAAAAATGTAGAACATAAGATCCAGGGAACACGCTCCTGTTCAAAATTGGGTTTGGGAACCAGAACCGGCACATAGCCCTGTCAGAAGCCCCCATCTGGGTTCTCCATCTTCCTGCAGTCCAAGCACATGGACACTAGGTTGACTGGAGATTCTAAATGGCCACTAGGTGTGAATGTGAGTGTTTTTGAGGTTTTTCATATTTATATCAACTGTTTAGTAGACTGGTAACCTGTCCAGGGTGAACCTGGGACTGGCTCCAGCCCCCCCCCACGACCCTACACAGATAAGATGGATATGTTCATGCAGGTGTTTGGAGTGTTGATGAGTTAAATGACATTTCACATTCGATTTCAAGGCTTGTCTCTGTAGTTTTCTGTTTCGTGGTTGTTTCTGACTTCACATGATCCGTCATGTTTTAAACTCACCAGTCTGATTTATTCAAACTGATTACACCCACTCTCTGCATCCATAATTAATAACTCCTCTCTGCTTTGTGTGTGTTTTTCTGTTGTTTACCTAAAGCCGTTCTGTGTGCAGCTGCTTGTTTCTGTCAATGCAGGAGAAAAAAGCCTCTTAATGGATTTTCTCACTTATTTGTCCCAAATAGGAACCGACAGTGTGTCGCCGGGCAGGGACGGTGGAGGTGTAGCTGCACCTGGTTCTGTTCACCTGGAGATCAGAACAGGTTTAAAGAGGCTCCAGGAACTGATTACAACAGACCTGGGTGGATCACAGACGTATAGCTAACCTGCCGGGGGCCACGAGATATTTAATGTTACCGCTTTACAATGAGATCACTGATTCACTGATTGAGTTCTTGACAGAAAGCAGATCAACAGATAAGGTCAAAGATAAACTGTCACACACACACACACAGAGTGAGAAATAAGCAGTTTGGGTTCCTGATTAATTCATTCAACAATGTGACAGTTGCAATGTCTCAGCATGTCATGTCTAACAAGTTACAACACTCTCTCCCCCTCACACACACACACACACACACACACACACACCTTATTTACACTAACAGTTGAGAAAATTGTACCAATGTGGGAATATTAAATGGAGCGAGCGATGGAATCACCACTGCCAGGTAATAAGCAGCATTTCCACTGCAGGAGTTCCTGGTTAAAGGAGGGGGTAGGAACTACAGGAACCGTCCTCTCACTCGGCCGTCCTGGTGGCCGTGTCTCCACTGCAGACAGGACCCACCGGGCTCTTAAGGCGACATGCAACAGTTCCGTTGTTGTCGTTGTGCAGCATTTTTTTGTTTTTACTGCTCTTGTTGTTGTTTTTTTTCTGTCAGTATAGCTAAAGAAAAAATCCCACCTCAATCGTCATGTAATCCCATGATCACCTATTTTACCACTCTTTTTTCTTTTTCCAGGCCTACTGTTACTCTCGTCGTTCAATTTCAATTTCAAAAACTTTATTATCCACAGAGTGGCTTTGGCTTGTTTGGCTTCACCATAGACATAACTCACAACAGAACACAATGACACTGTAAAAAACATTGCAAGGATAGAAAAAAATATATAATAGCCTACGGCAGTAACTACTGTATACTTCACACATCACACATTCAAGTAGTAATTTCATAAAGCACACCACAGTAGGAATCTGCTGTGCAGGGGAAACCCTCAGCACTGAGTTATTCTCTCTTTTTTCCGGCCGTTTTTCTGTTTTTAGCAACGTTGTGTTATAAAAATGCATATTATTTCGGGGCTTCCTCTTAGCATCACATCCTGCTTTGAGTCTGACCAATGAGCACAGAGTAAATCTCAAGCCCCACCGGGACATTTTCAGGGTTGATCCGAGTACCTACCCCCAGGCAGGGACTCCGTTCAGCCCCTGTAAGCGGCCCTGTGGCGGAGGTTCCTGCAGTGGAGACACCCACCAACGGGACTGGCCCCGTAAAATTACCTTAAGTTCCTGCAGTGGAAACGTGCCTATAGTTGAAAAAGTTCTGCATGTTGGGTTTGTTACAGTCTCAACAAACCAGAAGTAGAGGAGCAAACAGGATCTAATGTGCAGGCTTACATCATAGACTGTAAAAAATATGGACGTAGCATCCGTGACGTCACCCATTGGTTTTGGGGAGTCGTTTTTGTGCCTCAAATATGGCGGACTGAACAGCGCCATGTTGGGTTTACCAGCCGAGAACCCGCCCACTGGCCTCAACGCAGCTGTCTCTGGACCTGGCACTCAACGTGCCATCGTGCCAGAATCTTATCCTAATAACAGTAAAACAGAGTGTGTGCAGGGGTGAAGCTATCGATTGAGACCAAAAAACATGCTGACACCTTTTAACATGTATATTGAGGATGTAAAGTCGGCCATTTTAACATGGGGGTCTATGCAGAATGCTGCTTTCTGACTCCAGCCCCCAGAGGAAGCCGCAGGGATTGCAGCTTTCAGACCGACAACTGCTCCCTTAGTTTACATTCACCTTCTTAAATGTATTTGTCTGAAACAACAGAATTATTCATCAGCCCTTTCCTTCCTTCCTCTCGTGTTTTCCTCCTGCATCGTCGCTCAATCAGTTCAGTCAGGATTAAAGACGACAGCTTTTTTCCTTCTTGCTGTTTTTACACACGGCCTGTGTTTGCAGGTGGAATCAGGTTAATCGACTGAGAGCTTCCAGTGGAAAATAATGGAGGAGTTTGGGTGGTGGTGGGATAATGGAAAACAAAAGGCTGATACGTCACATTTAGAATTCTGTGCTGAATTGTAACGGAAGGAAGAAAGAAACAAAGCAAAACTGATGGAGCTGCAGCATCAGGAACAACACCTTTCATTCATACCTCTCTTTCTCACTCTCTCACCCCGCTTCTTCTAATCAGCTGACTGAAGGTATTTTCAATTATAAATAATATATCACCCTGATCTCTGCCAGTGAATCATATAGCCTCCAGTCCAGACTTCAAATCCAGCACCAGGTCCAGGTCCTTAGAGTCCACATCACATCACCCAGACCTCCTGAAGCATCACCTCCACCAGCATCCCAGGTACACAGCCTCACCATGTTTTCACATTTGATCACGGTGCAGTCTTATGACCACAGACACTCAGATCTCTCACTTTCCCTCTCCACGTTTAGAGACAACAGTTTATTTGTCTGTCCGGATTCAAATAGCATCACAAAAAACATCCATTATCACAATGATGATGATGATAACTGACAACCTAAAAGTCTTCAAACTCATTCTCTAAAGCAGATTCATGATGTAAAGACCTTACTGTGCGTTCACACCAAAATCTTCCAAAGTGCCAAAGGCTGGAAGTCAATAGGCTATATGCCGCGCTGGCTGAAATCCAGGAAGTAGTGGTACTTCCAAAGTGTCACCAAACGAGAAGTTGAGCCTCGGTTAACTTTAGGGTAACTGACTGTATCTGACTGTGCGTTCACACCAAAAACCTCCAGAGTGTAAAAAATGCTCGAGGGTGCGCTACACTCTTAGAAATAAAAGTGCTATGTAGAACCACATAAGGTTCTTCGGCTAGTCCTAGGAAAACCCTTTTTGGCTCCCTGGAACGCTTTTGTAGAGTTCTACCTAGAACCCAATTTAAAGGGTCATACCGAGAACCCAACATAAAGGGTTATATCTAGAACCCAACACATAAAGGGTTCTACCTAGAACCATCTGTGAAAGGTTATACCTAGAACCCTCAATGAGAGGTTCTACAAACATCCCTTTTATGGCGTATTGATTTCACCCAGAAGCCTTACTGGGGGTTTCATCCAGAAAATATCCCACTTCTTACAGTTTCACCTAGAACCCACACAGGGAGTTCCACCAAGAGCCCTTTTACTGGAACCCTTAGTGTTACCAAGAACCTTTGAAAAACCATTTCTTTGGGGAAATGGTTTTTCAGAAGCAAATGGTTCCAGGTAGAACCTCAGCCCTTGTAGAAGAACACTTTTGGAACCCTTATTTATAAGAGTGTACAGACAAGACAACTTCCAAAAGTTTTTCGGCCACTTTGGTTGCTCTTCACGTGACTGATGTCAAAGTTTGATCGCGCTTGTCATTGGGGACAAAAAAAAGGCAGCCGATGGACATCTCTATTCGTCATAGCTAATTACCCTAAAGTTAACCATGGCTCAAATTCTCGTCTGGTGACGCTTTGGAAGCACGATGACGGTAGTTGATCTGCTAGTTGGTCGCTGAGTGTCACCAGGCTCTCACTGAAAATGAATTGACTTCCAGTGTTCTGACGCTTTGGAAGGTTTTGGTGTGAACGCACAGTATTACCCACAATTCACATTTACTAAATTTTATCTTTCCATTATGACTCACATACAACATCACTTATCATCACTTAGCAGAATGGCATGACCTCTATTTTTTTTTCTTCTTCTTCTTTTTTAGCTCAGGAGGTGTAGCAGTTTGTCCTTGGTTGTTCGATACCAGTTCCTCCAGTCCACATGTTGAATTGTCTTTGGTCAAGATACAGAACCACAAATATTATTTATTATTAGACAAATTTAGGCAATTATATTATTATTATTAATAGGAAAACAACAAGAAAAGACCTCTGGTTTTTAAGTCTGCTGAACAAAATTGAAAAAGAATGAAGTCTCAGATCATAAATGAAATAATGAGTGGTTTCGAGGAAATAGTATTATCAAGGAAATTTCTATTTTTTCTTTCTTTGATTTATACTTTTTTTTTTTATTAGTTTGAACTCCACGCAGCTGCTCTACTTCATCTGCATCTGCTGATGTTGACCTGTCAGTTCAAGGTGAGTTTAACCTCAAAACACCCACAGAGGAAGATCAGGAAGACGAGGAGCAGGAAGGAAACAAAGGAAGAGCAGCAGAGATTATGGAGGGGGA
Source organism: Decapterus maruadsi (assembly GCA_030347415.2). NCBI lineage: Eukaryota > Metazoa > Chordata > Actinopteri > Carangiformes > Carangidae > Decapterus > Decapterus maruadsi. The sequence goes on along the minus strand of CM064890.1, from coordinate 20,000,669 downwards.
GAGAGGAGAGTAAACTAATTAGCCCAGATGGCTTATACCAAAACACCTGGACCTGAGAAGGAGATTAAACACAAAATAGTGTGTGTGTGTGAGGGTGTGTATGTGTGTGTGTCACATGATGATCAATATCCACCATTATGAGTGAAAATATCCTCGGGCTAAACATTGACCTCACGCTCAGACAGACGTTGCCATTAGTTCTGCACTTTGTTATGTAAATGAGGGATAAAATCAATTCCAGTCTTTGTCTTATTTCTGTACCATTGAACACTTAAGAACGTTCACATGATTAATTCATTAATGTCACAGACGTCCAACAGGGAGAGCAGAAGAAAGACTTAACTGTGGCGCTGAAGCACGAGATGTGTGACGTTGGTGTTAATGATAAAAGAAGCAGTGGTGATAATTGATAGTTAGTCTAATTGTGCTGTGATATTTTTGGAGGTCAATGCAGAGAATGAAGCTGTGACATCATCCAATGCCACGAATTGCCCAGAGGAAACACTGGTAACAATGTGTGTGTGTATATATAGATACAGTAGAGTGGGTATAAGGAATGTATTCAGAGATCCTTCAGTGTTTCACCATTTTTTTATGTTGCAATAGCTTCATGTTGAAATCAATATAAAATTATGTTTTCCCTTCATCAATCGAGACTCACTAGTGATCTCATCAGTGTTAGAGGCTGCATAGAGTTTGGAAACAACCACCTAGAGGCTGTGAGTAACTGCAGTTTTTCATGTGTCTGAAGAGAGCCTTCATCGAGCTTTCGTCAAGTCACCCTCAGCAAAAAGTAGTTTATCAAAGTGTACTACAAATATACTTATTTGATACTGAAACTGAGGCAGAATACTTGGAAGTGTGCTTTTGAAAACTTAAAATGACCTAAAAACTAAAATGATAACTAGAAGTATACATAGTACACTAGAAGTATATAGATGAGTGGAGTGTACTTGTTGTGTACTTGAAAGTGTACTTTTGTAAACTTAAAATGACCTACAGTATAAAGTATACTTTTATAAACTTAAAATGTTCCAATTAGTCTGAAGAAGTATTAAATTAGTATACTGTCTAGTATGCTACAAGTACATGGTCCATATACTTGCTGTACTTATACTTATACTCAAGCATACTTAATAAAATGAACTTCATGTATACTACTTTTTGCTAAGCATAGACTGGTGGAGGCTGGTTGACCGTGGCTGTGTGAAGATGCAACCATGCTGATGTGGCTCCAATTAAAAAAAGAAAAGAAAAAGGTGAGTCATGGCCAGCTGTTTAGGCCAGACAACTCCAAAACACACAACACACAGTAACAGCTAGTGGCAGTGGCAGCACTAGAGCAGCATGATGAAGAGCTATGGTCCAGCCTGGGTTCCAATCCTGTGGACATCAATGCATTTCCTTCTTTCATCATCATTATGATCACATAATACCGTGGTCTCTTTTTGGTGCCAGTCCGTCACTGGTCCAAACTATTTAATTCAACACAAATTAAGGTGTAGAACCATCTCAAGATGAATTCAAGAAACTGAAGTGTCACAGCAGGGTCTGAAAACTTATGTTCAGGTGATATTTCAGTTTTTCTTTTTTGATTCATTTACAAAAAAATGTTTAAAATCTGGCTTTGTGCTGTCATGATGGGATGGCGAGTGTAGATCAATGTGGGGGGAAAAATTGAAAATGAATTTCATTGATTTTAACATAAAGCTGCAACATAGAAAATGGTGAAAAATTGAAGGAGGTCTTGAATACTCTCCATACTGTGTAAGTGTGTGTGTGCATGTGCGTGTGTGTATGTGTGAATGGGCCACCCTTGGGTTGCCTCCTCAGCACAACTATGTAAATAATAATTCATACATTTTAGATGATTTTGTCCCCTGTCTGCTCTCACCGTGATTTAGTTCAGTGGTTCTCAAACAAAGAACCCCTGAATTGATCCAGAGTTGACCACGCACCCCATTGGACACAATTTTGAAGCAAAAAATACAGAAATATTTGTTCTAAGACTGAAGACTGCTACTTTTTTAGTCAACGTTGTTCAAATAGGGCCAAAGCTGTTCTTCAAAAATGTTTCAACATTTCTAGAAAAAAGTGGTAAAAAGATTTTTGTGTGAAGAAAAAGTTGGGGACCCCCTTTAACTGTCTCAAGGACTCCTGGGGGTCCCCAGACCCAACTCTGAGAACCATTGCTTTAGTCCACAGCAGCCTCCTGCCTGCTGCCATACCCCTGTCTTGTCTCTGTGGCTCAGAGAAACGGAAAACGGACACAAGATGATCTTCAGTTCTGCAAATCACCAGTAAAGAGGGGGGGTGTGCTGAATCTGCTGATAGAAATGTTAGCAAAACAAAAGCCGACAGGGAACAGAGCGGGGCAACAGTCAGAGCGTCTGCAGGCTCAGGTGAAGTTTGTTCAGCTTGTGTTCATTAGTGTTTTGTGCAGCGTTGCAGAACGACACAGACACCTTTGATTAATAGATGCATCAATCTGAGTCGAACAGAGAGAAGCTCCTCCTCACGAGGCCGAGCTCTTCTGAACTTCATTGTTTCAAAAGGGAGGAATGAGCAAACACATGTTAGAAATCCATGAGGTTATTAAAAAGATCAGCTGTGTGTGATTAACAAAAGAGCAGAATCACTTGTTGACTGACAGAGAGAAATGCACTTCTGGCCTATAGTGCTTGCATGGGACAGACAGGCCTAACTTGTGTGTGTGCATGAGTGTATGTGTGTGTTTGGAAAATGTTCAAGTGTATTGTAATTGGAAAATGTTTGTTGACATGAATGAACCTGTCAGTCAGGTTTTTATTAGACACCTGTGAGTTGTAATTTGGTTTTCATTCTTATTATTAGATTGCATCGTGTCAGTCTGCTTCCACATCATGACTTAACTTGAGCGCAGTATAAACTGTGTGCGTGGGTGAAGCTGTTAAAGGTGCAGTTCACAGTTCCTCTGTTCTGCAGGCAGAGCTCGCCCTCTGCTGGCTGCAGCCCATCAATAGCAAACTTTATGCTTATACAATAATGTTCACTCACATCTGTTTGTTATTTTGTTATCATCCAGCATCTCAGTCTAGTGCTGTGTTCAGGACTGTTGTGTCTTTGAGGATGCTGCCGTGCACAAAAGCAAAAGCAAATGTGTTCGGATTGGAGAAAAGTCCAAAAACTGAATGACAGTTTTCTCTTGTTCTTTTTTCCTGATTTTTTTTTTTTATTCTAGTTTTCTAGTTGTGGTCTAGAAGAAAATATAAAACTATAATTTTACTGTGATACTTTAACTGTAAGATGTAGTTTAACATTTCACCTAAAGGAAGTAAATCACCTGTGATACTGTCACCACAGGAAGCTCATTATACTTTTACACTTTTAGTCAAGTGGGATTTTAACCCTCATTTGGGTCAAGGAAGGAAAGGAGGCAGGAAGAACAAAGGAAAAGAAGGAAGGAAGGGAAAGGACAAAGGGAACGATGATAATCAAGAAGGAAGGGAAAAAGGAAGGAAAGATAGATGGAGGAAGGGAAAAGATTGGGTCAAAAAGGAAGGAAGAAGGATGGAAGAGAGGGAGGGAGGGAGGGAGGGAGGGAAAAGGGCTTGTGGAAAGAAGGAAGGGGGAAAAGATGGAAAGAAAGATGGAGGAAGGGAACATTTTTGTTCAAGGAAGGAAGACAGGAAAGAAGGGAGGAAACAAGGAAGGAAAGAAAGATGGAGGGTCAATTTGATCAAAGGAGGAAGGAAGAAGTAAGGACGAAGGGAAGAAAGGAAGGGGGAAATGATTGTGGAAAGAAGGATGGATGGAGGAAGGGAACAAATTGGGTCAATCTGACCCAGAAAGACAACAGGAGGGTAAAATGCAGGACATTTGTGACATTGTTGTGGGAAATGACCTGTACAAAAGTAACATCCTGCCCCCTACTGACAAAAATAGCCACTACAGAAAAGATCAATCTGGTTCACTGGATAGTAACATAGAAATCCTAGTTTCTGACTTTTCAAATCACCTGTGGGAAACCCTCCAGAATAAAATGTTGATGATCTTTCACAGGATCCTGGACTGCTCTAAACTACATGATTGATAAAAATAAAATTGAACAGTTATTATATAAAAGCAAACTATAACTGATCAAACCTGACACACTAACACAAACCAAAATGGTAAACACATCATCAACATCATCACAACATCAACTGGCTTGATCACCTAAGTGACAAGAGAAAATCTGATTCTGTATTTCTATAAGTGTAACACCCTGTCCCTCCAGAATAAAATGTTTATTAAAAGTTACATTTCCAAAGAATCAACTCCAGCTGCGCTAAACTACATGTTATTGATACAAAATAGAAATGAATGCCCCAACAAAATAATCAGACAAATAACATAACTGTTGAAGCTTCATTGTCTTACACATCTGCTGACCCTGAACACAACATGACACTAGTACAGATTTACTGGAACACACAGTAAACACACTCTGACTCAGCATGATAATGATCATCTCTCAGTTTTGTATTCATCAATGTTAAGAACCGTTTTTGTTATTTACAAGGTCAACTTCTTCAAATAAAAATAACACTATGAAAAATGACACTAGGCCGATAGAATGTCTGCATGATCATTTGTCACTGATTGGAAATCTACCAATATGGAGAGGGGAGACTATTTATTTATATTCTTTATCTATTTGTAATTGTATAATTTTGGAACTAATTAATGACCTTGGATCGAGGAAAAATATAAGTCTGGTTTTGGGTGACAATTATAACATCTGAATTGTGCAAAAGTGGAATTAATGTGTAATATTATTTATTCCACACCTGAAGAGAAGCTTCCCACCCAAGGCACCATATCATCTAGAACAGCTGGTTCTGAAGTCAACCTGAGATCATACAAATTTAAATCATGAATAAATAGCCTAATGCATTGTTTGGTTCATGTGGGTCAGTGATAATTAATCTGCAACATGTAACAAGTCCACACTATGACTAATATATAGAAATAGGAAATAGCGTGTACTCTGTGTAATGATTTCTGCTTTGAGCTGTTTTACTTTATGCAAATGACTTTGACTAATGACTTTGTTTGGAGAGTTGTGGATTACATCTGCAACACAGGCTTTTAATTAGAGCAACCTACAGAGTGGAGCAGAGCAGGAGGCATGCAGGGATATATGACTCTGTCTCTGTGGGAGTGGTCTCCTGCAGGTCACGTGGTCCAGGCCTTTGTTGATGTGAATCAGTGGAGAACGCACAGGAGGACAAAAAAAAAAAAGTCCAGGTCCGATCGAACGACCGACCGACCGCGTCCGTCCGTCCTCTCTCCCCGGCGCACACTCACTCCGCCTCGGCCTGGATGCTGCAGGAAGCCCCTTCGGACTTTCACCTGGATCTTCTTTTTCTCCGCGGCGATCCGCGGTTCTCCCCGCCGGTTTGAGTGCGAGGCAACGGGGGCTGGGGGATGGAGGCTCAGTCCGGGCTGTGAGCAGACTGGTTTCAGGGGGGTGGCGGAGGTGTGGGGGGTCGCTGTGTGAAGCCCCAGGCCCTGCTTTGCTTTGTTATCCCAGGCTTGGCTTTTTTTTTTTTGCAGCCCTACTTCCACCGTTTTTCTCAGGCTGATTCACCATGAAGCCTTTTCCCTGAGAGTTGCACAGAGCTGGGAACACATGGCCACAAGCCGGATTTAAGGCGATTATTCTCCTTTTGCTCCGGTGTGTTTTTGAATTGAGGATCCACAGAAAAACAGATCCCTTTTCTCTCTGTTTTCCTCCTTTTACTCGTTCATCCTCCTTCTACCCATTCATCTCTTTGTGCCCCTCTGCCCTACATTCATCTCTACCTTTGCCCTTATTCACCAGTTCCGTTCTCTCCTCTTCACCTCCATTTATCTCTCACCCTTCATTCACCACCCCTCCATCTGTCTCTGTTCTATCTCTCCCCCCCCTCCTCCCCTTCCTCCGTCCTCCATCATGGCACCAGTGTGCCGGTTCTCGGGGTTCAGCTGCCTGCTGCTTCTCCTGGTTCTCCCCGCCGTCCGGAGCTCGTTCCCCCGCAGCGGAGGCGGCAGCAGCGCGGAGTGCGGCCCCGGGAAGGCCGCCGACTGCCCAGGTGAGACACTTCACACCTGGACCTGGTGTCACCGGCGATGACCTCAGGCCTGGTGTGGGGGGTGGGGGTGGGAGGGGGGCTGTTGTATAGGGGAGGATGTTTTTCAGTTCTGTTCTGTTGCTGATCTCAGGTCAGGCTGGAGGTCTATGGAAATGGGGGGTCAGAGGTCAGAGTCATCTTTATGCCTGCTCCTCCATCTCTTATTGAATGTTTCAGTGCTGGCTGATCACGTGATCTATTTGTTGTCATCCACCCATCTTTGTGTTTCAATCTGTTGTCATGGTGACTGTCTGCAGCCCAGGAGGAATCTGGAGATTTTTTGCTAGTGATGGAGGCTGGCGAGCGCTCGCTGCCATCTGAGGCTCACGTCTGTCTAACACCTGACTGTTCTGCGTTTGTTTCATTCATTGATACCTGACATCAGATCGGCGTTTGAGATCGTGGCGTCACCATGACAACAGAGACATGGATGGAACCACCAGGCCCCAGCAGCACCTGTGCTGTGTGATCAGAGAGAGGGGGGGGTCGGGATGGTTTTAACCCTCTGAAGCAGCCATGTTGCTCATTGAAGTGTGTGAGAGGCGGTTCAAGGCCTCCATATGTCAGCCTGTGTGTGTGTGTGTGTGCGCATATGTGTGTGTCTGTGTGTGTAAATGTGTGGTTGTGTGTTCTGACCACTCCTCACTTTAACATGCTCTATTTTAGGGTTAATGACAGGGTGGAGAACCGGGGCGAGGTTAAATGAAGGAGTACATGTGTGTGTGTGTGTATGTGTGTGTGTGTGTGTGTGTTGAGCCTATATGTATGGACTCATGGACACATCAAACTGGAGCCACATGTACTTTGAAGGAGCGTGTTCTATATTTTTCTTCTAACCACAACATCACATGTGCAGCCAGACCAACACAGAACTCTGTGTGTGTTTGTGTGTGTGTTTGTGTGTGTGTGTGTCACACTCTGATTAGGTTTGTCGGACCCTGATCATCAGTTGCGTGAGTTCCAGCAGGAAAACTGTCTTCCCAAATCCAGCGTGGCCGATTGATGATCGCGACATTTTACATTGTCACTCGCCCCAAATTCCTGCCGCTTAACCCTCCTGTCGTCCTCCTGTTCCCTTCCTCCATCCTTCCCTCTTTCCACAATCCTTATTCCCTTCCTTCCTTCTTTCCTTCCTTCCTTCCTTTCTCTTTTGATCCAATTGACCTGATCTGCTCCTCCTTCCATCTTTCTTTCCTTCCTTTTACCCTTCCTTCTTCCCACAATCCTTCTTCCCTTCCCTCTGTAATTCCTCTTTTGATCCAATCTGTTCCCTCCCTTCTTTCCTTGAACAAATCTATTCCCTCCCTCCATCTTTCTTTCCTTAATTTTCCCTCCCTTCCTTTCTTTCTTCCTTCCCTTCATCCTTACTTCTTCCTTCCTTTTTGACCCAATCTGTTCCCTCCCTCCTTCAATCTTACCTTCCTTTTTTCCCTTCCTTCTTTCCTTCCTTGACCCAGGAGGACAACAGGACGGTTAAAAAATGAACATTATACTTCCTTGCGTCACATGACGACACGTCTTCCTCCGTCCTCTGCTCCCATTTCCTAAAAGTGCAGGCGCCACCACAGAGGTCCATCCTCTAGCTACAGAGACAAGATGGCCACTGTTGAAGGCCAGTGTCCATCATGTTACAGTCAACTCTCAGCGCTCTCTGTGCGTACTGGCATGTTGGTGTGGATGCCTTTATCCACTCACAACAACAGATGTGTAGGTGAAAGGTGTTTTTTATTTGAAGGAAGGTTCAAACTGTGTGAATGAGCTGAAGTATCAGAGCTGAGTAAACAGTTGAGCAGCTTGATTCCATTTCTCAGGAGTCATCATGAGTCATACACATCATGATAAAGCACAATATAGATATAGATATTAGATATAATTCCCTGTCGGCTGCTACTTTTTTGCGCCATGTTTTCCAGGCTGGTGAGGCGTCGTCTTCTGCTACCAATCTTTACAGCTCGGGAACGCCTTTGTGGTAACACACAGTTGTTGTGTACCTGCCTTATGGTTCTGACATAATCTTTTTTGGAAAGTGATGATATTTAGGAATCTTTATGATTCATTAAAGGGATAGTGTTCAACATTTTGGCAAACTTGCCCATTGCCGTAATCGCTATAGTCATAGCAGTAGATTAGTTACCTTTAACTGTCGGTGCAAGCTGTTTTTAGAACGGTGGAGCGGAGCGGTGAGCTGCTCAGAGCTACGCTACGGAAGCTAATGGAATTTCTTAGTTTCCCATCCAACTCATCAAATACACAATCCAACAACTCCACAAGGCTCTAGTGGACAAGTTGAGAGACTGCCTGCTGAAAAACTGTCCCTGAACGCAACGCGCATCAGCGGTTTTGTATGAATTTCCCTCTAAAACAGCTCCGTCTTGTAACAACTTGTCCATGACAGCGTTTTGGAGTTTTTGGACTATTACTGTGATATAAAGGAACTATTCCTTTAATACGGTGATTCAATTCAATTCACTTCTTTATTCCGGACACATTATTTGTAGAAAACAGTAATTGTGACATCCCTAGTACTAAAGGTGTATAAAAGTCAAAACTCTGTATCACCTTTATGTCTGAATATAAATCATCCAACCCTTCACATTGCTGCCTATTTCTATGTACCGTATATCATATTTAAATGGCTCAACATAGGGAAGAGGAGGATTTGTAGTCCCTCTGGTAGAATGAGTGGAGATGGATTCTCTCCTTAAAGGTCTGAAGGAGTTAGAGCAGATTGATTTGACCTTTCAGCCTGTTTCGCCAGATTATTGCAAAATAGATGGTTATCAGTTTGAGAGCTGTGTTAAATAGATGAGTGTTGGCTCTGCGTGCAGGCCCAGCACACTGTGGTGATAATAGCTCTGTAATAAGTGAAAGGATCTGTGCTTTGTGAAGATCTGAACCCAGAGGGATGTGTTGAGCATCTGAGCGTTACACAAACTGAGTTCAGCCAACAGTTGATGAATTCATGAAGGAGTCTGAAGTTTGTTTCCTCAAATGATTCTCAGTCTAACAAAAATCAATTTCCTTTTCAACTTAGCGAAGAAAAACATCCGAATCCAATTGATCTTTCGCTCCAAAATCATTATAGTCTACAGTCCAAAAAAAGAAGAGGAAGACTAAAAAAAAAATTTGTCCAGAAGAAGTTTGTAAAGGTTTATTTATGTCTCAACCAAAGAGGAGAGGCAGTGATGAGGGGAGAGAGGGGACACAGACGAGAAGAAGACAAGCTCTCAGACGTGTCTCTGATCTAAATGTAGACAGAGCTAAAATAAATCGCTGATCAGGAAAAACCTATGTGGTCTGAAAATGTGTCTTTCCGCTTTTTTTTTAAGGATCTAAAAGAAGAGATCTTTGATTTCTATTTTTAGAAGAGCAGAACTATATTGGAGCGTGTCGGCCCTCTTCAGCTCAGTTGAGACGATCCACTCCGTCCTTTATGAGCTTGTGACTTGCTGGCTGTTGCGCAACAGAAAGTGTTGATGGAGCTGACCACATCGTCAGATCTGATCAGAGGCTTTGATTTGAGCTGAAAACACAGAATGGACTGAGTTGTCAGGCGTTGCTGCTGTAGTCTGGTTGAAGTCTGTCTGTTTTTCATTCAGGAAACTTCTTCAACTTGTTTCCAGAGGGAAAAACATCATCAGTTCATCACTTTAACCTGTTTATCCCATAGGATTATCGGAGATGAGGTTCCAGACCTACGTAAAATAAATCAAGAATAGCTCCACAATCATCCGGTCAATGTGCATAATTGTGGTTTTAAAGGGATAGTTCAACATTTTGGCAAATTGACTCATTGCCATAATCCCTATAGTCATAGCAGTAGGTTCGTTACCTTTATTTGTCGGTGCAAGCTATTTTTAGAATGGCGGAGCAGAGCCGTGAGCTGCTCAGAGCTACGCTACAGAGGCTAATAGCATTTCTTGGTTTCCCTCATCAAACTCATCAAATACACAATCCAACAACTCCAAAACACTCTTGTGGACAATGACCTGCACATTCACCACGCTATCGTTACCAGACAGAGTTATTTTAGAGGTAAATTCATGCAAAACCTCTGATGTGCGTTGCCTTCAGGGACAGTTTTTCAGCAAGGAGACTCTGCATTTACTCTGCATTTACCTCGAAAACAATTCTGTCTCATAGCGTGGTGAATGTGCAGGTCACAACTTGTCCACCAGAGCGTTTTGGAGTTTTTGGATTTGATGAGTTTGATGAGGAAAACCAATAAATCCCATGAGCCTCCATAGCGTAGCTCTGAGCAGCTCACGGCTCTGCTCCGCCGTTCTAAAAATCGCTTGCACCGACAAATAAAGGTAACAAACCTACTGCTATGACTATATAAAATTTTCAATCCTCACTATCAGGCCCTTCACGTTGGAACATTGGAAGGAAGACGTTTGGCTCACAAATGTGGACACATGTGAAGCCAAGTATCTATTTCAGTGTCTCCTGATTTGGGCATCATGGTTTCAGTTAAGTTGAACCACCCACCGCTTTTGGTCTGGTTCATACTTTCCAACTAACAAAGTTTCACATAGTTTGATTCCCTTGATAGGAAAAATAAAAGCAAAGACTTGTGGTTTTCTCTGACATTCATGCAGGAGTTTTCACTTGAGATTCAAATCAGCAGTTTCTCCCGCCCGAGAGATCCAGTTTGCCGACCACTAGCTTCTCTGGTTGTAGCAACTTCAGCAAAGACCGCACGATAGCAAGCACTGTTGATTCCTCCACCAGCAAGCTGCCAGCAAAACAGCCACAAATGATGCTCAGAACAGCACCAGACTTCATCAACAGTACAAATATGGTCTCAGCAAATACGAGGCATCATACACCTGACTGGTTTCTGTTGAAAAGAGACAAAAACACAACTCACCCAGTCTCCTTCAACCACTTGCTACTAATACAGAAGCCCTAACAAGTCAATTACAGAGTGCAGTAGAAAAGTAAGGAGTCCAGTGATGTTACTTGGTGCCATGGTGTGTTAGACCATGGGTTAAATTTACACTACAATATCCCTTTAAAGGGATAGTTCACCCAAATTCGAATTTCACTCATTATCTACCCTCATGTTGACTAAGAGCTGTGACAATTTTCTCACGTCCTCCGTGCCTTCTCTGAGTTACGGGGGGTCCACGCAGCAGTATTTGTCCATATAATGGTTGTGAACAGAGTCCACTTTTCTTGGTCCAAATACCTCCATACTGCTCGTCTGTAATGTCCCTCTTGTATTGAAGCCCCGACAGGAGAAATTGTTCCGCAGGAAGAGCAGTGAACTGAGACACTGGGAGCTTCCGCTACAAACAAGCTTAAAATATAGACTTATTTCATTTTTTTCTGGAACAATTTCTCATGTCGGGGCTTCAATACAAGAGGGAAAAAAGGGAGCCCCATTCACAACCATTATATGGACAAATACTGCTGCACGGACCCCCCATAACTCACAGAAGGCACGGAGGACTTCTCACAGTCCTAGTGAGTAGATAATGAGTGAAATTTTGAATTTTGGGTGAACTATCCCTTAAATTGTTTACACTTACACACTATTAATGATAAAAGAAAAAAAAATCATCATAATTCCTAGATAATTTAGTCAATAATTCAGGAAAACAGAGACTATTTGCGTCTGAAGTGAATGCATTTCTCTTCTCTAAATCATAAAAGGCAGCTTAGCTCTGTTTGTAGTATTATATGCAGGCATTGTTCACAAACAGACTCACAGCTCATTAAATCCCTCTTAGAGCCTCAGTAAAGTGGCAGCCATTATGACGGTGAACACTATTCATTTTGTATGAGATGAGTTTGAACCTGTGTGAGAGCAGCTCCTGTGGTCCAGTGTTCAGCTGTTGCTTAGTAGTGTGTGAATAATGTATTTGGTTTTATAAAGAGCATTTTTATGATTCAAGATCATTTGAGTGATTATTATTTTATTATTAATATCTTAATAAGAACGGAGCCTTCTGATGTGTCCCTGCTGCAAAGACCTGAACCTGCAGCCTTGTGGTACTGTAGCTGGAGGCAGTTTGAGAAGAGAAGGAAGGATGAGGAAGGAGAGGAAAGAGAAAAAGTGGTGGAGGAGGAGGAGGAGAGGGATGATGATGATGATGAAGTCATTAGAGCGTGAGGGGACCAGGGAGATGGAGTGATACATTGGAGAGAGGGAATCAGTGATATTCTTCCACTTGAGTTAGAGGCTGACCTGCTTAGCTCACTGGCCTCAGATCAGCTCCTCTCTCCTCATCACCGCCTCCCATCAAACACTTGAAGGAACATTTGAACATCCATCCAGAGAGGGAGCTGGCCTCATTCTCCTGCCTGCGCTCACCGCACAGCATGAAGACCGGAGCGGGGCAAACCAGCCGAAAAGTAAAGTCACTCATGCTGGAACTATTTCTCGTCGATTAACCGTGTATCCATCCGCCTGGTGCTTTATTGCGACCACTGAAAGCAGCTTTGTCTGTCCTGGTCCTCGGCCCCCACTCTGACCCGTCACACTTCACTGACTCATCAGAGTCTCGTATAGTTTTAAAACCAGTTCACACTCCGTCACACACTCTGTGGCACCGTGAGCCGCCGGGAGAGACGTCTGAAGACGGGTCTGGAGCAGAGGACGGTCTCTGTGGACAGAGTCTCTGCTGCAGAGCTGCAGAGTGATGCGACAGCCATGTTTGTTTTTGTTTTGTTTCTATTCTCAGTCTGTTCAGGTGCAGGGAAAAAACAAGAAAACACGTTACTTTTAAAAAGTAATTAGGTATATTTAGTAACTGAGTAGTTACTATATTATAAAAGTAAATAATTACCAGGAAAAGTAACTATTGCAAAAAAAATAAATAAATAAAATGCTCAAATATGTCAAATTACTTGGACTCGCCCGCTAATCTCCTGTTTATCTGGAACTAACCAACTCGCCGCCTGCCTGTGTGGAGGAATACCGAGTGAGTCGGTTAGTTCCAGATAAATGGCCTTTTTCCATCTAGTTGATGGACTGAAAAGAAAATGTGTACTGTACACATGTATTATTTCGTGACGGGACTTCATATGTCAAGTAACAGCGCATCTTATTGTCAGTAACGGTAACGGCGGTAGGCTGTAACGGGGGAAACTAACTTTTTTTATTTCCATCACTGATCGCATCACACGCCCAGCTCAGACTCAACATAAATTAACAATCAACACTGACAAACAGATCAAACAAACTCCAACTCTGAACTTTGATTTGATGAAGCTGAGCGTTCAGCTCCATCACTTCTCTCTGAATTAAGTGCATGAAACATCATCAATGGACTCGTCAGAGACTTCACAGCAGCAGGACTTTATTCCAGGGAGCAGTTTAGTGAAAACACAGAGTCTCTTAACTCACTTCACTGTAGCTCTGATTCAGCTGCAGCACTGATTTACTCTGAGAAGCCAACCTGACTTTCTGCTGTGATTTAAGAAGCTTCTGACACCGTGTCATCTCCTCAGCCACGCTGCCTGTCTCTGCAGGTTGGAGCGCACTGATTCACAACAATTTAAGCAAGATTTCTGAAACTTTACATTCAGCTTCAACTTAGGAATTCCCCCATCTAGCGGTGCGGTTGCATATCAGAACGTATTCTTGATGTTGCATTCAGGTGAAATGGGGCAGACGTCAGACAGACAACAGACGCTGCATGTAACAGGATAAACAAGCCAATGATCCACCAGCGCGAGGCAAAACAATACAGACGTGACAATATGTTGTCATGGTGATGTGGTATTGTTTTACCGTCTTTCAGCACTGAGCTGTTCCTGGATCAGAATCGGAGGCTGTGATCACACAAACCTGTGTGCGATCTGTTTCATTTGTGTCTTCATCTCCTGCAGCAGCAGAACTTAGTCCCATCAGGTTGTATCTGAGTGAATATAAGCAAATAACTCAACAAACACTGGATTGCAGCTCTTTAATAACTCAACCTTTTTAACTTGAAAGACACTGGATTGTCATTCTTGTCTGCTAAACAATTTCAGGTTTTTGTTCCTATTCTCTTTGTTTATACAATAATTATTATATTAGTTATTGGGATTTTTAAATTTTAATATGCACAAATATAATTTTGATAATCTCACGACCTCAGAACAGACAAAGCTCTGTGAAGTCCGCCTGAGGGGGGGCCTGACCCTGACCCCAGGTTGGGAACCAATGGATTAGATAATAAAAGTCTGGTGTCTAGAGGACGATGCTGATCCAGCTCCGACTCCTTCACTGCTGCTGCTGTTTTTTTAAATAGCAAACATGTGTTTACAACACACTCATCCACTCAATTTAAATGGAGGCTCCAGTCTCCAATATTTCCTAGCTGCCATGATGATGTTGAATTGATGAATCAATCAGAGTCCTTTAATGATGTTTTTTCTTTCCTCATGCACTTCGTTCAGAGAGTGATGGAGCTGAACACTCAGGTTCATCAAATCAAGGATCAGGATCAGAGTCAGAGTTTGTTTAACCTGGTTTCTGGATTAGATCCAGATGTGTCTGAGCTCTTGGTCTTCAACAGGTTCTGTTAGTGTCTGTGGCAATTGTTGCAATGTTGTTGCCCTCAGAAATAGAAAATGAGTATAAAACCTTATCCGTAAATTGTGTCAATAAAGTTCTGTGCAAAGGCAGAACATGAAAGCGTCCATCCGAGCAGTGTTTATGGGATACTTCAGTCTGTCTCCAGCTGTGATTTTTTTTTAATGTCACATAAAAGAACCACAGTCTTCCTGACTTTGGTTCCCGGTTCACTTCCTGCCTCTTGTAGTTTCCATATCATAAACATCTGTGTGCAGGTTGTCTTCCTGGTTGTCATGTGTAAACGGAGCCTTTACTCACATGAACTCCCCACAGAGGCTGCAGGCCCGGCTCCCTGCAGACCTGTCACACTCTGTAAACAAGCTGTAATTGGTTCCTGATGCAACCGCTGGCTGTCAGATGAGAAGTTAGTAACTATAGCAACCAAACGTTATTGAAAAGGTGTGTTTGCTGACAGCTGTGAAGGCTTCAGGGAGATTGTTTCAAAACCTCCAGCGAGCTGACAGGTCGTATCAACACTGACCCAGTTCAGGGTGTGATGATGGAGGCTGTGGGTCAGCCATGTGAGCTGATGGAGCTCAGGAGAGGTTGAACTGGACTTATGGATCAGCTCTGATGGTGGATGTCATGTATAGACTCAGTTCAGATGCTGAATGAAGCAAAGAGCTTCTCAGTCTGGTAATCTGAACTCAGCAGCTGCAGCTGAAATCCTGCAGATGTGTGTCGGCTCCATGTGTCCGTGGTTGTTTCAGTAAACGACGTGGCTGCACAACCGCAGAATTTGAGAAATTTTTATCAGCTCTTGTGGAGAATCGGCTCCACCAGCTGTTTATCTCCGTCACCCAGTCAACCGCTGTCCATAGCAGCAGACCAGACTCTATCTATCTATCTATCTATCTATCTATCTATCTATCTATCTATCTATCTATCTATCTATCTATCTATCTATCTATCTATCTATCTATCTATCTATCTATCTATCTATCTATCTATCTATCTATCTATCTATCTATCTATCTATCTATCTATCTATCTATCTATCTATCTATCTATCTATCTATCTATCTATCTATCTATCTATACTATCAGTCAATTTAATCTAGTTTTTTTCAGAAATATACAATTATCTAATATTCTTTACTTAACCAATAATATCATTGAACCATCACAACATGCTGGAAATGAATATATTGATTCTGATAATAGATGTACAGGTGCTACCAGATGATATCAGAGTAAAGCTGTAACACATTTCAGTTTCTGATGTTTGAATCTCCCAGAATAATAACTTCCACTGTTAGACGCTCAGCACATGTGGAGGTTTCCATTTCATTTGAAAACCTGATCCATGATTCCCAGCTCTCTTGACCCTTTTGACCCCAACGTGAGTCCCAGGTTGGACTTCAGCAGGTTTCCTGTCTCCATTCATTTGTTAAACAAGATTCATGTCTTTTCTTCACCTGCTGGCGCCGACAGATTTACCATAGTGACCCGGCCTCAGCATCTTCACCGTGAATTTAAAGAGTGGTCAGTGTAGAGTCTGCTGAGATGGAAGTTTGTGTTTGACAAACTAACATCATGTGAGACCAGTGTCACATTATGAAGGAGGCTCTGGTCACTTTAACCCTCCTGTTGTCCTTCTGCTCCCTTCCTTCATCCTTCCTTCTATCCTTCCATTTTCCCTTCCTTCTTTCCACAATCCTTTTCCCCTCCCTCCCTTCCTTCCCTTCATCCTTACTTCTTCCTTCCCCTTTTGATCCAGTTGACCTGGTATTTTCCCTTCATCCATCTTTCCTTCCCTCCCCTCCCTTTCTTTCTTTCTTTCTTTCTTTCTTTCTTTCTTTCTTTCTTTCTTTCTTTCTTTCTTTCTTTCTTTCTTTCTTTCTTTCTTTCTTTCTTTCTTTCTTTCTTCCTTCTTCTTCCTTCCTTGAATGAATCTGTTCTCTCCCTCCATCTTTCTTTCCTTCCCCTTTCCCTTCCTTCTTTCCACAATCCTTTTTGCCTCCCTCCCTTCCTTCTTTCCCTTTGTACTTCCTTCCTTCCTTCTTTTTTTCCCTTCATCCTTCCTTCCTTCTTTCCTTCCTTCCATCCCTTCGTCCTTCCTAACTTCCTTCCTTCCTTCCTTGACCCAGGAGGACAACAGGAGTGTTAAGTCAGAGCAGTGATGTCACTGGTTGACTCTAACACAACAACATTGATTCTGCAGCCAGAGAGGATCCTGGGAACTCTGTGTTTCTGCTTTTTTGTCCACCCATGCTGATGTGTGTGTGTGTGTGTGTGTGTTTGTGTGCACGAAGCAGGTTGTTCTAGCCGCCTCAGCACACTGAGGTATTTACTAATTACAGGGGAGGCGGGGGTCATGACCCCTGTAATTACCAGCTCTAATTGGCTAGCCTGCGGGGGCCAGCGGCCAATCGGCTGCCATCATTAAATTACTACCCTGGATAATAGTGTGTCTGTGTTTGCCAGTGGGTCTGCATTGTTGTTTGTGTGTTTTCATGTGGAGTCTGTGTGTGTGTGTGTGTGGTGTGGTGTACATCTGTAGGACAGATCCTGTGGTCTGTGGTGATCCAGATCAGAAGGCTTCTCTGGCTCCGACTCAGCTTTGAGCTCATTAAAATCCTTAATAAGTTGAATTAGTGACTCTTAACAGATAGGATCAGAATGTAAACACACAGATAGTTTAACACATTCTAATGTAGTTACGCGCACATAGAAGGCTGTTTAAAGTCATTAGAGCTGCAACAGAAGGAACAGTGTTGTCACTGAGCCATAGAGCTGCTGCAGTCTGTCTGTGTGACGCTGCAGCAGCTGAATCAGCTGTGATCAGCTCCTGTCTGCAGAGCAGCATCATGTTCACACTGTTACTATGAGATGGAACAGACTGCAGGAAGACTTGAGGACAAACTGAAGACCTTTTTGGATAAATGAGAATATTCACAGGCTACACACTGTTCTTCATTTATAACGCATGAATACTCATTAGTATGTAAATACAGTTAGTGCTTAAAAGTGATGAGTAAAAGATTTTTAACTGTGTTTATAAACTATCTACTATGAATATTCATGTGTTTATATGAATTAAGTTTTTAATGCTTAACAGTGTGTACTTATTATAAAGTGTTACCACCTATTGTATTTTATGTTTATTCTATTTTAGGCAAGGCAAGGCAATTATGAAGACTACATCTATAGTGCATTATGAGCGCATTCATAGTGAATTATAATGCTCATTATAATCAATCATAATGCATTATGACTGCATTCATAAACACATATAAAGCTTCATGATGCACTATATCAACAGTTATAAATATAGCTTATAATGACTTATAAATCCAAGTGTCTTATGAGTGCTCTTGACTGGTTATAAACTACAGGCTGACTGATGAGGCTTATACTCATACCCCTTTATACACACACCTCAACAATCAATTGTTATAAGGACTCATAGGATGCCATAAGTATATATAAATGATCAATGTATGCTTTAAGTAAAGTGAGGTTCATATAGATGTATCTATAATGCAGTATAGCTAATCATGATGTTTCATTGTTGGCGTTAAGTAAAGTGTAACTAATTTTCATGCATTTAAAAGAAGTTATGCTGCATTATAGATACATCTATATGAACCTCACTTTACTTAAAGCATACATTGATCATTTATATACTTATGGCATCCTATGAGTCCTTATAACAATTGATTGTTGAGGTGTGTGTATAGAGGGGTATGAGTAGTTGTAATGTATTATAAGCCTCATCAGTCAGCCTGTAGTTTATAACCAGTCAAGAGCACTCATAAGACACTTGGATTTACAAGTCATTATAAGCTATATTTATAACTGTTGATATAGTGCATCATGAAGCTTTATATGTGTTTATGAATGCAGTCATAATGCATTATGATTGATTATAATGAGCATTATAATTCACTATGAATGCGCTCATAATGCACTATAGATGTAGTCTTCATAGAAAGTGGTACCGGCAATTTTATTTGTATAGCCCGTTTTCACAAACAGATTGTCTCAAAGGTCTTCACATGACATCGTAACAACATCCTCTGTCCTTAGACCCTCACATCGACTGAGGAAAAATCCATAGAAAACCCTTTTAACAGGGAAAAATTGGAGAAACCTCAGGGTGAGCAACAGAGGAGGATCCCTCACCCAGGACGGACAGACGTGCAATAGATGTTGTTACAGACAGACAGGACAGTTTACAGTTTATGACACAGAATGTGCGAATGTTGATTTATTTTTATTTGATCCCATTACACTAATCTATTTGATCTTATTCTATTTACTCTGTAGTGTTTTTCTCCATTGCAAACCACTGAGTGTAAGATAGCAGCGTTTCTTCAATGCCAGTGTTTTAAATTCTTGAATGAATGCGTGTGTGTATGTGAATATATGTATCTGTGTATCTGTATATATGTCCTATGTTCATTGTTTTTAAAGCACTTTGAGCTGCTGTGGGCAAGAAAAGTGCTATACAAATAAAATTTGGTTGATTGATTGATTGATAACTGCCATTGCATCACTGTGATAGTGAAGGAGACTTAAAGGGATAGTAGCATTTTTTTAAAGTGGGGTCGTATGATGATGAGGGATACATGAGTTGATTAGCTCCAAATAAAAACTGTGTTTTTCCTGCACATTGAGTGGCTGGAAAAAATGATATTATCGCGAACAATGGAACTGTGTATTTTTTTTCATGTAAAACTTCTTTTAGGCCACGAAAATAGGCCTATTCTTTGGGTCCATTCACAACAATGTATGTTGTAAATCTCTGGGCAGGGCTATGGGCTGGCGTTGCTAACGGGAGGAGTGCAGAGAGTCTTCAATTAACGTACTTAGGGACTATTTGTAGATCATACAACCCTATTTTTTTTAAAAATGCTATTGTCCCTTTAAAAACAGGAGGAGTCTCAGTGAGAGAGCGTCTCTTTAACATGATTTTTAAAAATGAATTCTACCTCTGAGGCGAATTTTAGATTGATATTGTTTTGTTGTTCCTCAGCTGAGGCTCATGTCGCTCCGTCTGTTTCTCCACCTTAGATCTGTCAGAGAAGAAGAGCGACCTGCGTGTGTGCGACGCCGGGACGTGTCGCTTCGGAGGAACCTGCCGCGAGAACGGAGCCGACATCAAGTGTGTCTGCCAGTTCCACGTGAGTCTGCCGTGATTGGCATTGATATGGAGCACTGATAAGGTCGCTCCTATAACGGTTTATCTTCCGTATTCAAACATCTGTCACAATGTCCTACTTTGGGGGCGGAGTCAGGCCTTTGATTGACAGTTTAGCACCTGCATAAACAAACCAAACAGCCTCATCCACTCTGTCTGTGGAGAGTAGATGAAGTTTCTATTCATCTGTTGTATTGATTTACCTTCACTGACACGTCCAAGGACAGAATTAATGTGTGATGTGTTGATTATCAATATATAAAGGAGGCAGCTTGAGCTTCACAAGGTTGAAGGGTTGTTGTTGCCAAGTTAAACCAAGCTTGTGTGTGTGTTGCAGTGCCATAAAAAGTACGTCCCTGTGTGCGGGTCAAACGGAGACACGTACCAGAACGAGTGTTTCCTGAGGAGAGCCGCCTGCAAGAAGCAGAGAGGCATCAGCATCGTGTCAGAGGGACCCTGTTACCACGGTAACACACTTTTTTTACTGACATAGACGCAGACCCACAACAATGTAGAGAGTCGGTTGATTATTTTGTAATCAAAGAGACACGTTCATGTTCTCTGATGCAGAAAGGTTTCTTGTCTACTGATAAACACTTAACATGTCTCTGTCTCTGTCAGATGGTGGTTCAGGATCTGGAGATGGAGGTAAAGAAACTCTAGTTGTTGGTTTTCTTTCTCAGTCAGATTTGCCCCCTCCATCGACTCTTTTAAATCGAGACTAAAAACTCACCTTTTTTCTTTGGCTTTTACATCCACATGATATCTCCTTGTTGTATTTTCTCAATCTTTTTGTTTATTGCTGCTTTTCCTGTGTTTTATCACTTTTTAATAATTCTTTGTATTTTGCTTGCATTTTTAACTGTACAGCACTTTGGTCAACTTGGGTTGTTTTTAAATGTGCTTTAGAAATAAACTTGATTGATTGATTCTTAATGGAACATTGAAACCATGACCGATGCTAATGATAACGGTAGCAGGGGCGGGTCTTCCATGGTCACACAGGGGGGCACCTGCCCCCCTTGCAATCTGATAAGCCACCCTGTCTGCCCCCCAATGGTCATTGTGATGTCAATCACTGTGTAAAGCTCTTCACCACTGCTGTGTTCACTGTACAGAGCTGTAACCAACTCTGTCCAGCGAACATCCCAGTGTTCTGTCTAGTAAATAAAGAAAATGGTGTAAGATTGTTATTGTTCTCAATCTTACCATTTGAGTCATTCTTGTTCTGGTTATTCTGAGATGTTTATTGTACAGAGTTGAGCTACTGGATACCTGGATAACTACTGGATAAGAGTATAAGATATTGATGTTCACTTTGAGAATGTATTGTATTGTTTGCCAACACTACTTACAAGATAGAGCTGATTATTGATTGACTATTATTTTAATATTTACAAGTAGAAAAATGAGAGGTCATAGGCAATGTAACAGTTTTTGTTACTTTTGGGTGCCCCCAATTTCACTTTTGTTACCCGCTGTGCCCTCCACCAGAAAATACTCTGGACCCGCCCCTGAATGGTAGAAAAGAAAAAAGACAGGAGATGTGTTGTCATGACGTTTTGTGTCTCTGCAGATGACGAGGGCTCCGGTCGCGGTGGTGGTAAAAAGGCATCGAAATGTGGAAACTGCAAATTTGGAGCCGAGTGTGATGAAGACTCTGAGGATACACTGTTAGTACACACACACGCATACGCATGCATTGTGTTCAGATTTATTTTTTTCTTCTTATTATCAAAACAATAAGATCAGTTGGCAAAACAGGCTGGAAACCATGGAAATGTAAAACTCGACATAACCAGTGGAAACACTGTTGTCCTTCTGGGTCAAATTGACCCAATCTGTTCACTTCCTCCATCCTTCCTTCTTTCCTTCCTTCTTTCCACAATCATTTTTCCTTTGCTTCTTTCCTTCCTTCACTCCCTTCATCCTTACTTCTTCCTCCTTCCTCTTTTGATCCAGTTGACCTGGTCTGTCCCTCCATCTTTCTTTCCCTCCCTTTTCTCTTCCTTCTTTCCACAATCCTTTTTGCCTCCCTTTTTTTTGACCCAATCTGTTCCCTCCCTCTGTCTATCATTCCTTCCTGTTTCCTTTGTCCTTCCTTCCTTCTTTCTTTCCCTTCGTCCTTCCTTCCTTCCTTTCTTCCTTGACCCAGGAGGACAGCAGGAGGGTTAAATGTTAAGATCTAACGTGTCACAACCAAGTTGTAGCTATTATCTAAGCAGCAAAATACACCCTTCAAAATAAAAGCCTCTCCACAGAAGATTCCCCCAGGAGTTCATGATGAGTAAACCATACAACTCCTACACAACTAACTTTGTGTTTGTGTTTGTGTGTTCAGCTGCATGTGTAACATCGTGTGCAACGGCCACAATGACAACCCGGTGTGCGGCAGCGACGGCGTCACCTACGACACGCCGTGCCACGTCCGGGAGGCGTCCTGCCTCAAACAGCTCAAGATCGACATCAAACACGTGGGACGTTGCCAAGGTAACCAGACAACGGGACATAATCAGGAACCTGCTGATCGATGAACACAAAACTCTCACTGTGCCGGAGTGACCTCGATAGCTCTGTCAGCGTCTAGCAGCGATGTGAGGAGCAGCAAACGTCACATCAAGAACAGGCCCTGAGGACAGAGAGGAGGAGGAGGAGGAGGAGGAGGGAAGAGAAAGATGATGACAAGTAGAAGAGAAAGGGAGACAAAAGAAAAGGACTGTCACAGGAATAAAAAGAAAAAAAAACAGAGAAGAGGATGGCATGAAGGAAGAGAGTGTGAGAGGGTGGATGACAGGAAGGGAAGGAAGAGAAGATGATGATGAAGTGTCAGAGGAAAAGATTGAAAAGGAAGAGATAACCAGAAAGAAAAGGAAAACAAAGTGAAAGCAAATGGGGAAAGGAAGGAAGAGAGAAATGTAGATGGAAGACCAGAAGAATAGAGGAAAGGAAACTGAAGTAGACAGGGGAGAGGGAGGGGTAAAGAGGAAAAACAACATGCCACTTCGTGGTCTAAAAGAGAATATGGAGGAGAAGATAGATGATGCAAAAAAGAGACAAGAAATCAAAGAGAGAGAGAAAAGGGGGATGATCGAAAAGGGAACAGTAAAACATGGAAGGGATGGGAAAAGAAAGGATGGAGAAGAGGAGGAGAAACAGGAAGAGAAAGAAGGAGAACAGAAAAAATGTCGAATAAAGGGAGGTGGAGAAGAAAAAAAGGAGACTGTCTTTCAGCTCATCTATATTGAATGATGACCTGACCCCAATCTGAAAACACACACACACACACACACAGAGGATTAACATGGCCGACTGAGCAACCAGCTGGTCACATTTGAACATGACAACCTGCTCCTGTGTGACATCAGCAGGTCCCACTGTCTGTCTCCATGACACCAGGACAGATCCCCACTCCCTCAGGCCGTCTTTACACTTCCCATTTGTTACCAATATCTGATCTTTTTGACTCGGCTCTGCCCGCGCGAAACAAATCAGGTCGTTTTTTTGTTTGTTTGTTTTAAAGACGTGAGATAATTCCATAATAATTCTAAAGCAAAGTGAGTCTGGTGCTCAGAGTTTATATCCAACACGTCACTGTTTACAAATCAAATGAACTTTATTTGTCCCGCAAGAAATAAATAGGTTAAAATACAGAGTTCGAGTAGATTATGATACAAAGTTCAGATAAAAACATACTAAAAACTAGGCAGGGATGTTGATTTGTGTGGGACGGAGCAGCTGAGTGTTTCCTCTCGAATCGTCTCGTTTCAGTTACTAGTGAGAAAAAAAACAACAGATGCTTGGACACAAAGAAAATGAAACGCTGAAATAACTCCTGTGTCCGTGACCACAGCTGGCAACAGCTGGCCATGGTAGTCCAGGTCAGCCCCACATGTCAATCACAGGCTACAGAGGTTCAGTGAGACGTGCGGGCGGGGGAATTAATGTTATCATTGACGACGTGTGACAGGCGTCGCCAGGAAAGATCCAACCTGTCTGTTCAGACTAAAGACGCTTTGGCAGATATCTAGTTTATTTCCACATATAACAGGGGCCTGAATCTGATCTGACAGTTAACAATTCCATGCATATTTGTCCCATTTACACATCCATGTAACAGATCCGATCCCAGCCACTTGACAGGAAAAAAATCGGAATTATCAGAATCACCACTTGAACATGATTCAAAACCCACTGCATGGTTCAGGTGGCTCCATAAAAGTCAGGAAATGATCAATGAGCCAACTCTATCTATATTTAACCAAAGGACTTTCCTGAAAGATAATTAGATTATACATTTAAAGGGATATTTCAACATTATGACAAATTCACCCATTGCAATTCCGGTCCTCGAGGGCCACTGCCTTGCATGTTGTAGAAGTTTCCTGCTACAACACACCTGATTCAAATGAGTGGCTCGTTATCAGGCCACTGCAGAGCTTGATGACGAGCTGATCATTTGAATCAGGTGTGTTGTAGCAGGAAACTTCAAAAACATGCAAGGCAGTGGCCCTCGAGGACCGGAATTGGGGAACCCTGCCATAGGGGTTGGTTTGTTGCTGTTTTGACATCGGCAACAACTCCAAATTGTTGTGAAGTTGTGACCTGCACATTCACCACGCTGAGATAATACTGTAACATTATGAGACAGAGTTGTGTAAGAGCCGAATGTGCAACCGAAACTAGTGTTTTGAGTTGTCGGATTGTGTATTTAATTTGAGGGATACATGGAAATACCGTGCAGCTTTCATCCCTCCTCCACTGATCTAGAAACAGTTTACACTGACCTACTCCTAATAAGGATTATGGCAATAGGTGAATTTACCAAAATGCTTAAACTCCCCTTTTACATGGAAGCACATACCAGTATATGTATAGACATTATAACAACACTGCAGGGAACATGATCAGCTCAGTCCTGGAGGAGAAACCTGCACCACTCACATCGTCCTGGAATAGGACAGGATTGTGTGTGTGTGTGTCAGCACTCTGAGTACTGTGGTGCTGTCATGTTGTCACCTTGCTCCTCACAGCCACTCACACCAATTGATGTGTGAACGTCGTGTGTCTCTGTGTCCTCCACTGCCTCTGTCAGGTCGTCCTCCTGCCTCCACCACTCATTCCCCCACAACATTTACTGGAACAAGGGTGAAGAATTCCTTCCATCCTGATTAAGATTCTCTGTGTCCTTTTTCACTTTTTTGAGAAATTTGATTCTTCTAGAATTAAAAAGAAAATTTTTTTTTTGAGAAATGTTACCACTTTTTTTCTAGAAATGTTTAACTGTTTTTGAAAAAAAAATTGTACCAGTTTTTTCCCAAAATTTCTCTACAATATTAACAAAAATTCATGCCATTGGCCCTAATTTGAACATACATTAACTAAAGAATTAACATTCTTAAGAACACATATTTGTGTATTTCTGGTGTTTGCTTCAAATATTTTTGTCCAATGGGGGTCCTTGGTCTAATTTGTATCAATTTAGGGGTCCTTGATGAAAAAAGTTTGAGAACCGTTGCTCTATTTAGTCCTTTACACAGTGAGAGAGTTCACCATTTTAATGCTTCAAAGTGTCCATACTTCAGTGTTGTTTCTTCTTCAGGGACAATTGTCTCCTTGTTTTGCTTTTCCCCACTGAGCATCAGCTGTGGAGTGGGAGAGACTTCAAATGGTCCAACATGGGCTGACATGCTCCCTGTTGAGTGTTTGTCCTCAACAGTCCCTTTAATACTCTTCAAACACTTACAGCTGTTGATTTAGTACCTGTTCTTTAAAACAGCTACAGTAGTAACCAAAGTGAAAAATGATCAATTACAAGTGGTAATTTGAATTAAACAGTTATTTGAAACAGTGCAAATGTTGAGAGTCAAGAGATGAGAATAATTAGAAAGAATAAAAAATAGTTTAGCAATGAACGTAGATTTGGTGTCTTATCTTTTTCTTTCTCATGTGTTTCAGACAAAAACAGGAAGGACGACAGTGTCAAGATCAAACCAGATGTTTATGGTAAGACCCCCCCACACACACACACACACATAACTACAGTGCCTTTGTACCTGTCAGTCATAACCCAGGGTTTGTTTTCCAGCTGTGTCCAAGCCTGGTGAGGGCGACGGCTTTGTGGACAGTCCCACCCCCTGTCCTGACGACTACGTCCACTTCTGTGAACACGGCCAGTGCGAGATGAGACACAACCTGCCCACCTGCAGGTAACACCTGTCTCTGTGTGTGTGTCTATTTGTGTGGACTGTACCAGGTCTGGTCCAGGTTCTGCTGTTTGTGAGTCTAAAGCTGCTTTTAGGACAAACGGTTATTTTGGATTAAACAGGATTATGTTTGGATAATCCTGGTTTACTGTGTGTGTGTGTGTGTGTGTGTTTCAGGTGTGAGGCGGCGTACGGCGGCTCTCAGTGTGATCAGCTGCTGGACTTTAACATCCTGTACGTGGTGCCCAGTGGTCAGAAGCTTCACTACGTCCTCATCGCCGCCATCATTGGAGCCGTTCAGATCGCCGTCATTGTAGCCGTGGTGATGTGCTTCACCAGGTACCTCCACTCACTCCACCACCACCACCACTACTACTACTACTACTACTACTACTACTACTACTACTACTACTGCACTTACTCAATTACTGTAAACAGAGTGTATAATGTGGTATCAAAAAAGTTCTTTGTAGCTGCTTAAAAAAACCGATAGGCATCATTTTAATGACTGAACACGTTCAAATGCAGCAGAGGACAGAGGAAACGATATGAAAGTGGACATTATGTCAAATCTTCATCTGTGGATGGACAGATGGACATGATTGTCAATATGGACAGGGATAGTTCACCCAAAATTCAAATTTCACTCATTATCTACTCACCCTCATGTCGACTAAGAGCTGTGAGAATTTTCAGTCCTCTGTTCCTTCTCTGAGTTATGGGGGGGTCCACGCAGCAGTATTTGTCCATATAATGGTTGTCAATGGATACCAACTTTTCTTGGTCCAAAAAGACATCCAAATACCTCCATACTGCTCGTCTGTTATGTCCCTCTTGTAAATTTGAATTTTGGGTGAACTATCCCTTTAATATATAATGAACTTTTTCTGACTCGCTATAAAATTTTTCTTGTAACTGTAACCTTCTCATGCTCTCATACTGACATGTTCATGACCAGACTTTGTATAGTTATATTTTCTAACTTACTAGAGTACATTTTTATCATTAGATGACACTTTTTTGATGTCGTCAGTCACTGTTGTTGCCTTGTGCGTCCTGTTCTGTCCTGCAGGAGGTGCAACAAGACGAAGCGTGGGCGGAGACAGAAGCAGCACCTTGGCCACTTCCCGTCAGGAACGTCCTCCAGGATGATGTAGCTGCTCAAGTTTCTGTGAAATACAACAAGTCCAATTTTTCGTACCACACAGACAGACTGCATTTTTGATATCTTGACTTTTTGGTGCCTCTTTTTTTCCCCCCCTTTTTTAAAAAAAGAATTATTTTATCTTTCTTAAGGGGCCTTATTTTGAAGATTTTCTGCCGTCTTTGTTTTTTTTCTGTCTGCACATTTTTGTCTCTTCATCGTCTACAGATGACTTTCTGTTTTCCACCAGTCAGAGCGGAGACATACAGGTTGGTTTATGTTTGTCATGATGCTGCTGTCCTCTCAGACTCTGAACCACTGTGGATCGTCCAACAGGAAACATTATTTATCTGATTGTATCTTCACTCCGGACCGTCCTCATACTAATTGCAAAAATGTTGTCTCTTTGTTTTCACCCTGTGGGGCGCAGACCAGTGCTGTTTCTGTGCTTTTATTGTGATATTTAACACCGCCGAACACCTAACGTTGACATTTAAATACCACTAAATTCACTTGTTTTTGAAATGGCCAGAAACCATATTTGTGGCCAAATGTTGTTGTTTTGTTGTTGTTGTTTTTTCATTTTATTAAAGGGATAGTTCAACATTTTGGCAAACTGGCCTATTTCCATAATTGCTATAGTCATAGCAGTAGGTTCGTTACCTTTAATTGTCGGTGCAAGGTATTTTTAGAACGGCGGAGAGGAGCAGCAGACTGCTCAGGGCTATGTCATAGAAGCTAAGGGAATTTCCTGGTTTCCCTCATCAAACTCTTCGAATACACAACCCAACAAGTCCAAAACACTGTCATGGACAAGTTGTGACCTGCACATTCACAATGCTATGAGATAACAATGGAACATTACGAAATTGAGCTGTTTTCGAGATAAATACAGGGTAAATACAGAGTCAGCTTTCTGAAAAACTGTCCCTGAACGCAACGTGCATCAGCGGTTTTGCATGAATTTACCTCTAAAACAACTCTGTCTGGTAACGTTCCGTTATTTTCTCATAGCGTGGTGAATGTGCAGGTCACAACGTGTCCACGACAGCGTTTTGGAGTTGTTGGATTGTGTATTTGATGAGTTTGATGAGGGAAACCAAGAAATTCCCTTAGCTTCCATAGCATAGCCCTGAGCATTCTGCTGCTCTGCTCCGCCGCTCTAAAAATAGCTTACAATGACAAACAAAGGTGACGAATGTACTGCTATGACTATAGGGATTATGGCAATGGGCCAATTTGCTAAAATGTTGAACCATCCCTTTAACCCAATTAAAAATTGTACATCAGGAGCTGATATACTGAATTCAGACATATATATGTTTACCATAGTGGATGCGTTGGAGGTCGTTTCTCAAGCACTCATAAGTTACACACTGTAACTTGAAGTCATAGGGGTGTGAGCCATATAGTGAGAAACAGTATGTGAATGCTGTTGGTGGCATTTAAGTGTCAGTAAGTAGTGTTTTGCCTCTGTGTTTAGGATCCACCTTAAAGTGAAACCATAAAACTACAAATCTGAATTCTTTTTCTGTACTTTTTGATGGAACAGTTAAAGGTTGACGCTCACTGTGCATCAAAACAGTCTTTGCAAATTAAAAATGCAATGAGGCGTTTGCTAGCCAACACTGAAAATGTAACAGCAGGGCTGCGGGTAAAGTCCATTTTCTTTGGAAAGCTTTCAGAACTCTGGGAGAAATGAACTGGACGTATCCGAGTGGCAGCTACAATAGAACCCAGTTAACATTAGCATTAGCCTAGGAAACATTAAAGAATAGACATTCAACATTTACTGAGCCGTGTCAGTAACGTATAATAATGCAACCCAGTGTGAATGGGCTGTGAAAGTGTAGATTCTCACATCTTGACTTAGGGATCAGTGAAAAATGGTTTGTAAAGGAGTTTTGGACTGCAGCCCTGGTTTCGTTTCAAACTAATATTTCCCATGATGCACTGCTGCTCATGGTTAGCCAGATTTTCTTTTTATATCGCTCGTCACCACTATGTAATAACGCCTTAATACTCTAGGGGCCGCTCTGTATCGGGACTACAGGATCATCAGGGACCACTAAAGCCCTCTGGGGTATTTCTCCTGCAGTAGACTTGTGTCTGTGTTTGTGTTATTTTCTCTTTTGCTGCCTCTCACAGGGTCAAAAATAACTACATGTAACTCAGATTAACTTTATTTTAATTTTTGTATTTGTTATGACGCACCTGAAAACCAAAATGCTGTTTTTTCTACTGCTTGAAAATAATAAGGTACAAGCTGACATGTACAGGTTGTTGTTATAATTATTTTATTGCTTAATTTTCAGCTAACGCCATTCCGGAAATGGATTCCAATGTTTTTTTTTGTGTTTGGACAAACTGATAATAATTTAAATGACTGTTTGTTTTTGTGTTTTTTTTTGGTTTAGTTTCTTCTTTTTTTATATAATTTGTAACAATGGTACGAAGTGTCCGTGTTGGTTGTTTTATTGTGGTAGAAGGAATAGATGAATAAGCTGGGCCGAGCTTCCCTGGGGCATCGCAGCACTGAGCCATATCTGTCATCTGCTGGATGACAAACACAAATGTTTGTGGAGCCGTGGTCTCGGTCTTGTGATGCTTGTGGGAACCCGGTCTGATTTTACTGTAGTTGTTGCATACTGCATGAAACAGTGAAGTTGTTGTTTAGACTGTGCTGTAGTTGAATTAGAATTAAATTATGATGTTCAAAGCCACTGTGTCATTTTAATTTGTCCACATACTGACAGAAGGTTTGATGAGATGTTTTTTATTTATTTATGGATTTTTAAAGGGATATTGTGTAAGTTCTTCTGTTATCTATTCACGAAAATTGATTATTTTGTTCAAAAGTATGTTTTTCATTCATCAATAATCCCCCCCATCAACAAAGTGAAGTGTTCCTTTTAGCTCTGAATGAGCAGCTGTCAGCTTCACCTTGTTAAGCCTACAGTAAATGAGTGCACTTTATGTATCGCTACACATTTTACATCCCTCCTAAAATGGATTGACAGTACCTTTATTACAGGTAAATTGCTGACTATGTAGGGTTTGCATAGTCTGTATTAAATGGTATCAATTAACTGTTTAACTACACGATCGTGGATCCACAATGTAAAGAAAACAAACCCCATAATGTTGCACTGCTACTGGCTTTGCCTCTGATACATGAAACATTTATTTTAATCACTTTTAAACGTAATATATTAGTTTTATACACAGTTCTCTGTAGTTTTCTACCTGTTGGAGGGCTGCATAGCCACGCAACGAGGAGATAAAATAGACCCGGCACGAAAAAGAAGGGAGACGCCACGCGACGGCTGCTGGAGGGCGCGTCGCTCACACGGCCGGTGAGGAGCTTCCATTGACTAAATGGGCGTGAGCTGCTGCTACTTTTAAAAGGACTGGTTCAGGTCTCAAAAGACCACTGAATTTCCATCAAAAGTATTTACTTAAATAATGTACTGAAGAAGTTAAAATGTGAAAAAAAAATCCAACATCCCACACATCCCAAAAAAACAGTAACTGCTGGGTGCAAAAAGCCGACAGAGTCTGCACACCAGGAACTGCTCCTATACATTTAAAGGCAGCACATGGCCTTCAGGACAACGAAACATGAGGTTACATGAGGTTATTTACCATTAAATGTTCGTCTAGGGGCAGTTTCTGGCGTGCAGACTCTATTTGATTTTTGTACTTGCTTCTCTGTCCAGCACCCAGCAGTTACTGTTTTTTTGGGGGGGATGTGCGTGCTGTTTTTACATTTGTAGAAGTTCAAATGTGACCTGGAGATGGCACCAGAGGAAAGGTCTGTGGTTTGCCAGTTTTTACAGTACATGCTGAGTGTCTGAATAAAAAGTCAGGTTAATATTTCAGTCTGGACCAAAGCAAACCAAAGTCATACATCCATAGAGGAACAGTACAGTACATGAAGCAGATGCCTGGTTTGAAAAACTGCAGGAAAGAACAGACTGATGACACCTAAACTGTCCTCACCTTGGTGCCAAAGATAGTCCACCAGGGCCACCTAGTGGCAGGCCTGCTGCTGGGGTGTGAGAGGATGCAGTTTCTCCAATGTCCACTAGATGCTGCTGGATGGAACCTGAAATACAAGACAGAGTCATGTCAATTCAGTGAACTGGGGACGAATTAGCCAAACTCAAAACTCCACCCACCTTCGATGAAGGAAGGCTGACAGCCAAGCACTCCTTGTCGCTGCTGAGGTATTCATGTCTTCTCCAGGGAGGCGGAGTTAAATATAGCAGTGATGGCAGGATAAATATAGGCAGCAGCTGGTGGAGGGCTTTTAGATGGCGGGGAGTCCCCTTCTCTCTTCGTCAAATTCTATCCCTCCTTTCTCACCTCACCTCATTCTCTTCACATCTTAACACACGCCTCTTTCCACATCCTCGTTCTTCTCTGTTTGATCACCAGTCGGCTATTGGCGGAACGTTGGGAGGGAATTTTGGCTTTGACTCAGACTGAATTCTGACAGGATGCTGCTTGTGTGTGTGAAAGCTGAGAAACCCAAGTGTAAGCTAATGGTCATCAAGAATAAACTGAAAAAAACAAATGACTAACAATGAGCAAACACACAGGTACTGTAAAGCCACCAAAAACCTTTGGGTTCCCCAAAGATCAGTTGGTTACTTGTAAAACTGTAAACGATACAATGCAGGTAAAATACCTTTGCATGCATGTAGAGGGTGGATACCCAACCTGAGTCCAATGGAACCAGATGAATCAGCCATGCTTTGGACAAAAGACTTTACAGATGTTTTTGTTCCGTCTTGTTGATCTTTGGATGATCATTCACAAGGTACCAAAGTTCTAACCATCAGACCAACAGCATCATAAAAAACAAACGGAGCTTACACTAACTGGACCAGACTCAGGTTTTGACATAAGAAAGCAGTGTGTCTGCAGGGTCAAGCTCAGTTGGCACTTGCATAGACAGAAACATGCAACAACCTGAGTCACACAACAAGTCTCAAATTAAGGCTGATTTCAATGCTTTTAAGGGGAACATCATCAATTTCAACCACAAACTGACTTAATGTAAGAGAAATTGATTCTATATTCATACCTTTGAGTGTTAAGTTAAGTTCTGGGTTTAATAAAATATTTTCAGGTTTCCAATTACAAAGTTACATCTATTTGTATTTGTTTTCCATTGACTTTGAAGGCAGCTGTACTTCCACCAACGCTTTGACTGCAACTTCTGTCTCAGTTGTGCTGTTTACTCTTTCATCATCCCATCTTCGGGCATTTGAAAGCTCCTGCCCTTCTGGCCAAACTGGGACCCCTTAGCAAAAAGCAGTTTATTAAAGTGTACTACAAGTATACTCGTTTTATAGTAAAACTGAGGCAGTATACTTGGAAGTGTACTTTTGAAAACTTAAAATGACCTATAAAACTAAAATGTGGACTAGAAGTATAGTACACTATGAGCATACCGTAGATGGGTGTACTTGTTATATACTTCAAAGTGTACTTTTGTAAACTTAAAATGACCTATTTAGTATACTTTTATAAACTTAAAATGTTCCAATTTAGTCTTAAGAAGTATTAAATTAGTATACTTTCTAGTATGCTACATATGCTTCATAATGCACTAAGATAGCAGTGATGGCAAGCGTTAGCATGAGGAATGCTTAGCTGTTCACTTGTAGGCCTGGGGATGCTAAAAAGGACCGAACCTGGAGGGAGGGATTAAGACAGAACAAGTGAAAAGGTGACGGTTGATGGATGGGTGATGGAGGAATAGATGGGAGGGGGGGGGTGTCCATTCCTTTTAATACACTCATCTCCCAAAGAGGCACAGGGAGTCACTTTACCCTCACTGTATTTTTAGCAGCAGAGAACACAGGGTGAGGCTGGGATCTATGTCACTCTTTATCTATCTCACTCATTAACACATACATTCCAGCAATATCCAATTCCAATTTTAAATTCTCCGATTGGTGGGAGGTTTGTGAGTAGCCCCGGCCTCCTGGAGCTGAACGTGACGTCTTGAAGTTGGAAGAAGATGAACTTAGAAAGAGATCTCTACTGGATGATGTTAATTGTTACAGGTTGGGCACGTGCATGAAAATCCACGACTACACATGTTGATTAAACATTGTTAAAACCCTGATGATTCTCCATCTAAATTCCCCATGTGCATTTGACTTCCTTTCTCTTTTTAGACTTACCGTTCCCCTTTCATCCCTCCCTCCACTTAACTCCTGTCATCCCTCCCTCTCTCCCCCTGCAGGGTGGAGTCTGTCAGTTGATGTGACCAGTTTCAGGATCAACCTCCAGTTGTAGAGGGTGATCTGGTACTCCGGTCCTCCTTCTTTCTGTCCTCCTCCTTTCGGGGGTTCAATACCTCCTCCCTCGTAGTCCCACTTTTCCTTTGGATCCTCTGATGCCTCAACCTTCGGTCGTCACATTTTTGTGCCTCTGATCGTCACTGTTTCTGAATTTTTCAAGACATTGCTGTCAGTTGCAACATATATCCTCGTCCCTTCTTCCGTTCTACATTTGGAACATTGGGTTCTAACAGTCTGTCAAGCAGGCAACCAGACAGCTAACAGGCAACCCAACAAGCAAGTATGACAGACAAATCAGGTATGCCGACGGGTGGCGGAGATGACGCAGGAAGCATCATGGCGTTGCTGGAGCGCGTGGCGGGCCTCATGGACAGCGTCCAGACCACACAGCAGCGCATGGAGGAACGTCAGCTGGAGCTGGAGACCACAGTGAAGACCATCCAGGCTGACGTCGTCAAGCTGACCAGCGACCACGCCAACACCAGCACCACCGTCGACCGGCTTCTGGAGAAGACGCGCAAGGTCAGCCGCCACATCAAGGATGTCAGGGTGCGTGTGGAGAATCAGAACATCAGAGTGAAGAAGGTGGAAGCCACCCAGGGGGATCTCCTGGCCAAGAACAAGTTCAGGGTTGTCATTTATCAGGTAAGATCCATAGATTTACTAACTACATAGTTTGGTCCTTTGGTTGTAAACTTATTCCAGTGTTGAGTTCCTTGCTGTCCCTTTTGATGCCTCAAAGTTCTTTACCACCTTGAATTAGGCCTTCAAGGTTCTGACCAGGTCTTCTTCTGAGTAATGGGGTGTTGATTCTTTGAATGTGGAGGCCAGCAGACTAAATGCACAGTAAAATACATTTTGTGTTCTGATGAGGATTCAAAGAAAGGTAAGCTGACAATGGCTCCTCAAAACATGGTTGTATTTTGGGCTCAGGCTTCTGCATCTGGATTATTGTACAATTTCAATAACATCAACCCCATAACTAACGGTGATAATGTAATACCTGGCAGCCATTCTCAACAGAAGACTAATTAAACAATTGGATTAAGAAGTTACACATGACCAGCATTGATGATGTGGTTGGTTCATAGAGTTGGAGATGTTCGGTTTATTCTCTGAATGATTGAATGGGACTCTAATGCGTGATGCTTCCTTTCCACACACTTGAGATCTCGTCCACAAAAACCACATTGGAGTCACAATCAAGTAAAGATCATAGTCATGGCTGTCATTGCGCTTTCAACATTAATAAATTGTATGACTCAATGATTGTCTAGGTCTTGTAGATCTAGGTGTTGAAATAGCAACAAGCACACACACGCACACACACACATACACACCGGGCTTCATTTTACTTCTTTGGCCTTCACAGTTAACAGCTACCAGCTGCTGCCAGCACGATGGTGACCTGGTTATTTTAGCCCTGGATAAACGTCAGCATGCTGCAGTTGCACCACAGATCTGGAGCTCATGGAGGAAAGGGCTTTGACTCAGAAATAGCAATATGTGAAGGACTATTTGTATGGAAACAAAATAATTTATTCTTGACTTGATGATTTAGGCTAAAAGTTGCATCAGTGTGGAAAAATGTCTTGCCTTCTGTTTTTCTTTGACTTCTCATATTGGTTTGTCTTCAGCCAAGCAATCTGATCTGGTCAAAAACACCACTGAATGAACTTTGTGACATTTGTAAAAAATGATGAGACATCAGTGCTTCATCACCAAAGGACAAATTTGGAATGTCAGTTTAGCTGCATGACCCTACAATGATAACATTAGACTACTGACAGAATATTACTTTAAGAGTTAAGATGAATGCAACAAATGCCTGTACTGTACATTCTCTGGCTGCAGTACTGTAAGTGAGGTCACATGTTGATTAATCGCTTGGAAGCCTGTGATTGGCTGGCTGCACCTGCTGGATGTCAGGCTACATTGTGCACACTAGTGCCATGTGCATGTTTATGTCTATAAAAAAATCATCAGACGGTTCTATCATCTAAAGCCAAAGTTTTTAAAATTTCACTTTCTGTAACAGTTTGCTTACTTTGATGAACAAAATGTTCACTCAAAAGACAAAAAGTAGAATTAAAAAGAGTAAAAAGGAGCTTACTTCACTGCCTGTGCACATCTACGCAATGCAACTGCAGATATTCTCTACATACTGTAAGGGACACATTGTTTCCTGCACAAGGGGTTGGCACTGAATGCAAACCACAACCTGCAGAATGACCTGATGTGGATGTGCAGAGGATGCTCTGGACAGCGTGGGTAAAACCAAAATTTGTTGAAATAAGTTGTATTTGCTGAGTACTGAGTTAGCAGAGCTGCTGTGTAGGTTGTGTACTGTAAGTGACTGTGCCAGCTGAGCACTGACAGACCAGGTTATTCTGAGTCTCAACCTCCACCATCTCCTAATATAGTTGTCTGCTCTCTCTCCCTTCCTCTCCCTCTCTGGATGAGCTAGCGGCGATCTGCAGGGTGAGGGTTATTAATCATTTCGTTAGCTGCTAACAGGCCGGGCTCGCTGTTTGATTTGCTCTGACACGGATGGAGGAAATCCTCCTGGTCAGCTGTGGGAGGGGGGGTTCAACGCATAACTGTGTTGTCACACGGGTCAAATGGGCTCATGACCCCTGATCCTCCTCTCTGACTCATCCCCTCTGCCTATGGTGTCATAGACCGGTGGAGCGTATCCATGTTCCCTGGGTACTATGTTCCCCTCTTACCCCTGCAAAAAAGTTTCTGTGTTCCACAATTACCCCCCACAAAGTTCTAAGTTCCCCACTCACACTAAAAAGATTCAATATTCCCTGCTTATCTAAAAAAAGGCAGGAAACATAGCAGTAGCATTAATATTTTGTTTTAACATCTCTAATCGCACACAACAGAACATACACCCTAACCCAGTGTTTTTCAATCTTGGGGTCAGGACCCCATGCGGGGTCACCTAGAATTCAAATGGGGTCGTCTGAATGTCTAGTAATTGATTAAAAAAAAAAAAAACACTAATAAAAATATTTGTTAACTAATTGTTATTCTTTTTAAAATTATGAT
This sequence comes from Decapterus maruadsi, assembly GCA_030347415.2. Classification (NCBI taxonomy): domain Eukaryota; kingdom Metazoa; phylum Chordata; class Actinopteri; order Carangiformes; family Carangidae; genus Decapterus; species Decapterus maruadsi. Next base: position 19,964,090 of record CM064890.1, on the reverse strand, counting down.
TTAAAGGGACAACGAGGAGTTTATATTCAGTTATAAAACAGTCTCATGTTAATGTGGATGAATCTAGGCCACCCGTACTTGTTAATGGCTCCATTTTCGATCAATATATCGTTTTGTCTCTATCATTATTTTCTTAATTAGAACCAGACGAAGGTCTCAGGACCGAAACGCTGTTCAGCTTAATAAAATCTTTGCAAGTGAGGACAGTGTGCGGGAGCTTTTTCTCACTAAAATTATGATTTAAAAAAACACCCACAATCTTAAACAAATGTATTCTATACTTTCACTTTCTTGAATATAAATCAAGTTCAAATGAATAAAAATATCTGCGCTGACGCATCTTGATTGACGACCGCGATCACGTGACTGCACATTGCGGGGTCGCCAGAAAGTCGTGATGTCAAAATGGGGTCAAAAGCCAAAAAAGGTTGGCAACCACTGTCCTAATCCCTAACCCTAATGCTACTGCTTTTCTGGATAAGTGGGGACCATAGAACCCTTTTTCAGGTGAGCGGGGAACATAGAACCCAGGGAACATAGGGATGATGCCCTGTCGGTCTTTGAGCTGCTGTTCAGTCTTCTTGTCACAGAGAAAGACTGCAACTCAGCTCCAGCAGTGGTTCAATCTGCTACTTCAGGACTTGACTGCGTGGTGAGGTGAAAAGGTGGTGGGGATTAGCTTAGTTTAGCATCAAGACTGAGAGCAGGGGAAAGCACCTAACGTTGAAATAAAAAACAACAACAACCGATTCATCAAAAAGATAAAACACATATGAGTCGACAGAAGACACACCTGACACTTGCTGCTGTTTGGAACTGTTACACAACCTGGCCATACATTTGTTATGCAATGATATCCAATGTCATTGCCGGGAAGTTCATAGGTAATATTGTCTACAGCAACACTCCAAACTGTAATTTCATTGCAGATGATGCCTTTGCCACCAGTGTTGAGTGGAGTGCACATAACACACTGTCCATCAGCTAAGAGATATTATGGAAATACTTGTAGTTGAAGTTGATAGGGTTTTGAGCACAGATTCAATCAAACATCTCCACATGTTTTCTATGATCTGAGCTTTGAATGACCACTTCTTCCTCTGGTGTATGGCTACGACTGGAGAATCAGCTCCAGCAGCTGTTTTATCTGCACCAACCAGCTCCTATTGTAATATTCAGAGAATAGATGTCAATTGAAACCTGCACTCCAATTTTCAACAGTTCAAATTTGCATCATGTTTTGATGGAAAACTGTGTACAGACCCTGTCCGATATACTCAGTGGGCACAGCTAGCACACGGTAACACACCCTGCAAATTCACAAGACCTGAGGAGGCTGCACACAGTCACTGAGGTACAAAAACAACGCCAACATACAAGACAAACAGTTAATGAACGTCCGTGATTTTGCACAGATTAAATAAAGATAAAAAACAAAGCTACAACTTGAAGTGCAGTTTTGAACTTGGCTGACTTCTAGCTTGTTAGCACACTCTGCTTCATGCTTCTGCTGTGTTAGCTCAGTTGCGTTCTGTCAAAGCTTTGCAAATGTCAGCACCTCTATCAAGTGTCATATAGTGCCTAAGATGCATGAAATCAAAGATCCTGATGTTCCCATTAGTGTAGTACAGACTGGCTAGAGAGGGCTAGCATAAAGCTTTGTCTGATTTTATAGATCCCATCATCCAGTGCTGGTCAAAAACAGACAAAAACATGCATTTCCTCAGATTCCTGATAGGGAAATAGGGAGTTTTCTTACATTTTCTAGATTTCTAGCTCAGGTGTTTGGGGCCTCAAAGTTCTTAAGGAGGTTCAAGGAGGTCCTCAGTAGATTTATGGCCTTTCAAAGCTGGTTTAGTGTGTCTGACCAGCTAACATTTCCCCACAGATCACAATGTGGACAAGTATTCTCCAAACTCCTGACAGATCGTGCAACAACTTTAGAAACTCATGGGACAGGTTGTTGTGTACGTTTTCTACTTTTTTGGGGTCGATTTGTGTCTACTTGTTGTGTGCTGCAGCCGCACTGGTCAGCTGAATGACTGGGACTGAATGAGGGTGAAACCTCCCTATGTGAAAGTGGTCTGGAGGGATCTGGGTCATTATGCAGCTTCAGCCTCAACATTTTGTTCCACTTCATGTTCAGTGTAACCTGATCTGGCAGTTACAGAGCGATGCATGCCGTGACGCAGCCTGAAGCTGTAAGTGATCCAACTTTTCTCTCCGTGCTGAAGCCGGCTGATATGTTTAGCTTTCCCGCTGCAGAGCACTGAGCTGCAGAAACAGGTGCTGCCGTTTATTTATGGAGGGCAGGATCAAGGCCTTAAGTCTGCATGACACACTTCACTTTAACTACAGACAGATTTAAACCTGACATCAACAACTGGACTTTGTCCATTTGAATCAGAAGAGAAACAATTCTTTTCATTTTTAATGCACTTTCCATGGAACAAAGTCTGGTTGTTCTGTCGTTTCCTCGTGTTGTTCTCCAAAGTTCAGACTGTTCTGTTCTCCTCCCTCAGGGTGACCAGGAGGTCAAGGCTGTTGCACCAGGCAATGAGCCAGCAGAACCCAGTGGCAGCGGCGCCGCCAGAGCCGAGGTGGAACCGGACAAGTTCGAGCTCCCTCCAGAGTCCGATGAGGAGTACATGGTGGTGGAGGAGGCGGACTCCTCAGCGGCCGGCCGCGCCAAGAAGTCGGGCCTGACGCGCATCGAGAGCTTCAAAGCCACCTTTTCCAGGCAGAACATGAGCAAGACCCGCGAGAACCTGGGCACCAAGGTCAACAAGCTCGGAGAGCGCATCGTGACGGCCGAGAGGCGCGAGAAGATCCGCCAGTCCGGAGAGAGGCTGAAGCAGTCCGGGGAGAGGCTGAAGGAGACCATCACCAAGAACGTCCCGGCCAAGCTCAACCTGAAGAAGGAGAGGACTGTGGCGGAGGGCCAGGAAGGAGCCGAGGGCGCTTCAGAGGGAGCCATGCCCGTCCCTCCTCCCAAGGGCCGCAAAGGCAGCCCGGGTGCCGCCATGGCAGCAGGTGAAGGCAAGGCGGAGGAGTCCGAGGTCCCCATGTATGACATGAAGCAGCTATCGTAAACGAGTAAACGCGAGATGGCGGATGGATCTGGGGCGTTTTCTTTGGACTACTGAGACCATGCAGAGGGAGACGAAGAGGTTTTTAGGGCTGCTGCTTACCAAGCAGATGTGTAAGAGCGATGATGATGATGATGATGATGATGAAGTTTACCATTACTTTGAAAGTTGTCGAGGGAAGCGAGCGAGGCGGTCACAGATCCAATTTGACTGAACGTCAAGACAACAACCACACAAACTCCTCACTGAGGTCATTTCATGTGCAGTTATGTGTGTTCTGGACATTTATCAAATCAGAATATATATATAGTCTTTTTTTTTGTTTTGTGCTCAATAAACACTGACTTTGGAAAATAAAAGAGAAAGTGTTCAGAATTCCTCCACAAAACGTTCCCACCATCACACTGCTGCTGCTCACTGGTTTGTGCATGTTGATGTTATTGAAAGGTTGAGAGGACAAAGCTCCAACTGGGTCGTGGGACATTTGGTGGTAGAATGTACTGGTGAATTAAAGTGATTAAAGTTTAAAGGTTCAAACTGAGGATCGACGTCAGTCATCTGGACACGTGTGTGTGTGTGTGTGGACGCAGCATCATGATGGGAGGTTTTAAACATCATGAGCTGAAGATTTTTGGAAGTGGTGCTAAATCAAACCAAATATTATTACATATTAGAGCAAATACCGAATCATATTAAATATTATATTTCTCTACAAACCTTCTATCATATAAGTCAGGGTTCCCCAATTCTGGTCCTTTAGGGCCACTGCCTTGCATGTTTTAGAAGTTTCCTGCTACAACACACCTGATTCCAATGATCAGCTCGTCATCAAGCTCTGCAGTGGCCTGATAACGAGCCACTCATTTGAATCAGGTGTGTTGTAACAGGAAACTTCTAAAACATGCAAGGCAGTGGCCCTCAAGGACCGGAATTGGGGAACCCTGATATAAGTGGAGGTTGGGGTAAAACCCTTTGATAATCAATGGATTTAAATATTTCATTTTCAAATTGTGTATTGTATAAAGTCTTAGTGAGTTGCTGTTGAATTAGGGGAGCGAGTGAATATTTAATACAGTCTTGTAGCTTTAGCATTAATTAGCATTTAACCTGTCAATATTAAGTAAAGCTCACATTTACTTCAAGAAATTCTTGAATTTTATTTAAGGTGATGAGTCTACTTTCTGGAAAGGAAATACATTGTGTTTTATGCAGAATTGGTCATATGACATATTAGACAATGCACATACATGTATGAAGATTCAATGAAATGTAGGAGTTGCGTCTAAAACATGGGATTCAATAGAACAAATCGCCTTGTTTACAACTACTTCCGGGTAGAAAACCAGAATGAGAACAATTGTGACGGACGAGAGTTTTGCTATATCATTTTTCACGTCACTATATCGCCGTTTAGACTAATCTGATGTTTGTAAAGTCTATAAAACCAATAGTTAGACAAACATTACGATTTATTTTTGTAATTAGTCATGGTTATCATAGTTTAGCCGGGCTAACGGTTACCTGTTTAACGTCCGACAACGGGAGGGTTTTAACAGCTGACGTCCTGATGTTAGCTTAGCTGCCGCCGTTAGCTTAGCTGCCACCGTCAGCTGTCCCTGTCAGCTGATGCTTTCGAGACACTGTGATTCCCCAAAATGGAAAAGTAACAAAAAACACACACACACAGAGAAATAGTAATGTTTCTTCAATAATTTCAGATTTGTCTAAACAGTGAATAATATGATATATCTAAACTCTCGTTTGTTACTACTGTTATCATTCAAATTAGGTACTGGTTTTCTACCCAGAAGTAGTTTGTTAACAACAAGGCGATTCTGTCTATAGCAATATCACTGAAATCTGTCCTGGGTAAAATTTTGTGGTAAATTATGTTTTTCAAATGAATGGTTATAAAGAATAACAATGCCAATTTTCTTTCCACATTTAAAATATTTTATACATTTACATATTGTATTTAACTATTCATCAACTTTTAACTAATATGATTTTACAGTAAAGCTTCCAGTTGGAGCCTTAGTGCTGGTTTCGCAGCTCTGAGCAGCAGCTCTTGCCTCAGCATCGCCCTCTGACTGACGGCCCAGCTCTGCTGCTGACGCTCATTCTGTGAGAAAACCTTGTAACTACGACGCTCTGACGAACAACATTTTTACAGTGTTTTGATGTTTGTAGCTTTTGTTAGTGCATGGCTGTAGCGTGTCAGTGGTATTGTATCAAAGCTTTTTGTCATGTCGAGAAAATAAAAGTTCACTTGAATAATTTCTGTAACCAGAGTCAAGTTTGCTCTTCATTACTCACAGAGTTTTTAGTTTTTATTCATTTCAGTGTCTTCACAGATTCACAGTCACAGTGCAGGGTTCTCACACTTCACTTTCCTTGAAATTATTTTCCAGGACATTTTCAGCCATCACAGTCTGACAAACATGTTATGCCATACATTAAAGACCACCCCCCGCCCCCGTGCTTTTCACATGTTCCTGTGGCATTTTTCTTGTGTTAGAGGACATATCAGCAGAAAATGAAGTGCAAAATTGCATTTCTGAATTTTTCTGCCTTCAAATTGCTGTGAACCAATGGCGTGTCACAACCCCAGGTGAGGGCACTAGTGCTACAAGCTACTGCCCCGCTGTGCATCTGGCTCAGAGGTGAAAGGCTTGACAGCTCGGTGTAGCTATCAAGGTAGAACAGGTATAGCTCACCTGGTAGAGCAGCTTGCATCATGAACAAGGACTACAGTATGTTCCAATCTGGGATCGAATCCCAGTGTGCAGTTTGACGCTAAACGTGCTGAATCCGTAATTGTACAGTGTCCAGCTGTAAGCGAGTGAGGGGGGCGAGGGGGTGGCTGGGCGGGTGCAGAGCAGCACAGTCTCCATCCACCCTCCAGAGGTGCACAGGTTTTGTGATTTTGGCTAAAAACTTCATAATCACAATTTAAAGACGACAGAGAATGTTTTAAAATAACCAAAAGGGTTCACACTCAAAGATATACAGGTCCCACACAGCATACAAGCCATTATTTAAGCAGGTCTATTTTCTATATCAATTCAATCAAAGTTCCCATTTACCACAACTCTTATCTGTGCAGTTGAACAATAAACTTGTGTATCATCACTCACAGTCAGCAGCTCACTTGCAGTCACAGAGCAGTGCAGCACCGCGGAGAGTCCAGTGCTCCACCGGCTGCACGCTCCTGAGCTGCAGAGAGAAGATGAAGTTGAGGTCGGTGCGCCGCGGCTTCTTATAGACCGGACACGAGTACAGGCTGACCGCCCCAGACTGACGCTTACTGTCGGCCATGTTGGCCGCACTGATGGCGTAGACGTGGACGACAGGGAGGGGAGTGAAGAGGACCTGAGCGGAGACAGCAGGAAGAAACGTCTTATTTATCATCTATTGCTTTATCCTTATGTGTTGTTTGTCATTGAATGTATTCATAAAAATGTATTGTGGTTTCTTTTGTTTGTTCTAAAGCCCCTGTAGGTTCCTAATCAATGAAGCCATGAGCTTGACGCTCTCCTCCCTCGTAACATCCACTTCAAAGGCAAAAAAAACTCCACATGATTCTCTCGTTCCTTTTCCTAGTTTACTCCAAAAAATAAAAAATAAAGCAAGATAAATTAATCCAGCATGATGAAAATAAAAAAGGACAGAGCAAAATGCAGAGTAAAGGCAGAGGTCAAAGAGGTTCTAAATTCCGATATGCAAACGCACCGCTAGATGGGGGGAAATCCTACATATTATACCTTTAAGATTTTACTGATTATTTTATTTAGCCTTTCTTTTTATTTATTTATTTGACTCTGTACACAATTATTATCAATTATTATTTAATATCTAAAAATAAAACACAGACTGACCTTGGGTGGGGCTTCAGAGAGTTTGGTCCCTCGCCGGTCCCATCCTGCCCCGTCCAGAAAGAGACCGTAGATGTAGACCCCTCCCACATCCTCCGGGGGCGGGGCCGACACATCCTCCTTCATCATCTTGGTGACGTCATTGCTGAGGGTGACTGTGTCTAAGGCCCAACCTCTGGACAGGTTGGACCGCGTTGTCTCCTGACGCATGGCGGTCAGAAAACCCTTAGACACACACACACAGAAAAAAACTCTCAGCTCTCAGACCGCATGTTTCTTTTCTTTTTCTTGGTTGCTATGGTTAGGATAGGTGGGGAAAAACACAAACATAGACATAGAAAACAACTTATTACAAGAATTGACAAGACAACTTACTGTAGATACCGTAAGATAATAAAGACAAGGGCTGTGATAGCGGTGCTGTACATACATTGTGGTGGAAAGTGCATGTGACTGTGTGTGTGTGTTTATAAATATGTGTGTGCCTGAGGTTAAAGCTACAGTTGGTAAGCTGACGAAAGTGAAAGTAAAAACTGCGATTTTGCTGGAAATTTCAAGGCAATACACCATCAGGTCCCTTTATGAACACAAAGTAGCCATAAACGTACCCACAGAGGATGTACCGTGTCCATAGCAACCGCAGACTCCACAACGATCTCACCTCTCCCTCACCATGAAACACACTCTACTTGTTCAGAATATAGTGACAGTTTCAGTAAATATGACTGAATAATTTTTACCAGCTGAAGCTTTAAACTGGAATGATTGAATAAAGCTAGAAAAAAAGAAAAGAAATAAGGGTGAAAGCAAAAATAAACCACGGGGGAGAGAGAGACAGTGTGAACAGACCTGCGGGTTGAAGAACCCGGTGAGCCAGAACTGGTTTGGTCGGCCCGTGCTGATCCAGCTGCTGAGCTGCTGGTTCCTCTCCAGCAGCTCACTGAACCAGAAGCCCAGAGTGGCCGACGGCCAGCTGAGCCGCAGCCACAGGCGAGGGATCCGGGCGTCAAACATGCAGTCGAGAGCATCACGCAGGTCCTCCGACATGATGATGGTGCCTGGAGAGCAGGCCTCAGGTCAGTATGCTGTCCTGATCTGTGTGTGTGTGTGTGTGGGTGGCGACTGACCGTCAATGGCCAGTTTGAGGTCAGTGAGCGTGCTCCGGACGCTGCTGATGACTCGCTGCATGCGGTCCACTTCCTGTCGGAGGAAGATGTTCATTGGCTGAAGGGGCCCCATCCTGTGCAGCTGACCTTTGACCTTTCAAACACACTCAGAGTTACTCCAGACTTCTGCAGAGAGGCTTGTGATGTGATTCTGTCTCATTTGATGTGTTATACTGTACAGGACAGTCTTCAGCTGATACAGCTGATCCCTTCATATTAATTCATTTACTGTCATGCAGAGGAAAATCAAAAAGCACATAAGTTAGAGCAGTTCTATGTTCTATATTAATATTGTACATTATCAAAGCCTCAGTCCACAGTGAAATGCACACAGTCTGTATCCAGAACCTGAACCATAAAAACAGTTGTCAGGACTTCTGTGATGTCACAATAAAGGAGTCATGAAGCCCTGCCCACCATGACCCACCATTTTATACGACTGGGTTGTGGTTCTCTGAGTGTTTTACCTAAAGTATTCTATATTATTATTGCATGTTTCAGAACTCAGTCAGTTTTGCCTCCAAAACACGATTTCATTCTATAATGTTCATGAAACATGCAGATGGCTGCTGGCACAATCAGATGAAATGTCCTACTGTTTTTATCCAGTGTATGGTATGTCCAGCTTTTGAAAAATACAGCAGCACATTTCTCTGGTACACTGTCAAAAGCTCCCGAGAACTTCAACACTAATGTAATCCCATCATGACTTCTGCTCTTTGAATGTAGAATAAATCTGTCAGACTTAAATAATTTGCCTTCTTCTGTGAAGGAACACAGCCTAGCCTATTTTTTGTAAGGAAGATGACTCAAATCTTCTTGTGATGGCTCTATTCTGAGGTTTATAGAGCGTAATGGTGATTTATGGCCAATTCAACAAAAACAACCCAAACCTCTGAAATATGCCATGTGATCTAATAATATTGACCACCACTGTACAGTATCTTCTTATGGATCAACACTGAAGATAAAACACAGGAGGGGAGGGAAGTATGGAGCTTCAACAACAATAAGAACTGTAGAACATGTCAGATTTAAGATGCTACTTAAAGGTACATTGTGTAGGAATTATTATTTTTCATGCTGTATTCACGTGAAATTGGGCAGATGGCAGACGGACAAGAGTCTTCCTGGTTCAGTGAGGCTCTGAGCCCTGTCAACACTTCAGCCTCACCTCATGTGGCACATAATCAGGTGGAAGCTTCTCCAGCATCTCATTGGCCAGTCTCTGTACACTGGCCTCCCTGGTCTCCCCAGCCCCACCCCCACTGTCCTTTGGTTGGATGTTGATGATGATGCTGAGCGTCTCATTGGCCAGGTTGGTCTGGTAGGTGATGTCAGCGTTGGGGTGGAGCCCAAACACCTGCAGACAAGAAGAAGGTAGAAGAATGTTGATGCTGGTGGATCTCCATGGTGAACTTGTCTCTTGGACAATGCGGCGTGTCTCCGAGTGTGAGCCGACCTCTGGCGAGTCCAGCAGCGGCAGGGCCTCGATGTGCTGCAGGACGTCCTGGACCGTCCTGGGCTTGGCCGGGACGCTGTAGCCCCTGTAGAAGCAGAACTTGTCGCTGAAGGTGTTCTCGCTGAACCACACGCGAGTGAAGGTGTTGAGGAGACGCTTGTCTAGATCGTCGGTGACTCGGCCGCCGTACTGGACCTCACCTGGACATGAGGAGAGCATTTTTAAAATATCTGAGAATAAAATCCTGTTGTCTCATCCAGACTGATGTACGTTTGCCTGTGGTGTCGTTTATCTCATCCTGTATCTCATTATGTTCCACCTTGTTAAAGATTTTACTGTGCTGGACCTTCAGGTCTTTTTATATCATATTCTATCATGTCCCTCTGTGTTTCATTTTACTGTCTCAATTCTTGTCACATCCTGTCTTCCTCTTCTGTGTCAAGTTTTGTTTTGTGTCTTTGTAGTATCAAGTATCTTCAACTGGAGCTCACTCTGCAGCTCTGTCCAAGCTCGGAACAGACACTGTTACTCACTGACCTCATTCAAATGTCTTGATATAACACCCCAATTACCTTTAGCGATGTGTTTTGTTTTTATTTCAGATTTTATTTAATTTTCTGAATTTACATGTCAACAATACATATAAGCATACATCATTAAGTAGTGGTCTGAGCTAGGAGAGAAAATGAATGAGCAAAATTCAGATAAAGTAGAAAATGAAAATGAAAGGATAAAACAAATAAATTAATTAAAAAAAGGGGGGGGGGGGGGATGTATCAACAAATCAAGAAATATGTGTCCTTGTACCTGTTAAGAAATATTTCTTATCACTGGTCAGTCTGGGACCTTCTAAGTCAATGTTTCCTTCTTGGATAATTAGTGTCCGGGCAGCGACAGCTGCCAAGGACACTATTGTATTTGCTGATATTCTTCTTCTTCTTCTTCTTCTTCTTCTTCCGAGGAAGTCATACTAAAAACTCACCAAACTTTGCACAAAGGTCCAGTCCCATGCCAGATTCACTCAACTCCAAGGACATGTGCCCCCCCCTCCCAGGGGGGGCACAATAAGCGTTTAAAATTAAAAACTTTAAAAATTCCTACCAAGCCAACGGCAGATGCTACAGCTGTGAAACTTCACCACAATGTAGCCTAGATACTGCTGAAACTTTTGTCAACTTAAACTTATTACAAATTATGAAGTCCATCACTCTGTTTTTTTCAATAAGTGTAAAACCTTCAAAATGTATCTCCTCCTACAATTTTTGCTCAATTGTCACCAAACTTGATCCAGATCATCTCCAGACTGTCCTCCACAAAACTTGTTTCTCGGATTTTTGATTAAGCAAAAATTGAGCCTACAGTGCATGAAAATGTTTGACTGTAAACACTACTGTAAACATATACCATCAAATTCTACATTTTCTATCTTTCTGAAAAAAATTGAAAATATTGTAGAGTCACGGTTGATGAAGTTTGGAAAATATCAGAATTTTATCTAAAAAACTGAATTTTCTAGAACATTTTGAATTCTGCTCTCATGGGATCAACTGCAGCCAATGTAAAGGTGATGTTTTTAAACATCACATTTTCTCTTGAGAAGCAAAACACTTAAAATTACAAACAAATCACCAACATTTCCATGCTGTGTAGATGCAATTTATGTATTAACAGATTTTTGTTTAGATATTAGAATTTCTGACATTTTGACTATTTTTTAAATCTGCCTCAACAACAGCTGCCCGGGCGCTGACGTCTTGAGTGTATTTGAGAAGACACACACCATGTCTCACTACCAGATAATTAGCTCACTGAGTTAAGCGCTGGGCTGTGGTGTGAGGGGTTGTGGGTTCAAGACCCAACATGGGTGACGACGACAATGACACATAAGAATGCCAGAATCCTCACGGTAACATCACAGCCAGCCTCTAAATTAAAAAAGCAAACAGAGCGGACCATGGTCTAAAGCTCACCACAACCCGAATGCTGCTCTCATGGGAACAACTGCAGTCAATCCACGAGTGACACTTTTAAACATCAGCTTTTCTCTTATGAAGCGAAGTCACCAACATGTCCGTTGTCTAGATACAATTTATGTATTATCAGATTTTTTGTTTAGATATTAGAATTTCTGACATTTTGACCTTTTCTGAAATCTGCCTCCACAACAGCTGCCCGGACGCTGACTCTATGAGTCTGTTTGAGAAGACACACACCATGTCTCACTTCCAGAAAATTAGCTCAGTGAGTTAAGTGTTGGTTTGTGGTTCCAGACGATGTGAGTTCAATCCCCAGTCCGGGTGATAAGTATATTACATCAATATACGATAGTCTTCGAACAAAATCTTAGACTCATACCAGATGATGTTTGACACAAACATCTGAATTTTACCTCAGAAACGTTGCCTGCACAACAGTGAATGGTTTACTTAATTTGTGAAGCCACTGTGGCACTGCCACTTGACAATTAGCTCAGTGCGATAGACAACAGTCTTTAGTTCCGGAGGTTGCGGGTTCAATCCCCAGCTTGTGCAGAAATGAACATTCCAAGGTCAATTAACCTGTCTTCCTGTTTCTTGTGCAAAATTTGCCCGGACACGACCCATTGCTGCGCAGCAGCTATAATTTCACTTATATCCTTAGTCAGGTAATCCATTAGAGGCCGCCTTGTCTATCCTTTTAATTTTGGCACTTACATTACATTTTCTGGCCAAAAATAAGAGTTTATTGAGTAATTCTGATCTTTCCACGTCACCTTTAGTGAGATTTGATATGTCTCTTATTTATAATCTTTTCTTATCTGATTGATTGTCTGATACTCTATTTACTCACTCTTTGGCTTCTCTTTCAGTTATATTTTCCTATGAAGCTAATTGTAACTATGGTGATAAAGTTATCGTTATCTTTTACTCATCTTGTTTGTTTTGTGTCATTAAACTTGGATCTGTTAGCTCTGACACTGGAGAGGTGATCTGAGCTTTGCCAGTCTACTGAAGGTGATGTTCAGTTGGAGGCAGCGGTGCAGCGTGGAGGTACAGACCCAGCATGTAGCGCAGGCAGCTCCAGTTCACTCCTTTCTTGGCGTCCAGGTCGTCCAGGTGGTTCTGGACAAACTGCATGCTGGAGGTGAAATCCGCCTGGTTGAACTCATACGGGATGTTCCAGCCGAGAGGACCGAACTTACGCCGCTCCTGAGAGGAGGACACAGGAACATCAGGTCATGGACGGAAGGACCAGTAATGCTGACGCTCTGAGCCAGTGGAGAGACCTGTCATGGAGCAGATACCTGAACAGTGGTGTGCAGGAAGGCCAAGGCATAGAGCAGAGGTTTCCACTGAGGCAGGTTACTGATCTCCAGCTGGTCCTGAGTGACACCGCTGAAAGTCCTCTTTAGACCGGCTTTCATACCTGAGTAACACAGGTGGATGAGAGTAAAGGAAAGGCCAGGAACAACACATGAAAGGACCTGAATAACAGTATTAGTATGGTGGGAAAATGTTGTTGAAAGATATTCATTTAAACAAAGAACAGACCCTAAAGGGATAGTTCAACATTTTGGCAAATTCGCCCATTGCCACAATCCCTATAGTCATACATGTAGCAGTAGGTTTGTTACCTTTAATTGCTGGTGCAAGCTGTTTTTCGATCGGCGGGGCAGAGACGTGAGACGTACAAAGGTATGGTATTTCCACGTTTCCCCATCAAACTCATCAAATACACAATCCAACAACTCCAAAATGCTCTTGTGGACAAGTTGTGACCTGCACATTTCTCACTGCCTCGAAAACAACTCTGTCTCGTAACGTTCTGTTATTATCTCATAGCGTGAATCTACTGCTATGACTATAGTGATTATGGCAATGGGTGAATTTGTTGAACTATCCCTTTAAGTTCTGTTCTTTGTTTGGTTAGGGTTGGTAATAATTTTCACCTCTGTTTTTGTTGTAGTTGTTGTTTTGCCCTCCTTTTTGGTTTAATTTTGTATACAATAGTATATATTTGCTTTCATAGCTATGGATTTGTATTGATGATTTTCATTTTTGTGAAAATAATAATAATTATTATAATAATAATAATTTTAAAAAGAAAAGAAAAAACAACAACAATAGAAATATTTTGTTACCAAGAGGAGGCTCATTGGTGAACTTGATGGACGACTGAAGGAAGGTGATGGGGAATCTGCAAACACACAAACACACACACACTGAACTGACCCAGCTCATATGAATTTCCCTTTAGCACCATCCTCAGGACAAACTTTACGTTATAAGGGCGCTTTCACACCTGCAGCTGTTTCGATTCAGCAACTAAACCGATACAACTGTCGCGTTCTTTTTTCTGGGCCGTTTGTGTTCACATTGCTTGATACTAAAGCGGTACAGAGCTTTGCACTGTGGAACAGCGCCATAGCAACGACCCTAACAACACTCCATCAGCTGATCAGCAACAATGAACCGCGGGCTGACTTGCAGTAGTGTTAAATATCTTATCAAAATTTGGGCAGACGAGTATTTAGTTTGATTTTTTTTTTAATGCCCAAGCTGGCTGGTTTATGGCTGGGGCGAGACCTTGAAGTGTGCCTATAATGTGCTATAGCTACAAATGCTATTATTATTATTAACCTATTATTATTAGCGTCAGCTGTCACACACGTGAATGAATGACAGCGTTCACTGCCCGTGAGAGAGACTGGTCAAGCTGTGTTTTCAGTTTCAGGTGTCATAGTTATGTCAGATGAATTGTCCTCTAACACACCACGCTACAGTTTGACTTTTTTCTAATAAACGGACATCGTAGCGTGACTAGTTAGTCGGGGTTGTTTGCGGAGCTCTGCCTGGTGCTGATCACCCGCGGCGGAGCTTCTCCATAACAATGCGCCGCTCCAGGACTCACGGCTTCGCGTCTTTCTTTTCTTTTTGCCACCGGCTTTCCTGTTTTGTGTACATTATTAAAAGGCCAAGACCTCCATTATGTTTTGGGAGCAGTTGCCGAGTTCTGGTTGCCAAGTAACCAGTCAATTTGTTCCGATACAGTGTCAGATTACGTTCTCACTACAAACGAACCGCTCCAGGCTCCGAGACCACCTGGTCTCGGCCCGGAACGAGCGCGATTGCTGTGTTCACATCTGACCAAACGAACCGGTCTATGACGTAAAACGCTCCCTGTTTCGGAACAAATGGTCAGGTGTGAAAGCGCCCTAAGACTCCATTACCAGAGTTTTGTGTCAGTTACCTCGGGTGCACGTCGGTCGTCAGCCACACCCGGAAATCTTTGTGCGTGCTCTCCGGTGTTGCCGCGGTGACCGTGTCCAGCAGCTCGTCCAGGAAGTTCAGGCCCAGGTGGCAGTTCTGGAGGAGGAGCATCCACATCTTTTAGCACTGGCCCTGCCCCATGGAGATGGGGCATCAGCCAGAGACAACACATCACACATCCACATCTTTTAACTGGTGCATCGAATATCATAGAAAAGTCCATTTCCAGTAGTTCAAGACAAATACCCCCAACTTTGAGTGCATTTAAATGGACATACTTTTCATAAGGACAACATTTCCATTATTCCATTAAATTTCCACAGGACAACATTAAAATGCTTTTCTTAATTGGTCTTTTGTAATGATCAGATTGTTTGATTTACTGAATTTAGTTTCTTCATTAAATGTAAGCCATAATCATTACAATTTAAAGAAATTAAATAATTAAGACACGGAATGTTTAATTCTATTTATAATGGATCTATATAATGTATTAGTTTCACTTTTTGAATTGAATTACTGATACAAATAAACTATAATATTCTAAATTACTGAGATGCACTTGTATATCTGAGGCCTGTTAGTAGTTTTTCTTCAGCAACTTCAACTGAGAAATAATTGTCAATATTTTTAAGTACTGAAATTTTGAATATTCATATTCATTTCTGATAAATGTATTGTCTTTCCTCTATTTACCAATCCTTCCCTTATCCTATCATGGTGTCTACTAACTTATCCTTCATACATGTTCTTCTGATCTTTCTGATCTGCCTTCTTTCCTTCCCCATTGTTTACATTTCCTTCCTCCAATGAGTTGCTTCCTGGTCCCTCCTTCAGATCTCTCACCTTGCTCTTGGCGAGTCTCTCAATGTTCTCTGTCGGGTCCGATCCCATCGACAGCAGACACACCATAGGCGTCCTGGTGTCGCTCTCTGCCAGCATAGCATCCAGGTCCAGAACCAAACCCTCAGCGTACTGTTGACCCTGAGACTCTGAGATATAGCGCCGCGCCTAGCAAGCACGCACACACACGGTACACATGAACAGATTATGACATTAAAGGGATACGCCAACTTTTTTTTTTTTTGGTGTCTTGTCTCACTCCCCAGAATTTCCTCTACATGTAATTGACCGCGCACCGCCACGGCAAAATAAAAGCCGCCACACCTTCAGAATGATGATTTTAAAACTTTTTTTTTTTCAACTAGCTTGAATAGCGCCGAATAACCACCGAACAAAATTGTAAACAGCTGGTATTTAGACAAATTAACGACACACTGCTGATCTAAACGGCTACTTTCTCACCTAAAAATGTTTGAAATGTTGACAAAGTGATATATTTACAGAGTTTAGAGCTACAATGAAATCAGTTTCTGACTGCTGATTTCAGCTTGGGTAGGAGGCATGCTAACACTACTGTACCTATACACTTCCGGCGTTTGAGCTAAGCTAATTAGCGGTACGCCAGCTCTACTGTATCTCCCTGCATGTACAGTCGAAAGGATGGTGTCTATCTGCTGGTCATGGACTCAGGAGTGAGGTAAGACATGAAAAAAAAATGTTGGTGTATCCCTTTAATTCAGTAGGAAGTGTGGTGGTAGAGGGATCATCATGGACATTTCGATGGCAGTCCAACCTGAGCGATGGTTCTGTCCGGACACCAGCTCCGGATGAGCAGAAGCTTCCGAAAGGTGTCCAGCTTGTCCTCGTAGCCGTCAGGCAGCGTGGCGTCCTCTGGCGCTGGGTGGTCGAACCAGGCTCTCCAGGCACGTTCATTCTGGTTCACCTGGAGATGAGGAAGCAGACTCTCTGTAGGTCTCTGTGTTTGTGCTCTATACCTGATGTGTGTAGACGCGTGTGTTGGGCTCTAACCTGGTTCAGGATCTGAGTAAACGGAGGCAGACTAGACAGCTGCACCAGATTGAGCCACGTCTGATCCAGGATCCAGCGCCGCGGTTTGGACTCAACGGAGTTCAGGTCCAGAGAGGCACCACCTACACACACATACACACAAACACAAACATACACTTATCATCAGTGTTGGGCATGTTACTTTGAAAAAGTAATTTGTTATAGTTGCTAGTTACTTTCCCCAAAAAGAGTTAACGGAGTAACTACATGATAAAAGTAATTAATCACAAGGAAACTAACTATTGCGTCACTTTTCATTAAAATGTTCAAATATGTTACAGTAAATAATTGGACTTCCCTCCCTAACCCCCGTTTATCTAACTACTGCACTAACCAACTCACTCAGTATTCCTCTACATGGCAGGCTCCAAGACGCGCTGTATCACTCCGCCTATCAGCTGTTTGGATCAGCAGCGTGTAGAAGAGGCGGAGTGATACAGCACGTCACCGAGCCTGTGTGGAGGATTACTGAGTGAGTTGGTTAGTTCCAGATGAACTGCTTTTTTCGACCAGTTAATGAACTGAAAAAAAAAGTATATAACGTTCTACACTTAAAGGGATAGTTCAACATTTTGGCAAATTGGCCCATTGTCATAATCCCTATAGTTTTAGGAGTAGGTTCGTTACCTTTAATTGTCGTTGCAAGTTATTTTTTAGAATTTTGGTTTCCCTCACCAAACTCATCAAATACACAATCCAACAACTCCAAAAGTTGTGACCTGCTCATTCACCACGCTAACGAACCTGGTAGCTACTTGGTGGTAACGAACCTAACCCTAAAAATATAGGGATTATCGCAATGGGCCATTTTGCCAACATGTTGAACTATCCCTTTACCACGGTGTATTATTTTCTGATGGGACTTTTTAAGTCAAGTAACGTTTTAATGGCACATTTTATTAACAGTAATGTAACGGGGGAAACAGTAACTTTTTGGATTACTCCTTAGTGAAATACGTACTGCCGTAAGAAACACCGTTATTGGCATCACTGATTATCATATAGCCATAGTCAGATATGAACCACTTCAGAGAAATCTTGTCATAACTGCTGAGTGAAACATAATAAGAAAGGTGTAACCTTTGACGAAGGTGAGCACCTCAGGGTGCGAGATGTTCCCAGCCTGCAGGTCGATCTTCAGAGCCAACAGCAGAGTGAAGAGCAGCTTGTGCTCCTCGTACAGACCTCTGGCTGTGTAACAGTACACCTGACAGACAAACATGGAACACTTACAGCACCAGACTGTGATACATTCACACGGCCTGATGCTGAACTGAGCAGGTCAGAAACACACACACAGGATTATATCAGATCAGGGGCCTCATTTATCAAAGAGGGTGTAAAACTGCTACTAAACTTTTGCGTACGGCGAAAAGAGGAAAATGGTGTACACCCAAAATATCCACACGTTTTTCAGATCTATCAAACTGTGCGTATGCACAACTCTCCGCAATTTCCCTTTGATAAATCTCAACGGACCCGAGAATTTTGCGCACCGGACCACACCTCATACTCCGCCTATATACGCCCATATACACGCCTATATACAGCCATTTAAGGTCTTCACGTGCATAATTAATGAGCCATGTGCGCTCTGTGGAGCGGCTACAAAGTGACAACAAAGTGACAGCGGTGACGGCGAAGACAACTCGGGGGAAAGATACAGAACGTCGGGCAATAAATCAGTCAGAAAAATGATTAATAAGCGACAATAAAAACAAAAACCTCCCAAATCTCAACAAAAGGAGCAGAAAGAGGAATAATCTGATGTCATCTGCCACAGAAAATCTTTTTTTTCCCTTTTTTACCTTGATGTTAAAACAATGTAAAGCAGGATTTCCAGGATAGTTCCGATTGCTTTGAAGCCTTTCCACTAGACACAGTGAAGCTCTGCTGGACTGGGTTTATGTCATTTCCTACAGCTGAGTTCTTGTTGTTGTTGTTGGTCTGATCATTTACCGTAGGCTTTCAACACGCACAAGGTGTGTGAGGGAGGCGGAGGATCACAGCTGATCATGATCATCAATAAACTGTAGGCTACACGTTACTGACAGGCAACTTGTTATTTTTTCTCTTTATTTTTTTGTTTTTACTCCTGTCCATTAACAATAAAGAGACTGGTGGAGCTCTCTGTCCACAGTTTGTTTACGTTTTTTTTCCTTTCTTTTTATTACGCGCGTTCCGACAGCCTCCCCTTTGTTATGGTTCAACTCGTGTCCGTGCGGGGGTCGGATTGGACCCTCAGAGTGTGTAGGCTATAAGCACAATGCAAAAAATCTCAATCCGCTTTGTTTATCAATTAACTAGTGTTATTATAGAGCGGGTTACAGAGCGGGTTGGATTGCCAGCATCAACGCTCCATATTACTAGTCGAGAGTAAACACTACTCCGCTTTCTCTGCCTCTCACTGCAGTTCTCTGACTCAGCAGCTGCGTCGCCAATTCCTCCTGTTCCTCAAAAAAGGTGTAAATCTCGGTACGCCAGGGTCAAGATGGGTGTAAATTTCCGCCCTTTTTCCCGTCAGGTTTTGGCTTGATAGATCCCAAATTTTGCGGAGAAAAGGGTGTACGCACAAAACGAGGGAAAAAGGGTGTAAAAAAAGGTGTATCCACAATGATAAATGAGGCCCCAGATGTGAGGGGCACCTGGTAGGTGAGGAAGCTGATGATGTTGCCGATGCGTTTGGCGGTGAGCTGCGACCTGGCAGAGCTCTGCATGGACGAGTCAAAGAGCCCCAGGAACTGACGCAGGGACGTCTGGTACATGACGTTGACCAGCGACATCTCCACGATCAGGAAGTACAGGATGCTGCCCCTGGTGGCCACGGGCCGGTACTCCTCCCGGGCCTGGTTGATCTTCACCTCTGTCTCCGCGGCAACCAACAGCTTCTCGCTGACCTGCGAGGCGAGGACATGAGATCATCTGGTTTGAAAAGCTGCAGTGACATCTTTATTTTTTCCACTCTCACAGTTTCATTCATTATCCTCTTTTTTTCATTCAAAATTTCATTCATATACCCATCCTCCCCTCCACATCCCATTTTCATCCTTATTTTTATTTTCTCATTTTCAGAATTATTACTGTTATTATCACTATTAATAGTTATGTTATTATTGCTGTCTAGCTAATGCAGATATTTTTAATACTATTAATACTGTTGTTGTTATTATTATGACCGATATAATTTCTTTCTTTATTACACACACACACCTTGTTCACACTTTGTGTCTATTCATGGGTTGCAGTGACGTCATGTTGAAGGAACCACCGATTTGTGTCCGATTTGACAGTTCTTGTCATATGACAGCATGCAAACCACAGGATGGAAATGACAGTTTCTTGACAAAATGACAGGGTTTCATACATCCTGTCTGGGTTTATATCTCCATAACAACAGACTAACTCTACATTATCCCCCGTACACGGTTTATGAGTGAATTAATTAATTTGAGACGTAATGTTGATCAAAGTCTGAAGTCCGGTCCCTTCTCCGCTGTTTGCTCCTCACCCTCCTCCCGGTCGACTCGTGTGCATCACAATTAGTCTGAACTGAAGCTGGTAAAAATGAAACACAAGGTAAAAATGCTTCATAGGTCTTCTGCCCTGCTCCGCTGATCAGAGCAGCGTCCCTAGCAACGGCCCGTTTACTTGGCAACGATCTGTTATACAGAAATAAAAGAGCCTAAATGCAGAATCAGAGTAATTAATAAGAAAGTAATCAAAATGCAGAACTCAATAGAGCCGTGTTATTTAAAAAAAAAAAAGTGAATCCACTCTTTTTGTGAGACGTGTCACAGCCCATGCTGCGACTGATCACTGCCTGCAGTCAACCATTTATTCTGCATGCAACTTTACATCTTTTGGGATGGAATAAAACTGCAGTCCGGGGCATCTTTCACATAACCTCTCTTGCTGATTTCCTCCGACTCCTCCACTTGTTCTGGTAACGTGACGCTGTGATCTGTGCCCAGATTGTCCTGATTCGGACACAAATATGGCGGCGCAGAAACACAGTGACGTCATGTGAATCTAATGAATAATATCGATTTCTGTTCCCTGTGTTGTTTGTCTTGTATTTCACAATAAAAAAAAAAGTAAAAGAAGAGCTGCAGCGACCACGGCTTCAGGCAGACATAGCCGTACCTCCTGAGCTGTTGTCTTGGTGACCCTCAGCACCTCGATCAGAGACTGGTCCTCCACCAGGGACCCCTGAGTGCTGGTCAACCTGAACAGAAGACTGTCCTCCAGCTCCTGCATCTTCCTCTTGTTGGACGTCACCTCCTCCAGGAGCTTCACCCGCTCCGCCTCCAGCTCCTGTTCAGGTGCACAGAGAGGACAAGGTCACATTCAGCTTCTATTTATTGACCAGACTTTTCAGCCCACGACCCCTAAAATAACGGTGCCATAGACTGTGACCCCCACCATCCCTGGAGGCGGCAGGTGCACACGGGCATAACGACTACACAAAAGAACAGAACAAGGATAGGATTTTAAAACAGCTTTTTCCCCTATGATAAAAGCAGAATACCTCAGTCCAAGTAATATCCATGTAACTTATGAGTAAACATTGTTGCTGTCATGTGCAAACTTAATTTTGACACATTACTTTAGAAGAAGAACATCTTAGTATAAGTAATATCCAGTACTGAGTAAATATATGAACATTGTTCCTGTGCAAATTTACATTTTGGGAATTACTTTGTTTCAGTGTTAATCTCTCCTAATGAGAGGGCCACTTGGAGATCATCTTCCATGTTTAAACATGATCTGTAGACATCGTATGTATATATGTATGTAGAAAATGTATTTGCATGGTGTAATCTTTAATTCTAAAGGGATATTTCAATATTTTAGCAAATTCGCGAATTGCCATACCCCTATAGTAGGTTCATTACCTTTAATGAACCAGTTCATTACTGGTGCAAGCTGATTTTAGATTGGAGGGGCGGAGACGTGAGGTGCATGGCATTTCCATGTTTCCCTCATCAAACTCATCAAATACACAATCCAACAACTCCAAAACGCTCTTGGACAACTTGTGACCTGCATTCGCTGCCCTATGAAATAATAATGTATAATTACGTAACATAAAGACACATGAAGCAAATACTCAGAACTACAGCAACTACTTGAGAATAGATTAACAACGATAATTTCCTTATCGCGCAATAAGAGTCCCGCGTTAACGGCCCAGCACTAGTTCTGGAAATTGTCTCGCAACCCCACTCTCGGTGCCTTGTGACCCCCCGGTGGGCCCTGACCCCCACTTTGGGAACCCCCGGTCTAAAGAGCTGAGCAGCTGATCTGGTGTGGACCTGTTTCTCCAGTAGGATGACTCGTCCCAGCAGCTGATCCTCCAGGCCTCGCTGGGTGACGGTGAAGTCCACCACGGCAGTCCTAGCGCTGATCTCTGGGCTGTAGGCTGGATTGGCCAGCTTGGTGGTGATGTAGAGTGTGAAGCCCTTCATCACATCCACCTCCTTATCTCCTACCTTCACCTGCAAGAGGAGGCAAGAGGAGGAGATGGTCACCAGGGAATGCTCCCGTTCTGTGACTCAAGTCACCGCTGCAACTTGGAAATGACTTACCTTATAAGTGGATCCGGACTTGATGTAGTTTTTGTCCAGTATGTTGTCCAGGACGGGGTCCAGGTCCTCCCCTACATCCTCCAGCAGCAGGGGGCGCCCCAGAGACAGGCTGTCCTCCAGGTGGGAGCGGAAGTATTTATGGTTCAGAGACGTCACCTGAACCACAGAAGAAAAAGATCACCAATTAGAAAGGAGATCTATGTATTGATCAGCAGCAGGAGGACAGTCAGCTTTAAAGGGATATTTCAACATTTTGGCAAATAACCCCTATAGTCTTAGGAGTAGGTTCATTACCATATTTTCCGGACTATAAGTCGCGTTTTTTTTCCTAGTTTGGCTGGCCACGCAACCTATATTCAGAAGCGACTTATAGATCAAAAATATAGTCTACGCTATGACCACAAGAGGGAAGCAAGGTTTTTATTTCTGAATCCCTCCTCATTCTTCATCTTCCTCATATGCTGTTCTCGCTGCGCTGTCGGACCCGTCTTTTCACAGTGTGTTCTGCGGCGCTGACTTCGGTCTCTGCTCCGATCCCGACCGGGCTCCGGACACGGAGCAGAGACCCAGGTCCGACAGTGCAAGGCTGAAGCAGAGGAGAAGTCGGCTTCACTCCAGTCAGTCTTCACAGACAGTCTACAAACAGTTTCTGATCATATCCTCATCAGTTTACTCCAGGCAACTGAGTTTTTTTTTGACCCGGCCTGTAGTAGGCTATTTGGTGTCGGCCTTTCGTGTAAACAAAGCCCGGCCTTTATATGAGACCCGGCTATTAATGAAATGTTTGAAAAATAAATGCGACTTATAAACCGGTGCAACTTGCTATGTTTTTTTCCTCTTCATGACGTATTTTTTGACAGATGCGACATATTAGTCCAGAAAATATGGTACCTTTAATTGTCGGTGAAAGCTGTTTTTAGATCGGCGGGGCAGAGACGCAAGCTGCGCGATACTTCCACGTTTCTCTCATTATTATCTCATAACATGGAGAATGTGTAGGTCACAACTTTTCCACAAGAGCGTTTTGGAGTTGTTGTCTTGTGTATTTAGTTTGATAGAGGGAAACATGGAAATACAGTGCAGCTCACGGCTCTGCCCCACTGATCTAAAAACAGCTTGCACCCACAATTAAAGGTAATGAACCTACCCCTAATATTATAGGGATTATGGCAACAGGCGAATTTGCCAAAGTGTTGAAATATCCCTTTAATGACTCACACTGTCCTCACCTGCAGCTGCTGGTCTCTCTCTCTGTTCTGGATCCAGGTCTTGCCCTGGCCCTGGGGGTCTATAAGCAGCGGGTAGCGTGACGCCTTAGTCACCACAATGCCGTTCTGGATGGACAGGTCATCGCTGGGTAAACCCTGCAGGTTCCACTCGCTCACTGTGGCGTTGTCCACCAGCAGACCAATCACGTTCAAGTCCTGCAGAGAACAGAATGTTTTCAACAGATCTGCACAAACATCTCCTCTGTAGCTGGTCAATCTGGCTGCTACTCAGATGATAGATTATTACATTATATTGATCAGTGAAGTCTTCCAATCAGTTCTTATATGGACAGGGAGCCAATGAAGATTGATAGTGATGTGTTTTTTTTTTTTACTAAAACCTGGAAGAAACTGAGCTAAGAAGCTTGATTTCTAAAGTAAAAGCCTGGATTAAATACTAAAACGTTTTAAATTATGACCAAAAATGTATCAATACTCTTGCTAAAATAGATCAATATGTGTATGTGGAAAGAGGTGAATCCTCAGTGAGCTGAGAAGCCTCACAGGACTGAAGGGGATGAGCTTGTCTTCCATCTCTGTCTTCCACAGCTCCAGCAGCAGGCTGCGGTACTCCTGGTTAAAGGGACCAGCGTAGGAAAGGAAGCCTGTGGACAGAAGGACGTCCCCCACCAGGTGTTTGATCTGTGTCTGGAACCCAGCGCTGCTGTCGGTCCAGCGGACCTGAAACACAACAGGATGACGGTGAGTGAATGGGTGAAAGGTTATGGCAGAGTACTGATCCCAGACCGGTGGAGGCTGACCTTCTCTCCTCCAAGCCCGTCGATCAGAGCTGTGGCGTTGGCCATCTTTTGGCGGCAGGCCTCGGCGTCGTCCTCCAGATCCTGCTTCTCCTTCATGGCAGCGTCGTAAAGAGCCTAAAGTTCAGGGTTAAAGGACAATTCTGGGCAAATGTGACCGAGTAGTTTCCTAATATTTTAAGTCTAAAAGAATGAACCTGAAGATTTTCTTTTTAATGCCTCCTATTCTGCAGTAGTTATGTGTCTGTCCCCACATTGCCACAGCAGCGAATAATGAGAGCAGACCGATCTTAGGCTGTTTAGGTTGTTTGCATCCCTCAAAACTGAAACGTCAGATGGATGCAAACATACACCGAGGGGTTCGTTTATTTTAAGCAAGTGGACATGTTTGTAAACTGAGCTGTTGTCTGTGGGGGAAAAAATTGGTTTTGTGGGATGTAAACAGCCTAAACAGCGTAAGATCAGTCTGCTCCCATTGTATGCTGCCGTGGTGATACGGGGACAGAAAGAACTACTGCAGAACAGGAGCAATTAAAGTTAAAATCTTCGGATTCATTCTTGTAGACCTAAAATGTTAGGAAACTATAACCCCAGGTTGAATTTGCCTGGAATTGTCCTTTAATTTAACATTTAAATAAAACAACATACAATAGAAACTCTTGTGTGACTGTGTGAGAGCTTCACCTGCACAGCGTCCAGTTCCTGCTGTTTAGCATCCAGCTGTTCTTGAGCTTTAGCAAGTTCAGCCTGAGCGACACCCAGACGAGCCTCCTGCAGGGCCAGGTTAGCCTACACACACACACACACACACTCTGTGTTTGCTTGTTTGAGTTTATATTTTTTTATGTGTATATATATTTTTGGGGGCTTTTTGCCTTTAATTGACAGGTTGATTGAGAGAGGCAGGAAATTGGGAGGCAGAGAGAGGGAGAAGGAATGACATGCAGCAAAGGGCCACCTGGGATTTTCCACATGGGGTGCCTGCTCAACCCACTGCGCTAAACGGCAACCTGAGCTTTTATCACTTTGCAATCTAGCTCAGTGGTCCTCAAACCTTTTTATATCAAGGACCCCTAAACTGACACAAATTAGACCACAGACCCCCATTGGACAAAATTGTTAAATATTTGTTCCAAGGCAGTGTGAATCTTTGAAAACATTTTGAGAAATTTCTGGAAAGTGGTAAAATGTCAAGAAAAAGTTGAACTTGAACCCTCTCAAGGACCCCTGGGGGTCCCCGGACCCCACTTTGAGAACCACTGCTCTAGCTAATCTGAGTCCTGTGTTTGTACCTTCAGAGGTAGAACCTCCTTGTTGATGGCGAAGAAGTCCACCATGGCCTGGGTCCAGGAGCAGAGTCCTGCCACGTTACCACAGATCCTCTTGGCCGACTCCATGTTGTAGTCGTCCATGTCCAGGTACGGAGCCAGCAGCTCCACCACCTCCTCTGTGATGGAGTCCTGCAGCACAGAGGAGTCACTACAGTCAGGCTTTATACCTCTCTTCTGAATGCACTGACAGTAGAACCCACACTGAGACTCTGATACACTCTTAGAAATAAAGGTTTTCGAGGGTTCTTGGGGTAATACTAAGAGTTCCAGTAAAAACCATTTTGACCCAGAGAACCCTTAAAAACCCTTTCCCCAAAGAAATGGTTTTTCAAGGGTTCTTGGTAACCCTAAGGGTTCCAGTAAAAGGGTTCTTGGTGGAACTCCCTGTGTGGGTTCTAGATGAAACCGTAAGAAGTGGGATATTTTCTGGCTGAAACCCCCAGTAAGGCTTCTGGGTGAAACCAATACGCCATAAAAGGGATCTATCTAGGTATAACCCTTTATGTGTTGGGTTCTAGATATAACCCTTTATAGGGTTCTAGGTAGAACCCTCCAAAATGGAATGACAACATATTGTCATGTGTATTGTTTTGCCTCGTGCTGACGGACCACTTGTTCACATAGAGGTCTGTTTATGCCGTTACCTGCAGCGGCTGTCGTCCGTCTGCCATCTAACCGATTTCACCTGAATGCAGCATGAAAAATATGACTGAGTTGCTTGCGATATACAACCGCAATGCTAGATGGACTAATTCCTACACAATGTACCTTTAATAATAATGAGAGGAATCATTAGTTAATGTCCTAGATAAAATACGAGCCAGCTCGCTTCTGGCTGTTGATTGGTCCCACTGCACTCAGATCAGCTGAGCCAGCAGCTACAATCCAGTCCAAGTGTGGTGCACCGTTCATCAGGGCGGCTGTCATCAGACCTCAGCTCAGTGGGTGACAGACAGCGACACACAAACAGATGTGTTGAAGATGGAGGTATGTGTAGTGTCAGCAACTGTATTCAGAAGCCTTGGAAACACACACACACGCAGACACACACACACACACAGAGGGTTTTTCCAGCCCTAAACATATGGACGATCTATGTCAGCTCCATTAATCCTCAGCTTAGCAGGTATATAAGACACACACACATGCTTCTATAAAAGCAGGTGATAGCTGCTGTGTGATACGATGAGAAGGGAGTTTCCCACTGACACACACACTGCGCTCTGTGTGTGCGCGCTCTTGTGTTTCTATCTTTGTTACACCCTGACCGTGAGCACATTCTGTCCTGTTGTCACCTCTTCACTGGAGCGAGTAAAGGTTCATTCAAACCGACTCGTTGTAGTCTGACACGTCATTAGGTTTGATGTTCAACATGTTACCGGTTACAGAGCAGCAGTGTTTGTGTGTGACCTTGCTGAAGTTGAGCAGCATGCTGAGGAAGCCTGAGTTCTGCATCAGCTTCATGGCCTCGGCCCAGGACGGCCGCAGACACGGCCGCTCAGGGTCACAGGTCACCGGGTCGATCTGAGGGAAACAGATGGAGGCAGAGAGTGAGAATCTTCTGCCTGGGTACTCAAAATGAAAACTTAAATAGTCCTATTTTTCTCTCCGTCACTCTGCTCTGCTGTAAACCAGGAGAAAACTGTCCTTGTGGGATACAAGCGTTATCCAATGAGGAGAGAGAACGGCATGAAGGGTTGTGTGTGCAGCCAAGGGATGCGCGTGAATGTGGTGACATAGGGACGAGGACCAATAGATCCATGACGAGGGCGGGGGCTGCTAACTCATGGTGCGTTCAAGGCAACCCGTAACTTGTATTTTTCCGACCTGTGAAGTCGTACCAGTTCGATCTGGTACGAGTTCACGGGTCGGAAGTTACGAGAGGCCGTTATAGTGACTTTCACAGGCAACAGGACGGAAAAACACGAGTTACGGGTTGCCTGGAACGCTATTAAGTCGTAAGTCTTGACTTGCAGTTTCAAAAGCCTGCCTGGAACGCAGCATTAGCCAAAACGACCAGATCGCTGACTTCAGCTTTAACCAAATAAAAATATTAAGTTGTGTTAAAAATTAAAAAAAATATTTATCTCAACTGTCTTTCTCAAGTTTCTTGGCTGAAGTTAGTTGCATTCAACAACTTCAGCTAGCTAAACTCAAGACTTTAAAGAGGATATGCAGGATTTGTAGTTTAACAAGGCTACATTTTTACCTGAATCAAACAGCTTTGCAGTAATTGTGATGGTTTAATAAATGTCTTAACTTGTTAAGAGGGAGAATGGAGCCTCTCTGTCTTCCACTTATTGTGTCTTTTGGCTGAAAAACAATTCTACAAGATCAGGGCTGCTGCCCCGGTGTCCCAGCTCTTGTCACTGTGGCACTGCAACAAAACGTCAAAGTAGCAGAAACGCACGCACATCCGTAGACAACACTGTGTGCAGGTGCAGAGCTAAAAAATATGACTGAAAAAATGAAGAAAAGCTCTAAGCTATAACTATAATTTAATAGTGACAATGTTTGGAGCTATTGCTCTTCATCAGGTCGCAACAAAACGTCCCCTGAAACCCATAATCTCTTGTTTATGACAGATAAGACTTAAGACTTTTTTGTTGTAAAGCAATAAGATAAGATAAGATATACTTTATTGTCCCAGAGGGAAATTCATTGTGGGCAGAAGTGCGGCAGCGACTGTTTCGCCATACAGCAGACAAAAAACAGAATAACATGATAGACACAACGGTCACATGACAGCAACATCACAGTACAAATACAAGCACAAAATGACAGCACCAGACATACAGTAACACACAATAGCAGCGAGAGCACAAGGGACAGACAACACCAATAGACAATACTAGCTATTGCACAGCTAAGATCTTAGGAGCAACTATATTATAAAAATATAAAAATATGTATATAAAGTGCAGCGCATAGGGCAGACAATTAAAACAATGCTATAATAAAAATGCACATGGAGGAGAGGAGGGTTAGCAACACAGTGGAAAAGCAACCAGACTTGCATAATTCCTCTTTAAGTTATTTCAACTACTTTATAAATTATCTACTTTATAAACTTACCCAATTTTATGCAATTTTCTTCAAAATTTAAGAATTTTGTTCAGATTCAAATGCAAAAAAAAAAATCATCAGTTACCTTGAATTTTGGAGTTTTCATAACTTTTTTTTATTTTTACAGTGTGGCTTCACTGAGGTTTTAACTACAAACTGACCTTTCTCTGGAACAGCAGCAGCACAGCATCCATGATCCTCATGATGAGATGAGGAGGCTTCTGCAGCTTCCTCACTGTGGCTATGTCGGCTGGTTTGATGGTCTATATGGAGAGAGAGAGGGGAACATGTCTACAAAATCCTACGTGTGTGTCTGTGTCTGTGTGAATGGGTGAATGTGTGTGTATGAAACCTGCAGTGCAGCCTCTGCAGCCTCCAGTGCTGGTTTCGCAGCCTTCAGTTTGGACTCTGCTGCTGTTTTATCAGCTTCGATCTCGTCGACGATGAGCTGAGCTTTATCCTTCACCTTCTGCACCTGCTGCTTCACCTGCAGAGAGAAAGACAGGGAGGTGATTCAACCACAGGGTGACGCCTCCACAACGGGCTGACACACACAGCCATGACATGAGTGTGTGCCCGTGACTGTGCTGCAAAACCAAAACCTCAGATCTAGAGAGGCTAAAAGCCGCACAGTAATAGATTCCTGGCTTAATTCTCCACTGAATGGTTAATGTGTTTCTTAATGTGTTGACTTGTGTCAGACCTTCTCAGCAGCCTGAGCCTTCGCCGTGACCTCCTTCAAAACCTCGTCTGCCTTCTGGGAGGCGATAGCGAGCTCCTGCTCCTTCACCACCAGCTCCTCAGAGAGTTGAGACACAGACTGTTCTGCTTCCATCAGTTTACACAAACCTGTAAAAACAGACAACACAGTTTAGAGACCTGTATTGCTCAGCCTCAGTCTCAGCCTCATCTTTAGCCTCATCCTCAGCCACAGCCTCAACGACAGCCTCAACCTCAGCCTCAGCCTCAGTCTCAACGACATCCTCACCTGTCTTCATGCGCTCGGCCAGTGTGCCGACGTGGGCAATCTTTTCCGTGTAGATGATCTTGTAGCTGTTGATGAAGGACAGGTAGGATTTCGGCGTCACGAAGGTTTGGCGGCGGAAACGCTCGAAATACTCCGCACATTTCTCGGCCACCAGGTCCTGCAGGGAGGGGACAGAATCATGGTCATGTGATCTGGTTGTGCTAATAATACACACCAACAGTGTAAACGTTACCTGGAAGGTCCCCATGGTAACCACCACACTCTGCTTCACATCCTCTGAGCAGCAGAGGTCCTGGTACTGTGATAGGAAGTGATGCGATACAGCGACCAGGGCGTCCCGAGGCCAGCGCTGGAACCAGTCCACAGTGCAGCCTGATATCAGGCCTGGGAACTGTCAAAGGTCAAAGGTCAGAGAACAATATCTCAGCTTCCAGTCCTGTCATTCCCTCAGGTTCATATTTATCACTTCTTTGAGGCAGTTAGACATTTTAGTTGCAGTAGCAGTGCTGTGGTTCTCAACCTGCTGCTCCTGAACCCTGGAGCGTTTCCACAATGAGTTACATACATTAATCAGAACCGCAGTAATCATTCAAACCACAGTAGGGGTGGGCAATGCCAAAGACCTCACGATACGATACGTATCACGATACTTGAGTCACAATATGATACGATATTGCGATATCCAAATTTTGCGAT
Source organism: Decapterus maruadsi (assembly GCA_030347415.2). NCBI lineage: Eukaryota > Metazoa > Chordata > Actinopteri > Carangiformes > Carangidae > Decapterus > Decapterus maruadsi. The sequence goes on along the minus strand of CM064890.1, from coordinate 19,933,643 downwards.
ATATTGCGATATTCTACATAGTTCACTGAAAAATGTAAAAGGCATTATATATTATATATTATGGATCTTAAAATCCAAGTTGTATGTACATCAGATGATAGTGATAATTTATGGGACAAACTGAGTCAAAACAATGTAATTCAAATTATCCATGCCATTTTATACAAGTGCAAGTTACAACAACGTATTTGCATGAACTGTCTGACAGAGACTGGCACTTAAAATGCAGGAAAGACTACGTGAACTGAGATGAATTTAATTAATTTGTTTTACTGGTCTTCTAAACTGAATTTAACTTAATTTCTAACTGGACTGAATATTACTGTGGAGAAAATGGAATTTTGAGCTGGATCATATGGTTATATGATGGTTCGTCATTGTTGTCACAAACTCCAAGGCTGAAGTGGGATGGAGATATGAGCACCTCCCACTTTACAAATAGAGGCCCAGTTGAGGCCTTCCCCCTTGTCCTTTGTCTCCAGACTCTGTGTGTGTGTTGGTGGTGCTCACCTGAGTTTGCCATGCGTGTATGACTTAATCTCATTGTAAGTCAATCTAAACTTATTTCAATGCATTAAGGTGTTTAAGTTTCAAGGCTTAGTATTTTAACATGCCTTCGTTTAGATTGTATTAATAGCATTTAGTTTTGTCAGGCATGCATTTCTTTGTTTCCTGTCTTGTTTTCTTCCCTTTAGAACCATGACACTTGGTGACACCACCTCTCAATTCAAACATTAAAACAAATAAACAGACATTAAAGGCAAAGCAGGTCTGTGTCCTGGTGGTTTGTGTGGCTCCAGTCTCAGCCTGATTCACAACAACTGTCCATAAAAAAAGAAGACAAAAACATAGACAAACAACATTCTATTGTCCAAGACAATGGGACATATCAGAGGATCAATCTGCAAACCAACCTCATCAACATTTTGTACTTGTGTTTTTCCTTTTGGGACTTGGATACAGATCAGTGCTCTTTGTGTGTGTCTTCTTGTGTTGTTACTGTAATGTCCCAACTAAAACAACATAAATGTTAACACAAAAAACAATCACACCAATCAGCAATCAGTTACATCTAGTTATGAAATGAAGAACATGTGTTGTTACTGTAAATGTGTCAATGACCACACACCCTCAGGTCTCCACCTCACCTTTAAAGCACGAGTCCGAAACTTTTCCCCGACAGGAGAGAAGCAGAGAACGACGTGGAGGTTGCTCCTCACTCGGGACAGAAAGAAGTCGTAGAGGTTTTCTGAGGTTGGGGGTCGGCGGGGGTGCTGTCGCTTCATGACAGGGATCAGATCCTGTGTGATGTCGTCCAGCTCATCACGAGCAAAAAGGTTGGAGACTTCCCCACTCGCTAGGACGTTATTCATGTATTCTGTGGAGGAGGGAAACGGCAGAGAGAAAAGTCCAGTGGGGAGGGGTCAGAACAACTGGGGAAATGTTCGTGGTCTCCAGAAGACGGCCATAATGATTCTGTAGAACTTCTGACTTCACGTACATCCATCTATGCACAAAATATTATTTTGCAAAACCTCTCAGTGCCTCCCATCATCATGCAACCTGTCCCTACATTGCCTTAGCACTGGAAAGGAGGCTCCGACAGTAGACAGTGCCTGAGGTTTAAAGGGATAGTTCACCCAAAATTCAAATTGCACTCACAGAGTTATCCGTGGCTTCTCTGAGTTACAGGGGGTCTCGGTGTAGCAGTGCATGTCCATATAACAGTTGCAAATGGATACCACTTTTCTTCGTAACAAAAAGACACACCAAAAAACATCCAAATACCTCCATACTGCTCGTCTGTAATGTTCCTCTTGTATTGAATCTCCGAAATGAATTTTTTCCCCAAAAAAATCAAATAAGTCTGTATTTCAAGCTTGTTCGCAGCGGAAGCTCCCAGCACTTCTTTTCCTGGTCCGTCCAAATCTCGCAAGATTTGCGCCGGCGTCACACATCACAGCGCTCTATCTGTTTAGAGAGTCGTTGGGCGGGCTTAACGCAATGATGTTAAGCACCATGGCTTGTCTAGATAGGCACTCTAGGCTTGTCAGGCTAACGTCATCCTGCTCTTTGCTCTGATTAGCCGTAGCGCTACCCTGTTGCAGTTTGAAAGACAGCCTTCATCCTGTCCCCTGGATTGAGCTGAGGTCTACCGGTCATTGCCAGAATATACATTTTAATGATATAGTCTGGCTTGTCAGGCTATGATTTCGGGGCTTCAATACAAGATGGACATTACAGACGAGCAGTATGGAGGTATTTGGATGTTTTTTGGTGTGTCTTTTGTTACGAAGAAAAGTGGGATCCATTTGCAACCGTTATATGGACATGCACTGCTAGGCCGAGACCCCCTGTAACTCAGAGAAGCCAAGGATAACTCTGAAACTTCTCCCAGCCCTTAGTCAACATGAGGGTGAGTAGATAATGATTAGATAATGAGTGCATGAGTGAATTTTGGGTGAACTATCCCTTTAAGCCAGGGTGAGTAGATAATGATTCAAATGAGTGGCTCGTTATCAGGCCACTGCAGATCTTGATGACGAGCTGATCATTGGAATCAGGTGTGTTGTAGCAGGAAACTTATATAACATGGAAGGCAGTGGCCCTCAAGGACCGGAATTGGGGACCGCTGCTTTAAGGGGTAAGGATGCTGCTGCAGTATGTTTCCCTTTAAAGTTTCTGGATTTATCTTCCTACAACACAAAAGCATTGTGGGTAAAAATCTATATGAACGCTCATATACCCAGGAAGGCTTCGTCTTTGATGTCGTTGTCAGTGAAGAGGAATGTGACTCCTTTTCCCTGCTGACCAGCGATACGATACAGAGTCTTCAGATCCTCCAGCAGGTTAGTGCTGTTGTAGGTCCTGCAGGACACACACACACACAAAGCAACAACCAGCGTAAATGTTTGTATGCATGACCTTCTCAAGTCAATTCAAACATTACTGCAGGTTGACACACTCAGCAAAAAACACCAAACAGAAGTAAAGGAAACCCAGAATATGAAGATGAACTGCTCCAGTTGATGGTGATGGGAGGTGTTTGTTTGTGTGTCAGACCTGGTCAGTGTGATCTGGAAGGTTTGGTATCCCGCGATGAATGACGCCAACCTTGTGAGGCTCTGCTTCCCCGACCCCCCCACTCCAACCAGCAGGGCGTTCCCCTGCGGCGTCCGCAGGATCCGTGAGATCCTCATCAGGTGGGTCATCGCATCCTGCCATTGGACCAAACAAAGAGGATTGTTAACCAATAGAAACAGGGCAGAGGCCGGACAGATGTAACAGCTTAAAAACAGAGAAATGTTTCCATTATATTCTTGATGAAACTGATCCACAGTCAGATAAAGAAGTGCAGCTTCTTCTCAGCCTTTTCGATACCTTAAGTCTGTCCTCTGCACTTTACACTTGAATCTACTGTGACGACGTGCTGATGTGTTGTAACTATTTGATTCTTTTCGGTAACTCTAATTTTTTATTATCCAAGGTCTGTAGATAGATAGATAGTACTTTATTGATCCCTTGGGAGGTCATCCTCAAGGAAATTGAGGCTCCAGCAAGCAGCACAGCACCATTAAAAGACACATTAAAAGAAGGATAAAATTAAAAGAAGGATAAAATATAAAGTGCAGTCAGTTCAAAACAATAAACAATAAATACATATAAATATAAATACCAATACCAAGTTCAGTTGAATTTTGAGTTTGAATAATCAAAATTATGTCACAGAGTGTGTGTGATGTTCACGAGTCGACACACACACACTGTAATAATATCTGCACCTATTGTTTGTTATTGTTTTGAGTTTTTTTCTCCTTAAATCAGTTGTTTTCTGTTTGCCTATATACTTCATATAAAGTGTCAAAATGTCATTGTGTGTAATGGCTGCACTGTTGCCGTGTCGCGTTATGTCTGAATAATTTCCTGTTCTTTGTCCTTGGTTTTGGTCCTTGTCCCTTCTGAACTGAGCTAAACCGGACTGACGGTTCAGTAGATCATTCAGACAGAAATCATGTTGACCTTGAAGAAGACCAGGTCCATGGCGCCGCCTCTCACCGCCTCATTGTACTGCTGCTGGAAGATGGACAGCCGCTCTGCTAGAGCATCGAGCGATGGGATTGGTTCATAGACCTGTCAATTCAATCAAAGTTTACACTAATAAAAGTGTGACGACTTGTGCCTTTGGAGGACTTCAGAATGACAAAAAAAAGTAAGTTGACATTACATTTTAAAATAATAATAACTTAAGTATATGAATCAGAAACAAAAGGTGATTAATTCAACTTGTCTGATGGTCAGACCTTTGGAGCTTCCAGCTCTGTGTCTTCTGGTTCGTCTCCTGTGGCCTCCGGAGCGTCACGCAGGAAGTCCACAAAGCAACTGTCCCACTGAGCATGCTCAGTCAGCGCTTTCCCATGATCCTCCACTGTGACCTGAGTGACAGTTGCATGAAGACAGATTTGCAGCAGGTGTCATGCTGATGCTGATACTGATACTCATAGTGTATAGATAAACAATGTATTCACACCATGTATTCAGTATTTACATACAGTCTACAGTATATTAAATATCTTCACCCAATAAGCAGTTCAGAATGAATCTCACATGAATATTTAAATGGAATAAAACAGACAGATTATTATTAGGATATAGAAACTAAATCTCACCCACCTGCTCCATGATGCGACTGAACGTCTGTCTGTCGCTGCTGTCAATGAAACGGTCGGCGATCACTCTGCTGCACTCGTGATGGAAGAGAGCAGAGAGGAGCTCAGAGCTCTGACACACATCACTCTTCACCGTCAGGATCCCCTGAGACACAACGCATCACAATGTAACACAACAATAATAATATGCAACGCTGCACAGTGGAACAATACACTAAACACCACACAAAACTATGACACAAGACAACACGTCATGTAACAAACCAAAAACACAACAAAGCAAAACACACACTGATGTTTGTATCAATGGAATAAAAATGTCTACTTAAAAAATGAAAAGACGACACCGTTGCTGTGTTTTCTACCTGCCAGATTCTGCTGAGGTCCCTCAGGTTGAAAATGTAGTGAAACTTTGCAGGGGACGGCAACATCTGAGGAGACGGAGGACATCTGGTCAACATCTATCGACTGCATGAAACCAAAATGTTACAACCAAAACTTCTCTGTCAAGGAGATGAGATCTTTTTAATGGAGGCCCCTCAGGGACGACATGTGGAAATAACTGATATTGTAAAGTGTGCACATAGTTTTGCAAGATAAGAAGCAGTAAGAAGCACGTTGCACATGTTCCTCTGTGATACACAGATCTGGCCGCCAGACTAAAAAGAGAAATCTAAAACATATTTTCTTTCTTATACTGTATATAATGTATTGCATTCATCAACAGTCATTGATGAATACATTTATACACTAAAAACTGGTGTATGGAAGTTCCAACAGGCAAGAAATTAAAAAATAAATTCACTTGCCTCTGGGCTCCCCTACAAAGGCAAAGTGCAGTATCTGCATTTTTTCTTCTTTTTTTCACCAATCAAAATTGTGGCATATTCTCTTCTATCTGGTAGAATTTGATATTGGTACTGCTAAAATGTATGGTGTTATTGTGCTTTTTATTTTGCTGTCCATCAAAAATAGCACTGTGAAACCAAGGCAAAGAGTACTGTACTCCTTACATTCTATAATTAAGTCTAATTCCATTGGAGTAAAACGTATCTGTAGCTAATACCAAGCCAAAGTGCGGTATCTGCACCAAAACTAAGCCAAAAGTGCAGTATTTGCCATAAAACTGTCAAAATTGGTCACAGAATATGCCATAAACGAAAGACAAACTACACAATACATTTAAATCAGTCCATCTTTATATAATCAATTATAGACTTGGTAGTTATTCATAATTTGATGCTTAAACCTGACGATGAAAGATACAAAAAGCTGTTTTTCTCAGTTTTGCATTTTTACAGATACTGCGCTCTGCCTTTGTTGGGCAGTGGGCTTCCGTCCTGCTGCGTATTGAATCTTATATTTCAGATTTTTACTGGATTGTAAGTTACAAGTTACGTGCAGCATGGAACACTCATAAAAACAAAAATCATATAAAACTATTTTTAAGATGTCAGGATGAAGATATGGGCATGTTATGCATGTAGAATATTTTACCTTTGCCTTCACGGCCTGCCACACCCGCCTGGTGGTGGGCACGAGGGCTGCGGCGAGTTGGCAGACCCCATCAGGGAAGCCTCTCTCTGGGCAGAAATATCCCTGAGCCATGGTGCCAAAGATCTTATCGATGGAGGAGTTGGAGGGCAGAGTGCAGTTAAAGATGGAGAACTGCCTCTTCAGACGCTGAGGGATGTCGTTACGACCGCCGCCCGGGTGGATCATGGCTGCCACCAGCTGTTTAATATCATTACAAGCATTGCTCAGTACTGCTGCACCAAGTTTGGGTTAGAGCTGAGATGTTCTTGCATTCATCCAGTTCCAGTATCATGTGTATGATTTACTTACATGGTATAAGATTTTCTGTGAACAACTATTGAAACACAGTGATTAGCATGCTAATTCCCACATTAGCAATATAATAAAGGTGGAGTGAATATGCATAAGTTTTTCCATGTGGCCATATCCTCACATAGAGCTCATAAGAGTTAGAACATTTATTTTTGAGTAAAGCAACAAAAATGAACCTCAAGGTTTGTTCTAAAAACCTAAACTGCATAAGGAAAATGAATTATAGGTGACTTCTATCTGAGGGGCTGAAAACAGAAGATGAGAATACAGTATAAAGTAAAATAGAGTTCAGAGAGGAACCCTGACAAGAAGAGGTAAGTATGTTACCTGAACGTCCACCACAGTGATGAACTCTCCTGGACGATCCAAACTGTAAAACCCCCCCTGTTCCATCAGCTGACGAACAATCTCATTGGTAATCTAGAAGAGATAGAGTGTGTTACTCATGAGGAACTAATTATTAGTTAATGGTCAGTTCTTCAGAAACTCCTAATGAAATTACTGAGGAACTATTAGTAACTTTTTTGTGTGTAACCTAAAGTAAAGTGAGACAGTAACTACTCATTAGTTCTTCAGTAAATACTCTATATTTTGTGTTATTATTACTTATTGTAAAGTGTTACCGAGTTTTAAGGGTTCTCTGGATCAAAATGTTTCTTACTGGAACCCTTATTTGAGCATGTAGATTGTCTGGGGCAAAGTTTGCTAAAAGAGATAATCAGTTACTTTAGTTTGCATTTTTATTTGACCCATTTTTTGATATACTAAAATCCTGTTAAAATGACTGTGTTGAATAAAACAGTTATGTCTTCAATGATATTTTACTTTCATATTTATTGAAAGCTACCTTTTATGTAAGAATGCACTTTATCAGACTGTTGTTTATCTTTTAGTATGTTTATGTTGTTTGCAAACGTTGGCAAAATTGCAACTATTTAGATTAAAATCTGTTTTTCTTTGACCTAAACTGTCTGTTTTTCTTTTTTCGATTGAAGATTGTGATGAAATCGAAATCGTGACTTTATTTTTTAAAAATCGTGATATGATAGTTTTTGCGATATCGGCCACCCCTACCTCGAGTACGCGCGGACGTCCGCAGACACATGTACGCCCGAGTATGTGGGGGCGTTAAGAGTGCAGAGAACCTGGAGCCAACCTGGTCTCCCCATTCGTTGATAATGGGCATGTTGATGTCGTCTATGAAGACGGTCATCCTGCGTCCGGCTGGCGGCCCGTAGGTGGCGCCCATTCGTTTATCAATGTAGCTCTCAATAGTTCTCTGGAACATATTGGGCAGCGTGGCTGAGGAGAAGTTGACTGTCTTACTGAGGTGCTGCTCTGGGTCAAGCTTACTGGTGTGGCCCTGCGGGGGGGAGCCAGAGAGAAACACAACATGTGTCAATCAAACAGCCTTTGAGAGCATGTTGCTTCCTGAGTGTTGCCCCTCTAGTCTTGTCTCACTTTGATCATGACTGTCTTGGCAGTTCCCTGCTCTCCAATCAGCAGCACGGCCTTCCTCTGCTTCAGGATGGTGTGCATCAGGAAGTCCGTCCTCACGTTGTCCACATTGGGAACCAGGATGGACGAGTAGTCAGGGACCTGGTCTTTGGGGTAGACATACTCTGGGACCTGGAAAGTGATAGAAATTGGAAAAAGCATTGGCAGACTCTGGTGGTTACAGGAGTTCAGCTCAGATGGGAATGGTTCTATGTCAACAGACCTTGTTGGACCAGTGCTCCCATTGTCCCTGCTCAGTGACTGTGAACTCAAAGATGGTCTGGTCGTCTTGAGTGGGTGGCAGGTCCAGAGACGAGCTGTGGCCCTTCAAATAGAAAAAAACACAACAGGAACCTCTATTTTAACTTGTTGGACACTGAGGTTTCCCTCATTTACAGGGACGATGAGTTTACAAGCAGCAGCAGAACATAAATACAATTACATTGAATAACAATTGCATGATGATTTACAAAAGTCAGACACCAAAAAATAAGATGGTAAGCCCTTTCATTTCCAGGCATCAAAGGAAAAGGCAGATTTACAAGCTCTGAATGTCAAAAGGGACCTTGAAATAGCTAATATCCAGGCTATTCTAATGTTGATATATTGTTTAAGTAAAGGCCTTGAAGATAACAAACATTCTGGTCCTTTCAAATTCATAGTAATATCGAGAAAAATAGCCAAGAAATAATGATTGTAATCTTTTGCCTTCATCCCAAAAAAAATCACCAAAGCATGAAAAGCATGTGTAATCTTTTGATTTTATGAAAAACATGACATTGCAATGAAATTGACTGTTATTTCTAGGCTATTTCTTCACATTACTACGCAATTAGTTGTAATTTCTTACGTATTTCTTGACATTATCATGTAATTAGTAAATTAAAGGGCTACCAAAAAGACCAGCACTTGACATAGATGTACAGTTTATCCTGAGGGTGGTGAAAGAGTATCAGAAGACCCTTGGGTGTTAAGTATCAACATCAATGCTGGATTTCGATGGCAGCCCTCAACATAACTACAACAAAGAGAAGGACACCTTCAGGAAGGCCTCCATCTTGGCTCTGTCGTCCAGCTCCAGCAGGGCACCAAGAGACCACATGACTGCAAACACAAACAGTCGACCCAGGTCACCATGGCAATCCTGTTTGTCCTCTGCTGCCGGGAGCAAACCCTGAACACATGAATATGAAAAGTAAACTCCAGGACTGGATGAGCAAGAGACGACAACATCTACAGTACAACAACACTAAATGTATCAGAGGTCTTTGTTGTGTTTCCCACCTGCAGCAGGTCAATGGTCTGTCTGATGTACATACACTCCAGCACCTGCATCTTAGGAGACACAGCAGTGAAGATAAAGTCCAACAGGTCCTGTAGGTGGAGAAGAACAACAGGAATATTATTATTTATTTTATTTTATTTTATTTATTTTTTTAATTATTATTTCTTTTCTTCAGTTTTCTTTTCCTCTTTTAATTCCAGTTCAGTACAGCATCAATGGAGAAAACCTATAAACATTCAACTCTTTACCAGCTTTACACAACATTAAACATGTTTTTCCCACTTGTCTTCAGTGTAAACAAGTGGTAAACACTGCTAACATTTATATATCAGCCTCCGCGTGCACTGTAAAATTCTCGGACCTGTGCAAGACGGAGAATGTTTTTATTCATCAAGAATTAAATTCAGACGTTCGAAGACATTCGGATTTCATAGTAGTTCCGACCATAAAAGGCGATTCGGCGGTGTTACTCCCATGACCCTCCAGGCAGCGTCAGCGAAACCGAAAGTAAGGAAATGCTGGTTGGCTCGCCCAGCATTTCCACCACTAATAATAATAAAATAACGATAGAGACAAAACAATATATTTATTGAAAATGGAGCCATTAACAGGTAGGTAACGTAGATTCATCCACATTAATATGAGACTTTTTTTTTATAAACTCCTCGTTGTACCTTTAAACTTTTTTATTTCAACATCCAATCAAAACGATATCATATCCAGTGTTTCTCTCTTTTAGCTTTGGTCTCCACCAGTACGAAGGGAAATATCTGCTCTTTAGCTACTAAATCCTCCACTATGTTCATAAATGATATAAACTGCTTGGATGATAATTTGAAAGCTGCTCATGAGGATCCTCCTTTCATCACCTGGTAGCAGCTGTTGAAGCAGAGTTGAAGGGTGTTGGCCTGTGGATCTGGAAGCTTCTGCAGCCAGGCCTGCAGGATGGGGCTCCAGCTGAGCACCGAGGAGCTCATGAACACCATCCCGTTCCTGGACACCGTGGCCGGGGAGGCGTTGTCAATGTTGTGAGGCTCAAAGACGATCTGAAGGCAGAATACAGGCACAGGTTTTCACTCCATCGACTCTATTTGAGTCCGTTTTTAATTATTCTCTTAAATTAAACAGACTCTAAAGTCCTCAAAACCCTGGATTCAGCTCACTGACACAAGACAGACAGTCGTTGTGTCACCTTGCAGCAGGGGGCCATGGGGATTCGGTCTCCATTCGCCAGTGTCAGAGTTTTATTGTCATCCAGGACTGAGTTGAGGTTCTCGATCCAGATGGCGTCCACCGGACCATCCAGCACAATCCAGATGTTTTCCCCCTGACACACACACACACAGACATTATGTTCATGATGTTCAAGTATCCACACAGAACATGAATTCATCAAGTCTGTAAATCTGTACAACAACCTATTAGGCATTGCAGCACCTTCTTAGCTTTGAGAGTCTTCCTCCACAGTGTGGAGAAGACGCCGTCGGTCCAGTCGTTGGTGGTGACGTCCAGCGTTCCGAACATCTGCGAGGCCGTGATGGCTTTGGGATTCATCCTCATCTCGCGGTGGGGGGCGCCGCACTCCGACATGGCCTTCATCAGCGTGTGAATGCAGGCAGATTTCCCGGCGCCGCTGGGTCCCAGTGTCATCATGCCTGCAACGGAAGTGGACTTTAATGCTGCTGGTTCCCTGACCCCAGGCTGATTCCAGAGCAACACTTCCAGTTTCTGTCTTTACTGATCCGTACCATGCCGGACTCTCTGTGTCTCGTAGAGCTGGACCAGTTTGAGGATCCAGGGGGGGTGAGGGATCAGACCAGCCTGCTGAGCCTGACTGAAGATGGACGACTCCAAGTCTGGATACCCTGCCTTATCCAGGACTGCAGAGAAGGATGGAGCAAGGGTGGATGGGTGTCAGGGGGTCCAAAACAAACCATTATACAAAACATGGTTTGTGATCCAAAAATAAACAAACTAATCAGTAGTTACTGAGGTACTAACTATTAGTTAATGGTGAGTTCTTTAGTAAATCCTTCTGAAATGACTGAAGAACTAACTATTACTTAATCATTAGTCAATTTTTTGTGTACCCTAAAGTAAAGTGAGACCTCAGTTCCTCACTAACTACTCATTAGTTCCTCAGTAACTACTCTAATTTCATTTAATTCAGTTGATTTGGCAGGGACAATGCAGGTTAACATAGTGACACTTCCACTCGTTACAAACAAGTCGAACAAGTCAATGTGACTGATGTTCTGCATACTGAGATTATAGCTAATGCTGATTGTGTGTTATCATTCCTTATTGTAATGTGTTACAAAAAAGAGACAAAACACCAAAAGAAATGAATTCATGTGGACCAATCAGAGAACCTGGAGCCAACCTGGTCTCCCCATTCGTTGATAATGGATCACTAAACATGGTGTGTGATCAGCCGACTCAAACCACAACAACTCAACCTTTTACTTGAGCACTGTAGCACTTTACTACATTGTATGTTGTTGGTTTTCGTTTCTCATTCCATTTTAGCACAACTCCAACAAAAATCCCTGCTCTGGTTCTAACATTGCTGCACTCCCATTTCATCTATCCATCCCTGATGTTATTTTATTGCGCACTGTAGCACTTTATCACACTGTATTATATTTTGGTTTTGTTGCGTTCTTAAACCATCCGAGCACAACTGTTGCATCTTCATCCATTTTATCCATCCATAAATAGTCTTTTTATTCTTATAGTAGTGTCATGTTAATTGTCTCTCTTTAGTTTTTTTGTCTGTTGGTTTCTGTTGGATACATGTGTGTTTTTCCTGTTTTTATGAATTATGTTGTTATGTCCTTGTTGTTCATTTTAATGGCTTTTAACACCTTGCCAGTAGGACTACAGTCTGAAACTAGCCGTTGGCTAACACTGGCACCTTTACATTTTATTATGTTCATTAATGTGCACTGTCCTCTTTAAATAAATAAATAAAAATAAACAAACAGCTGCAGGATAAAATACCAACTCCATGCTTAAACCCAAACAGGAAATGTTCATGTGACACCACATCAGAAACTGCCACATACACATGTGTAGAGTATTTGTGTATGTGTTAGTCAGTGTGTTACACAGAGAGAGAGAGAGAGACCTACCAATGCCAGGAAACAAATCATTGACCAGACTCATGAACAGAGGCTCGTCCTCGTCCACCTACAGAGGGAAACAGAGCCCATATACAGTAAGTCCTGTGAAAATGTAATCATACTAAAAAAGCACCATTTCAACTGATCTGTAACACACACACACACACACACACACACACACACACACCAGTTTGGAGAGGTTCATGTCTCTCAGGACCCTCATCACCACCGTCTTCTCTGGTTCAGATGGGTTGGATCTCTTCACGGCTCCTAGTGTCCTCAAAACCGACAAAATGTTCCTCAGACCAAAGTCGTAATGGACCTGGTGTAAATGGAGACGTGTTTAATATCACTGAGCCAATGTAAATAGAAAAGTATGTGTCAGTCTGTTACATGTTGAGAGAAACAGGAAAAATCTAATAGAAAACAAGGCGAAGAAAGGTTTAGTTTACTTTAAGGTATGGAAATTGAAGAAAACGGAAATCTGTCAGTAAATGTAAAAGTGAAGAGTGAAGGAAATAAAAGCTGCCATGTGCTTGTGGATGATTAATAAAATCACCACTGTCATTTTCCAGACCTGTTTGGAGAGCTGCTCCTCACACAGTTTGTACAGGGTGTAGAACTTCCTGCTGAGAACCTGGTTGTCACGAAAACCGGCACTGGCCAGTTTGACCCTCATGATGATTGCTCGGTCTGGGACCATCATGGCCACTGTACGGAACTGAATTTTCAGGTTCTCTGGCAGCTCCTGGCGACCAGCGTAACCAGGGTTCTGGGAGAGAAAAAAGTTACTTGATTGGTCCTGAGGCTGTACCTGCTAACTGGTTCTGGTTCTGGGAGAGTTAACCTCCTCTTCTGTGGTTCTGAAGTAGCATGTCATGATTTCTGGAAAGGTTCTGAGCTAATTCTGGACTAAACTGAGTTGTATAGCCACTGATTTCTGGTTCTGAGGTTGTTCAGGACTGAATCTCTGTTCTGAGTTTGGTTCTCAAACCATCTGATTACACTTTTTTTTGCTTTGCTGTCAAAGATCATAATCTCTATAGTCATAGTAGAAGGTTCGTTACCTTTATTTGTCGGTGGGAGCTATTTTCAGAACGGCCGAGCAGAGCCGTGAGCTGCTCAGAGCTACGCTACGGCGGCAAATGGAATTTCTTGGTTTCACTCATCAAACTCATCAAATACACAATCCAACAACTCCAAAACGCTCTGGGGGACAAGTTGTGACCTGCACATTCACCACACGATGGGAAAATGACGGAACATTACGAGACAGAGTTGTTTTAGAGGGAAATTCATGCAAAACCACTGATGCACTGAAGCCTCCGTAGCTTAGCTCTGAGCAAAATAGCTTTCACTGACAAATAAAGGTAACAAACCCACCACTATGACTATACTGTAGGGATTATGGCAATGGGCCAATTTGCCAAAAATGTTGAACTATCTCTTTGAGCTCTGAACATCCCCTCTCTAACAGGCTCTGTTACCCCCTGCAGGGTGCTTCATTAGTTCTTGGTTACCATGGTGAGGAAGATGCCAAACTCAGGGTCCATGTCAACCACGTCTCCATCAGTGAAGATAAACTGCTTCTTCTTGTTCTTCTTACACCACTATGACTATAGATCTGCTGGGCAATTTGCCAAAATGTTGAACTATTTATTTATTTTATTTATTTATTTAGTTCATCTCGGGCATTTCAATTGATCATCAGACATCACATCATCTTAGTTCAATAATACATAGTTTTATCCCTTTTGAGCTCTGAACATCCCAGCAACAGGCTCTGTTTGCTTGACTGTCCATAACCCAGTAGATCCTTCATTCTTGTTACCATGGTGAGCTGAAGATGCCAAACTCATTTTCCATTGTTCAAAACATCTCCATCAGTGAAGATAAACTGAGCAATAGTTCTTCTTAAACTGCAAAAATGAGAAGATCTGCAATAGGAAATAAGGGCTATTAGTACTGTATTACAGTGCTGGCTGGGCAGCCCCAGGCTGCAGATTTGGTGGGACCTGGTAACACATTCTTTAGATACTGTTTTTACCCTGGGAAATTTGTTTCATAAGAACACACAGCAGCAACCAGCAAAGGCACTTTGCTTGACTGTTAGAGAGTTTTGGCCTACTGTATATGGCTACGTCCTCACTGTCCCCTCTGGAGGAAGATCTGGTACTGAGTGTGTTGTCTCTCCCTCGAAACAATTCCTCCAACGGGGGAGGAGCCAGCCAGCCCATTGTGGGTTTTATAAATAACACAGCTGTTTTTAAAACTCTAAAGATTTTCAAAACTCAAGAAATTGTACCTTCCACTTTTCACATGGCTTTACCAGCTGGACCAGTGACTCCAGTGTAAGCTGGGATGTGGAATCTGTTCTGCACATCCTTATCCTTCTGATTCGTTCTTATTTAAACAGTGGTGTTTAGTACGATCCATTAGCAGTAACTGAATGCAGATAGCAGGCAGGAAGTCCATTGTAATCATCTGCTACACAGTGCACACACACCTTTGTAAATACGACCCAGTCCTCTGTAGTCCATCTGGTCTGAACAGTTGAAGACAACTACATATTTCCCCAGACAGCGACCCATGTCTTTGGTGGTCTCTGTCTTACCTGAAACACACACACGAGCAACATGCTTAAAGGGATAGTTCGACATTTGGCATTTGGCAAATTGGCCCATAATTGCTATAGTCATAGCAGTAGGTTTGTTACCTTTAATTGTCGGTGCAAGCTATTTTTAGAACATCGGAGCAGAGCCGTGAGCTGCTCAGAGCTATGCTACGGAGGCTCATGGGATTTCTTGGTTTCCCTCATCAAACTCATCAAATACACAATCCAACAACTCCAAAAGCTGCTCTGCACCTACTGCTAAAACTATATGGATTATGGCAATGGGCCAATTTGCCAAAAATGTTGAACTACTCCTTTAATAGCCACTGTCAGCCCATGGGACAGTGATAGTAGATATTATAAACTGTGGCTTAATAATCCTGTTCCTGCTGGACTCAGTCTGTCAGGGGGTGATGACTCCACCCATATTCATCATGCCCAGATCCTGGATGACAGATCTGTCTGATGTAGCACCTGGACAGATGTTCAGAAGAGCATTAAGGTAAACGGTTGTGGCTGGATAATAATCAACACGTGTCCCTCAGCAGTCGTTGGGTTCAGTCTCGTGTACCTGTCTGTCAGCGGGGTGATGACCAGTCTGTCCGTGCAGCCCAGGTATTCATTGCAGTAGCTGAACTCCACATCTGTAATCTGGATGACACATCTGTCTGTCTCTTCCAAGAAGTAAAACCTCGATTGTTTTTGCCACTCGAAGTCTGACGCTGATCGCACATTCAGACGCACCTGATGGAGATTACGTAACAGACAACTGTTAACCACCCTGATCAATATGAAACTGTGTGTTTGTCCCTCTGTCCAGTGTCCACCCACCAGCTCATCAAAGATGTCTCTCTGGTGGACATGGATGGTGATGAGGGTCTCGTACTTGGTCCTCTCATTCCTGCTCAGCTCCTTGGTCGTCATGTCGATGAGCTCATTGAGGAGGTCGAGAAACTTCTGATTGGTCGTCTGCATGATCTGTCAGTCAGAGGAGGGATGGTGAGGGAGGAGGATCGGACATTACGCTGCACGTTTTCCCTTATGCTCCATTTTTCCAAATTAAAAACACCTTCTTGTCCGACTTGCTGAGGACGAGTGCGTTCTCTGCGTCTCTGGTCCAGATCATCTGGATTCCCAGTAGGCCGACCTGTGCAGGGAACGCTGACTGGAACTCCAGCAGCTTCAGGCCCGGGTCGCTGATGGTCAGAAAGGCCTGACGAATGATGGTATGGAGGGTGTGCCTTACTCCAGCCAGCAGCTGTCCAAGCCACATCTCGACGTTCCCCTGGAAGAGACAAGACTTACAAGTACATCTGCAGTTTCCTGGAGTCAAAGGAAAAATCTGAGTTCATTATGATCTTCATGTGTTTTAACAGAGTCAAAAATAGTATCAATCCTGAGCCAGCATGATTCAGGATACTGATTTTCTAAACGCTTCATACAGGATAAATGTGGATGTTTGTATTAAAGCTCCATACAGTATAAAGGTAGATGTTTGTATTAAAGCTCCATACAGTATAAAGGTATGTCCATGTGTGGTGTGATTATAAAGAAGCTAAAACTGTGAGAGTAAATCCAGAAACTGAGTCTTAAAACCAGCCGTCAGGACTTCCTGTGACTTTGTGATGTCACAACAAAACAGTCAACACTCTCAGGCACCCTGGAGGAACACCCATATAATTTCTCGTAATGAAAGAAATGTCGCCACTTCCCTGTTTCTGATGCCTCTTTGCGAACTTGCTGGGTTGTGCTGGCTGTAAGGTTATCGTTAGGTGTGAGGTCTTACCTGTGCCAGGACAGGTTGGCTCAGCTCCACAGTTTCTCCTTCTTGAGACTGAAAACTGAGGATCTGGTCGTAGGTTTTCTCACTGAAAACAACTCTGTTAACATTGTCGAACAGACTGAGCAGATGAGCCTGACAGAGAGAGGAGGGAACTTGAATTCAACAAAAACAAAAATACAGGAAGGAAGGCAAAAGACAGAGGGACTAAAAATGAAAGCTAAAATACAAATGTATTAAGTGAAATAAGTCAAATCACTTGTGTTTGGCTTGTCCACATGTGTGTTACCTGTATTGTGTGTGAGTCAGAGGCCTGACCCAGGATCTCCAGCAGGGCGGGGTCGGACACAAAGAAAAAACGAGGGAACACCAGGCGCTTCTTCTCCAGGTAACCGGACAGCGACTTCTGACAGAGCTCCAGCTGCTCCAGGAGGTGAGGGAGCAACTGGAGAAGCAGGAGAAGAGATTCTCATTTAACAACCGTGTCGGAGCATTATGAGTGTTGAGCTGCACAGCGGCACGTGGGCAGGCGGCACCTGGGTAAGAGTCTCGTCTCCCACGCAGCACTGCACCACGTTGGGAATCTCATGTGCTCTTTGCATGATCCTCTGCCATGACTTGTCAATGTTCTGGAAACGTTTGGCCTCCTGAATGAGAAAAAAAGCTAATTCAATTTCTGATAAATGTGGGTGGAAGTTTTCAAGCAACATGTCACATAACATGACAAATGCTCAAACATTTATTCTATCTATTCTTATGTTTTAAAGCAGGGTTCCCCAATTCCGGTCCTTTAGGGCCACTGCCTTGCATGTTTTCGAAGTTTCCTGCTACAACACACCTGATTCAAATGAGTGGCTCGTTATCAGGCCACTGCAGAGCTTGATGACGAGCTGATCATTTGAATCATAATGGAACGTTACAAAACAGAGTTGTTCTCGAGATAAAACTTCAAAACCATGCAAGACATTCTCCGAGGGGCAGTTTTTTGGCAGAACCTCTGCATTTGCCTCATAAATAATCCATCTTCAATATTTTCATAGCAAATTGGCCCATTGCCATAACCCTATACTGTAGTTTTAGGAGTAGGTTCGTTGTACAGAAATTGTTACTGCAAGCTATGTTTAGAACGGCAGAGCAGAGCCGTGAGCTGCTCAGAGCTACGCTATGGAGGCTAATGGGATTTCTTGGTTTCCCTCATCAAACTCATCAAATACACAATCCAACAACTCTCAACTCAACGCTCTGGTGGACAAGTTGTGACCTGCACATTCACCACGCTATGAAATAATAATGGAACGTTACAAAACAGAGTTGTTCTCGAGATAAATTCGTGCAAAACCACTTATGCGCATTCTCCGCAGGGGCAGTTTTTTGGCAGACAGTCTCTGCATTTGCCTCATAAATAACTCCATCTTGTAACGTTCCGTTATTATCTCATAGCATGGTGAATGTGCAGGTCACAACGTGTCCATGAGAGCTTTGGAGTTGTTGGATTGTGTATTTGATGAGTTGATGAGGGAAACCAAAAAATTCCATGAGCCGCCAGAGCTCGCGGCTCTGCTACGTCGTTTTCAAAATGGCTTGTACCAACAATTAAAGGTAACAAACCTTCTCCTAAAACTATAGGGATTATGGCAATGGGCCAATTTGCCAAAATGTTGAACTATCCCTTTAATGCAAAGTAACCAGAGAAACTTTCTGTACTGTGATGTTGAATCTAGGTAGATGAAGGTAAAGGTTAGCATGGCAACAGGACATAGTGACAGGCTGCTAGGTGTTTGCTGTGACCTGCGGCAGCTGCTTGGCGATGTCTCCGCCCACAAACACAGCCTCCAGGTAGATCCAGAGGTTTTGAACCGACAACCACTTCTCAATGACCTCAGAGGTGTTGGACAACTTCTGCACCCACAGCTGGATGGAGGGCTTGAATGGAGCGTTGTACCTGCAGGGTTGTTTGTTCAGTCATTCATTACCTGAATATCCACTGCACCACTGTTTTTTACTTTTATCATGTCACTGTCTATCATCGCCACCCCCCCTACCTGTTGCTGAGCAGCGACGTCAGCACCATCAGACTGTCCTCCATCATGGAGATCTTCTCGGCGGTGTCGGCTCCTCTCAGCAGCAGTTCTCCTCTGGTCCTGAAGGAGGTTTTGGGAAAATTTGATTTTTATAATTTTGGTGATTTTTTCAGCCAATCATTAATCTTTCAGCTTGGCCTCAATGTCGCGCTCCTTCACCGCGCTGATACAAACATCCTGGCGCACACATACACAAGGTTACAACAGGGTCTGGATTCAGGACCCATTTCTGGAAGGGGGGCAGATTTCTATATTTTTCAGGACCTCTCACCTTTCAAGTTAATATCTCCAACAGTTCTTTCTGCCTCTCCCTCGTTCTTTTTTTTTCTAAGTTTTGCCACCGTTTCTAACCTTGGAGAATACCAGACTCTCACAGGCTTTTTAAAGCAGAACTATGCAGGATTTCAGCTGTAATTATTGTGGCTCGGAGACACTGTGATGGTAGAGAGTGACCTATTATGAGGTGAATGGGGTCTAGGCCAATGCGCCCCCAGGTCACCGGCTGAAAAAAATGTGGCCTTTTTTAACGTTGATTTCAAAATCAGTCCTCTGCCTTTTTTGGTTTTTAATGTCCCCCCAAAATTATAAAAAAACATTTTTCAGAGCTAATGCTAACATGGAGACAGTTTTGCAGTGAATATTTTAGAGCACTGTAGTAACATTTCAGAAAGCCGTCCATGTTTCTCGCCAGAGGAGATCTGGGACACCAGTTCAGAGGCACTGATCTTGTGAGAGATGCTAGGTGAAAGGCAGAGAGCCTCCATTCTCCTCATAACAAGTCACTTAACCACCAAACCCACTCCAAAGCTGTTTAATTGAGGTACACATCTTACATAGTTCCTCTTTGAATGGGAGAAATTATGTAAAATTAGGTGGATTTGCCTTTGATTTGATTTCATGAAGTTCTTCACATTCTTCAAAATCTTATTGTCTGATTCATCAGTACCTCGATGTCTTCCTTGTGTTTGAGCAGTGGAGCCTCCATGATGTTTCTGAGGGAGAAACTCTCTGACTCCACCTGGAAGCTGTGACCAGTCAACTCACTGAGGCGAGTCCAGTGTCTGGGTAGCATGGCCTGTTGGGGACAGGAAGTTAGAGCTTTAAAGGAGATTTACATGGCAACTTGTTAAAGGGATAGTTCAACATTTTTGGCAAATTGGCCCATTGCCATGATCCCTTTTGTCTTACTGTGCATTCACACCAAAAGCGTCAGGAGCGTCGTGGCGATGTCATTCATTTTCAATGGAGACTGGCGTCGCCGTTCTAAAATTAGCTTACACCGACAATTAAAGGTAACAAACTTACTGCTATGACTATAGGGATTATGGCAATGAGCCAATTTAACAAAATGTTGAACTACCCCTTTAAGATCTGTAATTTGACTACAGATCTCATATGAAACTTGGAAACAATGTTACTGAAGTGCAGTAGAACTTTCAAACATACAGTATATCTAAAATATTATAAAAAATGTCCAACAGTGGGTTGTCCCACCTTGTTGGCCATCATGTAGAGCAGCGGGCAGGTCTCTGTGAAGTCATCAATGGTTTTCTTCAGATCTCTGAAGGCCTGCCACTCCTTCAGCGCCTTTGGGAGCTTCCTGATCCTGTAGACCAGAACAGAAAGGTTTTACTTTGAAACGGATGCTACAAAAAGCACTAGCACCTTGCTCTTTTGCTGATGCCTGCAATGAAAATATTTAGCAATGTAGCAACTCCTTCCTATACTGCACCTGTTCTGGAAGTCCTGCAGCTCAGTGTTGACCTTCTCAATGTTGAGGTCAGACCACAGGATGTCGTAGTAGCCGGTGACGCTGTCGATGACTGAATTATACAGACTGTAAAGTTTGGACAGCAGAGAGAGCTCGCGCTTGATTCTCTGAAGCTCCGGGTACTCTGCGGGGAAAGAGCAGGACTGGTTATGAAGGAAGTGAGAGGAGAAGGAAGCAGGGAGGAGCAGAGGGAGGTCAGACAGTCACACCTTTAACAGGGAGTCCAAACAGCTCCTCTCCTCCAGAGTAGGTGATGTATTTCCTCCACAGCTGATCGAACTCAGCCTGGAAACTCTGCAGCCGCTCGCTGGCTTCGGCTGGGGCCACGCCCTCCACCCCTGGACCTCTACACACACACACACACAGTCTTTACTTTTCCGTGCACACACATTAACACTGTTTGTGCTTGATCCATGTACCTGTCGTTGTACTCGGTGCAGAAGCTCTGGACCTGGCCCTGGAAGCTCTCCACAGCAGACAGCAGGTCTGCTCTCATGCTGGGTTGAATCTTCACCAGAGTGTTCTGGTTCTGCACCACCTGCAACACAACACACACACAAATGTAGGCCTAACACTGCACTTGTCCAATCCCTGCTTAACCTTTGTCTTGTGTGAGCTTTCTGCTACCATCTATTGTGTTATGATTGGTTTTGACCCAAGTCTTAAAGGTACATTTTATAGGAATTCCTCCCATCTAGTGTTGTGGTTGTACATCGCAAGCAACCCAATCGTATTTTTCATGCTGCATTCATGTGAAATTGGGCAGACGGCAGACGGACGACAGCTGCTGCACGTAACGGCATAAACAAGCCTCTAAGTAAACAAGTGGTCCATCAGGCAAAACAATACACGTGACAATATGTTGTCATGGTGATGTCATATTGTTTATCTGACCCACGTTTTACCGGCTTTCTCTGGACTTCTGTGACTGAAATGACATCTGGTTTGTTACCGACGGCCGTCTGCCCGACTGCACCTGAATGCAGCATCAGTGTAACGCTCCATTCCTCCTCACTGCGTTACCATGGTGACTTTTCACAGACGCCACCTGGACCTGAGCCGACAGCTCCGGTGTCTCCACTGAGTTTCCGTGGTTTCCTACCGTCACGCTGCCACTGAAGGTAAAAACATGGAGACACGACATGGCAGCCAGCAGCGAGCTGACCCGCTCCATGTAGATATGAATGATATGAACGGCTCATTCAGAGCTGAAAGGAACACTTCACTTTGTTGATGGGCGGATTATTGATGAATGTAAAACATACTTTTGAATGAAATAATCGATTTTCGTGAATAGATAACAGGAGAAGTTACGCAATATCCCTTTAAATCAGCTGTAAAACACACTAAAAACAATTGTTTTCATCCAATTTGTTTTTCCATCTCTTGGTTGCATCGTTAGGCTTCCTTATCCATGAAAATGTTGATTTTAATATTTTTGGTGTGGGCCCCTGGGCCAGCTTTCTGCTACCATCGCTTGTGTTGTCGGTTTTGACCGGAGTCTTCATCCCATTTGTTTCTCATGTCTTGGTTACATTGTTAGGCTTCTATCCTCAAAAAGGTTGGTTTTACACTTACTGTACAATATGATTTCAGTTTTAACTCTCATTATTGTTCTTATTGTTATAACTGAGTCAAAACCAACCCTAAAAAAACAGGAATGTCATTATTTTGATCAGAGCATTTTTGTGGAAAAAAGAGCCTTATTTTGTTTAATGTATAAATAGAGGCTCCTGACAAAGTCAAAAAGCGTTGATGCAATAAACAAATTTATCTGGTACTTTAAAAACCTAAAATCGGTCAGTGGTGACCGTCCGTAACACAAGAGGAAGGTTAATAGTCCTTTTCTCCAAGCCTTCCCTAAGCCTCACCAGAGCGTTGAGGTTGTTCCAGGCGTACGTCAGGCCGTCCACACGCTCTGCGTTCCCGCTGTTGAAGAGCAGCTCATGTTTGTTAAGCAGAGCGAAGGATTCCTCCACCGGACCAATCGTGGCGTCGATACGGACCTCAGCCTCCCGCACCTCAAACAGTCATGAATGGATTATCATCAGTTAGAGAAGGAATAGGGATCATTAAACCATAGTATAAATGAAAAGTTGATTAGAGTGGTACGTTCAGAAACATCTATGCTAAGGCACATCATGATCTCTTAACATCCACAGTGAGATGCTGCAGATGTTTTATCAGTCTGTGGTGGCAAGTGTTTTATTTTAATAAAAGTAATTAAAAAAGTAAAAATAAAATCAGACACACACACACACTTAACTCTATGTGACAACATTTAGGAGATTTAAGTTGTATGCTTGAGTCTTTTGAACCCGTAAGTTACGACTTCAAGTCACTGTTCAAGTCACGTGTTTTTCTAACCTGTAACCTGTCAAAGTGCACTATAACGGCCGTCAAACTCGTAACTTCTGACCGGTGAAGTCGTACCAGATCGAACTGGTACGAGTTCACAGGTCGGAAAAACACGAGTTACGGGTTGCCTGGAACGCTACAAAGTGCTAAGTTGTGACTTGAAGTCGTAACTTACGTGTTCAAAAGCCTGCCTGGAATTATAATGCTTTCGATTGCACTCGGAACTCGGAAAGATCCGACCTCCGAATCTGAAAAATGCAATAGAACGGCCCTTGATGTCGGAACTCCGACTCAGGAACTCGGGTAGGATCCAAGCAGCCCGAGTCGGTTAGAATTACGTCACAGCAATGTGGCGTCGCCCACCGCGAGAGGAATTTATTTATTTATTTAGGCTATTTATTTTCCAACCTAGACATTTAAGCAAGGGAGAAATTATGGAAAAGGGAATATTGCCTCAAAAGTTGGCATTCAAGTGCGTTCAAGACTGTGTGTTGCAGAAGTGGTGTTTCTCTTTCTCTCTCTCCCCCAAGCAGCTAATGTTCTTCTCCAGCAGTTACTTTTTGATGCTCGAAAGACATCAGCTTACTGTGCCGGCCATGTTTTCCCGAGGTTGCGCAATGAAACGCATTTACCTTGGAAGTTGGAATTTCAGACCCAGATCTTTCCAAGTTCCGAGTGCAATCAAACGCATCATTACTCTGAGCTTCACTCAATAAATACTTAGCAGGCAAAATCACCATGGCAACCTCTGAGGGCTGGCTGACACACAGCTGTTTCAAATCAGATCATTAGAAGTAAAGGATGAGCAAATGAATGAATGATGAGACTAATGATCAAACACAGCAGACTGAGCCCCGGCAGCCAATCACACGCCGGCTGACCTCTCTGAGCGCTCCCATGGCTCCTCGGACATCCTCCAGGTCTGTGATTGGACGCTGCAGACGCTTGGTCAGCCCGTCCACGAACGACAAGATGTCTTCCATGTCAGCCGATGCCCGATCGTGCAGCGCGGCGCCGAAGGCTCGTTTCCAGAGCCGACACTCCTGACTGAGAGCCAGCTTCAGCTCGTCAGTGTGGAAGAAGACTGAACTCACTGTATAGAAGGCCGGCAGCTCCGAGATCTGCTCCTCCAGCCTCTGCAGGAACAACGACACACGTAGAGACAAGAGATCAGCTACACAGGTTCAGGCTGAGAGGAAGATATTAAGGCAGAATAATTAGATTGTTGGGTCTTAATCTATAAACCCTGATCCTCAGTAACAGCTGGACTCACAGAGTAGAAGGAGATCTGAGAGCTGAACTCGGTCTGTGAGGGGTTGGACTGCAGTAAGGCCTGGACCTGCTCCTCTGGGTCCTGAACACATCAGGCTGTTATAGTAGAACTTAACAAAAACAACAATAACCTTACACACAAACACAACACACACACTTACTTACCTGGTTCCACAGAGTGGAGAAGTGAGAGAGCTCATTGAGAGTGTCAGCAGCTGGAGCTCTCAGACTGGACACGATGGAGCTCAGCTGGATCACCAACCTGCTCCAAACAACACCAGCAGGCTCATGACTCCATGTGGATGGAAGGTTCAGTGTCTCACAGGTGTAATGATGAAGCAGGCTGACTTTGTATCCAACATGTCCTTCTGTGATTTAAAGAGATAGTTCACCCAAAATTGAAATTTCACTCATTCTCTGTAACTCAGAGAAGCCACGGATAGAGTAGATAATGAGTGAAATTTCAATTTTGGGTGAACTATCCCTTTAAACTGCCTGGTGTGTTATTTTATTGGCAATGAGCTAGTGTGTGTGCATATGTGTGTGAGACTTTGGTGCTTTCTGGGTTGTTGCATTTTGGTTCAACATTTTGGCAAATTGGCCCATTGCCAGTTGGTTTGTTACCTTTATTTGTCATGCAAGCTATTTTTAGCACGCTCTATAAAAACATCAGATAGTGTTTGGACTGACTTGGTGATGTCTTTATGTTCTGCCAGCTGTCTGTCCAGAGGTTTCAGCACCGGTGGCTTCACCAGGACATCGTCTCCTGCGTCTCGGACCGCTGCCTGCTCCACCTGCAGGAGAGAGACAGAGAGTCAGAGTGAGAGAGATGCTGGAATGTGATTGGCTGTCTGCTGCAAACAGAACCCAAGTGAGACAGTTATGAGCGTACCTGCTGCTGTCTGTACTGCATGTGAGAGTAAGTCCACAGCGGGATGTCTCTGGTCACGGACAGCACAACGCTCACAAGCTTATTAACTGTGGCCTGAAACACACACACAGATGTCATTAAAGGGTACATACGCGTATTATGGAAATATCACTTTAAAGGGAGTTAAAGGCTCTTTAACATATATCTGGGTGTTTGTCTTGCCTTCTGGACCCCAAATTATGAGAACTGAAAAAAAAGAAATCTGTAATGTGCAGGCTCCCTAGATTCAAATCGAGGTTACACCAGGTCCCTAAATTAATTAGTTTAATTAGTTAGTACATTATTGAGCATTAATATAGAAACAAATGTGTTAATTAATGCTGAGAAATGCATATACAATGATAACTAATTACATTATTCAACTTTTATTTTTACTCAATAATTTATTGACTAACTTTGAGTAGTAAACATTACTAATAGGCTACATTACGGTGATTCCTAATTAAAAGTAATACATAATAATGATTGTTAATATCTGTAAACAGTTAATTCATGCTTAATAATGTACTAACTAATGTTAATTAAGGCCAGGACTCTTATTGTAAAGTGTTACCGAGATCCATGTGGTTTTTACGAGCTGTTCCCTCAGTTGGCTGACAAAGATGTCATTAGTTTTTGAATTAGCATAATCCCACCCCTTCCTGTGAGTGCCGGTACCAGTAGAAGGGGTGGGGCGGGGCAAGCAGTGTTTCATTTGCATTTAAAGGGACAGACACTGAAACCAGCCGTTCTGAACAGGGCTGTTTAGAGAGGATGAAAAGAGCTGTGATGCGATCCTTGGGGTATTTTGACCGAATCATGTCACAGACATGTCTTTAAGACACCTGGGAACTATTTTAATTTGTGGAAAAGGGGCAGAATATGTCTCCTTTAATGTTCATTTGTATCAGTTGAAGTGCAGATTTCGAGCATGGGGAACACAGGAACTGGGGTTCTGTGAAGCACCTGAATGTCGTCCAGACTGGGCCTGAGGACGATGTTGGGGATGGACAGCTGGATGGAGGCTTTAAAGAGAGGAGGAGCTGATTGGCTGTTGCTGGAGGAGGAAGGATGGTACTTGACAACATGAAGTCTCCTCCTCAGAGCATCCAGAGAGGATTTAGTGGCTGGGAAGAAAATGGAATCGGGACTTTTATTTGTCCATCATGTGCACTTAAACAAAAACAAAATGTGAATAAAGTGAGATGAAGAATGAAATGGATTGTGTGGGTTATTTCTATGAAGCTCCTTTGAAACTGAGAGAAAATTATTTTTAATGTCTCACTTATTTCTAATGCTCTGGAAGAAAAGACAGAAAGGATGGAGGGAAAGTCAGGAAGGAAAGAAGGACAGAGGAGACATGGAAGGAAAGAGGACTGACCTTTGACTAGGGCTTCAGTGTTCCGATGACAGAGTTGACCGATCAGGTTGTAGAAACGACAAGGAAGACAAGACTGACAGCGGGTCTTCTGTTTGGAGTCAGGGTGGAGACACTGGAGAGACTCCTGATGAGGAGGAGGGAGAGGGGGGAAGATGATCTTTATTTTTTTATTTCTATCATCTATATATTTCTGATTGCTCAAATATTTTGTTTTCTTTAGTATGATATTATATTTTATTGTTAATTATAGGGTTATTATTATATTATTATAGGGTTGTTAAATATACAGTAGCAGTTTCCACCTCATCCTGCACTTTAAATGTGCAAATAAATAAATAAATAAAAGGAATAGGAAAGAAAAGAAACAAGGGTAGGAAAGAAGGAGAGGAAAGGAGACAAGGAGAGGACAAGCACAGCGGGAAAAACTCAGAAATGGATAATAATGAATTTAAGTATGACACATTACTCTTTGTGTGTCTCTGTGTGTGTGTTACCTCCATATTAACAGCCTCTGTTGGCTTCATCTTCCTCTGCAACTCCTCAATCAATTCAAACACATATTTCTCCACCTGCTGACTCTGCCTGCACGCACACACATACACACACACACCATAGTGTTTGATAGCCAGGTGACCTTGCTGCTGTGACAGTGTTAGATAAATCATGAGTGTTACCAGCTCAGTGTGGCGGCAGCAGCGTGGACGGAGGCGTGGGTCTGCAGCAGCAGCTCCTCGGGGGGGACGGGGTCTTCAGGCAGGACCAGCAGACAGCAGGAGGACACGGCACCGAGCAGCCGGCCGATGCGACAGTCCAGCAGATCTGTGGCCACTCTGGACACCTGGTCCAGTTCTTTCAGGGCCACGTACACACCGTCTATGACTGAGATACAGCAGCTCTGTTACCATCACATGTTTCCTCACCACCTTTCAAAGTGTTCACGTTTACTGATTCAGTGGCATGCAAAAGTTTTTTTTTTCCTGCTTACATCCGTCAGTATTGAGCGCGGTCCAGGACAGTGTGGTGAGACCGGGGGAGAGCGCTGCCTCCACCTGGCTGATGAAGGGCTGCATCAGAGGGAGGAGGGGAGGCGGTATCCGGCCCACCACACAGCTGTAGTCCTGGAGCAGCTCCAGCAGCCTGGAGCACAGAGGAGAAGACGGAGTTAATCCATGTTAGAGGTTAGTGAAGACCAGTGTTGGGCATGTTACTTTTAAAAAGTAATTATTAACAGTTACCAGTTACTGAATTAGAATTAGTAACTGAATTACTACATTTTTAGTAAAAGTAACTATTGCATTACTTTTTATAAAATGCTCAAATATGTCAAATTATTGGCCCTTACCTGGAACAAACCAACTCACTCAGTATTTGCGGAGGAATACTGAGTGAGTTGGTTAGTTCGGCCCTTTTCCGACTAGTTGATGGATTGAAATAAAATGTGTAGGCCTGTAAAACGTACAGCATTTTGTGACGGGACTTCTTGAGACAAGTAAAACAGTGTATTTTATTGTCAGTAACGTACAACCAATATAATTCCCGTTAATCAAGGAAAAAAGGAACACCAGGACTATCTTATAACAAAGGTCTTGTTCCCATTTATATAAATGAAATGCATTGTGAGATAGGTTTGGTTTGGATTCCCGTTAATCAAGGAAAAAAGGAACAAGAACACCAGGACTCACAGGAACCACAACAAAGGTCTTGTACATTTTTATTTATATAAATGAAATGCATTGTGAGATAGGTTTGGTTTGGACGTGAAGCGGTCCTTCAAATCAGGTGGAGGCTGCATCACAGCTGCAGCATCCCAAAATGCATTGAAAAGGTAAAGAAAGAAGAAGGTTCACTCACTGATGTTTTGAGTTTAGATCATTGAAGGTTTAACATGAAAAATGTGACGAAATTAAAACAATCTGAAGAGTTTGTTTTGCGAAATTCCATTTTTTCCTGTAACATTTGTCATGGATAATAAACCATTATTATCTACGGTGTCCTATAACAAGTGTTACCAGTGTCTCACCGGCTGTGTAGGGATTTGAGCTGGGCCTCTCTGGTGGACATCTTCAGAATGAGTCCTGGTACAGTCACTCCCAGTTTGGTCATCCACCTGGTCTCCTGCAGGACCTCCAGGACTACAGGGTCCAGGTTCACAAAGATCTCCTGGGAAACAAAAGCACAACAGGAGGAGTTTAAAACACTGGAGGGCGTGTTGTTGGCCTGTCCTACAAACACTGAGCTGGTCCTCACGTCCATTCTGAGTCGCGAGTGGTCAGTCATACTATACCTTGCTGTTTTCATGTCTGACCAGAAGGGCGGCGCTCAGACAGCGCGGGGCGCTCTCTGCAGCCTGACTCCACCCACGTAGGTGCAGCGCCTCGTACTGCAGGAACACCACCGCCATCTTGTTGTAGGTCTGGATCACCTTGGTTACCTCCGGCCCCTGTGAGGGAGACAGGAGGCGGGGCCAGTGAGGTCACACTCAAATCAAATCAAATCAAATTAACTTTATTTGTACATACAATACATACAAACACAGCAGAATATACAACAGTAACGATGGCAAACATACACCAAGAAAAGAGATAGGAAGAAAGTGCGGTGAGTGCAATAAATAGGTTAAAATAGTCATAATAAAAAGTTCAGATAAAAACAGACTAAAAACTGAAAAAATAAGGGATGTCGATTTAAGGCTTCCACACTGAAGTCGCACTGATCCATGTCGCTGATGTGAGATCATACCTTGAGGACATCAAGCTTCTTCTTCAGCATCAACATGGGGGCTTCGATCTTCCTGTAGAGCTGACGGCACCACAGGACCCTACCTGCCACCTGAGAGGGGGGGGGGCAGGGAGGAGTCAGACAGACAAATGATGGAATTTTGCCAATGGGAGGAGTTAGCACGAGCAAGCGATTGAGCGCTGCAAACTAGGATCTGAATGCTGGATGTCACGGTTTGGGGGGGGGGGACCTTTAATTCAATTTTTTTTGCCGCTTATTACGTGATATTGTCAAGAAATAACAATTTCATTTCTGTGAGGTAGTCTGGCCTCATCCCCACTGTGAGCGTTTGGCCTGAAACCCTCAGAAGGATGAGCAAATCAGTGACGCCCCTCAGCGACGCCAAAAAGTTTGATATAGCAACTTGTTGATTGGCTGAATCGGTTGTCTGTCAACGCTACTACTCCCGCCCACCTCAAACGCTCACAGTGGGGACGAGGCCAGACTCCCCCTCAGGAATGATATGAATTGCATTTACGGGGGAGGCTGGTTTACGAGTTAACTGATCAAAACGAGAGAACTGAACATGCCAAAAAACAACAGTTTTTTTTTATGATAGGACAGTATGAGACAGGAAACCAGGGGACAGAGAGACAGGGATGACGTGCAGCAAATGGGTGCAAGTGATTTGAACCTTCTCTTGCATGTACCGTATAAGGTCAGTCAATAATGAAAACAGCTACAACCCTGAGGGGTTTGTACCGGCGGCAGGTTGCGTCCGATGGGCGGTCGCTCCCTCTGTCTCTGGTAGGTCTTCCTCAGCAGCTCCAGCTCTCGGCTGTAGCGCTGCAGCAGCAGCAGGTAGTGCTGCTTCAGGTCCAGACCGGCTGCTGGACCGGACTCAAACACCAACAGCAGCTCCAGCATCCGCTCCGTCTGAAACATAAAACACTCTTCAGCACTCAGAACAAGTAAAAGGTTTGTTTTACACAATGTCAAGTCAGCTTAAAGGTAGGGTCTGGTAGGCCCTTTCAGAAATCTAAAAAAACATGCTTTCCCCTCAGAGTTGAGTCCTGCTTCTGACAGCAACAGTTGTCATCCATAAAGGAAAGGAATTACAGTCTGAAAGAAGTGCTGGAGCCAGTCCGTCACTTTCGCCAACACCGGGAGCCTCCGTATGTTTTAATATTTTTTCATGTTAGCGATGAAAGTGACGTTAGCATCGCGCTAGCTCACTAATATGGTCCTAATCTGTTACCAAGGTCAGTTTTTCCTCCAGTAACGTCTGTATTTATTGTTCTCTGTTGTCCTGACTTTGCTGCTGAGAGAGACAGAGACTCAGTAGCATCAGACAGCTAGCACAGCTAACAGGCCTGAGCCTCCTGCTGGAGAGGCTGCAGCCTGGGAGCATCAGACAGCTCACAGCTCGGCCTGAGCCTCCAGCTTCTCTGTCCTCCTCCCTAACATCAACAACTTGCACAGCTAACAGGCCTGAGCTTTCTTTTCCTTTTTCAATGTTATCCTCCAGCTAATGTCCTGAGTCCTGCTGGGTAAGAAAACAGCTTTTTGAACACATGAACAATAACATAGTATTTATATTTTGGCTGGAAAATAATACGAATAAGAGCTGCTGCTCTGTGATTGGTCAAAATCTCCACGTCACAGGGTAAATTCTTTGCAAAACTGAAAAAGAGCCAAAATACAGGCAGGGGAGAGGAGACGTTGCTGATCTTTTTTCACATCATTTCATTTACATTATCCCCAAGGTTATTGTGTAAGTTTTTGCCTAATACTGTCAAAAGAAAGCTGCCTACCTAGCCTTTAATTATCAATTCCACAATATGTTTTTAAAACAATCTACAAATCTATATAAATAGGGGCATATAAAATATAGAACAAAACTAGTGGTACAAAAACAGTAGCAGCAGCACCATTGCAAATGAATAACAGTAGTGCAAGTATTTGGACTGGATAAAGTGTAAGTGTGGAGAGCTGGAGTCAGACTCACTGTGAGAGACTGACTGAACCAGAAGTCCAGCAGGGACTGAAGAGACTGGAACACAGCCTGGACCTGGAGCTGGAAGTCTGCATAGTCACTGTCAAACTAACACACACACACACACACACACACACGGAGAGAGAAAACAGTCAGTTAGTAACTTTTTCATGTTATCCTTCTTCTCTCCTAAAGAATCACCTTGGAGATTTTCAACTATAGATTTTAACCAGATGGCCAGAATAGACGTGAGTCTCTGGATTTCATGTTAGGAATACACATTTTCTAAAACATTTTGTAACGTGTGTGTGTAATTCCACTTCTCTTCGAACTGGGGTTACAAGGACTGTAGCAAATTTCAGAATTTTATCTCAAAAACTGAATTTTCTAGAACATTTTGAATTCTTCTCTCATGGGAACAACGTCAGTCAATGTAAGAATGGCATTACATCAGTCATTCACTTATAGAGCAAATCTCCATGCTGTCCAGATGCAATATGCGTATCTTCAGATTTATGTCTTGCTAACTTAATTTTTTTTTACAGTGGTTTTAAATCTGTCTGCATGACATTTGAACAGCTTACTCAATTTATGAAGCCACTGTTGAACTGCCACTTGCCACATTAGCTCAGAGCGTTAGACAACGGTCTTTGGTTCCAGAAGTTGCAGATTTGAGCCTCAACTGGTGCAAAATGAACATTATAATGTCAACTGTCTTCCTATTCTCCTGTTTGTTGCTCAGAATTGCCTAAGTAAAGAGATTAACACAGCATCCCATGTTGTGTAGAAGGTCACCTCCAGCTTGCGGTGGTCCAGGATGTCGTAGGTCTTGGATTTGATTGTGGAGACGATGTTCAGGTAGCGAACATAGATCTTCTCCACACCCTCCACCTGAAACACAGTTCAGCTCAGCGTCAGTCACTCTTCTTCACGTGAGCTTCGGCATCACCATCAAGAACCCGACCTGCGGCAGCTTCGGTGACAACTCATCATTTTACCTTCATGTTTTGCAGAGCAGCCAGGCTTTCCAGCGTGGACGCCACGTCGGCGATCTTCTCCAGACGCCTGCAGAAGGCGTCGAACTTCCCGAAGATGTAGTTTTCACTGGGAGAGAACGACGACACGGAGACAGAGAAAAGTTAGTTTGAGGGTTTGTGAGAATGAAACTAGAAGAGGAGATGAGTGTTTACCTGAAGTCAAACTGTCTGTTCTCTGGACTCTCCCTCAGTTTGTCTCTGACGCTGTGGAAGCTCCGCTGGTACTCCACGTTCAGACTGCAACACTCAGAGATACGCTGCAGCAGCACCGGTCTACACAAACACACACACACACACACACAGACACACACCTCATACTTCCAGTTTTATTCCTGTCTATATTCTGAAGGTTTGTACAGAGGCGGTTGTTGATATATCATTCAGAGCCTGATTTATACAAACTTTTAGTACTAAAAACATGGCAAAATTGGATTTTTTTTAGGGCTGTGAAAGTATTTTCTCATTTACAGAGTGATAGAGAGAGATATCCAACATCCCCTCTGTAAAAACTTCTGACTCTAATGTGTCAACAAAATAAAACAAGAATTTTGAAAGTAGTTTTATCCATTGTTCAAATCGGGTTTGGGTCTGGAAATGTATGCAAATTAGTGCATATTTCATCAGATATTGCCTCATTTACATATTTAAACATAAAATTTGACAAAACTTGTAATACAAAACATATTTGTCTTAATGTAAGTGATACACTTGGGAAGTTTCATGGTGATATCTGTTATTTAAAATGTTTACCCTGTTCACCTATAGTGTCTCCCCTAAAAGGATAACTTCCGTTTTTTACAACCTGGACCTTCTTTCTAGCATAAAATACGATCATTTACTCACCCAGACAACATTTGGAGTCGTTTTGACAAAATTAGCCCCGGTGGAGCCTCCGTAAATAACACATTATCACATTATCCGCTGCAAAACTTGTCATTTCGCAAATATTTTGTGATGATACACTAGTGGCCTCTGAGCCCGTGGTGGCATGTTATCAACATCCTGCTCCTGTAGGTTGACTACTCACCTCTGATCTGGTTTGTTAGATCCCGTCCCATATTCTCTCATTTCATCTAATTTTTCTGTTTCACCTGTCCTGTCCATTTTTTTTTACAATCTCATCTAATATCACTCCTAACTTTCTACATTTAAAGAAAACAAAATCTGTTTTGAGGTTTCTGCACATTTTGTATTACAGTGTCAGGTCACTGCTAACATGCTGAGATGCATGACATCCACACCAACATGGCTTCTGTTAGTCTGCTCTGGTCTTATTTGATTTCATTTTATATTCTCTAATCTCATTTGCTCTTGTTTGGTTGGACATCATTTCATTTTTCTCTTTTGCCAGCAAGTCCCCTCTAAAAGTTCTAGGTCCAGGTCCAGTCCTGTGTACCTGCTGTGGTCCCAGATGCGGGTGACGCCCTGCGACAGGTAGCTCCTGCAGGTGGTGATCATCTGGTTGGTGACCTTGAGCAGCAGAGAGGTCATCCTCTCTGAGGTGTTGTAGAACTGGGAGACAGTGTGGATCATCCTGATTCTGGTCATCAGACTGGGAATGTGCTCCAGGATACTGGTCTGTCAGAGCCGGAGGGAGGAGAGAGGAGAGAGGGTTAGATACACCACAGCAGCTCCAGCAGCCTCCATCACCTCAGGAGGGCTCATTGTCACAGACACAAAGGCTCTGAATAAAGAGCAGAACCAGAGACATCATATTCTGCCACATTCTTCTTCCTCTTGAAACCCTGCTGCTTTCATTACCCATAATGCACCTGTGCTTGACTGACTGCTCAGTCAGTGTGGCTACGTAGAAGAATTACTCCATTTTTATAAAATGCTCATTTCTTACACAAATATGCATCATGAATAGAAGTACACTATTATAACTATTATCTAAACATCTGAGTTTATGTAAAACAGCATTGTAAAAATATACATAGATCTGCCACACAAGTAAATCTTAGTTACACTGCATTACAAAAGAAAAAAAATATTCTTTTGAATCTTGGGAAAATATTTCAAAACTAATTCACATTTATTTATCTGCAGCATCTCTTGTACTCATTTTTCATTGGTTCTCCCTGTGCTAGCTTTCTGGCTCCTGGTCTCTGCTGGTTTCTTTACAAAGACACAAGCAGTTTATTTTTACCGGAGTGCATTTCCCCAGCGGTCCAAAGAACTTGTCCAAGGTGTAGAGGTACTTCACGTTGTCTTTGGCCTCGTTAGCCACGACAGTGATGTCTCTGTCCTGATAGAAATCAATTCAATCATTAATTATGACATCAGCAACTTCATCTGAACTTGTATGTCTTAGATCAGAAGCTGACCAGCTCTTTCCAGGTTCGCAGAGTCCGGGATTTGGCAACCTGCAGAACTCCCACAGTCCTTTTCACCTGAGGGTGCTTCACCTCTTCCATCAGACTGACACACACAGAAGGTGCAAAGTGAGATTTGAACTGACATGGAAGAGCAGTGAACTGAGACACTGGGAGCTTCTGCTACAAACAAGCTTAAAATATAGACTTTTTTTTCTGAACAATTTCTCATGTCGGGGCTTCAATAAAAGAGGGACATTATAGACAAAGAAAAGTGAGCACCATTCACAATAGATAATGAGTGAAATTTGAATTTTGGGTGAACTATCCCTTTAAACACAATAAGAGCTGACGTCCACCTGTTCAAAGTGACCATGCGTCTCTTCCAGTGCTCCAGCTCAGCTGACGGCCCAACATCATCGGCCTCTTTCCTCAGCTGCTCGCTCTCCGTCAGCGCCTGCTTGATCTGATTGGTCCACACAGAAACCACACCCTCTAGATGCTCCACCAGCTCGCTGTTACTGGCTGAGAGCAAATACATAAAAATAATGTATTTCTACATAATGTAGAATATCATTAAGGGTTATTTTTGTTCCTGAGTGGTTATAGTGACGTTACGTCAGGTCAGTGTGAAAGCAGCAGCAGCAAAATGAGCAGAAGAAGAAGAGGTAGAAGAGCTGTGCAGCAGTCGACCCGGTTACCTGCAGAGGTGTAGTCTGCAGGGCTGCTCAGCTGGCTGATGGCATCAGGAAGGTCGACCTGCTCCAGTTGGAACTTTCTGTCCATGTTGAGTCTGGCAGAGCTCAGATTGCAGACAAACTGGTCCACGGAGGACAGAAAGGACCGGACGTCTGGGTGGGACACTCCCCCCTCCAACGAGCCCCATGTCTGGACTCGGCAGAAACAATCACAGGTTCACACCAGGCTGAGTACAACCCTCTCGCCACTGTTGTGTCACCTCCAACCTCCAACCTCGGTATCATACACCTTGATTCTCTGCAATACTTTAGTACACACTATTAAGCATTAGTTAAGCATTAATAAATACTAAATTCTTCATTTATAACGCATGAATACTCACTAGTATGTATGTAATTTACATTAGTAATACAGTTATTCAGTGATGAGTAAAACATTTTTAACTGTGTTTATAAACTACATACTGAGTATTCATGTGTTGTAAATGATGAATTCAGTATTTAATGCTTAAAGCAGAAGTCAGCGATCCGGTCGTTTCGGCTAATGCTGCGTTCCAGGCAGGCTTTTGAAACCATAAGTTATGGCTTCAAGTCACGACTTAGTGGCGTTCCAGGTAACCCGTTTTTCCAACCTGTTGCCTGTGAAAGTGCACTATAACGGCCACTTGTAACTTCAGACCCGTGAACTCGTACCACATCGAACTGGTATGACTTCACAGGTCGGAACACGCACCATAACTTAGCAGCCCCCGCCCTCGTCATGCATCTATTGGTCCTCGTCCCTACGTCACCACATTCACGCGCATCTCTTGGCTGCACACACAGCCCTTCATGCCGTTCTCTCTCCTCATTGGATAACACTTGTATCCCACAAGGAAAGTTTTCTCCTGGTTTACAGCAGAGCAGAGTGACGGAGAGACCCGTGTTTCTGCCCAAACACTCTATGGAAGTGATTGCTGACGGAAAATAGGACTATTTAGGACTTATATTAACAAAAACATTCCGCTGACTTCTGCTTTAACTAATGCTTTTTAAAACGCTAATTTATAAAACGCAAAGGTGGAATCTGGCAATATGATTATTATAATATACATGAACAGTGAACATTTAAAGTAACCCTTACCAGAATGTTACTGTCAATTCAAATATTCGCAGAAAAATCAATGTGTTACAGTGTACACCTAACATCTTGACTGTAGATAAAGCAGGATTCGTATTATTATTAGCCTATTTTTATTTAGACATATTTAGTCATTTTTGGGTTTTAATATCAATTGATATTAATCCTCTTCCGTAGTTTTGTTTGTAGTTCAGTAGTTGTGTTGTTTTTGACTTCACTCTGAGTGTCTGAAAATTGTTTTGGGGTTTGAAGTCAGGGTTCAATTTAGTAGAATTTTTTTTTTTAATTCTTCATTTTCAGTTTAATTCATAATCTTTTAGTCCCTCCTTCTTCTGGGTGTCTGTCCTGTACCTGCTGTGACCTGAGTGCCGGTAACATGACGTGAGTCAGGAGAGTTTCCAGTCCCTTCAGGACGCTGTCGTCACTGCAGTCCACCATGCCGAAGTTCACCTCCTGCAAACACAGCAACAAGATATCACACAGCTCCCCCAGCCACAGCCCTCACTCTGAGTCTGTGAGTCTGATCACTGACCTGCTGCACATTGGCCGTGGTTATTGCCTTGTCAGTAGTCCTAAGGAAGAACAGGCACTTCCCCAGTAATGGCTGGAAAAAAAGAACACAAAGAGGTGATGTTCAGCTTCAGGTTCATCAGGCTGGCTGCACTGTTACACTCAGAGGGGCAGAGAGGAGCTCTCAGCCAAACACGTGGAGCAACACTGTGAGCAGAGGCACCGAGTCATGTTTTCCTTCAGCAGCATTTTTACTGAATTGATTATCGGCATTTTTCCATTTTTGCAATAATGCCCTAACCAAAAATAAATGTATTTCAAAACATGCTGCTTTGGCTCTGATGCAGCCGTCTCTCAGCCTGAAGTCACCACACTTTCTCTTTAGAGATAAACGTATTGCTTGAAGGCGTTTCAGCCCAGATCTGTGTTGGAGTTTGTGTTTATTCTACAAAACATTAAAGTCTTTTATCACAGATTTTCACAGTACACAAAAACAAACTGTATACTGTCAAAAATGAAATAAAAAAAACTTCCAGCGCACACTAGAGAATAGGATAGACAGCATTTATTACCAAAAGTAAAAACAGAAGGGGTGGCGAACAACTCCTTTCACATGTTGCTTCATCAGATTCTCTCTTGATTGAATGACGCAGCTGACAGATGAATTTACTTTGGGATTAATGGAGAATATACTAACTAATCTAATCTAATCTAAAAATTCACACAGTGTGAGCTCAACGTGCAAACAAAAAATGTCAGGGTTGGTGGGAAATGCAGGACCGATGCAGACGTGCAGAGAACACAGGCTTTATTTTACCTGGGGAGCATGGGGAACATGAAGACAAGAGACTCTGTAGTTAAAGGTAGGGTCTGGAGTTTTGTCCCTATCAGTTTGTAAACAAAACAGTGAAACTCAGCCCCTCCCCTCAGGCTAAGCTGTGTAGCCTCCTGCTTCTGACAGCAACAGTTGTCATGACCATAAAGGATAGGAATTACAGTCTGAAAAAGTGCTGGAGCCGCGCCGAAATGACCTCCTAATTTCACCTCCGTGTAAAGTTACCCGTTGTCCTGTGGTGAAACTAGTCCGCGGATGCTAATCTGCATCTCAGTAATTGAGGGGCAGTTTTTGTTTTATGGTTAATTTTTACCAGTGTCGGTGACGGTGGGGAATTTCCACCACAGCCTTCATGTTTCAGACTGTATTTATTGTTCATTGTTTTGACTGCTGCTGAAGAAGATAGAAACTCAGTAGCATCAGACAGCTAGCAAGCAACAGGCCTGAAAACTCCTGCTCAATTACTGAGATGCAGATTGGCTGGAGGACACAGACTTTCACCACAGGTGTCTCTGCTCTTTGGTGAAATATAGCTCCACCTAGAAACGTCCACGTGCACAGCAAAACATGAACAAAACAAACCAAAAAACCAAAATACAGGCAGGGGGAGGGAGAGGCTGCAGACAGAGCCCCCACCACACAGGACTAGAAGCCCATAGGTGATGATTCAGACGGATTTCATTTGTAAATGTCTAATTTTTATTTTTAGGCACAAAACTCCAGACCCTACCTTTAAATACATGAGGGAACGAGACACAGGTGGTGCAATTAACACAGGTGAGACACATTAGGTAATCAAGGGCAGGGAGCACACAGGAAGACGACAACGACTTCAAAATAAAACAGGAACTAAACTAGGACAAAGACACAGACCATGACACAACACAGAACTTCAAACTTCTTTCTGTGTTGTGATGGAAGCAGCTGTCATCCTGTTTCAACAAGCTCTTTTATTTGAAAGCTTAAATATTTAAAACCATGATCAAGATTCATTAGCTCCATTATCAGCATGTAGCTTGTCTCTCTTTTTCTCTGGGTTTCTCAGACGGCAGCTTGACGAAAAGAGAGACAGAAATTGGACACCAACCAGTTTCCAGGCTACATGGTGATCTTATAAGCTGGAGTTTGTTTTGTTTCTTGCTGTCAAAGCACAGGATTTTCTGCCATAGCAACGCAACACAGACTCAACTAGAGTCTGTTTTTATCTCTGAGGCAGGGCAATAGAGGCTGAGACTGATTGTTCTAATGTTTTGTTGGTGGAAATGTTTGAATGTTTCCATGAAACCTTTAAGGACTTAAGGAGCTTTACTTACATTACAACATCACTCTATATCCATCAAATACCTAAAAAAAACATCCTCAATTCCAGAGTTAGGCACAAAATCATTCAAGGAGAAAAGTTGCACGGAGAAACTAAAGCTGACTGGCTCGTGTTGCTGGGATTTAGTTAGATAGGACCGGTGATGGCGACATGCAGCAGCAGTTGAGCTAGCAGCTGTGTCATGCACCTGTCGTATATTGTGTAATGTTGTGTGTTTATTATTGTAGCAATTCTTCTTCTTCCAAGGAAGTCATACTTCCCATGGGCGAAAACTCACCAAACTTTGCACAAAGGTCCAGTCCCATGCCAGATTCACTCAACTCCAAGGACATGTGCCCCCCCCCCTCCCAGGGGGGGCACAATAAGCGTTTAAAATTAAAAACTTTAAAAAATCCTACCAAGCCAACGGTAGATGCTACAGCTGTGAAACTTCACCACAATGTAGCCTAGATACTGCTGAAACTTTTGTCAACTTAAACTTATTACAAATTATGAAGTCCAAAACTTTTCAAATGTATCTCCTCCTACAGTTTTTGGTCAATTGGCTGTTTGCACGACGATGTCTATCTTCTTCCTTGAGTTTACCAAACAGTTTGCTCAACCTCATTATGTCTGATTCTTTTTTAGCTTTGAGGTCTTCCATATACATTGGAAAACAATTAGCAATTTCTGACATCTTCTTCCAGTTAAGCACTGACCCATTGTTACTCACACTGTCTGTATCCATGTGTTTTTGAGCCTTTTCTGCTTCTTTTTGCTGACATTCCATTTTTAGATTTTGTTTTTACCTTGTTGGTTTGGCTGAACTTCTCTGAAGGTTGAAGAATTTTAATCCCCTTAGCTACCAGAAATGGAGTGTCTCAGAGCGTGTTAAAATAGAGTAATGAACTTAATTCTTTGTTGTCCTCACTATGATGTCATCACTGTGATGACATCATGATGATAATGGTATGACTTTGGAATGGTCCTTTGGAATGCATGACATCACTATGACGTCATCACAGAGACCATAGGTCTGAATTCTCAAATAGAATCCTCACGGCATTACTGGCTGGTTACTGAGAGGGATCCCCCGCACTACTGTGTGTGATATCATTAACTGTGATCTTTAATTGTTCATACTTAACGTAATTAGCCCCTATTTTATGTAGAGCACACAGTTTACACAGAGACCGAATTGCATAAGCAGACAAATACACTACAAACTGAGTCACTTCATTTCAAGCACAGTAGTAAAAATACTTGCACAAAAATGAGTGTACATCAGGAAGAGTCCAAATTAACGAGGACAAAGAAAACTGAGAAACGGCTATTTGACGAAAACAAGGATTTGAAGAGACAGAGTGCTCCCTCTATTAAAAATGAAAATTATTTGAAAAAACTACAGATGGAGAATGCTAAACTGCAGCAGAACGTTAAAGAACTGAAACTGCTTAATAACAACCTCAAACATGAACTGCAGCAGGCTGAGGCTAGCTCAGCTAACTATAAGCGCGCGCAAACCCATCTAAAGGCTGATTTAGGGCAGAAAATTCTGAATCTGGAGTCAAAAAACC
This sequence comes from Decapterus maruadsi, assembly GCA_030347415.2. Classification (NCBI taxonomy): domain Eukaryota; kingdom Metazoa; phylum Chordata; class Actinopteri; order Carangiformes; family Carangidae; genus Decapterus; species Decapterus maruadsi. The sequence goes on along the minus strand of CM064890.1, from coordinate 19,892,948 downwards.
AGCAGCTCAATAACAAATACTATGTGGAGAAGTCGAAGCGAAAGCAAATGGAGAAGGAACTGGAGAAGTTCAGCCAAATCAAAGAGGAAAAGGAAAAACTGGCAATGGAAAATCAGACTTTGAATCATAAGACTGAAGAAATCTCAGGGTATAAACAGTGTAAATGCAAGTCAGTACAAGAAGTGAAACAGCTGGTACAACAGAAGGACAAAACAAAACATGAGTTGAGAATTGAAGGTGAACGCTGTCACGAAAAAACAGATAAACTTGAGGATGTAGGCAAAACAGTCCAGGAGCTGAGAGATAAAATTAAAAGATATCAAAAAGAGCTTGATATTGAGAAGACAAAGAACTATAAATTGAAAAGAGAGAACTGCCAGCTCACTGCTGAGCTTGAGAAACAAAAACAGTACGTAATAGACGCAGATCGAAGGGCTGATGTGGCAACTGAGGCTTGTAAGGAAAAAGACCTGGAAATAGATTGTCTGCAAAAAGAGTCAGAAAAACAGCGCATCATCATAACAACATTGGGAGAGGAGGTCAGTGACCTGAAACATAAACTTAAAAACCTAGATGATGAAGCTATTGCATTCAGCCCTGAAAAAGACCAGATAATCACTGACATGAAGAATCAGATGAAGGATGTGGAGGCTGAGGTAGGACGGCTAAAAATGCAGATTTCATCTCAAAAGTTTACAGAAGACGTCACCATTAAAGACTTCTCCAGAGCTCAGTCAAAGGTCAATGAGTTAGAGAGAACAATTGAAGCTCTACTTGCAAAAATCAGTAAGTTAGAGCAAACAAATGAGACTTTGGTTAAAAACTTGTCCACAGCTCAGTCAAAAATCAGTGAGTTGGAGCGAACAAATGCAAATTTTGTTAAAAACTTGTCCACAGCTGAGTCCAAAATCAGTGAGTTAGAGCAAACTAATGAGACTTTCGCTAAAAACTTGTTCACAGCTCGGTCAAAAATCTGTGAGTTAAAGCAAACTAATGAGACTTTGGTTAAAAACTCGTCCACAGCTGAGTCCAAAATCAGTGAGTTAGAGACAACAAATGCGACTTTGGTTAAAAACTTGTCCACAGCTGAGTCAAAAGTCAGTGAGTTGGAGACAACAAATGCGACTTTGGTTAAAAACTTGTCCACAGCTGAGTCAAAAGTCAGTGAGTTGGAGACAACAAATGCGACTTTGGTTAAAAACTTGTCCACAGCTCAGTCAAAAATCAGTGAGTTAAAGCAAACTAATGAGACTTTGGTTAAAAACTTGTCCACAGCTGAGTCCAAAATCAGTGAGTTAGAGACAACAAATGCGACTTTGGTTAAAAACTTGTCCACAGCTGAGTCAAAAGTCAGTGAGTTGGAGACAACAAATGCGACTTTGGTTAAAAAGTTGTCCACAGCTGAGTCCAAAATCAGTGAGTTAGAGCAAACAAATGCGACTTTGGTTAAAAACTTGTCCACAGCTGAGTCCAAAATCAGTGAGTTAGAGCAAACAAATGCGACTTTGGTTAAAAACTTGCCCACAGCTGAGTCAAAAGTCAATGAGTTAGAGACAACAAATGCGACTTTGGTTAAAAACTTGTCCACAGCTCAGTCAAAAATCAGTGAGTTAGAGACAACAAATGAAACTTTAACTGGTGAAATCTTAGACCTCAAAAGTGAGGTCATTTCAAAGGACTCTGAGATCGTCAATTTGAGGAGGAAATATCGTGATGTGAAAAAACAGTTGGAACAAGTGAAAAGTCAGCTGGAGGACGCAGAGTTGAGACTGGACATATGTTTGCGCAATGCGCACAAGGACCAGGCACAGTTGAAGGAAGAGCTGGTACACAACAAAGATCTTTTAGCTCAACAGTGGACGAAAGAAAAACTCCAGGAGTTCAGGGAGGTCACACAAGAAACGGGAGACAAAGAAGTACAGCAAGCACTCAAGCGTGTTTGGATAAGAATGGAGGATCTCAGGGAACTGAACAATTACATGATACGAAGGATTTATGATTCACTGAATGGACGTAAATACAATTTCCGAAACTTCAAGACAAAAAACATGTCATCTGATGACAAGACAGTATATGACTTCCTTCGCGAAAATTGTGTTCTTTTCGAATTGTTGGGGGGTGTAAATAAGGGGACGGTGGTGGACGAAAACTTTATAACGCATGCATTTGCCATGTGCCTTTGCAAAAGGCGCCATGATGATGAGATAAAGCCTGAGATAAAGCCTGAGATCAAGGCTGAGATCAAGGCTGGGATAAAGCCTGAGATGTCAAGACAAACATGCATTGTACTAACATCCACCAATCCGCAGAGAGAGTCCAAAGAGAAAGTGAAGACACCCCTCCTTCCCCCCATCCAGAAAAAACCTTTACAGCTGCCCAGAACATCCACTCAACCCCGTCTACCCTCTCAGGGCAAATCTGGTTGCATCTCAAGATCCCCCCTCTTCCCCCCCATTCATGGAAAACAGCTGCCCAAAACGTCCACTCAACCCCGTCTGCCCTGTGAGGGCAAATCGGGTCACATCTCAACACATACTCCCCGAAAACTGCCCCTTCGGCCTCAACTTAACCAACGGGTTATCTTGCCTCCAAAATGAAGAACAACACCTCCTGACGCGATGCACTCATGCTAGAAAATGAATGGATTCAGGCAACGATCTGAACAGAAAACATTAAAGTGGTGTTGCGCCGTCGCCGTCTAAACAAAAGGCACATTCGATCAAATATTTAGCCATTTTCATCCACGGGCATTGTGTAAACAGGGCCTCAGTGTCAGGACTGGGTTTTCTCCAGGTGCTCTGGTTTATCCCACCATCAAAAAAAACAACCTTCTCTACAATTCGTATCAATCTGTGTATCACTGGTTCTTTCCATCTTCAATTGGCAAATCAAAAATCTATTTATTCTTCAGGCACTGTTTTCAGTGATTGAATTGCAGCACGGTGGCGCAGTGGTTAGCACTGTCTCACAGCAAGAAGGTCTTGGGTTCAAATCCTCGGTCACCCAGGTCCCTTCTGTGTTTGCATGTTCTCCCCGTGTCTGCGTGGGTTTCCTCTGGGTGCTCCAGTTTCCCCCACCAGTAAAAACATGTTAAGCTAATGCTCCAGTCAGCGCCCCTGACCAAAGCACTGGCTCATGATCTGGAGTTGGTCCCCGGGCGCCGCACCGTGGCTGCCCACTGCTCCTCAGGGATGGGTTAAATGCAGAGAAAGAAACACTATAGTGGCCGTCACTGCTAAATTTCTTACCGCCACCAGCTCCCGAGTCAGTGCGGTTTTCTTCCTTTACTTTTTATGCCGTTTTCATCTGCGAGCGTTGCCGTGTGAACAGGTCCTCCCTGTCAGGACTGGGTTTTCTCCAGGTGCTCTGGTTTATCCCACCTATGTTTGAGAACATCTAAATAAAAAGAAATGTTCTCCACAATTTGTGTAAATCTGTGTATCATTCGTTGTTTCCATCTTCAATTCAATTCAATAAAAATCTATCTATTCTTCATGCAGGGACTGTTTTTAGTGACTGAATTGACTTGATAATAGCTTTTAATTATTTAAGTGTGCTTGTCATCCACAATTTGTGTAAATTTTGTATAATTCCATGCATTTATTTTGAAAGGGCAGCTGGAAAGAGACACAATCTCAATTTAATTTCAAGTGGCTTTAAAAATCTTAAATTCAACTTGGCTTACGCTGTATGAACCCTGTATCAGAAAGAGACATCTTTGAGAATTCACTGCAAACATGACTCTTCTGCCTTCTGTGTTTCAATCCACACCATTAGTAACAATGAAAATGTTCTCTGTTGCACAGCTTTGTTCGAGCCGATCCGAGTGTTTGTGTTTGTTAGCACGTGCCGTGCATTTTTATGTTCCTATGTGGTCCTGCCGCCACTTTTTACAACAGAACCTACGTAGAGTAAACATTGAAAAGTGACGTAGAAGTCGCATCCAATCTGCCTGAGCTGTTCACACTGGGGTCACATTGGAAAAAATGGATCTGAATCTGATTCAGTACCACATTTGAAAGTGGCCTGATCTGATTTGAAAATGTCAGATTCATTGTGACTTGTGTTGTTCACACTGTCAAAAGCAAATCAGATATAGGTTACATTTGAGCGGAAAAAAAAAAAATCATATTTGTAACTGCAGTGTGAATTTAGTGTTATTCTGCTGTATCAGGGTGTGTTGATATTGAGTGGGCGTAAGAAAGTGACATGAAATACTGTCACTCAAAGAAATTAGCTTGGGGCTAAACTTGTCTTGTTGTGCTTTAAGATGCAATTCACAGGCTTTTTGATCATTAGTGTCCAAGGACACTGTTGTATTTGTAGCAATTCTTCTTCTTCCAAGGAAGTCATACTTCCCATGGGCGAAAACTCAACAAACTTTGCACAAAGGTCCAGTCCCATGCCAGATTCACTCAACTTCAAGGACATGTGCCCCCGCCTCCCACAATAAGCGTTTAAAATTAAAAACTAACCCTCCTACCAAGCCAACGGTAGATGCTACAGCTGTGAAACTTCACCACAATGTAGCCTAGATACTGCTGAAACTTTTGTCAACTTAAACTTATTACAAATTATGAAGTCCATCACTCTGTTTTTTTCAATAAGTGTAAAACCTTCAAAATGTATCTCCTCCTACAGTTTTTGCTCAATTGTCACCAAACTTGCTCCAGAGCATCTCCAGACTGTCCTCCACAAAACTTGTTTCTCGCATTTTTGATTAAGCAAAAATTGAGCCTACAGTGCAAGAAAACGTTTGACTGTAAACACTACTGTAAACATATACCATCAAATTCCTGCTAAATACATTTTCTATCTTTCTGAAAAAAAATTGAGAATATTGTAGAGTCATGGTTGATGAAGTTTGGAAAATATCAGAATTTTATCTCAAAAAGTGAATTTTCTAGAACATTTTGAATTCTGCTCTCATGGGATCAACTGCAGCCAATGTAAAGGTGATGTTTTTAAACATCACATTTTCTCTTGAGAAGCAAAACACTTATAATTACAAACAAATCACCAAATCACCAACATTTCCATGCTGTCTCGATGCAATTTATGTATTAACAGATTTTTGTTTAGATATTAGAATTTCTGACATTTTGACTATTTTTACAGTAGGTACTACTTCATTTTGGCCGACTTCCTCGCCAATCACGCGGCTTTTTAGCAGAGGATTAATTGTGTTTTTATGAGAAGCGCCAATGTCCCGAAACAACCGCCAGGTGGCATCTGTGAGCAGGAGGACGAGTCAACAACATGCAGCAGCAGGGGGCAGTGACCACGAACGGCAATGGACAGTTTCCTGATTTATGTTTCTGTTCCTTGTTGCTTCAATACAATAATGTAGCTAATAATAACACTTCACCAGCTTTACACCTCACTCCAACTCTTTCCTTCAGCCTGTCGCTACAGGGTCCCTCTAGCAAGGACAGACTTACTATACTATCAGGCCTATTACAAACCGTATTTTGAATTTATCTGTGATATTCCCATTTTATGTTAATCCGTTTTCGTTTTGCTTGTATGTTTAACTGTGGTCTTTTTATGTCACACGTCGGCGCCAGATTCATTTTAGAGGTGGGGGGGCATGGAGGTTGGGTTGTTACGGGACATAGGCTCCAGACCGTCATGTAACTTATCAAAAAAACAACAACAACAAAAAAAAGCTGTGAATACACCTCGCCGGACTCACAGCGTCTCTCGGCTTGACCACAGCAAAAATAAATAAATAAAAGAACCCCGTGGTCCGACCTGACGCGATGTTTAATCATAATAATAGAAAACATTTGGGCTGGGCGATAAAACGGTATACATTTTGAAATAACTTTTCTTCTAGCCTATATAAATATGAGACGTTTCGTGTTTCATTCATCCATGTTTTGGCAGACAATACAAATAGCACACTCACAATAAAACAGTGTGATTGGTTGAAAGCTGATAATTAGCCATGTGCTTACAAGCTGATTGGCCGAAACCAAGAACAAAGCCGCGTGAATGGCCAATCGGCATGTGTTAAGAGCCGACATGTAAATCAGCTGTTTCGATGGGCGATGGAGCGCTATTGCGATACTGGCCTATCAGGCAGACTAAAGCACTGGATCTACCCCCACTCCAGCCCCGCGCACAACTCTGTGAACTGAAACCTGTGAACAATGTGTGTGAAAGGAGAGCTATTAACTACTGTGGGTCACCACGGGCCACTGTTTAAAAATAATCAGAATATGAGGAAAGAATCTTAAAGAACCAAAGCAGCATTCATTCACAAGTTTAATCAGCACCAAACGTAAACATTCAATAACTGGGTAAGGTCGGACAACGGGCTTCTTTGCTCTGCAATCCCATAGTTTCAACTAAAATGGATTGATTGATTTTTTTTTCCTTAACGAAATGAAACGAAAACAATATTATATTAATGTTGTAAATTTAGAAAATATAATCCAGGGAAAAAAGGCTTACAGACATGGACCAAAACAGCTCAGTAACAGTGCGCGATGTAAAGTAACTTTATTTTACTTAAAGCCTATAATTTTTAAATACAGCCTCTAAAACTAGAATGAAAATTATTTTACTATATTCCACCTACTCGGCTCTATCGAAAGTAATGATCTTAATAGACATTATCAATGACCAATAGGTGTGCTTGTAGCTGTGACGACAGCTGGACACAATGTAACACATTTGCGACACATTAGCATCCTCTTTATCTCTGACCAATGGGTGTTTGTGTCCTGCTCCACCCTCCCCCTCACAGTGCTTCACAGCTGTTTGCTCTGAACAGAAAAACCGGTTTCTACAGTAGCTCTCCTAACACTCCAAGAACTCCAAGACACGCCAGATGCACAGAGCCATGCATAGGCTAAAACACAGATTGAGACCATGATGTTTAGTTTTTTTTAGTTCATTTTCGTTTCGTTTGGATTTTGTGCATATTACTGAGCCGTTTTGGTCCATGTTTTTGATTTTCATGATTTTCACACGCCAAGTCTCGCTTTCAATAAAACACTCGCATTCTATGAAAACAATATAAAACACAAATTTAAAAAATGACAGTTTGCTATAGATTTTTGTTTTGATAAGATTCGTTTTAAAAGCGCAATGTTCAGGTCTGAAATTAAAAGCAGCCTCCACTTGTTAATTTGCAGCAACACTGTTGCTTCAGGCTGTGATCTGCTTTTTTGTATCGCTCGTCTTTCCATTAAAACAACCTGCTGCTCTTGGCTAAAATCAGCCCGTTGTCGCTCAAGTAGTCTATCAAAATCAACATCTAATGTGTCCCTTCAACTTGTGTGTTTGGAGCAGCTGCGGACAGATGTGTATTAATGCTCCGCTCGTGAGACCAGTCGCATCGGGTCCAGGCTGCTGGCACGGACGTTTAGAAACTGGTTAAACGAGCGGTCGTCGGCTCTGAGCGGATTGTTACATTCACAAGAACTTACAGAAAATAGATATGAGACAATTTGCTCAAACTCGGAGCCAGACCCGGCCAGGCTACAGGAGAGATCACAAATATGGAGGGGTTCAAGACCCCCCATGAGAACCACTGATCCTGTTGTACGTACTGTAACCACTGTGAAACAATAAACAACAACATTGATGTGATTGAACGGCATTGAGCGGTCCCTCACTCCATTCACTCTCTAGCTCTCTCGACCACAGCTGCAGGTGAAGCAGCCTGTGGCCTGAGAACAGCGCCACTCTCCATTGCAGCTACGCTATGGTCAAACGCGGAATTACTTTGAGCTGCATCTCAGTCGATGCTTCCACATGTTACAATTTCACGAACTAATTTGAAATGGCCACTTTGAAGTAGTACCTACTGTAAATCTGCTTCAACAACAGCTGCCAACAACAAGGCGCTGAAGCCTTGAGTGTATTTGAGAAGACACACACCATGTCTCACTTCCAGATAATTAGCTCATTGAGTTAAGCGCTGGGCTGTGGTACGAGGAGGGGTTGTGGGTTCAAGACCCAGCATGGGTGATAATAACACATCAAAATGCCAGATGTCCTCATGGTGACATCACAGCAAGTTTCCAAATTAAAAAAACAAACAGACTGGACCATGGTCTGAAGCTCACCACACCCCGAACGCTGCTCTCATGGGAACAACTGCAGTCAATCCACGAGCGACACTTTTAAACATCAGATTTTCTCTTATGAAGCAAAACAAATCACCAACATGTCCATGCTGTCTAGATGCAATTTATGTATTATCTGATTTTTTGTTTAGATATTAGAATTTCTGACATTTTGACCTTTTCTGAAATCTGCCTCCACAACAGCTGCCCGGACGCTGACGTCTTGAGTGTATTTGAGAAGACACACACCATGTCTCACTTCCAGATAATTAGCTCAGTGAGTTAAGTGATGGTTTGTGGTTCCAGACGATGTGGGTTCGATTCCCAGCGTGCGTGACAAGAATATTACATCAATATACCAGATAATCTTTGCACAAAATCTTAGAGTCCTAGCAGATGATGTTTGACACAAACATCAGAATTTTACCTCAGAAACGTTGCCTGCACAAGAGTGAATGGTTTAGTCAATTTGTGAAGCCAACATGGCACTGCCACTTGACAATTAGCTCTGTGTGATGAACAACAGTCTTTGATTCCAGAAGTTGCGGGTTCAATCCCCAGCTGGTGCAGAAATGAACATTCCAAGGTCGATCAACCTGTTGTGCAAAATTTGCCCGGACACGACCCATTGCTGCGCAGCAGCTATAATTTATATTGTTTTTTATGTGGCTGTGTTTGCTCTTGGCTGTACAACTATTTGCTCTTTAAGGATCACCTGGACTTTTCCCTTGATCGAGGCTCAGTGATGAGCTCTAGTCTATGACTGGTGTAATTAGCTGCTGGTTAAGGCAGTTAGTGTTTACCTCAGAGCTCCCTGTAGTGAGGAAGAGTTTCTTCTGAGGCACAGCGTCCACAGAGGAGGACTGACTGGACAAGAGGTTCTAGGAAGAAAATCATGTGAGTGAAAAAAGAAAATAGAAAAGGGTTTAGGAATAGATGCGTTGATGCGTGATCATGTCGTGAACAGTCTTTTGGCAAGCAGTCTCTGCATTTGTCTTGAAAACAACTCTGTGTGGTAACGTTGTGTTATTATCTCATAGTGTGGTGAATGTGCAGGTCACAACTTGTCCACCAGAGCGTTGTGGAGTTGTTGGATTGTGTATTTGATGAGTTTGATGAGGGAAACCAATAAATTCCATTAGCCTCGTAGTGTAGCTCTGAGCAGCTCACGGCTCTGCTCCACCGTTCTAAAAACAGCTTACACTGACAATTAAAGGTAACTAACCTACTCCTAAAACTATAGGATTGTGGCAATGGGCCAATTTGCCAAAATGTTGAATTATCCCTTTAAGAGCGAGAAGAACAGACAGCAAAAGAGGTATAATTTCAGACACATTTTTATGTGAGAAAATTACCTGATAGAAGAACATCAGCTTCTTGGATCCACTGGCAGCAAAGAAATCGTCGATGAGACGGAACTGGAGGAATCACACAGACAGAGTTTAAACACTGATGGTTTCTGGTCTCCATAATGTCAGAGCTGGACTAGTTGGGGCTACCTTGTCATCAGAGACCAGGGCGTCCTCCACCTCGGCCTCCCCCAGCGTCACGGCGTCCGCCAGCCTGCTGATCAAGTACTTGTGTCGGGCATCCAGCGCCCCTCGTCTCTCCTCCTTCATGGCTCTGGCCTGCTTCGCTATCTCTCTCCTCGCCTCATTGGACAGAAGCATCGTCCTTTTACCAGATACCTGGACACAATGTAGTCACTGAAGACACTCTACAGAAGGACTCGACTGTGTTACACTTCTGATCCTAGATGTCAGAGCACAAGTTCATCTCTCTGAGTCAGTTCTTTTGTTAATGTCGGAATAATTATTACATAATTTTGAGGACCTGTGCCACTGTCCGAATCCCGCTTACCCCGTTACGTTTGGTACATTTACAAGAAGTAGCAGAAAATAGAAATAGATCCGGCCGGTGTCTGATTGAGACTCAGCTTTTATTTGAGAATTTACAGTAGCCGACGGTCAACTTTTTAAAATAACGCTCACAGTTTCGGAGGGTGGATGACGTACTAACATATTCACTAAAGGATGCCTTTTCCTCATCCGTCCGATTTGAAATATAGACTTATTTGATTTTTTGGGGGACAATTTCTCATTTTGGGGCATCGATACAAGATGGACATTACTAGTGATGCACGATATATCGGCATTAATATCAATATCGGCCGATATTTGTCATTTTTTAACATATCGGTATCGGTCCGATGTTTAAAATTGGGCCGATATATATCGGCCCATATATATTCGTATGCAAAACCTGCAAAGTTGAGGTAATGCAAGGAGGATGGTAGCCTGTAACCTTGTTATTTGGAAGTAAAATACATTCTGAAAATAAAGGACGACATTCAAAAATTCAGCTTGCATGATTTTCAGTCTGTACAAAAATGTATCATCTCAGACACTTAAAAAAAACCCAACACATATCGATATCGGTAAATATCGGTTATCGGCCATAACAGAAAAATTCATATCGGATATCGGTATCGGCCAAAATTTTCATATCGGTGCATCCCTAGACATTACATACGAGCAGCATGGAGGTATTTGGATGTTTTTTGGTGTATTTTTTTGTGACGAAGACCGCCGGTGTCCATTTGCAACCGTTACATGGACATGCACTGCTACACCGAGACGCCTGTAACTCAGAGAAGCCATGCAGGACTCTGAAACTGCTCCCAGCCCTTAGTCAACATGAGGGTGAGTAAATAATGAGTGAAATTTCATTTTTGGGTGAACTATTCCTTTAAGCACTATTTATATGAGTATTCATGTGTTATAAATGAAGAATTCAGTATTTATTAATGCTTAGACATGACAGCTTCTACTGGCGTGTTGCACTTACTTCTACGGACAGTTTTGATTTTGTCTTTAATTACTGTGAGTTCAGAATGCGTGCAGTGTAGCGCCCTCTGTGGCAGGCTGCTGTTACTGTTTACTCACTGAGGTGCCTGCAGTCGGGGACCGAGCGGCTGCTGGAGAAGTCACATGATTGATGGCTCTCGGGTTCTCACCTCCTATTCGCCGGCGTCCTCTGCCAATTGCATCTGGGAGTCAGAGGAATAAACAGCAGAATTATTACTAGTCTTATACCAGTCAGCACTAATTGGTCGCAGTAGTGGTAGAAGTAAGCAAAGCAAAACTAAGTGGCTCTGGAAGGTGAAATTATGATTATAACTTGTGCGACAGTTTCCAGAGACAATTGTGAGAGTTTAAAATATATTAAAGTAGCCTAACCCTTAGCAAAAAGTGGTATACTTAAAGTTCATTTTATTAAGTATGCTTCAGTATAAGTAGGCAATAAGTATAGCAAGTATACTATGGACCATGTACTTGTAGCATACTAAAAACATTTTACATTTTTCCTTAAGGGTTAATAAAGTTATCCATCCATCCATCAGCGAGGTGTAGGCTACCTCTGCGCTCAGGAGGTTTGACTTTGCTACTTCCTCCACCTTCCTCATCCTTTTGTCCTCCATCAGGGCCATTCAGGTTCTCCATCCCAGGATTGAGGCTCTGCTCTGGGGCAGGAGGGAGCTCAGTGCCTGGGGACAGAGTGGAAACGTTCAGCCCAGGGTCAGAGCTGTCAGCTGGGGGAACAGTAGACGCCTGCTCCATCTGAGAGACCTCGGCCGGATCTGCCATCTGAAAGTCAAGACATACTGAGCTTCAGTGTTATAATCCATGTGCTTTAATGATGAAAATGTATATGTATGCTTATATACAGTGCCTTGCAAATTACCCCTTGAACTTTTCCATATTTTCTCACAAACCTGGTGGAAAGCTTATTGGAGGCAGCAAAAGACTTGAAACTGGGATGGAGGTTCACCATCACACACAGCCTGAGCTACAATTGGACTGATTTACATCAAAGCATATCCATGTGTTGTAACGGCCCAGTCAAAGCCCAGGCCTAGTAGTAAGAAATCTTCAACACCATGTTTCATTTTCCTTCCACTTCATAATTATGCTCTATTTTGTGCTGGTCTATCACATTAAAGCAGATATCAGTGGAATGTTTTTGTTAATATAAGTCCTAAATAGTCCTATTTTCCGTCAGCAATCACTTACATGGAGTGTTTCAGCTGAAACACGAGTCTCTCCGTCACTCTGCTCTGCTGCAACGCGAGGAGAAAATTTTCCTTGTGGGATACAAGTGTTATCCAATGAGGAGAGAGAACGGCATGAAGGGCTGTGTGTGCAGCCAAGGGGTGCGCGTGAATGTGGTGACGTAGCACGAGGACCAATAGATGCCTGACGAGGGCGGGGGCTGCTAACTCATGGTGCGTTCAAGGAAACTCGTACTTTGTGTTTTTCCTTCCTGTGAAGTCATACCAGTTCGATCTGGTACGAGTTCACGGGTCGGAAGTTACGAGAGGCCGTTATAGTGACTTTCACAGACAACAGGACGGTAAAAACACGAGCTACGAGTTACCTGGAACGTTACAAAGTCGTAGTTGTGACTTGAAGCTGTAACTTACGGTTTCAAAAGCCTGCCTTGAACGCAGCATTAGCCAAAACGGCCGTACCGCTGATATCTGCTTTAAATCACAGTAAAATACATTTAAGTGTGTGGTTGTAACGTGACAAAATGTGGAAAAGTTCAAGGGTATGAATACTTTTGCAACGTACTGTAGCTATACTCAGAAGTCATCACCTCTGTGCTGCTGACCCACCACCTTTCCAAATTCATGCAAAGACATTAGACCAGGCATGTCAAACTGAGTTTGGGTCTGGGGCCGGATCAAGACCTTCTGATCTCATGTGGGCCGGACCAGTAAAATAATGGCAAAATGTCGACTCCAAATCTTTAGCTTTGTTTTTTAGTACTATGCTTTATCATCAAGCCTACATTTGTAACCTACATGTTATGATTACGGATCACAAGGGATCTATTCTAACAACACATTTATTCACAAACAATGGAATTGATCAAAATAAAATTATTGGTTTATTAAATACAGCTGAGTAAACCACTGAATCAACTCACCACACTAAACAAAGTGGGAGCTATGAAGAAATTATTTTTGCCTTAATTGACATACTTTGAAAATGCACATTTATCAAAAAACAAAACAGACCAATAAGGCTGGACCTATTGAGGCAAAAGTTACAGCAGTGCAAACAAACAACTTTGTAGGCTGGACCTACAGGGGCTGAGAATTATATACAACTTCAACATTGTATTTTAATAATATTCATCTTATTTTTCAATTTGTGGTCTATTCATGTGTGCAAACAAAATCCACCCTTTTCCCCCTTCTCCCTCCCTCACTGCACTCCTGCAGTGCTGCTGCTGGCTCCTGAAACCTGCATCTTTTTTCCTTCACGAGTGCATCAATATCCTGAGTAGCAGCACATTTAACAATAGGTGCGTTTCCATCAGCTGTTTAGATGCATCTAGTTGTATCGCATCGTAAAATGATGATGGAAACGCCGTGATTCAAATTAAAATACATTGATTAGCACAATCTGAAATACGCTCGCTATGGCCGGGTTTTGGTTGATTGGAATGGGATGGAAACAGCTGTATGCGAATGAAGTGTGACGTAGCCACTTTCACCCCGTCGTCTGCTCCGTGTTTACAGTTCATTCACAAGACAACATCAGGGTTTCCGCACCGCCACGGCAAAATAACAGCCCCCACACACCTTCATAATGATGTTACTGCACAGTTCTTCATAGTTCCTCCTCAGTAAAAACTAAACTTATCAACCAGCGCATCCAGCGTTTATCATCTGTACCGGCCGCGACTCTCTCTCCCTCTCTCTCTCTCTCTCTCTCACACACACACACACGGACAGGTCGCATAATGACATATGCGCTAAATCGCGCTAACGTGCTCAAATCAGACCGCAAGTTTGGATTTAAGTTCGTCCACTGGGCTGCCCTCTAGCAGCTGGAGGGAGTATTCGGGCTTTGGCGTATTTCTTTTTAAAAAATCCTAACTTTTGATAGAAATGAGCTAGAGACTTGCTTTTTTTTTTTTTTTTTTTTTTTTTTTTTGACATACTCAGAAATGTATACCGGGCCGGATGAAATCATCCGGCGGGCCGGATCCGGCCCGCGGGCCGTATGTTTGACATGCCTGCATTAGACATTACGACAAACAACTCCTGACCAAAAATCCTCCTGTAGAACTGCTGAGCTGCCTGAGTGCCTCTGAGCCACACAGAGAGCTGCTGCTGCAGAGTGAGGCTTAAAGGCTGCAAGAGAGGAGAGCAGTGGTGACTGACCTGTGTGTCGTCTGTGCTGCCTGAGGACAAACTCCACGGATACAGAAACTAACAGGATCAGAGTCACGGGGGGAGAGAGAGGCGCCGAGACGATGGCCAGGAGGGAGACGGACGAGGAAGTAAATCAAAATTGCCTCTACAGAGGAAAAGTTTCACTGTTGCCACGGTAACCCCTGGCCGGCAACTAAACACACAACAAAGCTGCCTCCCACCACAAGGAGAGAGGAGAGACACTAGTGCAACCAGTTCTTCAGTTTGGTTTGGTTTTACAAAACCCAACACTGTAGGTGGGGGTGGGTCAGAGGGTTTAACTAAACTGGTTGAGACAGAATTGTGGTGAATCAATTTTATTTTTAATTTAAAACAATAAACTTGTATTTACACTAACAATATTGTGGAGACTTGTTACATTGGAATCAGACGGGCTTTTAATAAAGGGTTTATAATAACAATCCGTCATCTGTACACTAGCTTTATGTGAACTAAATACAAGTGTAAAAACATTCACACTAATAACTGTTTTTCAACTCTCAGCAACTCAGTTTGTCCAATCAGATAGAAATGTTGAAGAAAGCTGCAAAACCCACTTCATCCACAAGATGGAGATACAACACACATCAAATCATTCAATCTTTACAAGTGTTGTAGATTGTCTGAGGTGATCCAGAAGATGAGGCAAAATCTGAATAAGGACTAGAATGAGAATCTTGTGAGACTGAGACTCAGATTCTGGTCCAGGCAGAAGGTGGATGGAGGAGTCCCAGTCCATCAGATCACACAGAATCTTCATCCGTGAATCAGGCAGCGGGTTTCCCCGCAGGTCCAGTTCTCTCAGATGGGAGGGGCTGGATTTTAGGGCTGAGGCCACGACTTTCAAGTGAGAGTCTAAGAGTTCACATTCGTTAAATCTGTGGTTAGAGAAATATAAAATGTGTTACAGTGACAAAAGTACACTTAATTCATATGGCAAAGAAACAATTAATTTATGTTTGACAGGAAACAGTGAAAAAGCTACAAATAAATAGCAGGAGATGGGGTAACGTTAAAAGGATAGTTCAACATTTTGGCAAATTCACCTACATGTATTGCCATAATCTCTGCAGTCTTAGCAGTAGATTTGTTACCTTTAATTGTCGGTGCAAGCTGTTTTTAGATCGGCGGAGCAGAGACGTGAGCTGCTCAGCTAACGCTACGGAGGCTCATGGGATTTCTCGGTTTCCCTCATCAAACTAAATACACAATCCAACAACTCCACAATGCTTTTGTGGACAAGTTGTGACCCGCACATTCACCACACTATGAGATAATAACGTATCATTATGTAACATTACACTGTACAACACATGAAGCAAATACTCTGAACTACTTTAGCTTTTGAAGTCACTCTGCCGAGCAGCCATTATGATAAAGGCCACTGACCAGGCTGAGGGGCAGACCTATGGGACTGCAGGGAGTCAAATGATGGGAATGAAGACTGTGTAAACATTGGCCTGCAATGGTGGGAAATGCAATGATCGACCTTGTTCTAATATTTACCCTTGTGATTGTGCATCTTGCAGCAGCCTGGCATGATCTGTGCCTGGCAGATTGAACCAGTGATTTCGCGATAATTTATTATCATTTTATTATTATAAAGACTGTTTCTTTAGGTGAACAACACAAATCAAAACATCTTCTCTCAGCACTGCTGCATTTTCTTTTCATTCCATTGCTTTCATCGTTTTTTCTCCCCGGGGGTGTAGGTTTTCTTTTTATTGTTTTAGTTACAGTAAAAGTGGAGCTACTGAGTCCAGAGTTGACTTCATTCTGCTGTTAAAATTATAGACTATAGTGCAAGTAAAATTTCAGCAGGAGTGTGCCTTCTGACTGTGAATGTGCAGGTCACAACTTGTCCATGAGAGCGTTTTGGAGTTACTGGATAGTGTTTGATGAGAGTGATGAGGGAAAGCCCGGAACTACCATGTGCCGAGCTCACGTCTCTGCACCACCAATCTAAAAACATCTTGCACTGACAATTAAAGGATTATGGCAATGAGCGAATTTGCCAAAATGTTGAAATATCCATTTAAGGCTTCCATGAAATCTCATGGGGTCCAATCCCTTGCTGCCCTGAGCTGAGGCTGCCTCAGGGAGGACATTTATTATGATATAATCACTTTATCCCAGTTATTTGAGCTGACCACCATCATTTTGTATAATCATCTTTTTAAAAATCCATTAATTTGGATAAAAACAGCTGGATGAAATTAACAGATTCCCATCACTGTTTCTTCTTCTTCGATTTCCACCATTTAAGGTCTGACTGGTCCTCTTTTAATGACATCATCATGTTGCGCCCCTAATAATAATATAATATTCGATAACTGCAAGAAGATGAGCATCTAATCTATTGACATCGCATCATGGATTTAAATGCAAAGCCAAAAATGTTTCTTCTTCTTCATAAGGTGTATGGGTATTATTAAACTATGTTTAGGCTTATACTATTAGTGCCATAGAATTATCTGAAAAAGACATTAATCGCAATTATTTGTTTGGCAATAAATCTCCAACTAAAATTTCCTGATTGTGACAGGGCAAAGTGGCGTTAAATCTACACTGAAGCAAATATGCAGGTGGACTATGATGTTCTATCTGAGGAGGACAAAGCTTGGAGTGAGCCAGTGAGATAAAGTGACAGAGCTTTGGACTCACGCAGCCTTCCTGCACTTCCTCACAACTGGAACCAGTCTCCATCGTCCCTTCTTTGTTGTGTTGTACTTCCAAGGGTTCAACACATCCAGAACCCCCTCCGTTGTCAGCATCACACGGGCCAGAGCCGAGCAGTGGACCCTGGAGAGTTTCAGCTTTGATTTGTCTTCCGCCTCCAGGAACTTCTGGATCTTGCGATAAACCCTCCGGTTGTGCAGCTCCATCACACAAGGCGGAGGATGTTGATGTTTCTGTCGGGACAGATATCATGACTGCTTATCCCCACCCTCCCCAGCTTGAGAAGAACCTCCCTGTCAGCCTCCATCGGCTTCTGTGGACTCTTGTCCCGACTCTTGTTGCGCTATGGCCTCAAGTGAGAGCTGAACATGAGCTCATTTCTCCCAAATTGGAAATAAAAATGTTGTCATTTCAGACCTCGGATAAGGCAAAGAAAAAAAAGTTCATACTCATTTTTAAACATAAGAAGAGTTCAGAAATCAACATTGGTGAAATGGCCCCAATTTTTATTCACAGCAGTGGTTTGAATAATCTTCCTCGTTAAATATGATTTGGTTCAGGTGATCATTAGAGCCTCATTAAGTAGAATGAGGTGTGCTTCTGTTGGAATTCAATAGCCACTGCAGATGAATGGCTGCCAAACATGTAGAGATGCTGATTTATTAAGAATATTTTGGGATGGTCTCTTTCCAGAGCTGTATATTGTTCTTGTGACCTTACATATCACCTAAGAAAATCTATCTATCTATCTATCTATCTATCTATCTATCTATCTATCTATCTATCTATCTATCTATCTATCTATCTATCTATCTATCTAGGCTATCTATGATTCAACTGACAGTAAAAGTTGACTTGACTCAACTAAGTTAGCCTATGTATTTCTACGAAGAACTTTAATATTGTTTTATTTCATCTACAGGAACTGATGTAGGCTAATACCATCTTAAATTGCAAACACGCGTTTGTGTTTTGTATTCATTTGCATTAACGTTACACATGAAATACTGTATATTAGCCTACTAGTCGGGTGCATTTATGACTTTATCGTAAAAAAATTCTAACAAAAGGTTTCTCAGTTGTTTTTTATAGTATTAGATGTCCTTAATAACATACTAAAAGTTTACCAAAGTTTGACCACTGGAAAGGTGTCATTTTCAGGATGGCGTCCTAATGTAAATGTAATGGGTTGAAAGCCTGGAGAGACGCCCCAGGTGAATAGGGTAAAAATTTTAACTAACAGGTATCACCATGAAACTTCGCAAGTTTATCACTTACATTAAGACAAATATTTTTTGTATTACAAGTTTTGTCAAATGTTATGTTTAAATATGCAAATGAGGCAATAACTAATTAAATATGCGCTAAATTGCATACTTTTCCAGATCAAAAAATTTAATGGATAAAGCCACTTTCAAAAGTCTTGTTTTATTTTGTTGACACATTAGAACACATAAGAGTCAGAAGGTCTTACTGAGGAGATTTTGGATATCTCTTTTTATCACTTTGTGAATGAGAAAATACTGTCACCAGCCCTAAACAAATCAAATTTCGCCATGTTTTCAGGACTCAAATATTGTATAAATGAGGCTGTGAATGATATATCAACAACCCCCTCTGTAAAAACCTTCAGAATATGGAAAATGATCAAACTGGAAGGTTTGGTGTGTGTAAGTGCTGCTGAAGTGGATCTGGAAAAGTTCTGGAAAAGTATGCAATTTAGCGCATATTTAATTAGTTATTGTCTCATTTACATATTTAAACATAAAATGTGACAAAACTTGTAATACAAAAAATATTTGTCTTAATGTAAGTGATAAACTTGGGAAGTTTCATGGTGATACCTGTTAGTTAAAAATTTTACCCTATTCACCTGGGGTGTCTCTCTGGGCTTCAACCCATTACATTTACATTAGGACGCCATCCTGAAAATGACACCTTTCTAGTGGTCAAACTTTGGTAAACTTTTAGTATGTTATTAAGGACACCTAATACTACAAAAAACAGTTGAAAAACCTTTTGTTAGAATTTTTTTATGATAAGGTGCTTTTTTTGCATAAATGCACCCGACTATACATGAAATTATTGTTCAGGAAAGAGGAGGCAGCAACATGACGACGTTTGTGTTAACGTTAGCGTCTGACCGGGACACGGCAACGACGGTTTTCCCGTGTTTACACTTCACAGACCGACAAACAGGACAGTCACCAACCTGGAGGCTGGAGCAGGCAGCTCTCTGACAGAGTTACAAGACACAACACAGTCACCGACGCTGCTCCATCTTCACCAACAGTCAATCCTCCTGGCAACGGAAACCACCAGACTTCTCTTCTCTCCTTTCAAAATAAGACAAATCCTGGACCTACCCTAAAAAATAAAAGTAAATAAATAAATACAAACTTTTTTTTCTAATTTTAATAATAGTCAGGTTCACTATGTACAAAAATGTACTCTAGTGGGAATTTTTTGGAGATTTGTTGACCTATACATTTTTGGAATCGGCAGACCTTGGGGATTCCAAAAACCAATGTTGCCACTTACACAGACACCTGCATGGCGGCCATTTTGGAATTTTAAAACGGGCGCCATAAAATACAGAATTTCAGTTATCTTGGCCTCTAAACAACCTAGAAACTCAATTAAAAATGCCAAACCTATGTTTTCCCAGTCAAGGAATCCAATGGTGACTTCAGAATTGTGCTCCTAATCAAGCTGTGGTGCCCCCAAGGGGTGGGAAATGAAATTGTGGTGCCCCTAAGAAGTAGAACTTTAATTCCCGACCCCATGTCAGACGTCCTGGGAAAAAATACTTTAAATTTCTGCATGTGATTATATAAACAATGACAAAGGTAAATTAAAACTATAATTACTACATAAATGTTGTATTTATTACACAATAAGCTGGTAACAGTTGGGACCCAGTCAGCACAGAAAACTCAAAAATTTGAATTGCATTGAAACAACTGAAGCAGTCTTTACCAACCAACAGATTTATCAAACAGAAAATGGATCTCAGTATAAAACTCTTTACAAGGGGGCTGAGGGGCTAACCCAATGTAAGTCCAGATCTGGAGAGTGAGTCCTAGTCTGTTGTCTCTCAGCAGTCAGTTCAATCATATGGGATAGAGTGTGGACACACTGGAATTGCTGGCAGTGGTCTTGGATAAAGGAAGAAACTGGATATTAATGAATGGCAGCTAAATAGAGACAGGGAATAATCAATTTCACTAGAAAAAGAACTCATGCAAGAAATCATGGAAGGAGATTCTCTGAACTTACCCTTATCAAAGGTCTTCATCACTTTCCTCTGTATCATTCGGGCCACCGCAGCCTGCTTCATTCTCACATTCACTCCCACACAAATAAAGGTCTGTGCAGGGCAGGTTGTGTTGTCTATTTAGCTACAACCTTGTGCAGTGCACATTTCCCTGGGTGAGATATGTACTCACCCGAAGGTGCGGTCTTTGTTGTATTAGGCAGTATATTGCGATTGGGGTCTTGATAGTAGCCAAGGCGACATGCAACAGGAAGTAAAGGATGCGCTGGAAAAGTTTATGTGGTCAGTGTACTGCCTGAAAGGTTATCAATATAAAAAATGTCACAGACCTATGGTGGCAATCTCTTCTGCAAACATCTGGCTGAAAGCAGCAAGCTGCCTCCCAGAGTCGCTGCGCTTGCAGAACATATTGAACGTGTCCGGGTCCAAAGTAGGGTGGGGTCTGGGTTGTAAAGTAGCCTGTGCCTATACTGTGGAGGCCCCGCCCCTGCCTGTAAAGCCGGGTCAACATTCTTTTTTTTTTTTTTTTTTTTTACAGCAACATACGATTAACTTCCACAGTCCATATTCCCTTTTTTGATATATGTCAAGAGGCTTTTGGTTATGTAACCATGGACAGCACTATGCATTCATTCTGCTTTGTCATTGCCGTCGCTGTTGCACGTCGCCTTGGCTACTATCAAGACCCCAATGGCAATATACTGTACTTACAAAGGTTGCACCTTTGGGGGGGGTACATATCTCACTAAGGGAAATGTGCACTACACAAGGTTGCAGCTAAATAGACAACACAACCTGCCCTGCACAGACCTTTATTTGTGTGGAAGTGAATGTGTGAATGTGAGAATGATGCAGGCTGCGGTGGCCCGAATGACACAGAGGAAAGTAATGAAGAAGTTCAGAGAATCTCTTTCCATGATTTCTTGCATGCTGTCTCTATTTAGCTGCCATCAGCGGTCTGGCCGATTTGGCTAATGCTGCATTCACAACTACGACTTTGTAGCGTTCCAGGCCACCCGTAAATCGTGTTTTTACCGACCTGTTGCCTGTGAAAGTCACTATAACGGCCTCTCATAACTTCCGACCTGTGAACTCATACCAGATCGAACCGGTACGACTTCACAGGAAGGAAAAACACAAAGTACGAGTTTCCTTGAACGCACCATGAGTTAGCAGCCCCCGCCCTCGTCAGGCATCTATTGGTCCTCGTCCCTACGTCACCACATTCACGCGCACCCCTTGGCTGCACACACAGCCCTTCATGCCGTTCTCTCTCCTCATTGGATAACACTTGTATCCCACAAGGAAAGTTTTCTCCTGGGTTTACAGCAGAGCAGAGTGACGGAGAGACTCGTGTTACGGCTGAAACACTCCATGTAAGTGATTGCTGATGGAAAATAGGACTATTTAGGACTTATATTAACAAAAACATTCCACTGATATCTGCTTTAATATCCAGGTTCTTCTCTTTTATCCAAGACCACTGCTAGCAATTCCAGCGTCTCCACATATCCCATAATGACCGAACTGATTACTGAGAGACAACGGCACTTTCAGGGCTGCCAAGTTTTGGAAAATGACAAGAATGAGACATGGTACATTTGGCCGGCGACCACAGGTCGGCGGTGAAATTAAAAAAAAAAAAAAATTAATGTGGATTTGACCTGTTTTATGATATCAGTACCTTAAGACTTAAAAACGCAGATTTGGCCTGTTTTAACACGTGTTTTGGCTCCCAAGAGGCCACATTAGCACACATTTTGGCTGCCATGAGGGCACTTTAGCACACGTTTTGGCTCCCATAAGGGCACCTTAGCACATGTTTTGGCTCCTAGAGGGCACTTTAGCACATGTTTTTGCTGCCATGAGGGCACTTTAGCACACGTTTAGCACATGTTTTACAACAATTGGGCCACGAGGGGGGCGGTGGCCCCCCCCTCCCCTCCCCCTCCTGTGCACGCCTATGCCCCTCAGCCCCCTTGTAAAGAGTTTTATACTGAGATCCATTTTCTGTTTGATAAATCTGTTGGTTGGTAAAGACTGCTTCAGTTGTTTCAATGCAATTCAAATTTTTGAGTTTTCTGTGCTGACTGGGTCCCAACTGTTACCAGCTTATTGTGTAATAAATACAACATTTATGTAGTAATTATAGTTTTAATTTACCTTTGTCATTGTTTATATAATCACATGCAGAAATTTAAAGTATTTTTTCCCAGGACGTCTGACATGGGGTCGGGAATTAAAGTTCTACTTCTTAGGGGCACCACAATTTCATTTCCCACCCCTTGGGGGCACCACAGCTTGATTAGGAGCACAATTCTGAAGTCACCATTGGATTCCTTGACTGGGAAAACATAGGTTTGGCATTTTTAATTGAGTTTCTAGGTTGTTTAGAGGCCAAGATAACTGAAATTCTGTATTTTATGGCGCCCGTTTTAAAATTCCAAAATGGCCGCCATGCAGGTGTCTGTGTAAGTGGCAACATTGGTTTTTGGAATCCCCAAGGTCTGCCGATTCCAAAAATGTATAGGTCAACAAATCTCCAAAAAATTCCCTCAAAAGTACACAGTGAACCTGACTATAACTGAAATGAATAAATGCTAGTTTTGTTTTGAGTTAATTTGTCTAATATCTTGTTTCCGTGGTCAAGTAATTATTAGGCTACATTTTGTGTAAAAGAAGGCCTTTGCTTTGTCACTCTGATCCAGGATATCCCACAGAGGATTCAGATAGTTGGCTTGCCTAAGTGAAGATGAAAGAGAATAAGATTTGGAACAACAGATGACTGGGTGTAGTAGTGTAATGTTTTAGCATGACATGAAATTTATGAACTTTTTAGCCTACATTAATAAATCTTTAAATTCTTATGTTATCTGTTTTGTTTTTCATTAAGCTGTAGGCCTATAGCTAACATGCTGGCCCAGTTGGATCCCAAGTCAAAGAGATGATTTTGTTTGGTATTGTTTGATTTTCTGATTGTGTTCCAGAGTTCAACATTAAACAGTTCTCACTTTTCTTTGATTTGTTGTTTTTAATTGTGTTCCATATAGCCAAACACTCCTCTTGTGCGTTTACTCCAGTTCAGCAGTTTTCATCCTCTCTCTTTACACAGTCTGAACAGATTATGATAAAGACCACTGACCAGGCTGAGGGGCAGACCTATGGGACTGGAGGGAGTCAAATGATGGGAATGAAGACTGTGTAAACATTGGCCTACAATGGTGGGAAATGCAATGATCGACCTTGTTCTATTTACCCTTGTGATTGTGCATCTTGCAGCAGCCTGGAATGATCAGTGCCTGGCAGATTGAACCAGTGATTTCACGATGATCATTGTTATTTTGTTATTATAAAGACTGTTTCTTTAGGTAATTGGTTAGGTTCTTTTCAGTTGATTGATTTCATCGTTTTTTTTTCTCTACGGGGGTGTAGGTTTTCTTTTTATTGTTAAGTGGAGCTACTGTCCAGAGTTGACTTCAGTCTGCTGTTAAAATTATCAAATAGTGAAGGTAAAATTTCAGCAGGAGTGTTCTGTAAAATCTCCATAAATTTTGCAGCCACTTCAGAAGTCAGTGCCTTCTGACTGTCCTCTTACAGTAAGAAATACACAGTCGTGGTCAGACACAGCCAGGTCGACAACAGAGGAAAGGCAAGGCAATTTTATTTGTATAGCCCGTTTTTACAGTTTGTCTCAAAGGCCTTAACATGGCATCATAACAACATCCTCTGTCCTTAGACCCTCACATCCACTGAGGAAAAACTCCATAGAAAACCCATTTAAAAGGTAAAACCAGGAGAAAGCTCAGGGTGAGCAACAGAGGAGGATCCCTCACCCAGGACAGACAGACGTGACATAGATGTTGTTACAGACAAGAAAACAGTTTATAACAGAGGGGGGGGACGACCCCGACTGACACCTCACCTTTGCCTCGTGTTGTTATCAAACATAATTCAAAGGTCACTTTCGGACAGAAATTAAATACACAGCACATGAGATAAAATGTCATAAAATATATATATATTTTTTTTCTGTTTTATTTAATGATTTAAAAAAAAAAATGATTTCATGGGGGTGCTATGCCATCACAGAGGGGAGCTGAAGCACCGGCAAGCCCCTTCCTGGCACCACCTATGGGGCAGAGAGATGGAGCTCCGGTGGATCTGTGGAGAGGAGAGGAGAGGAGGGGAGGGGAGGGAAGGAGTAAATATTCTGTGTTTACACTGCATGGTGTTCCAAGGCCATGTGTGTGTGTACAAATTTGGCCAATGATATCACAGTAACAGTGAAGACGCCCTCTCCAAAGCATATAAAAATGACAGTCTGTCACTTGTCAGCACAGATCCTCTCCACTCAACGCAGTCCTCATCCTCATCCTGCTCCTGAGACAGAGAGACGGCAACATGATCCTGCTGCTCTTCCTTATTGGTCTGGCTGTGGGTGCAGAGGGCCAACAGCCGTCGCTCGATGCCACTAAAATAAAAATTGTTATGGGTGATCGTGAAGTGGAGTTGAATCAGGAAGGCTGTCCCGAGTTCTATTACCGGTACAAAGACCGCTGCTATAAGTACATTCGCTCACATCAGACATGGGCTGATTCAGAGCTCCATTGTGTGTCAGAGGGCAGCAACCTGGTGTCTATCCACAATCGGGATGAAGAGCTTTTTGTTGAACACTTTATCTATAACTTTGACCGTACTCTGGGCTTTACCTGGATTGGACTCAGCGACACACAAAAGGAGGGAAGCTGGATGTGGTCTGATGGATCTGCGGCTAATTATTTAGCTTTTCCTGAAGGACAGCCAGATAATTATGGCAACGCTGAAAACTGTGTGCACACACTCTTCCGTGGTGACTCCTTTCTGTCGTCTTTGGTCCCAGCGTTTAGGCCATGGAATGACATTGATTGTTCTAATAAGTACGCCTCTGTCTGTGTATCTCGGCTGCCCTGTGTGACTGGATGAACTGGGTGATGGTCCATCTGTTGCCCTGTGTAATGCAACTACCCTGCATCATAAAGAAAGATGTACAACTGCACAATACGGGGACTTTCTTTGATGTGAGCCCATTCTTGAATAAAAGGAATTGTCTGAACACCTCATCTGTGTAATGTTTATGTTTATTTGCACGATTATAAACGCAACAATAAAAGGAAACAATTAAATTGAAAAAAAAAGACATGTGGGTGAGGTAGAAACCCACTATAGGCTTATAAACCTCACCTACTGTATAAAAGCAATTGCACAAATAACAAAGCAAAACAAACAAAAATAAGAGTTTTTTTAATAAATAAAAAAGAGAAAATTGTACGTATACACAAATAATAGGAACAAACAAACCAAAAAACAACAGAAACAACAGAAAAGGTATTACAAAAAGTCAGTATCATATGCAACAATGTTTTGTGATCATGTTTTTAGTTTCGATTTGATTCGCGGTACAGACAAAGATTAAGTAAAGTAAGTAAATACACATTTTAGTTCCATAACTGGGCTCCGCAGTATCTTATTGAGAACTGTCCACGACATGAGAGCGGGTAGATAATGAGTGATATTTGAATTTTGGTTGAACTATCCCTTTAAGCTGCAACAAAGAAAAAGGGGGCGGTATGCCCACCCACTTGCTGGTATAGCCACAAAAGATTTGTGCCAATGATATGAAATTGACACTTCCTGCATCCACACAAACACACGCACACATGCATGGACCTGACAATAGGGACACATGGCATGGTACTGAGGATTGAGGAAGTGCCACTTTGGGCACAGTGGGCACCAGCCCCCAGGCCCCCCGACCCTGACAGACACCTGGTATATGTGGATATGATGTGGAATAAAATTCAGCTCAGATTTTTTACTGATTGTGTTGGTTTAAGACCTTGTAGTTTTGGTAGAAGTTTCTCTCTCTGGCTCTCAGGACATAAAACCTCAGGTTTGTCCTGGTTGAGCTGGAGGAAATTCATTGCCATCCATGACTTGATGCCAACAATGCAGTTAAAAAAGGGCATCAATTGAGCCTGTGTCACTTCCACAGTGGCCCAGTCACACTCTCTGCACACAAGCTGCTGCTGCCATCTGTGTGGTCGCCATGACACAGCTCAGGATTCACTTGTTTTCTCAAAACTTCCAACTGTGGAGAGAAGAAGACAAAGAGATAAATCACTGTTGGAGCTGACACACATAGGACACCAATATGCAAGGCATCGGTTGTTTCTAAATCTATTGGCCATCCTCAATAATTCCATCAGTTCATCCATTAGTTAACCATGCAGGCGGGCCTGGAGCCAATCCCAGCCGACATAGGACAAGGGCAGGGTTCACCTGGACAGGTCCTTAGTCTATCACAGGGCCACATATAGAGATGAATAACCACACACACACTCACATTCACAGGGGGAACATACTGTACACACTCCACACAGAATAAACTCACCATACCACCCTATTTTACATTTATATAATTTAAATAAAAAGATGAAATAGATAATAATAAGTAAAATGATCAGTGAGTAACAGTAAATGAAAGATATGCTGTAGTAGTGTGTGTGTCTGTGGGTGGGTGTTTGTGGGGACACAACAAAGGTAAAATGGTCTGATACAGAACAGACTTCTCTGGTACTGACCTCAAATTCTTCAGATCATAGTCTGGACTCTCCAGACACTCCAGTGGTTCCTGGACGTCAGCCTCCTTCAGGTCGTTTCCACCCAGATGCAGTGATTTCAGATGGAAAGGGTTAGACTTCATAGCAGAGGCCAAACAGTCACAGCCGGTCCGTGATAAACCACAGGCCCTCAACCTGAAGAAAGACGATGCAGGTGAAATCAGTACAAACAATAACACAAATCTCCTTTAAAGGGATAGTTCAACATTTTGGCAAATTGGCCCATTGCCTTTAATTGTCGGTGTAAGCTATTTTTAGAATGGCGGAGCAGAGTGGTGAGCTGCTCAGAGCTATGCTATACTAATGCTAATGTAATTTTTTGGTTTTCCTAATCAAATTAATCAAATACACAAACCAACAACACCAAAATGCTCTGGTGGACAAGTTGTGACCTGCACATTCACCACGCTATGAGATAATAATGGAATGTTACCAGACATAACATGTAACAAGTAACAAGTTGTTTTCTGGGTAAATTCATGCAAAACCGCTGATGCGTGTTGTGTTCAGGGACAGTTTTTCAGAC
Organism: Decapterus maruadsi; assembly: GCA_030347415.2. Classification (NCBI taxonomy): domain Eukaryota; kingdom Metazoa; phylum Chordata; class Actinopteri; order Carangiformes; family Carangidae; genus Decapterus; species Decapterus maruadsi. Next base: position 19,865,458 of record CM064890.1, on the reverse strand, counting down.
TCATAGTGTGGTGAATGTGCAGGTCACAGTTGTTGGATTGTGTATTTGATGAGTTTAAAGAAGGAAACCAAGAAATTCCAGTAGCCTCCGTAGCGTAGCTCTGAGCAGCTCATGGCTCTGCTCTGCCGTTCTAAAAATAGCTTACACGACAATTAAAGGTAACAAAGGCAAATTTGCCCATTGCCATAATCCCTATAGTTTTAGGAGTAGGTTCGTTACCTTTAATAGTTGGTGTAAAATGTTTTTAGAATGGCGGAGCAGAGCCACGAGCTGTTCAGAGCTACGCTACTGAGGCTCATGGGTTTGATGAGGGGAACCAAGAAATCCCATTAGCCTCTGTAGTGTAGCTCTGAGCAGTTCGTGGCTCTGTGAAATGTTGAACTATCCCTTTAAAGAATTGAATAAATTAGTGTACAGTGTGGATCACATGTGCAGTTTAATGTCTTCACAAAAGCTAAAACATGGTGTCTGACCTCAGAGTCTCCAGTCTACAGCCTAGGCTCTGATGAAAAGTACACAGCTCCTTCACTCCTGAATCCTGCAGCTTGTTTCCACTCAGGTCCAGTTCTCTCAGGTGGGAGGGGTTGGCCTTTAGAGCTGAAGCCAGAGAAGAACCGCTGATCTCTGTCAAACTGCAGTCGCTCAACCTACATAAAGAATGAAATATGTGACTTTAGAATAAAAGTTTTTTGCTCGAAACCATTCAGTATGTTATAATCGCACCAATAGTTTGAATGTAGACATGTAGGAAATTGAAACTCCAAACACCTGCACCTAGCAAACTGAAGAAGCAGCGTCAGGAAGAAATGTTCAGCACTAGGCATTTTGGACAGAACATTGACTAATATTATTCTCAGCTCAGAATTTAAACATGTAATCTGACCTCAGAGTCTCCAGTCTACAGTCTGGATTCTCCAGAAAACCACACAGCTTCTTCACTCCTGAATCCTTCAGCTCATTTTTACTCAGATCCAGTTCTCTCAGGTGGCAGGGGTTGGCCTTCAGAGCTGAGGCCAGATAAAAACAGCTGACCTCTGACAAACCACAGACTCTCAATCTGGAAAAAGATCAAAATATGTCATTATATTCATTAATAATCTAATCAGACATGTCCAAATAAATCTTTAAAATTAGTTTACTGTCTCTTGTTTTCTGTGGAGCATAATTATGTGATACATTTTGTGTGTGTGAAGGAAAATGTTTTTGTGTACAGCACATTATCACAAAAAAAGGTCATTCAATTCTCTCAACAGAAACAAAAGCAGATAAATAGAAGTAAAGGCACAAAAGAAAATGGTGTATAAAGAGAGTTTGTGTCAGACCAGTTATAATTTGCCAGATTTGAGTTCCAGTAGGAACTAGTACCAACTGCTTCCAGCAGGGGGCAGCATACCATTTCCTTTTGGTTAGCGGACTTCATCTCTTGAGGGGGGGTCTAACTCGGTGTTATGGTGCATTAGACCATGGGTTAAACTCGCTGAAGAAGTGTCACCAGAGACAATATCGGGGGGGAATGAAATCTCTAAAATAATTTCAGAGACCTGGTATGATGAGTGCCAGACACCAAACTCACCTCAAGATCTCCAGTCTACAGTTTGGACTCTCCAATCCAGCAGAAAGTAGTTTCCCTCCAGAATCTTGCAGGGTGTTTCCATTCAGGTCCAGTTGTCTCAAATGGGAGGGGTTTGACTTAAGAGCTGAGGCCACAACTTCACAGTGAGTCTCTGAGAGTCCACAATTACTAAATCTGTGATTAGAAAACACATAAAATATATTATAATGGATATGGCAATAAAAACATGATAATATCTAGAAACTTAAAGGAATTTTAGAATATCACATGACTGATTGCTCTATTCTTCTTCTCCTGCTGCTGCTGCTTTTGACCGAGGAGCAAAAAACAATGTTATTGTGGTTAAACCAAGGACATGATCATGTATGAAGAAATATAGGCATGATTATAACTTGTTATGCTGATATGAATCGCTTCTCAGGGCCACTGAAGCTACCACCATGTACATAAACCATATACTGTAAAACCATGAGTGCCAAAGGACCTTCCTATGCACATTTTTGTAGAGACAGAAATGTGTAAACAGGCTTTAAATAAATGAAAGAGTTTTTTTGTTGGTGTTCTGAGGAGAAATGGTGAGTGTAGGGTGAAATCCATGGTTGTGAAGTTAAAGAGGTAAAGAAGCTAGCTTTATGCTAGACTGTGGCAAATCTGTTGCTGCAGTCAAATTCAAAACTTAGTGCAGAGTGAAATGCTACTGACTTTGGGTTTTGGTAGTTTGGGAGATAGCAGTGGGTGGTGCAACAGGCAAAACCACAAAAAATCAAAACATGAACATAATTTGTGTGCTGCAAATAAAATGTTTAAATTGGAATATTCTGGCTGTATTGTTGTCAGTTATCAGCATTTCAAATGTATTTGATTTGTGACACATTGGATTTTATAATTACTTGACATACATTTCTTACACAGTTCCTTTAAAGAACATTTTTTAGATTAACTGACATGCTCCTGCTCCACTTCACTCTCAGGCACCATTAGGGTTGTCATGATAGCAGAATTTCAGTGGTCGATACCAATATCTGTGAATTTCCACGATTCTCAATACTAATTTGATACAGGGAGTTGTGCCACTCACTTGCTGTCAGTTTTGTTGTTGTTGTTGTTTCACACGGCACGGCAGGTCTCGCTCTATCTCACTCTCTTTTTTTTTGTTGTCAAAAGCGACTTTTTCCGATGTTGTAACAGACGTGAAAGCACTGCTGTTTCAACCATCAGTGGGTGCTGCCGCGAGTCCCGGCCTGGGTCAAAGCGCTCACTGGCGGTCAGTCTCACAGTGTCATGGAGGAGATCCATGTCCCTGCACCGCCCCCCACCCCTTCGCCTCATTACTATACTGTATCAGTAGTACCCCCCTTATCTACTGTGTTTATTGGTGATCAATGGATGTAGTACCGTCTGTAATAACTTAATAACATAATAACCTGACTGGCAAAAATCGACACAGCATGCCGAGGGAAAAGTTGTATACTGTATTCGGTTCTGATGGTACCAGAAAAAAGCAAGTATTGATTTATTTTTTTCGTGTTGGTACCGAAGTATCAGTTCTTGTGACAACTCTGGGCACCATTAATGTGGGGATCAGGGGCTGGGAAGTTTGGAATCCCCTGATGGACCCTGACAGATAATCAATCTTGTGTGAACTTACCCAGCCTTTCTGCAGTTCCTCACAGCTGAGATCAGTCTCTGTCGTCCTTGGTCTGATGTGTTGTACTTATTAAGGTCCAACTCATCCAGAACCTCCACTGACATCTGCAGCATGTAGGCCAGAGCTGAGCAGTGAATCAAAGAGAGTTCCTTCTCTGATCTGTCCTCTGACTTCAGGAACTCTTGGATCTCTTGATAAACCGACTGGTCCTTTAGCTCCATTAGACAGTGGAAGATGTTGATGCTTCTGTCAGGAGAGATGTAATCACTCCTCATCTCCTTCAGGTTGTTGATGGCTCTCTGGATGGTTTGTGGACTGTCGTCTGTCTGACCCAGCAGTCCTCCTAAGAGTTTCTGGTTGGACTCCAGAGAGAGACCATGAAGGAAGCGAACAAACAGGTCCAGGTGACCATTTTTACTTTGGAGGGATTTCTCCATGGTTCTCTGTAAGAAGACATTCTGAGATGAACTGATGCTATCAGAACACTGACCATCATCATCTTTTGGAAAAGACAAGGCTCTGGCCTCATGTCCCTCATCTTGATTCCACAGAAAAGCCTCCAGGACTTCTGTGTCCCTGTTGGTGTAACAGTGGAACAGGTAGACTGCAGCCAGGAACTCCTGAACACTCAGATGAACAAAGCAGTAGACTGTTTTCTGGAAGATCACACTCTCTGTTCTGAAGATCTCAGTACAAACTCCTGCATACACCAAGGCATCTGTTACATCCAGATCACACTGCTCCAGGTCTTCTTGGTAGAACATGATGTTTCCTTTCTCCAGTTGCTCAAATGCCAACCTTCCCAGCTTCAGAAGAACTTCCCTGTCGGCCTCCGTCAGCTCCTGTGGACTTGTCTCTTGTCCCCCATCATACTTGTTCTTCTTCCTCTTTGTCTGAACCAGCAGGTAATGTGAGTACAGGTCAGTCAGGGTCTTGGGCAGCTCTTCTTTCTGGTCTGTGGTCAACATGTGCTCCAGAACTGTAGCTGTGATCCAGCAGAAGACTGGAATTTTACACATGATGTGGAGGCTCCTGGACATCTTGATGTGTGAGATGATTCTTCTGGGCAGATCTTCATCACTGGACCTCCTCCTGAAGTACTCCTCCATCTGGGCGTCAGTGAAGCCTCGGACCTCTGTTACCCTGTCAACACATGTAGGAGGGATCTGATTGGCTGCAGCAGGTCTGGAGGTGATCCAGACCAGAGCCGAGGGAAGCAGATTCCCCTGGATGAGGTTTGTCAGCAGCACGTTGACTGATGACGTCTGTGTGACATCAGACACAACCTCCCTGTTGCTGAAGTCCAGTGGCAGTCGGCTTTCATCCAGGCCGTCAAAGATGAAGAGAAGTTTACAGACAGCCAGCTGCTCTGCTGTCACCTTCTGTAATGTTGGATGGAAAACATGGAGCAGCGTGAGAAGACTCAACCGCTGATCTCTGATCAGGTTCAGCTCCCTGAACGAAAGCAGAACCAGCAGACTGACATCCTGGTTCTCCAAGCCCTCGGCCCAGTCCAGAGTGAACTTCTGCACTGAGAAGGTTTTTCCAACACCAGCGACACCGTTCGTTAGAACCACTCTGATGTATTGCCTCTGTTGGTCAGGTAAGGCTTTAAAGATGTCGCGACACTCGATTGGAGTTTCATGGAAGTTCCTCATAATTGAAGCTGTCTCCAGCTGCCTGACCTCATGTTGAGTATTGACCTCTTCACTCTGTCCCTCTGTGATATAGAGCTCAGTGAAGATCTTACTGAGGAGGGTTCCACTTCCTGTTCCATCAGTTCCTTCAATCACACGTTCACATCTGCTCTTCAGACTGATCTTATGTTGATCTAAAACCTCCTGCAGACCTGCTGAAAGAGAAGAGACAATGTCAGACTGAAGAAGGAGAATCTGATGGTCAAAGCAAAGAAAAAGTTATTAATGTTATGTTTTTCAAATAATTTTAAATGTCACTGCTGTGCGACATGGCAAATGAAACCTTAAAAAAAGAAGTCCTGGTCTCAGAAATCATGACATCAGCAGACAGGTTCTGTCTTACTTTGTATGGTGCTGGTCTGATTAGCCGTCTGCAGTCCTGGTGTTGTTCTGGATCTTAGTTGACACTGGGGACAGGATATGTCTCCTGATGAACCACAGGTGTCCTGGTATGAGCTGAGGCATTGTCTACAGAACCAGTGTCCACAGCTGGCAGAGACTGGAACTTTCAGGACGTCCTGACACAGAGCACAGTAGGACAGCTGCTGCTCCTCTGTAACATCACTCCTCCTTCTACCAGGAACAAACACATCCGTTTTAATTCTTTATTAATGGTTCACGTGCTGGAAAAACCTGTACCCCCAAAATGCAATAAATAACTGATATCTATGCTGACTTTTCCACAAAGTTAGTCAACTTTAGTATGTGGCTCAGAGTCATCAATGACACAAACAGTAGGAAGAACTGAATTCTTTTAGTTGAAAAAACAAACAAAAAAACTTAGATGGTAAACAAAACTAACAATAAAAAGATAGGCTAATAATGGTAATAATGGTTTACATTTACAAAGTGCTTTTTTATCGATACTGTACCTGATACCGATTTACCTGATAAAGCCCAGACTTACAGAAGTGTGACTGCCCCCATTTTCACACATTCTGTGTCATAAACTGTAAATTGTCTTGTCTGTCTGTAACAACATCTATTGCACGTCTGTCCGTCCTGGGTGAGGGATCCCTCCTCTGTTGCTCACCCTGAGGTTTCTCTGATTTTTCCCTGTTAAAAGGGTTTTCTATGGAGTTTTTCCTCAGTGGATGTGAGGGTCTAAGGATGTTGTTACAATGTCATGTGAAGCCCTTTGAGACAAACTGTTTGTGGAAAATGGGCTATACAAATAAAATTGCCTTGCCTTGCCTTGCCAAATACTGTAAACCCCCTACCAATCGGCTTCTGATAGCAGTGACAAAGTGGCTTTAGGTCATTACAGAAGATGAAAGGAACATCTTTGGACTGGTACCTCAGACAGGATGATACTGGAGACACTGGCCTGTGACTTGTCTGGACTATGGTTTGCCTGAGAAGGAAAACAGAGTACTGACTGTCAGTTTGCAGGCACATGAATGAAGTCTTCACCCATAACACCCATTTAAAATGTATTTCTCTTACAATGTATCTGAGGGTCCAGCTTCATTTTTGAAGGCGAGAGGAGCATCTATGGACTTGCATTTCTGATGGGCTGATACTGGAAACACTGAACTTTCCTTTTTGAAGGCGAGAGGAGCATCTATGGACTTGCATTTCTGATGGGCTGATACTGGAAACACTGAACTTTCCTTTTTGAAGGCGAGAGGAGCATCTATGGACTTGCATTTCTGATGGGCTGATACTGGAAACACTGAACTGTCCTCCTTTTTCTTCACACCACAGTTCATCATCTGGACTTCAGTTAGCCTGAGAGGAAAACCACCATGACACTGACTGTCAGCTCATGGACACAGGAATCAGGATAAATATGTCTCTTCAAGAATCATTTACAAAGATACCAAGACCATGAATCATTAATTTAATGTCCCTGACTGACTGACTGACTGACTGACTGACTGACTGACTGACTGACTGAAGATACACCTCTGCTCAGATTTGCTGTGGGTTTATTGTCTGCCAAGGAAAGAGGAGGAGTGGAGGATTACTTCCAATATGGCCCACCTTCATAAAAGTGAATAAACTAAACTACTTTGATTACATGTGTCACTAAAGCAGACAGGAATAGCTAAGCAGTAGAAACAACATTTGACCAACTCTACATAACAAATGGAGGACTTGGTAAATAAAACTCAAGCTATTGTTGATCCAAGACCAACACTGGTGTTTAAACTTAATGAAAAAAAAAAGAAATGTCATTGGCAGTGCTAATTTAAAATGACAAATGTGCTTTAAGCAGTTCTTTACGGTGGTATTGAGGCTCGAGGTTCATTACTGCAGACAAGAGGACTATCTTTGGTCTTCTCACTCAGACAGGCTGATACTGCAGACACTGATCTGTCCTCCTTTGGCTCCACACCAAGACTCATCTTTTGGACTTTATTAGCCTGAGAGGGAAACCAGGACACTGACTGTCAGTTCACAGAGACATTTAAATCAGGATAAACAGGTCTGTTCAAAAGTCACTGCCAGATATAATGCAATGTCTCATGGATCAGTCAGAAACAAGATAACTAGTCGCTTTATTTAGACCGAGGGGAGAGTTGTGGATTCTACAAGTGAATACCACTTTCTCATTCAAAATGCTGTAGTTGTTCGGCGGCCTCTGGGGGTCGGCACCAGAAGTGAACAACTCTCCATTGACTACCATGTTAAAATAGCCGACTTTACAGCATAAAAAAACATATTTACAGTCTGGTACATTTTACTTTTTTCTTCTCTACTGATAGTTTCCACCTCTGTGAACACTGTGTAATGTGTGTGTGGGGTTTTATATTGTTTTGGCTTCAAATTCGTACATAAATGGGGACGTGGTCACATTGAGTGACAGGTTTGCAGACAGTTACCCGCTGTTAATTGGTTTCTTCCATAGACTGTAAAAAGAATAGCATCCGTGATGTCACCCATTGGTTTTGTGGAGTCGTTTTTGTGACTCAAATATGGCGGCCTGAGCAGCGCCATGTTGGATTGGCCGGCCGAGAACCCGCCCACTGGCCTCGAAGCAGCCTGTTTCCGAACCGCTCCGGACCTGTCACTGAAAGTTTCCGCGCCTTAATTGGCCAGAATCTTATCATAATAACAGTAAAACGGTAGAGAAAACGGTAAAATTCACCCCCCTCAGAGTGTGTGCGGGGGTAGAAACTATCGACTGAGACTAAAAAAATAAGATGTACCAGGCTGTATATGTTTTTTTTGTTTTTTACGTGACTGTAATGATTTCAAATATCATGTGTTATCCAAAATAATGCCTGAAATTTGCTCAAGTGTTTTCAGAGATATGAAGACAATCCTATTGAAAGTTTAAATCTGATCAGAGTTAAAATGTCTTTGTTGCTGCTTGTTAGTCTGAACATATTAAGCTGAATAAATATGTGGTTTGCTGGACAGTTTCCAAGAGCTCTGCCTATGAGCTTCTGTATACAGGTTAAGGTGAAATTGGTATTTTGAGCTTTGATTGACAGAAATGATGATGAAAGAATCTGGTTCGGCCTGCACCGAGTTACACCGAAGTGTTTACCTGAGGGAAGAAGCTGTAGTCATGATACATAGATTTCATAGATGTGACTGTGTATCATACGGAAGGCTGAGGTTTGTAAACAACAGGACCATGGCACCCCATCTGGTCAAATATACAGTAGATTAGTTAAATACATTGTGGATATTTGGGTATTGGATGTGGATATTTTTATTATCTGTTTCAAATTCATTCTTGAAATTTCACAATTCAAACTTCAAATTTAAAATTTCACTAAATTATCCAGTAGTTGAGGAAAAGTTCTTCAATTGTGGAATAATAAAAAGCTAACTGTATATATTACATTATAAATGTTTCTTATTTGACCAATTTAAATAGAATTTAAATGACATTTTGTTCCTGAAATCCACTCTGAATCCACCAAACTGCTGGGATCAGAATAATAGTGGGGTTATCCTGATCCGACTAAAAGGTTTTGAACAACACAAATTGATGGTTTGATCCAGATTAAAATCAAGACTGGATTACACAATTGAATCCAATCTCAGAATCCATTTGTAGTTTTGGTAAACTCATTTTCAAGATTTGATCCAATCCATTATCCAAAATCCAATGAGACTACCTTTTTGGTTCATTAATATGAATATAAATCTTTGAGCAGATTCTTTGTTTTTATAACCAGTGCATCATCCACCATCACTTTACAGGCCACTTAGAAAGAGTCTCTTACTGTGAGTCTCGGGGCCCAGGGTTAATGCTGAAGACAAGATGAGTATCTTTGGACAGTCACTCTTTATCGACATACGGGCTGACAGTGGAAACACAGAGCTGTGCTCATCTTGTGGAATGAGAGCACGTTTCAGCTCACAGAATCAAGACAGACCAGTCTGTTTAGATTTTTGAAAATGAATACCACCACACACACATGGCAGACCTACATGTTTTGTTTTGTTAAGTATTTTTTGGGGGGCTTTTGATTAGATTTTTTTGATTTTTGATAGCACATAGTGATATAGACAGGAAAGGGGGAGGCAGAGAGAGGGGGAATGACACGCAGGAAAGGTCCGCCCGGCACGGACTCGAACCGGGGAGGCCTGCGTTGAGGACAGTAGCCTCTACATGGGGCGGCTGCTTTAACCACTTTGCCACACACTGCCCCAGACCTACATGTTTTTGACCCTAACTCAACTCTGAAGTTGAACTTCACAAATACTACTTGCCTAAACTGTGACCTGATTTTTCCCATGGCAAATTGAAGATGCACTCATACATTTTTAATCTCCTCCTACTCTCTCAAAGTGTCTCTGTGAGTAGAAGTTCCCTATGTCAACTTCTGCCCTAGATTCACCAACCAATTAATTTTATTGAACATGTCAAGAATGAAAGCACAGCAAAACAAAACAAACAAACAACAACAATAATAATAAATAAGAGTCTATTAATAATCACCATCTCAATAGACAGAGAGAGAAATTATAATAATGTTGTAATAACACTCACCTGTGTCGGCCACCTTCTGTTTGTTTGACTCGACTACTGTTAACTCCTTCCTCTCAAAGATCACCTGACCAGATTGGCCCCTCCCCTCTCTGTTTACAGGTAAGACAGCCAGGCTCAGCAGGAGGAAGATTCCACTAAACACACAGATTAAAGGTTGTTGAAAGGTTCAAAACAGCGTTCTCCTGCTGACAGACAGAAAAACCACACAAACAGACAAAAGGGCAAAGGAGCAGGCGGAAGTGTAACAGGAGGCAAGACAAGACAGGTGAAAAAATTAATGCTGGCAAGAAACGACTGGGGTGACACAATAGAGAATGTGACTGGAGCTGGAAATGGACCAGTGATCACAGTAGCTATAATTATGAGTCAGTGCAGGTATCAGGTATGTTCCAGAACAGTAGAAGAGTACAAACTGGTATAACTTCTTATTTGTCACCTACAAACTGAAACTGAAAGTTACGCACAGCTCTGCAGTCTCTCTTTTATGACCTAACTGGTAACATGTGAAACTCTTGTATAGTATCATAGGCTTTAAACTGAAAAAAAGAAAGAAAAGATTGTGAGTTTACATATCGCATTCACAAAACTGAGCTCCATCGACTTTAAATTTGCTCCACAGCTGCAACTCTTTCGTCCGGGTGGCGACATCCCACCAGTCCGACAAAGGCCTCTAATTGTCTAAAATGCAAAACTTAATTTTCTATCAAATATCCCATTATTCCAACAATTTTTGCCTCCTATGGTCAGAATGACAGTATAAAATCCTGTCTTTCCGACAATTCCTTTAACGTATTAAAAACCAAGCCTAACTTTTAGGCCTTTTCTCGAAAATGTCTTATCTATAATAATAATGAGTATATCTCTGCAACCACAAGGTCTACTTTAATACTTTTGGTATTATAGTAAAGAGAAAAATTGAGGAATTGCTGAGCATATGTGTTACTGGTGAATAGTAAATGAAGATGACATACAGCAAAAAATAAATGTTTGCCTAAAAAAAAGTCATATTTTTGAGAATAATGCTGTCCAAGCTCAAACGCTCTATAAAATCATTGTTCAACATATGAATTGTCTCTGCTGTGGTTGATCCTGATTAATTGAAGCAGGGCAAAATGCCACTATAGTTTCACACAATTTGCATAAACTAACTGAAATGAATCAACCGGGACTAAATAACAACTCCTTTCCAGGCCCTCTCTGTTTCTCTGTGTAAAGCTGCACTGAGAGGAGCTTATTTGGGTGCATTTGGCTGCCTGTCTCTGTCTCTGTAGCGGATTGGTTGATTCGAGTGACTGACAGCTCATTCCAACAGTTGTTTGTTTGAGTTCTGGGCCAGCTTCTGCTGTTTAATTTGACATATGACTATATTCTTTAATAATTAATGCAATGGTGGCTCTGGGATTGTCCTGCATGTCTTAAAGTCCCCCATTTGGGAGACACTGGTTTTTAGCCCCCAAGACAACTACAGTGTAGTTTCACACTAAGGAGGGGATGACAGTGTTCATTTACAGGGAAATTAAGATCTACTTACATTGCTTAAAGTTTATGAATGATCATGGATGTGGATGTGTCATTTGTTTTCTGGTTAATAAATAATAAAACATTTTCTAACTCTCTGAATGACTCATTATTGTGGATGTGTTACTGTATAGTTTGTGTTTTGCCCTTGGATAACAGAACTAGACTTTCATAGATGTGCATTATAGAGAGGTAAGTTTACTACCAGCCAGCCTGTTATTAGCAAATTTCCATACTCTATCTATTTCTCAATATTCCAAACCATACAATTGATGAATGAATAATACATCTCTGAAATAGAGGTGAAATTTCACACTTAGGAAAACTGATATTGTAACAATTGTGCTCATATTGTACAGTAGACTATTTAATTTCTATAGACCTGGTAGTTCAAATGATTGATGGGAAATGATCAGGAGTTACACTCTAAGACACAGCCTAGTTATGCTGTAAAATGTGGGGGAAATTAGTGGCAGAGTGAGTGAGAGCTAGTCTGTAAATTGGTGTAAAGTATGACAGGAGTTACGCGCTAAGACGCAGCCTAGTTACACTGTAAATGCACGGGGGGAGCTGGGGGGAAGTGAGCCGCAGTTACTCAGTACTTGCGTGAAATAAGGGGCAACCTACGTGGAGGTACCAAGATTTGACTTTTTTATTTTTGCAGTAACAACAGCAAAGCCATCAGCAAATCAGGACACAGCTAACTCACCACAGGAATAATGCAAGGCAAAGTTTTAATATCATGCGACCAGCACCAGCAAAAGAAACACAGCTGAATCTAAAAGCATGCAACTTTCTCCACATCCATAAGGGGGCAGCATTTCACCTCTTCACCACCAATAATCATTGTGTTGATTTCACTTTGTTACTTATAGTTTATGTCTGCAGTTACAGTTGCTGTTAAACTGTTGACAGCATGAAGAAGGCACGATGAGGATAAAGATTACTTTTTGTGGTGCAGAAAACAATAAACAATCAAAAATATAAGTATACATTAGCTTAAAAATAAGGTCATAAGTGATAAGAAATAAGTGATGTATCACACATAGAAGTTACTCATCAGGTTGTGAGCTCAGCATCAGCACCGATCATCTGCTACATTACTAACCACTGCAGATTTATTATTACACATTGATTTGAATGTTCCACAGAGGAGGGGAGGTGTTGAGAGAGTCTGGGCGAATCTGAAGTGATTCAGAGCATGTGGAGGAAACAAGGAGGACTACTGTACAAGGAATGTCTGTCAACATGTCTCAAAGTGATAATCTGTTATGACACAGTTTGATGGACAAGTTGCCTCTGTACAAACTAGGATGTCATGATAGTTTAGATAAAGAAGAAAGGACCAAAACTACAATATAAACTTTTTTTTTTTGCATGGGCATTTGTTGTTTCTGATAGATCGCAGAAAGAGCGACACAAGGTTCTGTTCTGTTCACCACAATAGTAGCTAGGCTATTTTAGGGCTTGAACACAAATCAGCTGCAAGTGAAAAAGTCCTTAGAGGTGGTCTAGTGTAGACTGGGGGAGGAGTTTCCAGGTGAGAGGTCCACAGACGTTGAATGATGATGGTGTACTGGCAGCACAGCTGTTCCCAGATCAGTACAAACTGCAGCACTACACACACCATCACCACTCCCACCTGTGCAGAGAAGAAGAGGTGATAAACGAGTGTTCACACAGTCATTTCATCAGCTGTCGGTCAGTGAAGCAGCTCATCCACCTCAGTCCTGTTCTGACCAGATGTGCAGCAGCTACATTAAGACACAGTCTCTCTGTGGGTCAGTGACAAATAAGGGTTGGTAAGATGAGCAATTAAACATTGTTTCAAAAGCATGCATTGGATTTGTTAAAATGTAAATTTTGTATTTATGTTGGTTTTATATCAATTGAAATGACATTTGAACCATTTTTAAACAAAAGTAAGACTGAATGCCCTTGAAAATGTCCAATGGTGTAACCACAAAGGAATAAACTATACTTTCTTATGAAAAAATTAAACTGAAATTGATTTTTAGGACTATCTGTATTCACATTTTAATGTATTTTGGTAATACTGGGCAGGACATATCCTAAAAAACGCAGTCTTTTTCTAAATTATTTGACAAATTATGAAATTTTTTATCAAGAAACATAGTGTTGCATTGTTTTAATGGCTTTTAACACCACTGTCGGGAACTAGCCGTGAAAAAACACTGGCACTTTTACTTTCACTTTTACATCTTATTATGTTCAGTAAAGTGCATTGTACTCCTTAAATAAATAAACAAATTTAAAAAAGTGAATTACGTTTATTCCATACTTGAGTCCAGATTTCTTTTCCTGTATAAAGTCAGATTAATATGGAAAAAATGCCAGCTACACCACTTGACACTGGGTTGCATCACGTCATTGACCCATGTATGTGAACATCTGCACATCTGCTTCTGAAATATCACCTGACAGATAAACATGGAGGCTGTCAATGAAGATATCTGACAGATTCAGAGAGAGTTACAGATGGGATTAGTGCAACAGAGGTTCTGGTCTACAACTGTCAGCTGTATTACTCCCTATAGACTCACACATGATCACAACAAGTGTCTGGCTGCTCTGATTGGCTGGCTGCCCTCTTTCATCTCTCTCTCATTCACAGAAGCACTGCTCAGATGCTAGCTGAGTTTAGTACTGATAGCAGAACGGACTGACTCCACCTCTGACCTCAGACTCTCCAGCTCACAGTCTGGACTCTTCACAAGATCACACAGCTCCTTCACCCCCGACTCCTTCAGGGAGTTCCCTCTCAGCTGCAGTATTTTCAGGTGGGAGGGGTTGGACTTCAGCGCTGAGGCCAGAGAGACACAGCTGACCTCTGACAACCTGCAGTCCATCAGTCTGAATAAACAATCAAAGATTTGACATTAGAAAGTGTTTAGTGTTTCATCATCTGTTCAGAAAAGGATATTGAAGTTTAGAAAATGAACCTCAAACATCTGAACCAACAGGATGCAGGTAAAAATACTACATTATCACTATCATCATTGTATAGTGGTGTCATCATTGTATGTGCCACGAACAATCGTAACAAATAAAATGCATCGATTGGAATACAACAGTTGTTACCTAGTACAACCAGGAAACAGTTTCAATGTTGATCTGGTGTGTATTACCACAACCTTCTCAGCTCAGAACTAAAACATGGTGTCTGACCTCAGAGTCTCCAGTTCACAGTCTGGACTCTCCAGAAAACCACACAGCTCCTTCACTCCTGAATCCTGCAGCTTGTTGAGACTCAGGTCCAGTTCTCTCAGATGGGAGGGGTTGGTCTTCAGAGCTGAGACCAGAGAAGAACAGCTCTCTGACAAGCTGCAGTCCACCAGTCTGAAAATCCAAATCCATCCATCCATCCATCCATCCATCCATCCATCCATCCATCCATCCATCCATCCATCCATCCATCCATCCATCCATCCATCCATCCATCCATCCATCCATCCATCCATCCATCCATCCATCCATCCATCCATCCAAAGCAATCAAGGCTTAATCTCCTCTGGGTGGTGCTGGGAAAAGATCCCCAGTCAAATTCTACAGAAAAAAAAATCAACACTTGCTCCCACACTCATTTGAAGCTCTTTTACGTTGACCATGACCAAATAAAACAGCTTCAAATGAGTGCGGGAGCAAGTGTTGATTTTTTTTATGTAAAAATACAAAACAATCATCATTAATATTATTGACCAAACAAAAAGTTAATCTGTTTCCTAAGCTCTGCCAGTTCCACCTGTGACTCCAACTACACTACTTCACTAAATATCTAATATCTCAAATATATCAAAGACAACAAATACGCGAGGCTGAACTCTGAGAAGAGTTATGAAACATGTTCTCTGGCTGGCTGGATTTTCCGTTCAGGCTGATGTACAAACATGGCATGACACTCTCTAAAGCAAGACACTTGCCATATGAATACAAAAATAATTATGAACCAAATTAATTTAATTTTTATACAATTATACATTGCTAGAATATTCAGATTTTGCCAATAAACCTTGCCAATTATTACAAGTTGGACCTTTTATCAGCTCAGAATCTAGACATGGTGTCTGACCTCAGAGTCTCCAGTTCACAGTCTGGATTCTCCAGAAAACCACACAGCTCCTTCACTGCTGAATCCTTCAGCTCATTTGTACTCAGATCCAGTTCTCTCAGATGGGAGGGGTTGGCCTTCAGAGCTGAAGCCAGAGAAGAACAGCTGACCTCTGACAAACTGCAGGACTTCAACCTGAATATGGAATAAAAGTTTCAGCTTGAACTCATTCAGTGTTCCATCATCTGTTCAGAGCTTTAGTTTAGAAACGGGAACAGCTCAATCAACAGGATGCATGTAAAATCAGTCAAATGCAAACAACGACAAACAAACAGCTGTCATTGATATCAATGACAAAATGCTATTGCTTACGTAAATAGAGGCAATGTCACTCCACATAAAAATCTCAAAACAGACATAACAGGTGGTGTCTGACCTCAGAGTCTCCAGTCTCCAGTCTGGACTGTCCACAAGATCACACAGCTCCCCACTGAGCATTAGACGTCTATTAGACGTCTAGTCTAAGTTTAGACCGACATTCGCCCGTCTATAATCAGTCTATATTTTAGCCCAAATCTAGACGATACAATTTAATCCATTAATCATTAAATATTAAATAAAAAAACAACTGTAAATTGTATAAATGGTGGCCAAATGTTGGATTAATACATTTTTAACAGTCATTGATCAATGTACAGTGTAGTTTAGATTTAGACTCGATTTAGACGTCTAAATCAAGACCTCATATCAACGTCTATTTTTAGACCAAATCTAGACGATTGAATTATATAATGAATACTGACCAAAGAAAACAACTGTAAATTGTATAAATGATGGCCAAATGCTGGATTAAAACATTTTTAACAGTCATTGATCAATGTACAGTGTAGTTTAGATTTAGACTCTATTTAGACGTCTAAATCAAGACCTCATATCAACGTCTATTTTTAGACCAAATCTAGATGATTGCACTAAATGATGAATACTGTCCAAAAAGTAACTGTAAATTGTATAAATGATGGTCAAATGCTGGATTAAAACATTTTTAACAGTCATTGATCAAAGTGCAGTGTAGTTTAGATTTAGACTTGATTTAGGCGTCTAAATCAAGACCTCATATCAACGTCTATTTTTAGACCAAATCTAGACGATTGAATTATAATGAATACTGACCAAAGGAAACAACTGTAAATTGTATAAATGATGGCCAAATGCTGGATTAAAACATTTTTAACAGTCATTGATCAATGTACAGTGTAGTTTAGATTTAGACTCTATTTAGACGTCTAAATCAAGACCTCATATCAACGTCTATTTTTAGACCAAATCTAGACGATTGAATTAAATACATTAAATAATGAATACTGACCAAAGAAATAACTGCAAGTTGCACAATGGTGTCCAAATATTGTACTAAAATCATCTGAATGACCATTGATCAATATACAGTGAAGTTTAGATTTAGCCTTGATTTAGACGTTTAATCAGCATCTAGATTTAGACCAGGTTTAAACTATTAAGTTATCTTTATTTTTTAATTTTTAATCTCTCTCTCTCTCTCTTCTCTTCTAAAATAGTGTTATTCTGTTTATTACAAGAATAAAAGTGTAGCCTATGGGGAAGGGGGGCGGGGTGTTACAGTCAATGCCATTGTGATTGGCTGAGGCAGTGCGTCATCAACGTACATCATAAAAGCCCCTCCCAGAGCGATAGAAAAACATGTTTTTCTATCGCTCTGGCCCCTCCCATTGGCCCAGGTGCATCTCTACTGTGAAAGCAAACGGCCGTAGGCTCTGCACCGTCGACCTCCACAACAACCAGCGTCCACTAAATTGCAGGTAAGTTCGGTCAGACCGTCAGCCAAAAGACCCATAAATTAATTTTATGTTAATTTATGCATTTATAGCGTTTGCCATTAGCTTTATGCCTTAAACCCATGGATGCATTATGTTTTAACCTAACATGTTGTTGCTCCAATTGGCATTACATCTGCTAACGTTAGCTTTTGAACACGACCATTTTTGTTTAACGTACAATGAAACCGGCGAAAAATAAATACATGGAGTGAAGCGCTGGCAACAGGCCTCCAGTTTTAACGAGCAGGAGGGCCGTTGTGATGTGCTGGGGTGGGACCGGGTGTTAGCAGCGGATGCTAACAGCGAATGCTAGGCGAAGTTAGCCTCGGCCTTCTTATTACCGGTGGAGGTGCGCGCGCATCCAGGGGGCAAAAGACTGCTCGGAGTGAACTGATAGATGCGGTAAAGCGGACGGTCTGATGGGGGGGGGGGGGGGCGGATAGCTATTTGAACACATAGCTAGCATTAGCATGCTACCGTCACAACGCGACCTGCCCATCTGCCCGTGTGTTTAACTGCCTGTGTGCGAGGAGGAGAGACAGACAGAGCAGCCACCAGAGACTCGTTAATTCATGCAAAACGCTGGATGCACTGGTTGATAAGTTTCGTTTTTTTATCAGACCCATAAGTTAGCTGTAATATTCCCTGAATGTATTTCAGTCTAATTGTCAGTGGCAGTCGCTTATTGGTCCGCGGCTCCTCCTGCTTTTTTTTTCTTTGACGTGCTGTGGAGTATGGAGTACTGTATTGCAAAGTTTTAGTAAGGGGTTTCTAAATCCTTTTTTCTTATCCTTTTGTCAGGTGGTGTTGGGTCCTCTTTTGAACGTGGAGTGTGTCCTGCCCTTTGAAAGCCACCCAAACAAGGTACAGATTGTGACCTCATGCTCCTTTGCACACACCTAGTCAAAGAAATTGTAAGACTTCATTTTGTTGTTTTACTGTATGGTATACACATTCTTTACACACAAGATATGAGTTATAGGCTCAATCGTATGTTTCAGCCTCTCAGGTCTGGTGGAGCGTGCAAGTGGATCTTGGGGAAGGGACATATCAACACCAGGTAAATATTTAACAGAACTAATGCTCACCTTTTTTGTTTACATTTCAACTATTTTCCATCTCTGCACATTCTTTGTCTTTTTTAAACTCTCAAATGTCGATGCCCAGTAAGTGTTCATCTCATGACTTTACTATTTTATCAGACCTTGTGAAACTTAAGGACATTCATTGTGTTTTTCAGGATCTCGACATGCAGCCAAAGGTAGTGTCATTGTTGGCCATCACTCCAGGTAAAGAAACAAAATGAGGCAATATTGTGTCAGTTATAAAACTGCACAGTGATTAAAATTTGAATGGAACTACATCCAGTGATGGATCCAGCAACCAACGCAACAATGTGTCCCAATACAGGTCCAGCAGCGATGTTTCAAGACATCGCCACAGCTCCGGCAGCGACAGAGAGGCCTCTAAGCGGCGCCCCAGGTCCGGCAGCGACAGACACGCCTCGAAACGTCATACCAGCTCCCCTCATCACACACCAAGGCCGGGTGAGTTGCCTTAAGACCACTATTTTCATCAAAACACTTCAGTCAGTAGCATTGATGTACTCTAAAACTACTAATGTGGCACAAATCTGTCGAGAGTTCTGTCATTTTTAAAACATACTTTGCCATGTGCCATATAAATAAAGTTGATTTTGATTTTAAAATTACCCCTCATTTGTAATAACCTCCTCCTTATTGACCGCTGAAAATGTCCGGGCCAGCTTGAGGTCTCGGGTTTTAAAATCTGGCCCCACTGAATTTGTAATTGAATAGCCCTGGTCTCGTCTATAGCATGTTGAAGGGAAGAAAATTTTGATCCTGCCAATCTCTAAATAATGACAACATGAAAACATTTCCTTCTCCGTTGACATTTAAAATACAATGCCAACTGTTTATAATGGCAGATGGTTTTTGATGCATAGCAACATTTTTGCTTACAGATATGCAGACTTGGTGTATGACAGCTGATTGCCTTTGCATATTTCTTATCATTTGTCTTTATCTACTTGCAGATGGAGTCATACAGTTTGATAGTAAGGCCACAGAGGAACTAATAGGAGCCATGCCACGGAACACCTGAAGCATGCCCCACAAAGGAGGGGAGGAGCTTCACAGCCACTCCAGAATAATTTTGTATTTTTTACATGTTCTAGGCCTACAGTTGCTGCTGTGTTTGTGTGTGTGTTTTTTTTAAATAGTAAATATTGTTATTTTTAATTTTTTTTACAAGTTTATACTGCCTGCTGTTGTAATTGACGTTTGCAATTAAAAATGGGTGACAAAACAGTCAGGATTGGATTGTGATTTATTATTGTGACCGTAGAAACATGTCCAGAAGGTAGGAACCTGTTTTCCTGTACCAGCTAATTTTACTGTAGCGTCATCTGGTTATGCATAGGAACTAAACGAGTAAAGGAAAAAAAGTCTAATATTGTCATAACATACTGCAACTACATCAAGGTAAGGATCACAGGTTAAATTTGGTCATGATGCATTTTTGACAACTTTAATGTCCTTTTTAATATAGGGTTCTTGTTAATAGTTTGATAGATTGTAATTACATTACTTGAATATCTAGATTTATTATAATATCCATATAATGTTTAATTGACGGCTAGATTTTGTAATAGGGTTTAAATATGGTATAAAAGTAAACGTCCTAAATTAGTCGTCTATAAATAGACGTTCATTAGCAGTTATTTAAACGTCTAAGGTGAGACGAGGCGTATACATTTGGTATAAAAATAGACGTCTGGCAAACGTCTAAATTTAGACGTCTACAAATAGACGTATAAAAGCGGTTATTTAAACGTCTAAGATTAGACAAGACGTATACATTTGGTATAAAAATAGACGTCTAGCAAAAGTCTAAATTTAGACGTCTATAAATAGACGTATATTAGCGGTTATTTAAACGTCTATGATTAGACAAGATGTCTAGACGTAGTCGTCTTTTAGACGTCTATTAGACGGCTAGTCTAAACTTAGACGTCTGAAAAACTTTCACTTTTATACCTGTGGTAGACCGATTTTAGCCTAGACGTCTAGGGACCATTTAGACGTCTATTAGACCTCATTTAGACCGGAAAATGCTCGGTGGGTCCTTCACATCTGAATCCTGTAGCTTGTTTTCACTCAGGTCCAGTTCTCTCAGATGAGAGGGGTTGGACCTCAGAGCTGAAGCCAGAGAAGAACAGCTGATCTCTGACAAACTGCAGGACCTCAACCTAATATGGAATAAATGTTTTAGGTTGAACTCATTCAATTTTTCATCATCTGTTCAGAGCTGAAGGTTTGGAAAGAAGGCATTAGAATATTAGACTCAACCAGAGGGTTTAAACAGACAACACATAGCAGCTCTAGCTGATATTAATGACAACGTGCTGTTAATAAATATATTGTGACTCCACTTCCTAAACTCAGTGCTGGGCTGAACTTTATCATGAGGATCCTCTGTGTGGATCAATAAATATCAGCCTAATGCGTGCAGATTGGTGTCAATACAATTTCACTTCAGGTTAATCTAAGATCAGATTTAAAACATGGTGTCTGACCTCAGAGTCTCCAGTCTACATTCTGGACTCTCCAGAAAACCACACAGCTCCTTCACTCCTGAATCCTGCAGTTTGTTTTCACTCAGGTCCAGTTCTCTTAGATGGGAGGGGTTGGCCTTCAGAGCTGAAGCCAGAGAAGAACAGCTGATCTCTGACAACCTGGATGACCTCAACCTGAATAAAAAATATATCTTGCAGATTAGTTTATCTAATGATGTAATGAGTTTTCGTTTAAAATTAGTAGAGAGAGGAGAAAGGTAATAGATAGACTATCACTGATGCTTCCCAGAGGTAAGGCAAAAGAATGGATTAGTAGGATGATTTTGTCCTTCTGTTTATTGTGGATTGACATGTCAACCTTTCTACAGACATCATTGCTACCTCAATATAACATTAAACTATTCATGAAAACAGATGAAAGAAAAATGTATTTAGCCTGTAAAATGTAAAAACAGTCCGTAAACTGACCTCAGAGTCTCCAGGCTACATTGTGGACTTCCCAGTCCATCAGAGAGCAGCCTCATTCCTGAGTCCTTCAGCTTGTTCTTACTCAGGTCCAGTAACCTCAGATGGGATGGGTTGCACTTGAGAGCTGAGGCCACAACTTCACAGTGAGTTTCAAAGAGTCCACAGCCAGAAAGGCTGTGAGTACAGATAACATGTCATGATTAATAGTTCAGCCTGGTTCTATCTTTAGCCTCTATTTACAGAGCCTATTCATTTAACCTAACCTATGTCACGGACAAGAAAAGCAAGTAGGCTACTGTTGTTCTACTCTGATGTCAATTTGTTTAAGGCTAATGTCCAAATACCTCCATGCTGCTCGTATGTAATGTCTGTCTTGTATTGAAGCCCCGAAATGCGAAATTGTCCCGAAAAAAATTAAATAAGTTTCAAGCATGTTTGCAGCAGAAGCTCCCCTTCCTGGTCTGTCCAAATCTTGCAAGATTTGCGATTAACTGACTCCGACTTACATGGATTTGCAACCGTTACATGGGCATGCACTGCTACATCGAGACCCCTGTAACTCAGAGAAGCAGAAATTTCTTTCTGGGGTGAACTATTCCTTTAAGGATTGTTGAAAGTTTGGGTGCTGGAGATTACAGGAATTCACCTGCTGAGGGCTGCTTGATGTGTCTGGCCTGTGTCCTATCTGGCATGTTGCTAATTCCACTGGACCTATGCCTTTGACTATATACCTTTTCTCCACCACCGGGACCTATTGACTCTCTTGTTCTGTTGGACTATTCTCAGACTCTCTGGGGTCATGGAGAAGTTATGCAAAAATGATGAACGATTTCCACACTGAAATCATCTGGTCATACTGCATGGTATAGATAACATTCCTGTCACTGGACAAATTCATATTTGCCATTCATACTGCAACAACCCTTCCAGAAACATAGAATGAATGGCTTTATAGTCTAGAATCACATGGACTCACTGAGCCTTCCTGCTGTTCCTCACAGCTGGGATCAGCCTACGTCGTCCCTCCTCTGATGTGTTGTACTTTGTTGGGTCAAACTCATCCAGAACCTCCTCTGACATCTGAAGCATGTAGGCCAGAGCTGAGCAGTGGACCACAGAGAGTCTCTTCTCTGACCTCAGGAACTCTTGGATCTCCAGATGCACAGAGTGGTCCTTCAGTTCCATCAGACAGTGGAAGATGTTTATGTTTCTATCAGGAGAGACATCAACTCTGTTCATCTCCTTAAGGTTGTTTATGACTCTCTGGGTAATTTCTTGATTATTCTTTGTCTGACACAGCAGACCCACTAAGAGTCTCTGGTTGGACTCCAGAGAGAGACCATGAAGGAAGCGAACAAACAGGTCCAGGTGACCACTTTCACTGTTAAGAGATTTTTTCACTGCTCTCATCAGGAAGACATCCAGGGTTAAATGAGATGTTTTTTGCCCTATGAAGGACTTCAGTGCCTTTGCATTTCTGTTGGTGTAAGAGTGGAACATGTAGACTGCAGCCAGAAACTCCTGAACACTCAGATGAACAAAGCAGTAGACTGTTTTCTGGAAGATCACACTCTCTGTTCTGAAGATCTCAGTACAGAGTCCTGAGTTCACCAAGGCCTCTGTGACATCCAGACCACACTGCTCCAGGTCTTCTTGGTAGAACAAGATGTTTCCTTTCTCCAGTTGCTCAAATGCCAACCTTCCCAGCTTCAGAAGAACTTCCCTGTCAGCCTCCGTCAGCTCCTGTGGACTCGTCTCTTGTCCCCCATCATACTTGTCATTCTTCCTCTTTGTCTGAACCAGCAGGTAATGTGAGTACAGGTCAGTCAGGGTCTTGGGCAGCTCTTCTTTCTGGTCTGTGGTCAACATGTGCTCCAGAACTGTAGCTGTGATCCAGCAGAAGACTGGGATTTTACACATGATGTGGAGGGTTCTGGACATCTTGATGTGTGCTATGATCTTGCTGGAAAGCTCTTCATCACTAGACCTTCTCCTGAAGTACTCCTCCTTCTGAGCATCAGTGAAGCCTCGGACCTCTGTTACCCTGTCAACACATGTAGGAGGGATCTGATTGGCTGCTGCAGGTCTGGAGGTGATCCAGACCAGAGCCGAGGGAAGCAGATTCCCCTGGATGAGGTTTGTCAGCAGCACGTTGACTGATGACGTCTGTGTGACATCAGACACAACCTCCCTGTTGTTGAAGTCCAGTGACAGTCGGCTTTCATCCAGGCCGTCAAAGATGAAGAGAAGTTTACAGACAGCCAGCTGCTCTGCTGTCACCTTCTGTAATGTTGGATGGAAAACATGGAGCAGCCTGAGGAGACTGAATTGCTGATCTCTGATCAGGTTCAGCTCCCTGAACGAAAGCAGAACCAGCAGACTGACATCTTGGTTCTCCAAGCCCTCCGCCCAGTCCAGAGTGAACTTCTGCACCGAGAAGGTTTTTCCAACGCCAGCGACACCATTCGTCAGAACAAATCTGATGTGTTGAGTCTGTTGGTCAGGTAAGGCTTTAAAGATGTCGTGACACTTGATTGGAGTTTCGTGGAGGTTCCTTATCATCGAAGCTGTCTCCAGCTGCCTGACCTCATGTTGAGTATTGACCTCTTCACTCTGTCCCTCTGTGATATAGAGCTCAGTGAAGATCTTACTAAAGAGGGTTCCACTTCCTGTTCCATCAGTTCCTTCAATCACATTTTCACATCTACTCTTCAGACTGATCTTATGTTGATCTAAAACCTCCTGCAGACCACTACCTGCTGAAAGAGAAGAGACAATGTCAGACTGAAAAAAATGCTGCTTATTACAGAAATAATGACATGGTGGATTAATGGTGGTGATGTGGCCCATGTCACTTTTACTTTACTTTTTTACATTTTCATTAAAAATAACTATCCTGCCTTTAACGTTCATTTAACCTAAATTGGAATAGAACAACGAAGCACTTCTGGTGCCACACTGGTTAAACTGGCGTTTCAGCTTTGTCATTTCAGTTTTCAGCTGCAGCAAGCATGGTCTGGACGTCATCAAAATCAATTTATTTCCAAACTGAATTTCAGCAATGTAATTTAATAATCCACCAAAGATATTGCTTTCTATTTCATGGGATACATGCAAAGCCTATGACTTGATTATAGTATAAAATGGCATGAAACTGAAGATTTCTGAATATGGACTTGGACTTGCACTTACATAACGCTTTTCTATAGTCACTTGGGGCACTCAAAGCGCTTTACAATGTAATGGTCGCATTCACCTTTCACACACATTCATTTGATCATAAACCCCGAAAGTATTTAGCTGACTGATGTCTGCTCTGGTGGCGATGATCCAATTACTCTATTGGGATCAATCAAGTTTTCTAAACTCACATCTGGTAGAGACTGGATCCTTCAGGATGTCCTGATGCAGAGCCCAGCAGGACAGCTGCTGCTCCAGTGATACACCACACTTCCACTTCTCTCTGTAACAACAATTTTTTTAAATGTTATTTGTTCTTGCACTGTTTCTGTACTGTTCATTATTCCCTTTAAAGGGATAGTTCACCCAAAATTGAAATTATCTACTTACTAGAGGTCTTCACGGGTCCAATTTGACGGACCCGAACCTAAATGGACCCAGGAAAGCCGACTGGCCCTAGCCTCGTAAACCAGCCTCCCCCGGAAATACATTTCATTTTATTTCAGAGGGGGAGTCTGGCCTCATCCCCGTTGGGTAACCGTTTCGCCAAAACACTCTGACTACCGAGCCGATCAGTCCCTGATTGGCCAACGTGCTGTGATTGACACAGCACGTTGGCAATCAGGGATAATCAAGCGATAACGTCTTTTCCTCCAAGAAACTCAACAAGCGCCGACTCTTGCTCTTGTTTAAGTTCTGTAATTGATGGTATTTCATTTAGAACTTCCCTTATTGCTGTTTTTACGCTGCTGTTTGACGCTCCGCCATGTTTGTTGTAGGTGTAGAAGTGACTCCGGGTTCCGACCCGGACCCGGAGTCACTTCTTGTGGGTTGACCTGAAACCGAGCCGGGTCGGAAATGGGTTTTCGGGTTGTCGGTTTTTTCCTAAGACCTCTACTACTCACCCTAATGTCGATGGGTTGGGAGAAGTTTCTGTAATTCTCTGAGTCACAGGTATTTCATTTGCAAATGAACTTTTCTTCCTCCAAATACCTCCATACTGCTCGTATGTAATGTAATGTCCATCTTAGATAACTCTGAAACTTCTCCCAGCCCTTAGTCGACATGAGGGTGAGTAGATAATGAGTGCAATATCAATTTTGGGTGAACTATTCCTTAAGAAAGAGTAATTAGTGGATCATTTTGTGTTTGTTCACTGTGCATTATCTTCCATCAGGTCAGTTTGCAGTAGAAACCATCTCTTACTGTGTGTGTGAGGGTCCAGGTTGGTTCCTGAAGTACAGAGGTTCATCTCTGGACAGACCACTCTGACAGCTGGGGACAGGAGACACTGGTCTCACTCTGTGGCTCTGACCTCTGCAAACACAAATGTGTTTTAATTCAAATCACAAGAGTATTGTTCTCATGAAAACTATCTCTGTAGCTCTAAATACATAAACTGCAAAAACTGCTGTAGGCTATGTTCCTCCTCTTAGATTTGACCATTATTCGGTGTGACTATCAGGAAGGTGATATACTCAACAATACTGTACACACAAATAAAAGTGCTACTGTATATGTAGAACCATATAGGTTCTTCGGCTTGTCCTCATCGGAGAACTCTTTTTGGCTCCTTTTGGAGGGTTCTACCTACTGTAGAACCCAACTTAAAGGGTTATACGGAGAACCCAACATAAAAGGTTATACCCAGAACCATTTATGAAAGGTTACACCTAGAACCCCCAATGAAAGGTTATACAAAAAAAAAAAAGATTTTATCGTGTATTGGTTTCATCCAAAAGCTTTACTGGAGGTTTCAGTCAGAACCCACCATCTGACTACTTATGGTTTCATCTAGAACCCACACAGGGAGTTCCACCAAGACCCCTTTTACTGGAACCCTTAGTGTTACCAAGAACCCTTGAAAAAACATTTCTTCAGGAAATGGTTTTTCAGAAGCAAATGGTTTCCAGGTAGAACCACAGCCCTTGTAGAAGAACCCTTTTGGAACCCTTTTTCTAAGAGTGTAATAGACCTATCTTTGTCAAGACAAGTTCATTTGACTTTGGTAGAAAGCATATAAACAGCATTTCCCTCACTGTGTGTCTGAGGGTTCAGGTTCATTCCTGAAGTTCGGAGGTATAAACCCGGACTGGTCGCTCTTCATGGACAAACAGCTGGGTGGTGGACACACTGCTCCGTCCTCTTCCTCCACACAGGCACTCATCTTCTAAACCAGAAACCAGTAACACTGACTGTCAGCTTACACACACAAGTCAGGACAAGTCAAGTTCAAGAGACACACCTGATAATATTCAGAAAATATTGCACGCGCGCGCACGCACGCACACACACACACACACACACACACACACACACACACACACACACACACACACACACACACACACACACACACACACACACACACACACACACACGATAATCTTTGTATTAGTAGGTTTATTGTGGTTCTTCTTCCCTCAACAGTCCAAAAAAAAAAAAAATCTAATCAGACCGAAAGGCAGTAAAATAATAATGCAGTACTCACCTGCCTCAGCCTCCAGTGTCTTCCTAATGCTCTGCTGACTCAGAATGCAATGCAATCTGAACTAAACGAAAATGCCCAGTTGCCCCTCCCTTCTGGTTTACGGGAAGTGTGTGCGCAACAGAAAGGGAGAAGATGTGTGTTCTGTGCATGGCAGTGTTTCACAGACATGAACAAAACGTTTATAGCCATTTTAGCAGCTGCATCAGGAGACAGTGGTATTTTACTGATGTTTCTTTTTAAAAAATGAATTATTGTAATAATGAAGAATAATCCCACATTCCAGTAACCTGCAAACTAGAGTTTCATAGTGTTTGAACATAGGAGATTCTCTGCCGTAAGCCACACTCATACCACAAATCCAATCGAAAACACTGTAGCACCCAGTTTGGCAGCAGTAATATGATAGGAGTCATGGTAAAGACAGTAGGCTGCTGTGGGTTATCGGGATGTGCCAAACACAGGAGAAAGGAATTCCTGCCACAAACATGCTGGCTTTTGAGAGTTAGTTTAGCTTGGATGCATATTATCTAATTTGTGAATTCATTCTTTGTAACAAGGGGTAGACAACGTAAGTCTGCTTCTTTCTGCCCCCTTTCATTCAAGAGTTACAGTATTGTCATTTGAGTTTTATTTTTTGTTTTTATGCTCGATAAATGAATAAAACAAATAAATAAACTAAACTACATTTATGGAGCTCAACATCAGCAGTAAGAAAAGTTATATGCAACAAACTTAAAGGTACATTGTGTAGAGATTACTCCCATCTAGCGTTGTGGTTGTACATCACAAGCAACTCAATCGTATTTTTCATGCTGCATTCATGTGAAATTGGGCAGACGGCTGCATGTAACGGCATAAGCCAAAACAGCCCAACATATGAGCTGGTCAAACCATGTGATTCAAAGATATCCAGCCATAAAGTTACAGGGTGGATGCATTATTCGGCAGAGCTGTACAGTGAGCTGCCGAAAAGTGCATGCACCTGTTTTTCCAGGCTAGAAGAGTAGCACATGTATGAAATTCACACTGTTAAGCCAAAACAGCCCAACATATGAGCTTGTCAAACCATGTGATTCAAAGATATCCAGCCATAAAGTTACAGGGTGGATGCATTATTCGGCAGAGCTGTACAGTGAGCTGCCGAAAAGTGCATGCACCTGTTTTTCCAGGCTAGAAGAGTAGCACATGTATGAAATTCACACTAGCCAAAACAGCCCAACATATGAGCTGGTCAAACCATGTGATTCAAAGATATCCAGCCATAAAGTTACAGGGTGGATGCATTATTCGGCAGAGCTGTACAGTGAGCTGCCGAAAAGTGCATGCACCTGTTTTTCCAGGCTAGAAGAGTAGCACATGTATGAAATTCACACTGTTAAGCCAAAACAGCCCAACATATGAGCTGGTCAAACCATGTGATTCAAAGATATCCAGCCATAAAGTTACAGGGTGGATGCATTATTCGGCAGAGCTGTACAGTGAGCTGCCCAAAAGTGCATGCACCTGTTTTTCCAGGCTAGAAGAGTAGCACATGTATGAAATTCACACTGTTAAACAAGCCTCTATGTAAACAAGTGGTTCGTCAGCACGAGCGCGTTTTACCGGCTTCCTCTAGATTTCTGTGACTAAAATGACATCTTGTTACCAATGGCCGTCTGCCTGACTGCACCTGAATGCAGCATCAGAGTAACGCTCCATTCCTCCTCACTGCGTTACCACGGTGACTTTTCACAGACGCCATCTGTATATCACGTATATGCATATTTATGAATGATATGAACGGCAGATTCAGAGCTTACCAGAACACTTCAGTTTGTTGAGAAGGGTGATTAATGATTATGAAAAACATACTTTTGAATGAAATAATCATTTTTTGGGAGTAGATAACAGGAGAAGTTACACAATGTCCCTTTAATAGTAAAGATAATTTGGTATATACAACAAGCCTGTGCTATAAATGAATTAGGTTAAAATAATTACAGTCCACACAAAAACTACAGAAAAGTGGGCAGCAACAGTCAGCATGAGTTGATGCAGTGTATAGCAATCTGTGTGGAAACCCCATCAAGGCTCATCAGTGGATTTACATCTGTGAGAACCTGTGCTGTAAATAAAAATGTAATGTAAATGTAGGAAATCACAGCATAAACGTCGAGAAGCTGCTCTGTTTATGGGTTTAGTTTGTCCTCTTCGGTGCTCCAACAAACTGTAGCTGTTCTCACAGAAAGAATGATGAAACCCTTTCTCAATGTTCTGTTCCCACAAGAAGATTTTGAGCCCAAGCAGCAATCGACTGCAAGTGCAAAGTCCAGGTCCAGGAGGTGGGCTAATGGAGACTGGACAGCATCACTTCCTGCAGAGGAGAAGACAATACTGGCTGTCACTGAAGATGATAGATGGAATTAAAAGATCATTAATCAACTCCATCAATGCTTCTCTGAAGTGAGAATACTGACCCCATCCTCATACTGATTTTAGAGTCTTCAGTCCACAGTCTGAACTCTCCACAAGATCACACAGCTCCTTCACATCTGAATCCTGCAGCTTGTTGTCACTTAGGTCCAGGTCTCTTAGGTGGGAGGGGTTGGACCTCAGAGCTGAGGCCAAAGAGGAACAGCTGATCTCTGACAAACTGCAGGATCTCAACCTGAATAGAGAATAACATATGTCACTTTAGCAGGTCAGGTCAAGCCCTGAACTTGACTCAGGTTTTCAGCATCTGTTAGAGCAAGGCAGCAAGACATAGACCCTGACCCTCTAATGGAGGTGTTTTAACCATGATAACATTATTTTCTGTGCAACAGCTCAGAGTGTCAGACCTTCTGGGAGTCCTCAGAACCAAGGGTCTGAGGACTCCATAGCTTTGTTGGGCAACTTCAACACTCATGTGGGCAACAACAATGTGAAGTGTATGATTGGGATGGATGATCTATCTGATCTAAACCTTAGTGGTGCTTTATTAGTGGATGACTGTACTAGTCAAGGTTTGGCTATAACAAAAACCATGTTTGATGGTCATACTGTAGCCTACTGTATATCTTGGTAGAAGACGGGGGCTGATCTGGTACATTATAAGATAGCCTACAGCAGTTTTTGCAGTTTATGTATTTAGAGCTACAGAGATATAAGAACTAAACCATGGAGTCTGACCTCAGAGTCTCCAGTCTACAGTCTGGATTCTCCAGAAAGCCACACAGCTCCTTCACTCCTGAATCCTGCAGCTTGTTTTCACTCAGGTCCAGATCTCTCAGATGGGAGGGGTTGGCCTTCAGAGCAAAGACCAGAGAAGAACAGCTGGCCTCTGACAAAGCGCAGAACCACAATCTGAATACAGAATAGAAAACATAGACAAAAAAATATGTTATCCAATTTCTCCTATAACCGTAGGTTTGTGTTTCTTTTTCTTTGAAGCAGCTAAAAACACCTATTACTATTACTTTGTTTTTGAGAATTATTAGTATTATTTTTAATTTTACTACTTTTTTAGATTTTTTAAAAAACTTGTTTTTTGAGAAATTTCAAAGTTTGGAAGTTTGTTTTTTGATAAACTTTTTTTAAAATCAGATTGGGTCCGATAGCCTATTTGTCAAATACTTGAGCAGGTTTTATCCTGAACTTTTTGAGAATAAAGAACACGTTATCAGTGCATGTTGCTCTGCATGAAGACCGCGATCAGAGGGTGGCTTTGCACCTTTGTTGTATTTTTTTTGAAATTTTATCAATTTTTCTTGAATTGTTAAAACAAATTTCTCTTCCAATTCATTGCATTTTGCCTAATCGTTTGGTTTTTTTTGTGGTAGAAGGATTGGCATTCGGTCTTTCTTTCGGCAAGTTTCAGATCCGATTATTTTTAATTTGACTATTTTCAGTTTGAAAAAAAGTGGTATCGGGACATCCCTAGTTTTTTTGTTGTTGTTGTTTTATTTTAAACTTTTTCTATGAGAATTTCACCACTTCTGCCAAGAAATGTTTGAACTTTTTTGGAGAAATTGTACCACTTTTATCCAGAAATTTCTCTGTAACATTTCCAAACATTCATGCCATTGGCCCTAATTTGAATGTACAAAATTTTATTCAGTCTCAGAACAAATATTTGTGTATTTCTGGTGTTGACTTCAAAATTTTGTCCAATTGGGGTCCGTGGTCTAATTTGTGAGAACATAATAATAACAGCTCCGGAAATATTTATAAGTCTGGAAAGCTATTCTTATAATTGACCCCAACATAAAGGTGACTCTGACTATGATCATAATATGTCCCAAAAACACAACTTATGAAATGGCTCCTGACCTCAGGATCTCCACGTTACAGTCTGGACTTTCCAGGAAATCACACAGATGCCTGACTCCTGAATCCTGCAGATAGTTGTGGCTCAGGTCCAGGTCTCTCAGATGGGATGGGTTGGCTTTGAGAGCTAAGGCCACAGATGCACAGCTCATCTCCAACAAATTGCACCAACTCACTCTAAAATGTCAAACGAATAAGCAGAGTTTAGGAGAGAGAGTTGCAGTGTTTTATCATCTGCTCCGAGCTGAAGAAGGAACTGAAAGTTGAAAATTCAGAAAAATGAAATTCCAACATAAACAAACAGAATAAAGATTAAAAACAGACAAATACAAATTCTGGTAATAACAGTGTTTGTAATAGTGCGTGATTATATTATGTATCATGGCTACAATAGTGTTCATGTGTAACATGAACCATCATCTTATGCTCAAGAGTACATTTAATCGGGTATCATTTAAGACGGAAGCCAACATTTTTGATTGCAACTAATTTGTTAATTTCAGTTTGATCTAATTTAAACAGAGGCACTGTTTCCTACATTACTGCTGTGGCTCAACATTTCCATGCCACAGTCACTAGAATAAACCAAAGTGGAAGATTTTTTTTTACCATGACAATCCAATACAACTTTGACAGCACATTAATCTCACAGGAATAAAACATGGTGTCTGACCTCAGAGTCTCCAGTCTACAGTTTGGACTCTCCAGAAAACCACACAGCTCCTTCACTCCTGCATCACGCACATCACCATTTTCACTCAGGTCCAGTTCTCTCAGAGGGGAGGGGTTGGCCTTCAGAGCTGAGGCCAGAGAGGCACAGCTGACCTCTGACAAATCACACTCCCTACATCTGAATGAAGATTAAAAATATATATATTTGCAATCCAATTTTCCAATCAAGGTCTTCCATACCATAAAAAAATAATAGTGTCTGCTGAAATGTTTCACTTACTAACTGAGTTGGTGTAAATAGCAATGAGTCAATCTTTGTTTTGTTTGCCTTGACAGTCATGTAATCACACATATTATCTTCTTGTGTATTCACATACATACTCTTACAGTACTGTATATGCACTTGATGAATTCAAGTCAAGTTCAATGTGTAATAAACAATATAATATGCTCAAGCTGCACCCAGGATCCATATATATATTACAGGCTAAAAACGTTATTGTTATGGTGTTGGTAGAAAAGTAGGCTTTTTGTAACTACTAAAGTAAAAAGGGAAGTAAAATTTGCTGTGTTCAGCTCCAGACCTCTTCTAGTAAAAGGATGTTGTGTAACACGTTTTAGGATTAGTGCTCTAACATCACATTCAAAATTATGAATCATTACTTTTGTACAAATGTACATGGACATAAAACAACGGAATATGTCCCTGCACTTTCCTCACTACTCTGTGCTTTTTGTTTCTTCCTTTATACAATTTTGGAAACTGATATTTTTCATATTATTTTCCATACCATTGATCAACCTGGTCTGATCCCACACATGCTTGAAGGTACAGTAAATCCTCAGCTAGGTTTTGGGCTGATAGGGGGGGTTGACCTCATAACTAATGGGGGTTGACAATTGGGATCAGGGCCATCAGGCCCACAATGTACAGTAATAATACTTCTTAAGAACTCTGCCACCCCCAAACAAACAAGAATCCCCTTCTACTACCAAGTCCCTCGATGACACATGAGATGAGAACGTTATAACTGACCTCAGAATCTGCAGTTGACAGTTTGGACTCTCCAGTCCAACAGTCAGCAGTGACACTCCTGAATCTTCAATGTTGTTTTGACTCAGGTCCAGTTCTTTCAGATGGGAGGGGATGGACTTCAGAGCTGAGGCCACAACTTCACAGTGAATCTCTGAGAGTCCACAGCCAGAAAGTCTATGAGGATGAAAAATAAATAGCTTTCATTGTGGATAGAAATTGCTTAAGGCTATACATTTTGAGGGGAAAATCAATTGAAATGAGGAACAGTGGACCAAAAGTCAGTCAAAAGAGTGGCAGTAGGAGCTACCCCCGTCCACATGCCCAGATCCTGGAGCAGAACACTGAACATAAATATCAGTGCCCATACAGTATGAGTCGTACTCGGCTTGGCCAAGATCCATGTAGAAACATTGGGGTTTTATAGTGAGGGACAGGTATAGGTGGATCATCTGCAATGTAAGTCCTGCAAACTCACCTGTGGCACTTGGAGGGGATGAGGTAGAAAATGTTGATTATTGAACAATTCCCACATTATTATTTAGAGCCTTAGCTTTATCTAAATGTTTGGGAATCTTTTGCTGTGGCCACAAGTGTATATGACATCAGTGTTTCAACTTTCCATTCCAAATGGAAAGGAAAGTTAACTAAGATTTAGCTTAAGTGCACTGCAGGCATTGTCTGCTTTTAGTATTAGTATTTGTCATGAAATTTGGACCATCAGAACACTGTCAGCACAAATCCTAAGGTCCCATGAGGACTTACTGAGCCTTCCTGCTGTTCCTCACAGCTGGGATCAGTCTCCGTCGTCCCTCGTCTGATGCGTTGTACCTCTTCAGGTCAAACTCATCCAGAACCTCCTCTGACATTTGCAGCATGTAGGCCAGAGCTGAGCAGTGGATCTCAGAGAGTTTCCTCTCTGATCTGTCCTCTGACCTCAGGAACTCTTGGATCTCCTGATGAACTGAGTGGTCGTTGAGTTCCATCAGACAGTGGAAGATGTTTATGCTTCTCTCAGGAGAGATATCATCTCTGTTCATTTCCTTCAGGTTCTGGATGGCTCTCTGGATGGCTTCTGGACTGTTCTCCGTCTGACCCAGCAGACCTTCTAACAGCCTCTGGTTGGACTCCAGAGAGAGACCATGAAGGAAGCGAACAAACAGGTCCAGGTGACCATTTTTACTTTTGAATGAATCGTCCATGTGATGTACCAGAAAATCATCCAACATATAGTCAATTGCACCGTCAGAACATTGGTCGTCATCATCTTCTGGGAAAGATTCATCTTCATCATAGTCGTCTGGTACTATTGTGTCCCTGTTGGTGTAAAGATAAAACATGTAGACTGCAGCCAGAAACTCCTGAACACTCAGATGAACAAAGCAGTAGACTGTTTTCTGGAAGATCACACTCTCGCTTTTGAAGATCTCAGTACAAACTCCTGCATACACCAAGGCATCTGTGACATCCAGACCACACTGCTCCAGGTCTTCTTGGTAGAACATGATGTTTCCTTCCTCCAGCTGTTCAAACGCCAGCTTCCCTAGTTTCAGAAGAACTTCCCTGTCAGCCTCCGTCAGCTCCTGTGGACTTGTCTCTTGTCCCCCATCATACTTGTTCTTCTTCCTCTTTGTCTGAACCAGCAGGAAATGTGAGTACAGGTCAGTCAGGGTCTTGGGCAGCTCTTCTTTCTGGTCTGTGGTCAACATGTGCTCCAGAACTGTAGCTGTGATCCAGCAGAAGACTGGGACTTGACACATGATGTGGAGGCTCCTGGACATCTCTATGTGTGCTATGATCTTGTTGGAGAGCTCTTCATCACTGAATCTTCTCCTGAAGTACTCCTCCTTCTGAGCATCAGTGAAGCCTCGGACCTCTGTTACCCTGTCAACACATGTAGGAGGGATCTGATTGGCTGCTGCAGGTCTGGAGGTGATCCAGACCAGAGCCGAGGGAAGCAGATTCCCCTGGATGAGGTTTGTCAGCAGCATGTTGACTGATGACGTCTGTGTGACATCAGACACAACCTCCCTGTTGTTGAAGTCCAGTGGCAGTCGGCTTTCATCCAGGCCGTCAAAGATGAAGAGAAGTTTACAGACAGCCAGCTGCTCTGCTGTCACCTTCTGTAATGTTGGATGGAAAACATGGAGCAGCCTGAGAAGACTCAACCGCTGATCTCTGATCAGGTTCAGCTCCCTGAACGAAAGCAGAACCAACAGACTGACATCTTGGTTCTCCAAGCCCTCGGCCCAGTCCAGAGTGAACTTCTGCACCGAGAAGGTTTTTCCAACGCCAGCGACACCATTCGTCAGAACAAATCTGATGTGTTGTCTCTGTTGGTCAGGTAAGGCTTTAAAGATTGTGTGACACTTTATTGGAGTTTCGTGGAGGTTCCTCATCATCGAAGCTGTCTCCAGCTGCCTGACCTCATGTTGAGTATTGACCTCTTCACTCTGTCCCTCTGTGATATAGAGCTCAGTGAAGATCTTACTGAGGAGGGCTCCACTTCCTGTTCCATCAGTTCCTTCAATCACACGTTCACATCTACTCTTCAGACTGATCTTATGTTGATCTAAAACCTCCTGCAGACCACTACCTGCTGAAAGAGAAGAGACAATGTCAGACTGAAGAGAATCTGAGAATCTAGTCAGTTACAGAAAAAAACAAGACAAGCAAAAAAAGAATTGTTAAAGTTTTGGTATTTATGATTTATGATCATCTTCAATACCAGTGATACACTATGTGATGTAACAAATGACACTATATAATAAAACAAGTCCTTGTCTCAGAAGTCATAGCATAGATAAGTCGTGTCTCACTTTGTATGGTGCTGGACTGATCCAGTCCAGGTCCTGTTCTGGACGTTTGCCCACACTTGGGACAGGATATGTCTCCTGATGAACAAGACTGGTCCCAGTATGAAGTGAGGCATTGTTTGCAGAACCAGTGTCCACAGCTGGTAGAGACTGCATCTTTCAGGACGTCCTGACACAGAGCACAGCAGGACAGCTGCTGCTCCTCTGGAAAATCACTCCTCCTGTTTTCTCTGTAAAGACCAATATGATTTGTTGTAGAAAAATATCTGGAAGGTCAAATAGAAATGTAAGAATGCAGCTGCTGTTCAAGAATTCAAGAAATTTACTTAATATGGGGGTAGAATACTGACATAAACCGCACACGCGCAATGACACTTGTGCACATTTTTCTTCCGAGTGCTTTCAAAGCAAGCGCAAGTTATTTTGTAGGCGACGATGCTAACCTTCTTTTCTTTTGTTTATGACAGTTAAGACTACACAGATATACATGCCATAACATCGTATATGTCTGTACTGTTATATTCTGCTCCATGTCTTGATTTGTCTCCAGCTTTGTTGTAAACAAATGCACATGGCCAGGAGGAGGGTTAGCAAAACAGAGGAAAAGAGACAAGACCTCTTTAATGGTTCAGTGTAATTGTATTAGTGAGTCATTCTGTCCTCAATCATTCCTGGTGCATCATCTCATTAGGTAGTTGAAATCCTGTACTGTGTGTGTGAGGGTCCAGGTTGGTTCCTGAAGTACAGAGGTTCATCTTTGGACAGGTCACTCTGACAGCTGGGGACAGGAGACACTGCTCTGTGGCTCTGACCTCTGCAAACACAAACACATTCACATTACTGTAGCATGATTCTTTGACTGCATGATTCCACCTTTTCCTGAACGGTTCTCAAGAGCAGACCAGTTCACGCAGCAGTGGAGGAAGTTAAAACATCAAGACAAAGACAAATGAATGTTTTGTAAAGGTATAAATTCTGATAAATATTCTACAGAACGTCATTGTGATGTGTTGTATTTGTGCCGTTTGCCCTTTACCCTCCCTTTTTTCTCCAGCAGGAGACTAGTTTTCTAATTGCTGAAGTATGGACACAGCCTTGAGGCCTGCTTGGTGCCAGAATGGACCAATCAGCAGCTGTCTATCTGTGTAGCAGCATGAAACAATCATGAAGTTTCACTAAAGCTTATTCAGAGTATCTAGTCTGTTTCATTTCTGTATTACCCAGTCCCTACTATTTATTGTTACTTCCGTTCTGAGACCCAAGATCCTAGGGAACCAATGATAAAAATCTATTAGTGAATCATTTTGTCTTAAGTTGTTCTCAGAGCATCTTCCATCAGGTCAGTTTACAGTAGAAACAGTCTCTTACTGTGTGTGTGAGGGTCCAGGTTGGTTCCTGAAGTACAGAGGTTCATCTTTGGACAGGTCACTCTGACAGCTGGGGACAGGAGACACTGCTCTCACTCTGTGGCTCTGACCTCTGCAAACACAGACATGTGTTAGTATTTTAGGAGGGACTAGTCATTCAATGAATTGTCAGATGCTCTCTGCTGCCTCACTTCTTCATCCTAGCCTACTTTGTGTCCTACTAAGGCCTACATTATCCTCAGCATTGTACAAGTTCTGTCCCATCGCAGCTGCCTGCCATATCTGGGGTAATCGCTGGCAATAGGGTGTTATGTGACAGTAACGAAAGGTTTTTGCTTTCCTTTTATAAGGCCTGGCTATTACACACAACCTCATCATCATTGCCTCTCATATGCACTCATCCTCTTCTATGATCACACATTCCATCCCTCTGCAGTTACTCATTGTTAGGAACATCTCTTATATGCAGCATCAATAATTCATTTTCCTCCGAATTATTGCCAGCTTTCCACCCATGCATTAATGGTTGTCTCCAGTGCATCATTTGGCAATAACTATAATAGGTATTTGTGATACGGTCAAACTGTGTATCATTTGTGTGGGTTATTGCACTGATGAATTATGTTTCAGTGGGTAATTTTGTTTCAAAATGTTCTCACAGCATCATCTGGTTCATCATCATGAATATAAATGTATTAAAGGATCAGTTTGTTAGAAGTCATTCTCTCTCAGTGCATCATCATCAGTTTACTGATCCCTGAGTGAGACTCAATAATCTCGGGAATGTAACAAGCAATTATTCTATAAGTGAATCATTTTGTCTTAAATTGTTCTCAGTTTGCAGTAGAAACAGTCTCTTACTGTGTGTGTGAGGGTCCAGGTTGGTTCCTGAAGTACAGAGGTTCATCTTTGGACAGGTCACTCTGACAGCTGGGGACAGGAGACACTGGTCTCACTCTGTGGCTCTGACCTCTGTAAACACAAATATGTGTTATTTGTATCATTTTAGTATTATTCTAATTCTTATCTTCTGCTGAACAGTCCACAGGGACAGACCTGTTCAAACACAGGTGGTAGATGGCAAAACATCAGAGTAAAGATAAATGAACAATCAGGTGTTGTGCTGCAGAAATAACATTTTTGGTGAGGAACCCCAGCATCATTCAGCATCATGGATGTAAATCATTTTGTCCTCAATCACTGATGCACCCAGTGCATCATCTCATTAAGTAGAACTCTTTTACTGTGTGTGTGAGGGTCCAGGTTGGTTCCTGAAGTACAGAGGTTCATCTTTGGACAGGTCACTCTGACAGCTGGGGACAGGAGACACTGGTCTCCCTCTGTGGCTCTGACCTCTGCAAACACAGATGTGTTATTCACAGTGTTAGACGTATTCTCATTCTTACCCTCACTGGGAAGTTCTCAAGAAGATAGTGTTCAAATAGAAGTGGAGAACAGTAAAACATCAGGATAGAGACGAAGCATTGTTTTTATCAAGATGTAAATACTGTCGTGAACATTTTCAGGTGTTTTGATATCAGTAATTTCAAGAGAGGAAACCCAGACCTAGAACATTTACTGAATTAGTGGATACATTTGTGATTGTTCTCAGGGTATCATCTTCCATCAGGTCAGTTTACAGTAGAAACTGTCTCTTACTGTGTGTGTGAGGGTCCAGGTTGGTTCCTGAAGTACAGAGGTTCATCTTTGGACAGGTCACTCTGACAGCTGGGGACAGGAGACACTGGTCTCCCTCTGTGGCTCTGACCTCTGCAAACACAAACGTGTGTTAATCACAGTATTTTATTATTATTCTCATTCATATCTTCTGCTGAACAATCCTCTAGAATAGAGTTGTTAAAACACCAGTGGAAGAAGGTAAAACATCAGAGTAAAGATAAATGAACAATCAAGTGTCTTTCTGCTGAAATAACATCAGTAGTTTTTGGTGAGGTAATCCAGCGTCATTTAGCATCATGAATCACTGATGCACCCAGTGCATCATCTCATATTAGGTAGTACAACTCCTTTACTGTGTGTGTGAGGGTCCAGGTTGGTTCCTGAAGTACAGAGGTTCATCTTTGGACAGGTCACTCTTCATGGACAGGTAGCTGGGGACTGGAGACACTGGTCTGTCCTCCTCTTCCTCCAAATCACTCATCTCCAGGGCTTCAGTCGCTCTGAGGGAGACCAGAGACACTGACTGTCAGCTCTCACACAAGAATCACACAAGGACTGAGAGAACAGGGAGTAACATGTGGCACAACAGGTCACATGAAAACAGTTATTTTCTATGTCTTATATGTTTTTTTTGAAAGCAAGTGTAAATTGCAATCATAATTCAGGATTCAGTTATGCACTGACAATACCAGGCAGCAGTCACAGTAACGTCAGAATGAGGATCTCTGTGATAAAAGCAGATAATGCTGAGCTGCAACAACATCTAACGTCATAAAAAGTGTCGGACGAAACTGAACCTGTGTGTTGTCATTGTGTGCATCACTACAAACACAGCTCATACTGTATTATCCCCTCAGTGTCCACATCCTCTT
Organism: Decapterus maruadsi; assembly: GCA_030347415.2. Taxonomy (NCBI): domain Eukaryota; kingdom Metazoa; phylum Chordata; class Actinopteri; order Carangiformes; family Carangidae; genus Decapterus; species Decapterus maruadsi. The sequence goes on along the minus strand of CM064890.1, from coordinate 19,825,676 downwards.
AGAATACATTATTCATTATTCTATGTGACACCATCTGCTGAGTTGTGTTAATAGATACTAGCAATGAGTCTTTTTTGATTGATTGTTGTTGTTGTTAATTTGGTTTATCTTGGTTTAGTAAAGTCTAACCCACTGTTTCTCTGTTAGCTTTTTCATAGTTCCTCATTATGCAGAATCAGAATTTAATTGTTGAATCTTTATTCCTTTTTCTGCTTTGTTTTGCCACTTCCAGTTATATCTATGGTTACTGCCCTGTTTCCTGAGACCCTTTTGGGAAATGTATCAACCGTAGATGTCAATCTAAAATAGTGTAGTAGCTTAGCTCAAAAAATAGCATTGAATTGTGCATTTTGTGTTAAAATCAGGACATTTGGAACACTTACAGCCAAAGGCATTCTGGAAATAACTGAATATGGAGCCATCTTGAATATTCAATATGGTGGCCATGCGGCAGCCATTTTTCCAAACAGTTTTCTTACTTGTGATGGATAGAATTTGATACCGAGGTCATAATCAGTTATATTTATTTACTTCATCATTCTATTGCTTTTGCACCTCCAAAATGGCTCCATATCCAATCTTCAGAACGTTTTTGGCTATACTGTAAATGTACCAAATGTCATGTTTTTATCAAAAAGTGCACACTATAAGTGGATAATTTTGTCCATCATGTCTGTTTACTGTAGAAACAGTCTCTTACTGTGTGTGTGAGGGTCCAGGTTGGTTCCTGAAGTACAGAGGTTCATCTTTGGACAGGTCACTCTGACAGCTGGGGACAGGAGACACTGCTTTCACTCTGTGGCTCTGACCTCTGCAAACACAAACACATTCACATTACTGTAGCATGATTCTTATCCCACCTTTTCCTCAATGGAAAAGGAAGTCAAAACATCAAGACAAAGACAAATGAATGTTTTGTAAAAAATTCTGATATAAATATTTTCAGGTGGTTTACTACAGAACTATCTATCTCTCTGACGTCCCTGGGAATGTAACAACCATTAATATAAATCTATTAGAGGATCATTTTGTCTTTAGTCTGTCTGAGATCATCATCTTCCATCAGGTCAGTTTGCAGTAGAAACTGTCTCTTACTGTGTGTGTGAGGGTCCAGGTTGGTTCCTGAAGTACAGAGGTTCATCTTTGGACAGGTCACTCTTTATAGACAGACAGCTGGGGACAGGAGACAATGGTCTGTCCTCTCCCTCCATAGAGTCAAACCTCCTCTGGTCCTGATTCACTCTGAGAAGGAAACCACTGACTGTCAGCTCTCACACAAGAATCACATGAAAACTGAGAAAACAAAAAGTAACACAGCTCATTCCCTAACCCCCACTGCTCTGCCCTGTTCAGTGTTTTCTTGGATTTTCACTTTCACTTTCACTTTCACTACTGTCTTCACGCCTACGTTCATGATACTGTTAAAGGGATAGTTCACCCAAAATTCAGGGACATTACAGACGAGCAGTATGGAGGTATTTGGATGTTTTTTGGTGTGTCTTTTTGGACAAAGAAAGTTGGTGTCCATTGATAACCATTATATGGACAAATACTGCTACACGGACCCCCCCCCATAACTCAGAGAAGGCATGGAGGACTCTGAAAATTCTCACAGCTCTTAGTCGACATGAGGGTGAGTGGATAATGAGTGAAATTTGAATTTTGGGTGAACTATCCCTTTAACTCGTATTTTTCTCAAAACTTTTTGTTAAATCAGAGGTTTAAATTCAAATTATTCAAATTAGTTCATTTGATTGATTGATTGATTCTTTTAATGACCACACAGCCAAGCTGGTGGAATTTGCTTCCAGTACAGCTCATTGGTACAGGTTCCAAACATATAACATAAATAAACAAACATACAATTACAACTTATGTAGGGCCATGTTTGATCCTCAGGGTACAGAGTTCAAGATATTTATTGTGGTGGGGATGAAACTGTTTCTGAAGTGGGTTGTTTTGGACGCAATTGTCCTGTAGCGTCTCCCAGATGTTGAATAGGAGTCTCAGCAGTATGTTAGAGGGAGCAGGAGGCCAATGCAGTCACATGGAACCACAACAGCTTCCTGCTGAGACTCCCTCACCACATCAGACACTTTTCTTTCTCATACAATGCAGGAAGTTCAAAGTGAGAGGACAGCTGTTCCACAGTTCATACATTCATCATTCAATGTATCATCATTCAACTCTGGTATTGAAGCCCCCACATCAGACGCCATGTGCTACTACTACACTGAAGTACAGGAAGGAGTGTCTGGTTCCATAAATTTAGCTGATGAATCACTAATGAATATTTTGATGAGCTGGATCAACAGGAAATGGAAGAAGAGGTAGAGGATCAACCAATAAAATTCAGAATCCATCATATGAATTTTGTTTTTTTACTTCATTCTGAGGATTTTCCCATTTTTTACTGTAATCCAACATTTTCTAAGAGACGTCACAGGCCAACACTGAAAAATAATTAGAAAATACACAGAAAACAATTTCTGTCGCTCTAAATACAAAATCCTCTTCTGGTTATGAGATTTTATGTCTGTAGGAGCCGCTGAGATCAGTTGACATTAGTAGTATTAGGTGACTAACAGCTGTGAGAACAGATGGATAGTGAATGGTTTCTAATCAATAGTTTTTTGTAGAAAACTTTTTTTTTTTTTTTTTATAATTTTAAAGCATTTAACTTACTGTGTGTGTGAGGGTCCAGGTTGGTTCTTGAAGTACAGAGGTTCATCTTTGGACAGGTCACTCTGACAGCTGGGGACAGGAGACACTGGTCTCACTCTGTGGCTCTGACCTCTGCAAACACAAACGTGTTTTATTCACAGTGTTATATTATTATTCTCTAGAACAGACCTATTAGGTGGAAGAACATAAACATCAGAGTAAAGATAGATCAACAATCAGGTGTTTTGCTGCAGGACTAACATTTGGTGAGGTAATCCTGAATCATCAGCATCATGGATATAAATCATTTTGTTCTCAATCACTGATCATCATCTCATTAGGTAGTAGAACTCCTTTACTGTGTGTGTGAGGGTCCAGGTTGGTTCCTGAAGTACAGAGGTTCATCTTTGGACAGGTCACTCTTCATAGACAGACAGCTGGGGACAGGAGACACTGCTCTTTCCTCTTCCTCCATAGAGCCACTCCTCTTCTGGTCCTGAGTCACTCTGAGAGGGAAACCACCGACTGTCAGCTCTCACACAAGAATCATACAAGGACTGAGAGAACGGGAAGTAAGTTGCACAACTACAGGCCACATGACAATTTATTTCTGGCATTTAATGTGAGTAGTTTGAGTTCAAGTTTAACTTTATTATCTTCAAAGAGGAAATTCAGGACTCAGCAGGAGGAATTGCACAGCCCATGTCAGATAGATAAAAAAGAAATAGGGATAAATAAATACAAACGTAGAAAAACATAGAATACATACAAACAGGCATACAGATAAATTCAACATTACCTGCTGTTGAGAATTCTAATTGCCGTATCTCACAGGTCTATCCGTTTAATGTCCAAAAATGTTATGAATGTGTTTATGTATTATTCTGCATACACTATTGCACTACCAGATACAGTATAATAAGGCAGTAGTGACAGTAAGTAACCAGTAGGTGTCACTACAGTGTCACTACATGAACAGTGCATCAGCAGCGAGCGGCACACTGCATGGTCCTCAGTTTCACACCACATCACTTCACAACATCAACTTCCTGTCTCTCCTGGTCACATGTCACTCATCCAACCAATAGGCAGGGAGAAGAACTACACTGGTTTATATTGTAGCTACACATGGTGAATACGCAGGCATTAAATGCACAAACATAGATATCGTAACGAAACATACATGTAAAAAAAATCTATTGCTATAGCTTCAGTTAAAATAATTTTATGAATGGCTTTGTAAAAGTTCTCTTACTGTGTGTGTGAGTGTCCAGGTTTGTCTCTGAAGTACAGAGGTTCATCTTTGGACAGGTGAGTCTTCACAGACAGACAGCTGGGGACCGGAGACACTGCTCTGTCCCCCTCCTCTTCTTCCACACACCCACTCATCTTCTCAGCCTTGAATCAGCCACCAACACATGACAATGAGGACAAACAGGTCTGTTAAAAAAAAATTCATACCCCAAATACCAAACACAGGCATACTGTAGCTACACAGACAGATTGTTATCTATCCCTCTTCTCTCTGTGTCTTCTTGTGGACAACAGCTGTCTACTTCCGTCCACATTGACCACAGACTGTAAAATATTAATAATGTTGTATCAACACTCACCTGCCTCCGCCCTCAAGCCCCCGTCCCACCCCTCCCCTGCTCTGCCCAGGTAAAATGGAGACTGAACTACAGTATCTGACATGACAGCTTCAAGTTAATGTTCAACCCCCTCCCCCTCCCTCCTCTCAGGTAGATCACCTGATCAGGCTGGCTCTGCCCCTCTGTTTACAGGAAAACTGTCACTTCAGAATCAAGACTCAGTGACACGACTGACAGAAACAAATGACTAATTGAAAATGGTTCTCCATGGAGGCTCTGTGGAGAAAAGGATCAACCTCAGGTGAAGTCAGGCAGCAGCAGGTAGGACAGACAGGGTCAAGTTATTGATTCTCAACTTTGGATGCAGGATTTGAGAGTGACAATGCTGCTGGAGACTCAGAACTCAATACAGAACAGGAAAGCACTACAATTACCTACTGTCAATATCAATCAATACCAAATCCAATATGAAATTGTTTGCAGATGGATGAATTGATCCTTTAGCCTAGAGGCCCCAGGTCCTGATGTGCCTGTGTCCCAGCCTGACAGCACTGTTCCTCGGCTGTAATGTGTTTCCCTGGCCCCTCCCCTACCTATGGAAGGATAATATTGAGCATAGAGGTAGCAGCCTTGTTTACAATAACCAAGCTAATAAACAACATTAAAAAACAGAGGACACAATCATATAAAATATGTGAAAATGGTGTTTCAAACACTAAAAAAGGAACATAAGTAAAATAATAAAATCATAAAATAAATAAGAAAATAATACACAATATACTGTATATATATTTTTTAAACTTATTTGTTTATAATATTATTTATCATTTTCTCACAGACATTGCAGACTGCATCTTCACTGTTTGTGGAGCTGAAATAGCTCCACATGACTCCTTATCCATTGACTCTACACAGAGAAAGACTGACTTTGTGAGCAGCATGCCACGTCACTGCCGGGAAGTGAAGCCACTGGTTTCAACACCGCACCCTGTCCATAGTCACTTGCATCTGTGGAGATCTGTGAGCAGAGTGTGGGGTCGTAGAGAGCAAGGGCCGGACAAACTACCAGGAGCTTTGTAATCTCCAAAAACTGTTTTGAGCAGCTTCAGTTCATGTTAATGAGTCTGTCTCTTAGACATGTAATAATAATGACTCTTAGAAAAACCATCAGCATATTAGTGCAGACTTCCCAGCATGCCCACCAATGTTACATATTGTTGGGGGCTAACACAGTGACGTGGTGTACACTGTGACTGCATGTCGTAACATATCCTGCCCAGAGTGATTGCCCAACACTGTGACATGAACGCCAAACTTCCTTAAAATGTTCTCGTTCCATCTTGAACAGACAAAAAATGTTTTCACATATTTTACCTTTTACCGGTATAAGAAAAACTTTTTTTCCAGTAAAATGCGGCAGATTTCCACTGAACTGTGACCAGTTTGTATTCCATGTGATGACTGGCTCATAACTGAAACAAACTGATAAGACCAGCTTGACCCTTTGAGGGCTCAGTACCCCCAATAATTAGGAAAATGCTGACTTCAGTTTCTGGTGAAAGTGTTTCCTGCCGGGGAAAAGTTGATCATTTCACGGAAATCCCCTGTAAATTGTCCGTCCATTCACAAGAATGAAGAAAGAAGATGGAAAAAAGAAAAAAAAAGCGGAAGAATGATGACTAACCAGAGGTCTTACTTCTGCTTTTCAGGCCTTAAACATCTGGACCCTTCAGATGCTCGTCAGTTCAGCAAGCTCTCTGGAGAGGACAGCAGAAGACACAACAGTCTAAGATCTTATCTCTCATCCTTTCTGAAAAATGGCCAACTGTGGAACTCTGCTTAAATGTGCGCTGGTCGCCATTGTCCTGGTGGCTCACACTAAGTCTGGATCAGCAGGTAAGATCAAGATTTAAACAAACAAGCAACAAGTACAAAGTCTGAAGAGGTGTTAAGGGAATCATTATTATCATGATTGTAAATGAACTCATTCATTTTTCTTCCCTCCTTCAGCCGAAGTGCTGGCGTCCTGCTGTCATACAGTCTCCACCGAGGAGATCACTGAACCAGTCTTGGGATTCTTGATGCAGAGACACAACCCACCCTGTGTCAGAGCTGTGATGTAAGTAAAAGGATTGAAACATTGCTGAAATAGCACTGCAGCATCGGCCATTTAAAACTATAGGAATTCATGTAGGCTACTGGTCTTGTAATAGCAAACTAAAGTTGCATTTCATTCCTGCAGCTTCCAGACAGAGTCGGGTCTGTACTGCGCTGCGGTCCACGCTCCCTGGGTTCGCAACAAGATCAAGGAGTTCAGGTGAGTTTCACGTCACAGTTCATCCACTCACTCACTTTGTTGCTTATTCATTCAGTAACTTCTTTCAGCTCGAGGTCTCACACATGTTTTTGTTCTCCATCTCACAGGCAGTCACAGACTACCACAGCCTCTCCATCCTCCACCTCCCTCCTGTCCCTCATCACGTCCTCCGCCTCTCCTACATCCCAATAGGACAGCGAGTAGACGGCACCACTTCCACAACGGCTGAATTTTGACAGGAATGATCCGAAACATGTTCAAGAGAGCACTTGCAGAATAGAATACTGTTCAATCTTTTATTTATACTGAAAATTTAGTTTCTTTCAATGAGTGAAAAATATTTATTAGTTTAATTTAAATGAGAGGTGTATTCGTTTATTTATTGTAAACTTTATGTTTATCAAATGTTTAAATCTCTGTGAAACCTTATGAACAGTGTCATCTTAAAAGCTCACAAGTTTATTTGTGAAATTGTAACGCGTTTAATGTTTAGAATTATTTATTTATTTAAAATCTTTGTAACGATGAAAATATTGGTCAGAAATAAAAGTTGCACCTTCGATCTCACAACCAGTGTTTTTCTCTTTTTCTCTTTCTGTGTATCTGTATCCGGTCTGACTTCCTTCCACCCTGTCTGTGTGGTGTCATGGGGAATAACAGCAAACTTGGTATCTTTCAAGTACACTTTACTCTGAACGTGCTCAGCAGGAAGAACAAGCATCAACACCACTTCTTCTACTCTCTCTGCGCACATGGCCCTGTATTATTCAGTGATGCCTACTAGTGGCACTTCAACGTACAGTAGCTCTGACACACTGGTGTTTTCAATCATCAGATAATTAGGGACATCTGTTAATAGTGCTGAGCATCCACTGAACTGTCAAAGTCCAACATACAAACACTCACACTCTAATAGAATAGAAATGGTAGGCTAACACTTTACAGTAACCATAGTTTATAAATGGTAAATAGACCATTTATAAATGGTAAACAGATAGTTTACTAATGTTTAATCATCATTTATAAATAGCATACCGACCAATTGTAAGTGGTAAATAGACCATTTACAAATGGTTAATAGACCATTATAAATGGTAAACAGATATCTTACTAATGTATAATCATCATGGTAAATAGATAATGTTTAATATTTAAACCCTATATAAACATTTAATAAATAGTTCATTGATAATTAATAAACATTGTTAATCATAATGTAACTGTTTGTTAATGGTAAATTACCAATTAACATACATAAATAAACTAGCTTTTTGCCATTAATAAATGATAGTTAAACATTATCTATTTACCATTTATAATAGGTCTATATGCTGTTTATGATGATTATACATTAGTAAGCTATCTGTTTACTATTCATAAATGGTCAGCGGTTCGGCCGTTTCGGCTAATGCTGCGTTCAAGGCAGGCTTTTGAAACCGCAAGTTACAGCTTCAAGTCACAACTACGACTTTGTAGCGTTCCAGCCAGGTAACCCGTAGCTCGTGTTTTTACCGTCCTGTTGCCTGTGAAAGTGCACTATAACGGCCACTCGTAACTTCCGACCCGTGAACTCGTACCAGATCTAACTGGTATGACTTCACAGGAAGGAAAAACACAAAGTACGAGTTTCCTTGAACGCACCACGAGTTAGCAGCCCCCGCCCTCGTCATACTTTATGGCTGGATATCTTTGAATCACATGGTTTGACCGGCTCATATGTTGGGCTGTTTTGGCTTAACAGTGTGAATTTCATACATGTGCTACTCTTCTAGCCTGGAAAAACAGGTGCATGCACTTTTCGGCAGCTCACTGTACAGCTCTGCCGAAAAATGCATCCACCCTGTAACTTTATGGCTGGAAATCTTTGAATCACATGGTTTGACCAGCTCATATGTTGGGCTGTTTTGGCTTAACAGTGTGAATTTCATACATGTGCTACTCTTCTAGCCTGGAAAAACAGGTGCATGCACTTTTCGGCAGCTCACTGTACAGCTCTGCCGAAAAATGCATCCACCCTGTAACTTTATGGCTGGATATCTTTGAATCACATGGTTTGACCAGCTCATATGTTGGGCTGTTTTGGCTTAATAGTGTGAATTTCATACATGTGCTACTCTTCTAGCCTGGAAAAACAGGTGCATGCACTTTTCGGCAGCTCACTGTACAGCTCTGCCGAAAAATGCATCCACCCTGTAACTTTATGGCTGGATATCTTTGAATCACATGGTTTGACCAGCTCATATGTTGGGCTGTTTTGGCTTAACAGTGTGAATTTCATACATGTGCTACTCTTCTAGCCTGGAAAAACAGGTGCATGCACTTTTCGGCAGCTCACTGTACAGCTCTGCCGAAAAATGCATCCACCCTGTGACTTTATGGCTGGATATCTTTGAATCACATGGTTTGACCAGCTCATATGTTGGGCTGTTTTGGCTTAACAGTGTGAATTTCATACATGTGCTACTCTTCTAGCCTGGAAAAACAGGTGCATGCACTTTTCGGCAGCTCACTGTACAGCTCTGCCGAATAATGCATCCACCCTGTAACTTTATGGCTGGATATCTTTGAATCACATGGTTTGACCAGCTCATATGTTGGGCTGTTTTGGCTTAACAGTGTGAATTTCATACATGTGCTACTCTTCTAGCCTGGAAAAACAGGTGCATGCACTTTTCGGCAGCTCACTGTACAGCTCTGCCGAAAAATGCATCCACCCTGTAACTTTATGGCTGGATATCTTTGAATCACATGGTTTGACCAGCTCATATGTTGGGCTGTTTTGGCTTAACAGTGTGAATTTCATACATGTGCTACTCTTCTAGCCTGGAAAAACAGGTGCATGCACTTTTCGGCAGCTCACTGTACAGCTCTGCCAAAAAATGCATCCACCCTGTGACTTTATGGCTGGATATCTTTGAATCACATGGTTTGACCAGCTCATATGTTGGGCTGTTTTGGCTTAACAGTGTGAATTTCATACATGTGCTACTCTTCTAGCCTGGAAAAACAGGTGCATGCACTTTTCGGCAGCTCACTGTACAGCTCTGCCGAAAAATGCATCCACCCTGTAACTTTATGGCTGGATATCTTTGAATCACATGGTTTGACCAGCTCATATGTTGGGCTGTTTTGGCTTAACAGTGTGAATTTCATACATGTGCTACTCTTCTAGCCTGGAAAAACAGGTGCATGCGCTTTTCGGCAGCTCACTGTACAGCTCTGCCGAATAATGCATCCACCCTGTAACTTTATGGCTGGATATCTTTGAATCACATGGTTTGACCAGCTCATATGTTGGGCTGTTTTGGCTTAACAGTGTGAATTTCATACATGTGCTACTCTTCTAGCCTGGAAAAACAGGTGCATGCACTTTTCGGCAGCTCACTGTACAGCTCTGCCGAAAAATGCATCCACCCTGTGACTTTATGGCTGGATATCTTTGAATCACATGGTTTGACCAGCTCATATGTTGGGCTGTTTTGGCTTAACAGTGTGAATTGTGCTACTCTTCTAGCCTGGAAAAACAGGTGCATGCACTTTTCGGCAGCTCACTGTACAGCTCTGCCAAAAAATGCATCCACCCTGTGACTTTATGGCTGGATATCTTTGAATCACATGGTTTGACCAGCTCATATGTTGGGCTGTTTTGGCTTAACAGTGTGAATTTCATACATGTGCTACTCTTCTAGCCTGGAAAAACAGGTGCATGCACTTTTCGGCAGCTCACTGTACAGCTCTGCCGAAAAATGCATCCACCCTGTAACTTTATGGCTGGATATCTTTGAATCACATGGTTTGACCAGCTCATATGTTGGGCTGTTTTGGCTTAACAGTGTGAATTTCATACATGTGCTACTCTTCTAGCCTGGAAAAACAGGTGCATGCGCTTTTCGGCAGCTCACTGTACAGCTCTGCCGAATAATGCATCCACCCTGTAACTTTATGGCTGGATATCTTTGAATCACATGGTTTGACCAGCTCATATGTTGGGCTGTTTTGGCTTAACAGTGTGAATTTCATACATGTGCTACTCTTCTAGCCTGGAAAAACAGGTGCATGCACTTTTCGGCAGCTCACTGTACAGCTCTGCCGAAAAATGCATCCACCCTGTGACTTTATGGCTGGATATCTTTGAATCACATGGTTTGACCAGCTCATATGTTGGGCTGTTTTGGCTTAACAGTGTGAATTGTGCTACTCTTCTAGCCTGGAAAAACAGGTGCATGCGCTTTTCGGCAGCTCACTGTACAGCTCTGCCGAATAATGCATCCACCCTGTAACTTTATGGCTGGATATCTTTGAATCACATGGTTTGACCAGCTCATATGTTGGGCTGTTTTGGCTTAACAGTGTGAATTTCATACATGTGCTACTCTTCTAGCCTGGAAAAACAGGTGCATGCGCTTTTCGGCAGCTCACTGTACAGCTCTGCCGAATAATGCATCCACCCTGTAACTTTATGGCTGGATATCTTTGAATCACATGGTTTGACCAGCTCATATGTTGGGCTGTTTTGGCTTAACAGTGTGAATTTCATACATGTGCTACTCTTCTAGCCTGGAAAAACAGGTGCATGCACTTTTCGGCAGCTCACTGTACATCTCTGCCGAAAAATGCATCCACCCTGTAACTTTATGGCTGGATATCTTTGAATCACATGGTTTGACCAGCTCATATGTTGGGCTGTTTTGGCTTAACAGTGTGAATTTCATACATGTGCTACTCTTCTAGCCTGGAAAAACAGGTGCATGCGCTTTTCGGCAGCTCACTGTACAGCTCTGCCGAAAAATGCATCCACCCTGTGACTTTATGGCTGGATATCTTTGAATCACATGGTTTGACCAGCTCATATGTTGGGCTGTTTTGGCTTAACAGGGTGAATTTCATACATGTGCTACTCTTCTAGCCTGGAAAAACAGGTGCATGCGCTTTTCGGCAGCTCACTGTACAGCTCTGCCGAATAATGCATCCACCCTGTAACTTTATGGCTGGATATCTTTGAATCACATGGTTTGACCAGCTCATATGTTGGGCTGTTTTGGCTTAACAGTGTGAATTTCATACATGTGCTACTCATCTAGCCTGGAAAAACAGGTGCATGCGCTTTTCGGCAGCTCACTGTACAGCTCTGCCGAATAATGCATCCACCCTGTAACTTTATGGCTGGATATCTTTGAATCACATGGTTTGACCAGCTCATATGTTGGGCTGTTTTGGCTTAACAGTGTGAATTTCATACATGTGCTACTCTTCTAGCCTGGAAAAACAGGTGCATGCACTTTTCGGCAGCTCACCGTACAGCTCTGCCGAATAATGCATCCACCCTGTAACTTTATGGCTGGATATCTTTGAATCACATGTTATTTACCAGCTCTAAATGGAAGTTCTAAATGAAATACCATCAATTACAGAGCTTAAACAAGAGCAAGAGTCGGCGCTTGTTGAGTTTCTTGGAGGAAAAGACGTTATCGCTGTTCTTCTTCGGCCCCTGATTGGCTCGGTAGGCGGAGTGTTTCGGCGAAATGTTTACAACGGAGATGAGGCCAGACTCCCCCTCTGAAATGAAATGAAATGCATTTCCGGGAAGGCTGGTTTACGAGGCTATATTTCAGCCACATTTGGACTGGAAGCAGGATTTCCATAGATACCTGCAAGTCAGAGAGTATTATAATAAAAAAGTAGAATTTTCTTTTGTTGTTTTATATCTCGGCAACATTCCGAAAACAGTCTTGCATAAGGACAGATACTTGTTAAAGATTCTTCTGGCTAGTGGTAGGAAAGCCATAACCAGAAAGTGGATGCAAGTAGATCCTCCAACATTGATCCAGTGGCACAGGATCATTCACAAAATGTACTGTATGGAGAAACCTTTATTTTATTTTAACACTTCAGTTGGAGAAGTGTATGGAACGCTGGGAAAAATGGATCAAAAAGTTGGGGGAACCACTGCTAAAGACGATTAAGAAGGGCAGGTTTTAAAACATGATTATATGTAATTGACACCCACCTATTAAGTTAACTTATTCAGTAAGTAGTTGCATTAGAGTACCATGGAAAATGAAGCTTTATCTTATCACACAGTCGTGGCCCCGATCGTCAGGTCAATTACCATCGGTTTAAATTTCAAGCCCATGAGGCCACACAAATCAACACACACACAGAAAGTGTTTGATAAAAAATCTCTTTTCTTATCTTAGCTTGGGTTTATTTATTGTACATGATTACAGTAGTGATGGAAGTCACAGAAGAGTTTGGGAGGCAGGGTTTAGAAGTAGTTGACAACTCTGCGGATGGACTGGATGTTGGGGTTCTGGGCCTGCCACTCGTTATGGCTGCAGTAGTTTCCACGCTCCACGATGTACATGCGACCACGGAAGTTGGGCTCCTCGTACATCACCCAGCTGAGGACAGAGGAGGAAGAGTTTTGTAAAACTGTTCAATCCCAACATTTCTATTATTAATTAATCTCATTAATCATTTGTTTGTTTGGTCTATCATGTGTTAGAAAGTATAAAAATAAAAATTCAAACTTAAATGAATGTGCTCTGATGTCTAGGCAATGACTGGAGCCAAAGAATTTGTGACTTTTTGTTTTGCTTAGAAATAGCCATAAAACTGATGAATGATCTATAGATGGAGTTCACTTAGTTGCTATAGAGGTTTAGTGTATTTGATTTCAGGCCTATTGTCTTTATACTGCTGATGTAAAATCTCCTTTTTACAGGCTGTCCACAGACCTGGATCCATGGTGGTGCAGTGAAACCGTGTCTGTGTTAAACTTACGCTCCGTCTCCGTAGACCTTGACGGAGTTGATGCAGTTCTTGGAGAAGCCGCGGCTCTGCAGGAAGGGACAGTCGTCACAGATGTCCACACACTGGCCAGAGAAGTTGCAGGCCTCGAACAGCTCGATGCGGTAGTGCTCTCCGTGCTGATGGGACGGGGACGGAACACAGGTCAGGTTGGTTTCAAAGAGAGAAGGACTACTGTTGTAATTTTCTAAACAAAACCCTGTTTCCATGAAGATAGCTCCTGAATTTTCAGTTTGTTTCCAGTAAGTGAAAAGACATAAAACTGTGTGATTCAATGGAACATGACCACCACCCTGGAAAGTCTCAGAGGTCATGTTATGATTTGAATTAAGATTTTTTTTTCTTTTCTTGACATTAGATGTATAGACTCCTATTTCAAATACACAAGTTGAAGTCCATAGACACATCTGGAGGGAAAGACAAACTTCTAGAGATATGCAGTGGACAGAAACTCCCAGAAATCCACTGTGAGAGACAGAGCTCTGGATCTGCAGAGCTCATTCTCCAGGGGACAGGAAAGTACTGTAAAAAGATTCCTTTCCTTTGTGTCCCAGGGACGTCATGTTGGTAAGCAAAGAACACAAAGCCTGTCAGAGGTGTTTACCATGCGAATGGGCTTGCAGGATCCCATGTGGTCGTTGTGGGAGTTCCACCTCTGGAACTCAGGGTACTCTCCGTGCTCCAGGATGTACTGCTGGCCCTTGAAGTCAGGGTGGTCGAAGCAGATCCAGGCTCCACTCTCCACACGGATAGAGTTCACCCTGAAAGGACACCAAGGATCAGGATTCAGAAATTCTCAATTTTTTCATAATTTGCCTTTTCTTTGTGATGAGTTTCAATGAGTTTCTACAGCACAGAAGCTGTAGAATCCTCTGGATCAAATCCTCGCTACTATCAATGGCAGCTATCATGAGGAATTAACCACCAAACACAATATTTCTGTTGTTCTGATATGAGGTTGCTACAAGAGCAGCATGAAGATGCTTGCAGATATCAAGGCTGACAAACAAACATGAAATAAGACATTTTCTGTCACCTGTTCATGAAGCCACGGTCCTGGAAGTTATCACAGTCTCCTCTGACCTCCAGCTTCCTGCCAGTGAAGCATTTTCCCTCATAGAAGGTAATCTAGGGGAAAAAATACAGACATGTTAACACTGACCTGTACCTGCTGCTGCCTTTACATGTCTGTAATGAGGGATTTTAAAACGCACTTCCTGACTGTGAGAGTAGATTCAGTTGGAAACGTGGAAGAGATTTGGATTTAAAGGTTCAAGAAGATGATTTAGTTTAAGTCAGACATCTTGCTTTTGCAATTTCCTCTACATCTTGTGAGTTAACAAGGATCAAATAGACCCCTGAGTCTTTAAACATGTTAAACTTCAACAGCCTTTATAGTAATATCTGCAAACAGACACAGAACTTTTGTAATGAAGTTACCAGAAGAAACCATTAATGTTCATCCCTGAGTGACAAAACAGCATGTAAAGCACAGAGCAGCATCAGTCCTGTGTAAGGACTGAGTTAAGAACAAGAAGTTTAACATGTAACACATCCTCTCAGCAGTGATGTCACACTCCTACTGCCACACCCTAGAGTACACTTCCACATCACTACAGCAGGCTGAGAAATGAAACCAGTAAATAATATAACAAAAAGCTGAGTTACCAAAACTAAACTAAACTACAAATTAGTCATTACTGGCTTTTCCAGAATAGTCAATCACCAACTACACAGAGTAACTGTAAGTCATCAGCAGGAGGATCGGGTGCTACATCTGGATGCTGCAACACAATTAAGAAAAGCTGTTTGGTTCCATTTCCTAAATTAATGTTAAACTAAACCTTCTAGTTTTATCAACCAACAAGATTTTAAAGGTCAGTTATGGTTGAATTTCTAACATCAGACACACCCATAAAGATTTAACTTTGAAAGTTAAATAAAATGTTTGCCAGTAGCTCACATCTGTATCAGATTCACCACAGGGTCAGATAAACCTCCACATTCTAATCTTTACACATTACACATTCAAATCCCGCTGCGTTCACCAGCAGCATCCTATAGCCACTGCCGCCCTACTCACCTTTCCAGAATACTGTGACATTTTGCCCACTGGATGTTGTCCAACCTGGCCCACAACCACACACACAGTGTAACAGAGAAAAAGTTGGACACCCCAATATATACGCCAGGGGTCGAGTGAGGGACGAGCGAGGGGTGAGGTCCGGGCCCGGCAGACAAAAGACGGGCTTTAAAGGTTTCTGCTGCCTCAACGCTTTCCCTTCATCCTGATGCGTCTGCTGATTCTGCTGTGTGTGTGTGTGTATGTGTGTGTGCGCGTGTCTGTGTATGCGTGTCTCAATAGAATGTGCTTGGCCTGAACTTTGCAGGGTCAATGATATTGCACATACCACGCTTCTATAGAGACGGTGAGAGACGCATACAGAGCTCTGAGAGTCAGTGTTCTCATATACAACATTTACACTACATTTCCTACAGCCTATAATGTTTAATGTTAATACTTTATTTATGCTGCTTTATGCTGTTCTTTTTAAATGTTATGTAATGTAAAGCACACTGAGTTGTCTTGAAATGTGCTATATAAATAAAGGCAAGGCAATTTTATTTATATAGCCTGTTTTTTTACAAGCAGTTTGTCTCAAGGGCTTCACATGACATCGTAACAACATCCTCTGTCCTTAGACCCTCACATCCACGGAGGAAAAACTGCATGGAAAACCAGGAGAAACCTCAGGGTGAGCAACAGCGGAGGGATCCCTCACCCAGGACGGACAGACATGCAATAGATGTTGTTACAGACAGAAGACAGTGCCTAAAAGAAGGAGGAAAACATACATTTGATTTTGTAGCTTTTTTAAAACTTGAGATTCAACACAAGAATATTCAAGACAGGAAGAGAAGAAATTAATGACCTTAAACCCTCACATGCTGACTGAAGGTGTCACAGCTATTGTTTTCCCCATGAATAGGAACTATACATCCACACTACAGAACATTTCATGTCCCAACAGTGGTGGAAAAAATAACTCAAGTACAGTAAATGTACCATTGTCAAACATGGCATCATAGATAAAAAAAAAATTGCCTCCAAAGTACCGAAATATTATTGGCCAAATCAAAAGGGTCTAGTGCTTTCTGGGATTGATCTGTGATCAGATCATTGATCCTCTGTCAGTTCATTACTGTCATGGTTTGTCTCCTGTTCCCTGTTCATGTCCTGTTTTTGTCTCATCTTCCTGTTCTCTATGTGATTTCCTCATGTGTCTCACCTTTGTTGATTACACCACCTGTGTCTCGTTTTCTTTGTTAGTAGAATTATTTTTTTCCCTGCAAGTTTAACAAATTATTTTTTGTTCAACCTTACTGGTTTCCATGTTGGTGTCTGCTTGTGGGTCCAGCCCCCCTGTGGCCCTGACAGAATCTAGATCAAGTCAAGAACATGGGAAAACACTGAGGTAAAATACACAAGGGAGAAACAAGATGCGGGCGGGGCAATCAGCACAGCTGAGACACATGTGGTAATCACAGCGGGAGAGAACAGGACAGGAAGACAAAACGGGACTTCAAAATAAACCTGGACAAGAACAGGGAACAGGAGACAGACCATGACACATTATAGCTGCTTTAACCATGTTAAACCCAGTCAGGTGGTTCAGGCCTACAGTATAAGGGTCTGGACTAGATCTGAGATGATTCATGGGAGGAGAGACTGATGCTTTTTCTTCTTTTCCTGATAACCCCTCAGATTCACCTGGTGACCCTTTGGAGGGCGTCAACAAGGGGGTAGATCGGACTACAGGCAGGCGGAGCTCACAGTCGGCCATATTGAAACAGGCAACTTGCCTCTGACTCTGGCTGCAGTTACAGCAGTAGATGGTGATCCATCATCTTCAGATTCATAACTCTGTGAAAAATGAATCAGTATGGAGCTATTTGCATAATATCACTAGAATGTTACCTTTACAAAAAAAAGTTGATTAAAATTATCCGTGATTTTTGTGCTGCATCATAACTGATAACCCTTCAGATTCATGGTGACCCTTTGGAGGGCGTCAACACCTATAGGTCAATGCTGTCTGCCACCTTATGAAGAAACATCTGTTGCATAGTGTTGCCATATGGCAACAATTACTTTGTGTTCATTTTTCTAAAAAGCTATTTTATGTTTTTACAGTTAGGTGTGAAAAAGAGAGTTTTACTTTGAGGGACATAGAATTTATGAGGTCAAATGACCAGGATATCCTGTTTGTTATAGGCTCCCAAAGACTGTCTTTTATTCAGAATTTTGGAATTTTTTCATAAAATAAAAAATTGAAATCACTGTCTGGGTAAAGTAAACTTTATTCTTTTAACATTTAAATTAGTTTTGATGTAATAGTATGCTAAAATTCATTTGTTGCCATATGGCAACAGTATGCAAATATGGAAAATTCCTGGTGCATTCAACACAATGGAGTCCCATTGACTTACATAGCATGAACCTATACCCTGAGACTATGTTTACAACCTTTGCTTATATATATATATTTTTTTTTCAAGTATATTTTTTTGGCGTTTTATGCCTTTATTTGACAGATTAGTAGAGATAGACAGGAAAGGGGGAGGCAGAGAGAGGGGAATGACATGCAGGAAAGGTCTGCCCGATGCGGGACGCGAACCGGGGACGCCTGCGTCTGCATATACATGGGGCGGCTGCCTTAACCACTGCGCCACGCACCGCCCCAACCTTTGCTTATATTTTAAAGTTAAAAACATTATATATTTTATATATATTATATATTTTGTGATTAAAGGTTATCTAAATTGACTTCCACTTATATCTTCTAGATAACTGAATGAAATGAAATAAAATGAGAATGTACTTAATTGAGACGAGTTCCAGGTTCTCAGACATTTTAGATAACAATGTTTTTATTGTATAAATGTGTATTAGTTAGTTTTGGTTGAGTATGAGATGGATTTGTTGAGTGTTGCTATAAATAAATGAATGAATGAGCTAAAAAGCAGGTTACATGTAGGTCAGGAGCTCAAATTAGTTTTTGGTCAAAAATTGATTTTATGGTACTTTCCATGATTGCATATTGTTGCCATATGGCCATATATAACTGTTATTTATACAATTTTAAGTAATAAAAACATGCAAGACATTTAATATTTCATGCAATAGAGGGCTAAAAGCCAGTAAAAATGGAGAGATGTTGGTGACTATACACCTCTGCTCTGTCTTCATCACATCTGCTGTCTGCTGGACTGATGCTGCCCTCTGCTGGTCTGGGTGATCACAACACCACCAACACTGGATGTAGCGCCATGGTCCATTAAATCATTGGCTGATAAAATTACTAAAATTAACAAGAGTAAACTGAGTATCTGCAGTTTTGAGATATAAGTGTCACATTAAATGATAATGAAAATGACCCAGATGAACTCAACTTTCTGAAATATTCATGTTTGTTTTTATCAGTTTGAACAAAACACAGAGCAGGTTTTTAGCCAAACAACAGAACACAGCTTTAATGAGAACAATCATAAAAACAGAAACATTTCTTTTTTGTCTTTTTACTTTACATATAAAAAGTGTTTTCTTTCTTAATATAGAAGAGTGATGAAAGTCTACAGATCACAGTTCAGTTTTAAACATCAACTCTGAGGTCAGGGAGAAAAACATGCTCCTGAGGTTTTCTGTCCATCTTGTGTAACAAAGATGAAACAGCGATTACTTTGTGTTGTTGGTATTTAACAACTAACATCTCCAGTGAGGCGTCAACAGTGTTTCTTTGGCATCATGAACAGAAAACCTGAGGAGTTGTGTTCTAGTTTTCCAAAAATGCAGATCAACATTAAATCTGATCATTTTTCACTTGAGTGTGGTGTAAATATCAGGACAAACATGGAAGCTAACAGTAACTGGACCTCCTGCTGCCTGCTGAGCCGTCAGTCACTGCAGTGGTTGGTGGTGGGGGTGTTGGGTGGGCGGGGCGGGAGAGGGTTGAGGTCGGGATGGAAGCTACATCATGGAGCAGGGTGTCCGACTCTGGGGCTGCCCCGCCTCCATCTTCTCTACCTCCAGGATCATCCTCCTGAAAACCTCCACCGCTGTCTGAAGAAGAGGAGGAGGAGGGGTGTGTGCTAATTTTAAAGGGATAGTAGCATTTTTTTTAAAGTGGGGTTGTATGAACCACAAATAGCCCCTAAGTACTTTAATTGCAGTAGAAGACTCTCTGCACTCCTCCCGTTAGCAACGCCAGCCCATAGCCCT
The DNA here is from genome assembly GCA_030347415.2 of Decapterus maruadsi. NCBI lineage: Eukaryota > Metazoa > Chordata > Actinopteri > Carangiformes > Carangidae > Decapterus > Decapterus maruadsi. The sequence continues at coordinate 19,806,013 of CM064890.1, read as the reverse complement.
GCCCAGAGATTTACAACATACATTGTTGTGAATGGACCCAAAGAAACAACCTTTTTTCGTGGCCTAAAAGAGGTTTTACGTGAAGCCACTGATGGGCACGTACAGGCGCTACCAACTCCCAGCTGGGAGGGGGCACAGTTTCTCTAACAACTGAATTAAACTATAGAATTAAATGGAAGATAAATTGCAAATAACAAGAAACTGACGTGTTAACAGCTGGGGTTCTTAAAAGGAGAATGTATGTCACATACTTTTACATATTATTGGGGGAGACAGATTGGTGTTCCCCTAATATTGGGGACATGTCCCCCCCAAAGTATATAGTGGTTACGCCCTTGGCCGAGCCGAGCCGTGAGCTGCTCAAAGCTTCGCTATGGAGGCTCATGGGATTTCTTGGTTTCCCTCATCAAACTCATCAAACACAAAATTCAACAACTCCACAACGCTCTGGTGGACAAGTTGTGACCTGCACATTCACCACGCTATGAGATAACACAACATTACCAGACAGAGTTGTTTTAGAGGGAAATTCATGCAAAACAGCTGATGTGCATTGCCTTGAGGGACTCTGTATTTACCTCGATCTCTGTATTTACCTTGAAAACAACTCTGTGTGGTAATGTTTATTATCTCATAGCGTGGTGAATGTGCAGGTCACAACTTGTCCACCAGAGCGTTGTGGAGTTGTTGGATTGTGTATTTGATGAGTTTGATGAGGGAAACCAAGAAATCCCATGATCCTCCGCAGCGTAGCTCTGAGCAGCTCACGGCTCTGCTCTGCCGTTCAAAAAATAGCTTGCACTGACATTTAAAGGTAACAAACTCGCTGCTCTGACTATAGGGATTATGGTAATGGGCCAATTTGCCAAAATGCTGAACTATCCCCTCAACCTAAATGTGAATAAATTGCAAATCAAGCGCCCCTGAACGCACATGCTAAGTGCCCAAGTGTGTAAGTGTGATGGAGTCTGCATACTGGGACAGGCCGTCAGTTGGTGCAGTGACTGGTGTCTGCCTGCAGGGGGCGGAGCTGAGCCTGTTGGACCTCACCTGGTTTTCTTTGGCTGAAGACTCGAGGAAGGCAGCGTTCCACGACTCGGCCAGAGCTTTCCCCTCCTCGAAGCTGATCACCCTACAGAGGACGAGAGTGAAAGATGTGACATCACTTCCTGTTTACACCGGCTGTTAAAATGTGATCTGGATCCTGACATCTTCAAATTCACAAAAGTGGTCTGGCTCACATCAGGTTCCAGTTCTTATGTCAGTGTGAATATCATGTCCACAAGCAAACACATACCTCCCTTTTTCTCTCCTTCACTCCTCTCCTTCCCTTCATTGTCTTTTCTTTGCTCTGTTTCCCATCCTCTCATCCTTCTTTTCAGCTTCTCACTTTCATCCTCTCATTTGTTGTGGTCACTCATGGTTCTCCTCCTCCTTCACTCTCCATCGCTCCTCAAACACATTCCTGCTGTAAAAGCTTCTTCTCCTGCTCTAATTGGATCTCTGAGCACACACACACACGCGCACACACACTTGCACTAGTAATTGGAGCTGTGGAGCAGTGTTAGCCTTTAGATCAAACTGCCACAGTGTGTGTGTGTGTACCACTTTTCGCCCATAAAAACACACTTTAGACATTTACTGTCCAAACACACGGTCCAGGCAATATACTCCTGTTACAGCAACACACACACACACACTAACACAGGGCTAATGCAGGAACTATGGGTGTGGTTGCTGCTAGACTTATCACATGTATCATCAGGGCTGATATCTGAATCCTCATTATCGCTGATCATGAGTTGATCAATAACTGAATTCTGTCTGGATTATTTAAAGGTATGATCTGTAGGAATTCCTCCCATCTAGCGTTGTGGTTGTAGTCTACTTCGCAAGCAACTCAGTCGTATTTTTCATGCTGCATTCACATGAAATTGGGCAGACGGCAGACGGACGACAGTCGCTGCACGTAACGGCATAAACAAGCCTCTATGTGAACAAGTGTTCCATCAGCACCAGGCAAAACAATACACGTGACAATATGTTGTCATGGCGATGTCGTATTGTTTATCTGACCCACATTTTACCGGCTTTCTTTTTCAACTTCTGTGACTAAAATGACATCTGGTTTGTTACAGACGGCCGTCTGCCCGACTGCACCTGAATGCAGCATCAGCGTGACGCTCCATTCCTCCTCACTGCGTTACCGTGGTGACTTTTCACAGATGCCACCTCGCCTACACAGATCTAGGAACTGTGTGTATGCAGGTCTGATGTCAACATGATGTGTTCAAGTTCTTTTTAATATGGGAAACAGTCTACAACACAGTCCCAGTTCCTGTTACTGTAGGTGAATATGATATAAAATCTCATGTACTTTTGGAATAGTGCAAAGTGTGTGTGTGTGTGCGTGTGTGTGTATATCTCACCTCTCCATGTGCAAATCTTTCTTGTTTCCAACTAAGATAATTGGTACTCTAAGAGAGAGAGAAAGAGGTCAGTATTAAACCCAGAGCTGAGTCTGACAGGAGATAAATGATCAACTCATTTCATTTAATTTCTCTCACTCTAATCTTTGTTTTTCAGTCTTCAGTGTCTGCACATGTTATTACTGTCATATTTGCATTGTTTTTATTTACCTGGTCATTTAATGTTTTGTGGGTGTGTGTGTATGTGAAGGGAAGGGCATTGTTTCAAAAGCTTTTGTTATGCAAAGCTCTTTGTGTTACATTGTTTGCATGAAACAAGCTCTATAAATACAGTCTAACTGACAGTCACAGATAAACATCACGAGCTGTAAAAGAGTGGATCTTCAATTATTTAACTCCATAGGCAGTTTAGTCCATATCATCAAATCTGACCACACAGACATGAAACATACTTTTATATTCTCTGTATTTACCTCTAAAACAACTCCATCTCGTAACGTTCTGTTATTATCTCATACCGTGGTGAATGTGCAGGTCACAACTTGTCCACCAGAAAGTTTTGGAGTTGTTGGATTTGATGAGTTTGATGAGGAAAACCAAGAAATCCCTTTAGCCTCTGTAGCTCTGAGCAGCTCACGGCTCTGCTCCGCCGTTCTAAAAATAGCTTGCAACGACAAATAAACGTAACGAACCTACTGCTATGACTATAGGGATTATGGCAATGGGCCAATTTGGCAATTTTTGTTGAACTATCCCTTTAACTTTCCTTCACTATCACAGTGATCAACTGACTCCATCACATATTAAACCTCTGGTTCACCTTATCTTTATTTTTATCCATATATAGGTTATTATGGAGGTTTGTGTGTTTTATTATTTTGTATCTTATGTCATCTCAGGTCTTGAGAAATGCTATTTTAATAAATATTATTCACATCCACAATGCATTATGGGAAGCTGTAAAAATTATGGTTTTATGGTACATACTGTATGTTTCCCACCATGTCCAGCAGTTTCTCGTGGATCACTCTGACCACCTCGAAACTACACAGAGACATAAAGACAACACACTGACCGACTGTTAGTCCCGACAAAAGTGAATGAAGACGAAAGAAGCAAAAATAAAACCATCTACAATCCTCAGCAAGTTTATCGGGAGTCACAAAATATTAACCATTCATGTCACATTTTGTCGTCATTTTTGGAATTTAAGTCTTTTGTGAGGTCACACTGTCCACTGACCTTCAACCACTGAGATCTAATCAGTCTGTCTGTGAGTCAATGTGAACATTTTTGCAAAATTCACAAGACAAAAACATGTTTTGTGAGGTTGCTGTAGTCTAAACCTTTGATCTTAAACCTTATTTCTTCATCCGTGAGTCTGTTTCTGATGATGGGCGTCAGGCTCTGTTTTGACTATCACTGGTGTGGAGGAATATAAATATAATAGAAAGAAAAAGACAGGAAGAGTTACCTTTTATAGGATGTGACAGAGTAGATGAGGATGTAACCATCGACGTCGATGGTGTAACTCTGAGGGAAGATGGAGTACTCATCCTAACAGAGAGACAGATCAATAATAGACCAAGAGCTCATTCAGTAGAATACTTCACTGATTCCAGTGGAAATTGCAGCATCAACAACAAAACAAAAAACACAGATGTACTTTCTTTTCTCACAAGCTTTTAGTTTTTAAAGGTAGGCTACATTGTGTAGGTATTCCTCCCATCTTGCGTTGTGGTTGTATATCGCAAGCAACTCAATCGTATTTTTCAGGCTGCATTCAGAGCTGAAAGGAACACTTCACACATTGCTTTCGTGAATATATAACAGGAGAAGTTACATAATGTCCCTTTAATTTGCCAGATTTCCTTCTTTTTTGTCTTTTTGCGCATTTTTTACATGTATTCCTTCTGTAATGTTGTGCTTTGTTTTGTTTTTGTGAAGCACATTGGGTTGAAATGTGCTATATAAATGAAATAGTTGTTGTAATAAACAGGACAGTAATAAGTGAGCGGGTGTGATCATGGGGGAGTCGAGACGCGTGTGGTGCTGCACAGAGTCACCTGCATCTTTCTGCACTTTCAGCAGCAAACAGAGAGGTTCCAGAGCTCACCTGCCCGGCCGTGTCCACCAGCTGCAGGTTGTACTCCTGTCCGTTCACTGTCAGCGTCTTGGTGAACGCTGAGGGGACAAATGGGGACCACGTTTAGAGTGTGTGACATTCAACCCCCACCCCCCCCACCCCCACAACACAACACAAGCAACGACACAGACTTACTGTTCTCTATGGTGGGATCGTAGGAGTCCACAAACTGCCCCTCCACAAACTGGATGGTGAGAGAGGACTTCCCTACAAAAACACTCAGTTCAGTGAAGTGTGTTTCTTTGTGTAAGTACAACATAAGTAGCAGCATTACTGGGAGTGAAAGCATGACTGTGCTTCCTTTGGTTCACAGCTCTGTGATGATGACTAATCACTTCTTCTAATCTGATAAATGACTGAATAAAATCTTTGTTCCAGATGCTGAATTATGGGAACTGGCATCCTATTACACAATTAATTATATTTTTATGTTTAAAAGGTATTGACATTTACAGATCCTGACTGATGAGTCATTAACTTGTGCCATGATGTGATGTTAATATATATATATATTTTTTTTTTTCTGGAGATTTGGCTCCTTTCTTCAGGCCTGTCGCTTTTTCAACCATAATTCATTCACTGATTCAAAGTAAGAGTGCTTCTTAAAAATATAGTAAGGTCAAAAACATAATATCCCACTAAACATTAGACGTCTGATGGACATGCAGATCATGTCTAGCTATATTGCGTCTGGACGTCTACATGACGGTCCAGAATTTGGACATCTATCATGGCCCCACTTGGACGTCAATATGCAATTGAACGTTTGGAAGTCGGATTAGGTCACTTTTTCCAAGTCTTTGTTGAAAACAGGTGCAGGAAATTGACATGATTAATGAATGTATTATTATTATTATTATTATTATTATTATTATTATTATTATTATTAGTAGTAGTAGTAGTAGTGGACAAATAACAATATCGACATGCTTAATAAATATGAATCTAGATTGTTTGTAATTAAACATTATTAATTAGGCTATTCATTGGTCCCTTACACATAGAGGAGGGAAAGGCAGAAAACTACATACATTCAGGAATGTACAGTAGGTCAATGCACAAATGCTGCCATTTTACTTTGGAGCTCTTTTTGGTTACATGACTCCTCGTTTCTCTCTCTCTCTCTCTCTCTCTCTCTCTCCCTCTCTCTGTGTGTGTGCGCGCATGTGTAACAAAACACTTTCTACCCTACACCAAATCAATATCAGGTAATGATGCGAAGGCCTTATAGCGCCATGCTAGTGGACGCAGCATCATGACAACACCTGCCCAACAGTCTGATTGGCTGTCAGATAAACCAATCCTTGCTTTTACCCAATTGGATGGCTTCAAGTTTGTTGTATCATTTTACAATACTGTGGAGAGATGAACAAGCCTCGTAAACCAGCCTCCCCGGAAATGCATTTCATTTCTGGGGGGGAGTCTGGCCTCATCCCCCCTGTGAGCATTTGGCCTGAAACCCTCAGAAGGCCGAGCCAATCAGCGTCGCCGCTCAGCATCGCCGCTCAGCATCGCCGCTCAGCATCGCCGCTCAGCATCGCCGCTCAGATTTCTGTGATTCACACAGCACGTTGGCCAATCAGGGACGGACTGGTGCAAAGCCCGTCACTACACTGCACCAATGGGGCAGTTGTCGGTCTGAGAAGTGCAGCTCACTTCCGCGTTCAAAAAACTGCAATCCCCGCCGCTTCCTCTGGGGGCTGGCTCCAGAAGGGAGCAACTCTCCATTGCCGACTTTACAGAAGTTCTTACATCCATTACAGCAATTAAACAAGAGCAAGAGTCGGCGCTTGTTGAGTTTCTTGAAGGAAAAGACGACTTTGCTGTTCTTCCAACTGGATTCGGCAAAAGTTTGATATAGCAACTTGCTGATTGGCTGAATTGGTTGTCTGTCAACGTTACTACTCCCGCCCACCCTAAACGCTCACAGTGGGGATGAGGCCAGACTCCCCCTCAGAAATAGTGATGGGAATTACGGCTCTTTTTGGAGAACCAGTTCTTTTAGCTCGGCTCACTAAAAAGAGCCGGCTCTTTTGGCTGCCAAGTGGCTCCTCAGATTTTCTGTTGCCTATTTATCACCAAAAATAATGCAAAATTATGTGTAAAATGAATTACTAATGTAAAAACCAAACATTATGTCAAATATTTATCATTTGTATGGCTTTAGGCTATTTACTGAACACAAGTAGGCCTGACCCATCCAGTGCTCCAGACTAACTGTTCTTGTGCACTTGTGGATGAACCAGTTCACCTCACAGTTTCACCACAACAAACAGAGGAAAAAATAAATAAATAAAACGGCTCCCAGTGAGGAGTTCACTTCAAAGAGCCGGCTCCTAGAGCCAGATCACATATCAGAAATGAAATGAGGTTCATTTCCAGGAAAGGCTGGTTTACGAAGCTAGAGATGAACGGCCCCTCTCTCACTCCATGCTGTCTTCATGTTTCACATGGACTAACACCAGGATGGACAGTCTCTACTACTACACATTCCTGAAGGACAAAGCTTTATGTCAACTAATAGTAGTGGCGTGGGTCCAGATGGCCCAGACTGACATGCACCGTGGCAAAACCCTGCTTAATGTTATGGATGTAATGTGACAGGGACTTACCCACCGATCTGTAACCCAATACTGCGATTTTCCGGGATTTTGGCAGCGGCATGGTTTTAGTTGGAGCATCCAGAGCATCACATCAGGGCTCCTGCATCATCGCTTCCCGAAGCAGCACGGACTCGCCGAATTGCTAAGGAGCGCTTCGTGCTGATTGGCTACGCGCACGCACAGAGGCGGGTCTTTGTTGCCAGGATCCGTTCCAATTGGTTTAGAAGGAACGCACCGCTGACATGGGACTCTTTACGTTGACCAATAGGAAAGCGGAAGACGGCAGAGTGGGCGGGAGCAGCGGTATAAACAGCAGCTCCCTGTTAGCTCAGACTGAAAGCTAGTTAACCCTTCCTTGACCCAGTCCGTCCTCTCTCCGGACCCTCTGCTCTTCAGTCCCCTGCACTTTGGACCTCTTGTTCTGGGTTTAAATGGCCGGCGTCGCCCTGCAACGTTCCGCTCCTTGGCTTTGTGTCAAGTTAAGAAGGTGAGAGACAACAAAACTCCTCCATGTCCGCTAACGTTAATATTCACGTTTCTGTGCTAAATTATAGGTAGTATTTGCGTTGACTTTGACGTTGTGGAGCTTTTTAACTCGGTTATAACATCTACAGGCCAACTGTTGGTTAGTTTAGCCCTGTTAGCAGCTACACAGAGTCTGTCAGAGGTTTATTCTGTCAACTTCTGCTGTTCTCTCAGTCAGTTACACCTGACCTGCTGCGAAACGACTGTCAATAAGACAAGCTAGCAAGGCTGCCTCAGGCAGTCCGAGTATGAATGGGAAATAACATCTACATTATATAATGAGGATGATGGCTGCATAATTCAGTCCTTCCTTCAGTTTGTATTGTACTGAGACACTGCTCCGATATGTCATCATCGAAGAAAAGTATCTGTCTGCTAAACAACAGCAGCTAAAGTCGGCTAAGGTTAGCTGTGACCTTTGCTCCAGATTCCCAGAGGTGGAGACACTGACATTACCTGACTAAGCTAATTTTCAACTTTTCATCTTTACATTTTCACGTTATGTAAATAGTAAATATCTTGTCTGATACAAAGTTGTCTGAGAGCTCAAGTCTCCTGAGTTTCCCATTCTTTTGCACGCTGCTGCTTTGTTTCCCCTTTTCACTCTGAAACTGTAGAAAACTGAAATAATACACTGATATTGAATAAAATATTGACTTGCTGAACTGCTCACATTAGCAGAAATTGTGTCCAGGGGTGTTTAAACTTTTGCATGCCACTGCACTGTAAGGGGGTGATAATGTTTAGTGATTTAGTTTCTAGTTGGCTTCATGTATGGGAGGGTTGAGCTCAGTCTCTCTGTAGGTCACTGCACTGAATGTTTCCTTGTGGGTCACCAGCTTGGTCCGATTCTCCAGGATTCCCAGTCTGAAGTTCCACACCACGGCCTCTCCTATGATGGGTGAGTAAACAAACGCAGATCCATGGAGATGCAAATTAAATGTTTTAGCGAGAGCCGGTTCAGACCTCCATGGGGCCCTAGGCAAAATTCTGCTAAGGGGCCGTCCTAACTGAACCCCAAAAATGTTCAACAGTCGCACCTGACTGACACCCAGTGCTTCCACTCATCCCCCCTTTAAACATATTGCACTGCTGGTCTAACTAAGAATAAATTGAGAACAATTTAGAACAAATCAAATCGAACTAAATATGTAAACAAACAATCATCCTGTCTTAAATGTTGAGCATGTAAACATGTTCATGTTTGAAATAACTCACCATTAAATAAAAGTAAAATATTGCTAAAGCTACTATTAATTCAGCTCCATCAAATCGGCTGCACTTGTTTTACTTTCATATAGGCTACTTCAAATGTAGGTAATTATGTATAGCCTATTATTATTTATTATATAATTGTTTTTTAGCACCATTGTCATAAAATTTCACAAGTTTTATTTAACTCACTAAGATATCTGCATCTATTGGCCTGTAGGCTATCCAAGCAAACAAAATTGAATCTTAGTCAATATTTATCCATTACTTTCCATTTTGTATAGCCTAAGTGCAGTTGTAACTAGAAGCCAGCGAGACGCACACAGAGACCGGGATTCACCCAGGGCTCGCCGCCCTGTTAATGCAGGTCAAATACGGACTAGTCCCTCCCACCCTCCCACAATTCACCTATTTCTCAACCCTAAATTAATAATAATTTTAAGAAATCCATGGATGTAATAAATGTTTCATAAGTTATGGTCCAGGAGTGAGGTATTGATAATTCCTAATAAAATGATGGAGGTGTTGAGCTGCAGATCATCAGTAGTGATATTAGAATCTCTGCAGGTGCGACTGTGGAGCAGTTTGAGCAGGCAAAATCCAAGATGTCGTCGCTGAAGAACGACCCAGGCAACGACGTCAAGCTAAAGATCTACGCTCTCTTCAAGCAGGTGGGAGATTCTCCAGATGTTACAGCTGTTACAGGGAATGTCCTCCATTCTTGCAACACACTGTAGTTCACTGTAAAGCTGCTATTCCTTCCCATGGAAGTGTCAACAGTAGTTAAAAACATTCACTTCCTGTTGTAAAACCCATATACGTAGGTGGATATTGAGTTTACTCATCCATCCATCCATCCATCCATCCATCCATCCATCCATCCATCCATCCATCCATCCATCCATCCATCCATCCATCCATCCATCCATCCATCCATCCATCCATCCATCCATCCATCCATCCATCCAAATAAGTTGGATACTCATGCAGATTACTCCCCCCTCTCTCTCCAGGCCACCCAGGGTCCCTGCAACACCCCCAAACCAGGCATGCTGGACTTTGTCAACAAGGTCAAATGGGATGCGTGGAAGTCCCTGGGTTCCATATCACAGGTAATGGTTTGTTGCTGTCATCAGTGTGACATGTTTAGCAGAACCTGGATGAGCTGATAAGAGCTGGAAAGAGAGATCCACGCTTAAGTATTCACAATATTACTCATCATTAGTTACAATTTGGCCTCATCTGGAACCAAGGCAAGGCCCAATGCTGCAGCTGCATCATATGTTTATGTTTATTTGTTTGAGGACAGTGCACATTAATGAACAGTGACACCATGGTGTCCTGTAAATGAGCCAGATTCTAGCTTGGAGCCAATTTCTATCCGCTGCAGCTGCATCATGCTCAGTCTTTGGACTGTGGGAGGAAGCCATGCTCAGTCACTTCAAAAAACAAAATGATCATGATCATTTTATAATTTAAAAACGTAATATTGAAAGGAAACCAAGTATAGACACTAATGCCATTTTTCTACCTTTATTCAACCAGGTTTGTCCCATTGAGATCTAAGATCTCTTTTGCAAGAGAAACCTGGCCAAGAATGGCAGCACATAAAAGTGACAAACAGTTTCAACACATGGTCACATGAAAGAGAGATATAAAAAATGCAAAAATTAAAAAAATTAGTTAGAAATAAAACATTTTCACTCAAATAAAACATTTGCACCCCTGAAGCCTGGATACAATGGGCTTTAACATGGACTTGATTACATTTTTAAGAAAGCCACTGTACTGTACGTGTCTGTGTCCCGCAGGAGGAAGCGAGGCAGCAGTACTGCGACCTGATTGGTTCCCTGCTGGAAGCAGAAGGTCAGAGCTCGGCCCAGGAGGCTGCGTCGCCAGCCGGGAGCGGGGCCACGTACAACACCCTGCTGGTCACCACAGAGGAAAACATCACCACCATCAAACTGAACCGTCCAGCCAAGAAGAATGCCATCACAACTGAGGTGTGTGTATGTGTGTGTGTGCACATCTTTTATTATTTGGAAGTGACAGGAAGTCATGTTAACAAAGGTTCAGAATTGTTTAGAATATACATTTCATGATATGTCCAACACTGTATCCATATCTTAAGACTCACAAATGGTCGATCTGTTCTGACGGGATCAACAGGGATGTAACCTGAAACCAGTCTGAGTGACAGGTGGTGCCGGACAACAGCAAGGCAGGAATTCTAGACAGTGAAACAGCAGTGAGTAGCTGATCTGGGATCAGCTGGATCTATTTGAGTCGGCTTCTGGCGTTGTATTTAAGATAAACAACGAAAAAGCTCCAGAAACACTTTGTTAGACCACCGTGTTTCGGCTTGTAGCCTTCATCAGCGTCATCAAAAAGCACTGCACTAAAACCACTGTTTGCAAAGATAATAAGGAACAAAAGAACACTATATAAAGTCATAAATTGATAAATCTTCACTCATGCCACAGGGAAATAAACATTTTAAATGGAAAATCAATATATTTCTTTTCTTTTCCTGGTAAACTCAACATTGCCACCTCTTTGATTTGCTTTGTAGAGTTTTCCACGTGGACATTTGATCATGAACATTTCTTGATTTGCCAGTGATGAATCCTTCACACTGATCACTTTGCTGTTTATTGGTGTGATTTTTACTTCATGTTTTGAGTATATTGGCCATTTCTACAGGCACCGAACACATCCTCATTTCCTGAATGCTGACACTGGCCTCTCTCTCCTGTCTCTTTTTTTCTGTCTCAGATGTACAATGAACTTATCGCAGCCCTGGAGCAGGCAGCTAAAGATGATTCAGTCCTCACTGTATTTACTGGTAAACACACAAACACACACAAGCTGACACACACTTCAGTTGCTGCTGCAGGCAGATTGTGTTGTTTGTCCTTTTTTGTTCCTTGTTGATGTTAGAACTCTGTGGCAAGGCAACTTTATTTGTATAGCCCATTTTAACAGTTTGTCTCAAAGGGCATCATAACAACATCCTCTGCCTTAGACTCTGTGAGACGACCAGCAGGGACACAAATTATAATATTTATCAATTAGTCAAAATGTATTTTCACCTCCCTGCCTCCTGATGTCTCCACCCAGCTTCAGAAAGCATCCTGTCATCCACTGGTTCTGTGTGAAGAATGAACTGGTCCAGGAAGTCAGATTAAGAGCTACATTGGACTTAAATGTTTAAATATTTAAAGGGATAGTTCAACTTTTTGGCAAATTTGCTTATTGCAATAACCCCTACTGTATAATCATGGTTCATTCCCTTTAATTGCCGGTGTAAACTATTTATAGATCAGAGAGGCAGAGACGTGAGCTCTGCGCGGTGTGCGGTATTTCCACCGTTTCCCTCATGAAACTCATCAAATACACAATCCAACAACTCCAGAACGCTCTGATGGACAAGTTGTGACCTGCACATTCACCACGCTATGAGATAATAACAGAACATTACAAGACAAGAGTTGTTTTAGAGGCAAATGTGTAGCCAGAGTGGGTGGAGTGATTTTAAAACGCAAGTAATTCTGAGTATTTGCTTCATGTGTCATAATTATTTCATTTTATTTGTATAGCCTGTTTTTACAAACAGTTTGTCTCAAAGCACTTTACATGTCATCATAACAACATCCTCTGCTCTTAGACCCTCGCATTTAACAGGGAACAATTTGGACATGGTATCCAAATTTGTGGTGAATGTGCAGGTCACAACTTGTCCACCAGAGTGTTTTGGAGTTGTTGGATTGTGGGTTTACTTTGATGAGTTTGATGAGGGAAACCAATAAATCCCATTAGCCTCTATAGCTCTGAGCAGCTCACGGCTCTGCTCCGCCGATTTCAAAGCAGCTTGCACTGACAATTAAGGGTAATGAACCTACTCATGTACATTATAAAAGTGTGTTTTATAAAACTAAATATATTATGACTAACTACAGTATGTGGAAAACTCCTTCAGATAGAGTAGAGATTTAATTCTACCTAAAGCAATATTCCAGTGAATGCAGCTGGTTACATTTTTATATGTTCTCACACACACACACTGTTGCCTGCAGGAGCTGGTGACTTCTACTGCAGTGGAAACGACCTGACCAACTTCCAGATGCAGGACGGAGGTGTGGAGGACATGGCCAGACGTGGTGGAGAGCTGCTCAGGTGACCAGCAGCTCATCAGCTGACTCATTCAACATTTTGGAGTATTTCATGAAATAAAACTTATTGTTTAATTATAATTCACTCCACCTGAGAAACGATCACAGGTGTCAGTTCAGAGATTCCGAGCTGCTAGAAAATCAGGAGAAAGCCAGGACAGAGTCTCTGTTCATTCCCTGTGTGGTCGTAATGTCCCCTCTGTCTCCTCTCCACAGGAAGTATATCAGGGCCTACATCGACTTTCCAAAGCCACTGGTCGCCGTGGTGAATGGACCAGCTGTAGGAGTCTCTGTCACCGTGTTGGGACTCTTCGACCTGGTCTATGCCACAGAGAAGGTAGGGTGACGTCTCAAACTACCATTCAAAGTACAGTATAAGTTGTTTGATGACTAATTGCTGAGCTGGAGTTGACACCACCTCTCTGTCTCTGTCTCAGGCTACTTTCCACACTCCATTCAGTCAGCTGGGCCAGAGTGCTGAAGGCTGCTCCTCCTACACCTTCCCCAAGATGATGGGAGCTGCCAAGGTATAACAACACACACGCACAGTACAGCAGTCGTTGTGAGGACACTCATTGACATACAGTAAGGTATTCATTAAAGGAAAATTTTGGGCCAATTCAACTAGGGGCTGTATTTTCCTCACATTTTAAGTCTAAAAGAAGGAATCTGAAGATTTTCAGTTCAATTGCTCCTGCGGTAGTTGTGTCTGTCCCCGCATTGCTACGGCGGCAATGAATGGGAGCAGATGCAAGTTCCGATGCTTAGTCTTGTGCGAGACCCAAGTTGCCGTGCTTGGTGTGTTTACGTGCAGTCGGAAGCTCCCGTTTGTGTCATTAACACAGGAATATCAACTCTTGACTTGCTCACACAAACGGGAGCTTCCGACTGCATGTGACACCGAGCGTCAACTCGGGTCCCGCGCAAGTCTTTGAACTTGCATCCGCTCCCATTCGGCGCTGCCATGGCGATGCGGGGACAGACACAACTACTGCAAAAAAGGAGCAATTGGGGAGGTGCACAAGCTGTTCTACTTCCTGACAGCATCTTTATTTCCTGTCCCATACTATTGGGTTAAGTGATTAATCAGGTGCTGCACACCAGTCACAATAGTATGGGACAGGAAATAAAGATGCTGTCTTTCTGTCAGGAAGTAGTACAGCTTGTGCACCTCCCCTATTAAACTGAAAATCTTCAGATTCCTTCTTTTAGACCTAAAATGTTAGGAAAAACAGCCCTGAGTTGAATTTGCCCTGAGTTGAATTTGCCCGGAATTGTCCTTTAACCATCCAAAACAAATGACTAACTTTAAGCATCACTCTTAACCTAATTTAAAGCTAATTATAACCTAAAGTCTCAACCCTCTGAGTAAGTGAGGACCAGTCAAAATGTCCTCACAGCTGCAGCTTGAGTGGCTTCCTAGACTTGCCAACACTCTGGTCGTGTGCGACAGTGAGCATGTCCAGAGAATGGTCAGAAAGCTGCTGACAGGTTGACAGACAAGGACGTCATCCAAGTGGAGTCATCTCGTCTCATGTTTGTCCTCTGTTTCTATGTCTCTCTGTGTCTCTGTCTGTCTAGGCCAGTGAGATGCTGTTGTTTAATAAGAAGGTGACGGCGGCCCAGGCCTGTGATCTGGGGCTGGTCACCGAGGTGTTCCCTGACAGCAGCTTCCAGTCAGAGGTCTGGACCAGACTGAAGGCCTACGCCAAGCTGCCACCCAATGTAAACACACACACACACACACACCTACCTCCTGTATTGTCTGACTCTGTAGTACACAGTAACACACAGTGCATCAGTGCCCATGTTTTCACCCTGTTGCGTGCCATAGAAACAATAACATGACGTGTCAATAGCTACATTTACTTCATTCTTTTTTTTTTTATATTCTTTTTATTGCCAAATGCACATTGGATATAATACATGTCTCTCACAAAGCAATCATAGTTTTATGTTTTTTTTTGATAAACAAAACAAAGAAAAGAAAAAATGTGAAAAACAAAACAATTACACGGCAGCATCATCAAACATAATTGGATTGGATATGACAATATGGTGGATTACTACACAACTTGGATATAGTGGTAAACAACAGCAACAACAAAAAAGGAAGAAAAAAAAAAAGCACAGATCTGAGCTGGAGATCAATAGAACGACCGAGCTATAATCATTCATATTGTAGCATTAACCTCTCTTAAAATCCTTCAGATATTTTAATACAGGCTCCCATACTTTGAGTTTGGGTCTAAATCAGTAATGGACTCGTCCAGTTCTACTAGTCTTTTTTCGGACGACTGTTTTTTATTATATTATATATTATTATTATATTATACCCTTCTTAAATGACAGCATGTAAATCCATAGATGAATTAGAATGTAATCTCCTGCCTCTCGTCTGTGTCAGTCTCTGGCGTTCTCCAAGCAGCTGATCCGCTCGGTGGAGAAGGAGCGTCTCTACGCGGTGAACGACGCGGAGGTGGAGTGCCTGGTCGGACGCTGGATGTCAGACGAGTGTTTCAGTGCCATCATGAGCTTCTTCCAAGCCAAGGCCAAGCTCTGAGGGAGGGAAGCGGGATGTGCGTTGTGTGTTTGTGTGTGTGTGTTTCTGACATGAACAACTGAGGACTAATGATCACTGTCCAATGTTGTAAGGTCAGTCCTCCAGGATCAGGGCTGAACATCCTACAGTGAACTTACCTCCAGGATATCAGGTTTTATTACAAGGAGCTTGTTTGTCGTTAATCAACACAAACAAGTGATTTCAGAGGATATTAAACGCATTAAATATCCCCGTCTATCACAATGAAAGCCTAAAAAGCCAGACAAACATCTAAAAGGATGATTGATGATGAAAAAGAAAGATTCTGCTTCTGTCTTCAGGTTCAGTGCTGTAGAAAACCAAACCAGACAGCTGCTGGGTCCCAGTCTGGATCCATGCAGAGACTTGGACCATGAACTAACTGTATAATTTGCAGTGTTAGCAGCTCCATGTTGATGCCTCCTCCACTTTACCTTGGACTGAAACCTTTCAGCAGCTGCTCTTGGTCCCCTGAGGATGAACCCCTCTGACTTTTTCCTCTGGCTCCACCATCAGGTCTCATTTGAATTCATCCAGTTCTCTGCTTTCTGACTTCTGAAGATGTAATGACATTCCCATCAGCCTCAGCTGGAGTTTGTCTTCACTGCTGATGTTAGCATGCTAACACATTTATAAATGCACTTACAGGACGAGCAGTAGCAGTAGGTTTCATCATGAGCTGAAAGAACCTGCCTTCACTGTGTAGAGATTAATTCAGATACTAATGGTGAACTCGAATCATGATCTAATGTTGTGTTGTATTTCTATGTAAGTGGACACATTAATGATTCAGATTGTAGAGCGCTGCAGTTTTGTTAAAGTGCCTTAAACACTTTTTAAAATCTTTACAGGCAAAGCTGTTATTCTACTTTTCATGGTCAATAAAAGCAGAATTTGTCATTTTTAGAGTGATGGGTTTTGTTTGTGTGATATTCAAAAATTTACACAGATTTCTTCGACCTATAGAAGAAGTTTGTATTAATCATCTGATGCAAGACTTTAACCTGTTTTTCTGTATTTTTATTTCAGTATAACAAAAACATCAACATTGAATATTCCAAGATTGTATGCATTAACAATTTATCATCCAAACCCTAATACACTAACTCAAATATAATGGTGTAATGTCTTGCTTTCTTCTGATGAAGAATTAAAATACATTAATATAAACTACTTATTAAAATTCATATTTTAACTATTTCTCCAGCCAAAAGGTGTGCTTTTAGAGATTCTCCATCAGTTTGATTGACTTCTATGGTCACATATTGTCTGTGCTGTGGTGTTTCAGTGTTGGGTGAGTTCCTTGTGATTAGATTTTTGATCATACTGTATTTAAGCAGAGCTGTTGTGGATTGTGCAGCTTAATCACATTCTCTGTGTTGTTTCTGTCGCTGGCTGCAGCCCGTAGGTGGCAGTAGTAGATTGTGTTACTAACGGGTCATCAAGAAGACACAGAGCTCTTGTTCTAGTTCAGCTGTGGAACATGTGGGATGTTGCCTCTCTCCACTTATTGCATTCAGATAAAATCAACATTCTGGATACGACTGCAAGGGGATACAACAGTTATTTTAGCAAAGTCACAGTTTACATACTTCAGTCTTGTCAGTTTGTTTCTCATTTCAATTGTAAATTCCTCAAACATATTCAGGTCTGTTTTCAGTTGATCATGTGGGACTTGAATGTGTTTGCCTAAAACTGGTTTGAAACGAACCCTTAGTGTCGGTACCTTCGGGTTCTTCTCATTAACCTTCTGGTTTATTTCTTCACCTTGCACGACCAGTTTGTTTTGATGGTAGCTGAGCTGAGCTTCCTGTGGTTGGGAAAGTGAATGCAATCGCAATATTTTATAAAATTAGGAGGAATTTGAGGTTATGAATAGTTAGGAATAGATTACAACAAACACACAAAGAAACTGAAATACTATTATAACTACACCAGATTACACATGTGATGATTTTTATTGTACAGAATAGATGATATAATGTTTACAATTAAAGTCCCATATGTAACTTATTTGGCTTTTTATTAGCAAAAATTAAATATACGTATTTCACTTTAGTCGAATCACACCCACATACAAATCAAAGCTTCCTCGTAGCCTACTGAGGTGTTACAAGTCTTTACAAATACATAAGTGAGCGACGCACCAAATGAGGCTGCATCACCATTTTTTACGTTCTGTGGCAGCGTGACCGTTGTCTGTCTGGCGTCTGCCCGATTTCACGTGAATGCAACATCAGGAATACGTTCAGATATGCAACCGCACCGCTAGATGGGGGGAATTCCTACATATTATAGGCTACCTAGCCAGCAGTCAATGTGGAGTGGACTGAATGTGCTCATCCACCAGGTGGCAGCACTCACCTTCCCTATGATATACTGGAAAAGCTGCCTCCACTCATCTGTCCCATTTACAGCACTGCTCTGTATTAATGGAGCAGTCTGTCATTATGAAGGAAACTGATTTACTGAGAGTCAGGGCATGCACAGAGGCTGATGGTTTAAACCTTCACTCCGTCCGTTTTGTCTCTGGTATTCATTTTGTCTTTTAAACTGTCCTTACTCTTCATCTGTGAGCTTCGGAGATGAAGAGTAAAGGTAAAGGAATGTGTGTTTAGATGCATTTGATTGGCCACTGTGGCATTTTAATCACCTCATATAAAACGTACAGTCGGCCTACTTTAAGACTTCATTTTGTCCAGATTGTTTCACTCAGTCCCTCTGACCTCGCTCTGCTCTGCTCTGAAGCCTGTGCAGGAAGCAGGATGCTGCGTCTCTGTGAGTTGTGGCCCCCGCAGGTCGCCGTACTTAAATTCCATTGTTGTCAAATTTAACAATGCTGTCCTAAACTTCTACTCCAGCGGGGTCTGCGGAGGCCTTTTAGCTCTTATTTATTTATGAGGGACGTCACCAAGCTTTTCTTTTGCCTCTTTGGTCTGAATTGTGTTGGGGTCTGCAGCCTCCCCCAGAGGACTGGACATAAACCCCGGACGAATAAATTTCCCCTCAGCTCCCCGCCTGGAGCTGGACTGGATGTGGAAATAAGATAGTAACCAGTGACTGTCTGTGTCGCTGCTTTGACAAACAACACTGAGCTTCTCCTCCAACTGTGTGTCTGCAGGAAGAAAACAAAGGTTTCACCGACCATTCCCAGAGCAGATCCATCTGTGAGGCCTCGGTTAAGAATCAGGGAACAACTTTGCCTGTCAAGTCATATTTACATAATGTAATGAAACAATAAATGTCCCGAGCAGTTAGAAGTGACTTCACTGGAAAGTCAGACACAAGATCCCAACGTTAGCCCCTAAGTTACTTTTTTTTTTAGCAAACTACCTTAGCTTTAACTTTGAATTTTTCTATAAGTTTGTTTCTAACAATAAGCTTTTGAGGTTTGGCCATTAAAGGGATAGTTCACCCAAAATTCAAATTTCACTCATCATCTACTCACCCTCATGTCGACTAAGGAGAATTTTCAGAGTCCTCCATGCCTTCTGAGTTCTCTGGGGGGGAGGCCACTTTTCTTTGTCCAAAAAGACACACAAAAAAACATCCAAATACCTCCATACTGCTCGTCTGTAATGTCCCTCTTGTATTGAAGCCCCGCCATGAGAAATTGTTCTGAGAAAAATTAAATAAGTCTATATTTTAAGCTTGTTTGTAGCGGAAGCTCCCAGTGTCTCAGTTCACTGCTCTTCCTGTGTCAGTGATTTGCACTGACCGGCGGAACAATTTCTCATGTCGGAGGTTCAATACAAGAGGGACATTACAGACGAGCAGTATGGAGGTATTTGGATGTTTCTTTGGACGACGAAAAGGCTGGTTTACAAGGCTAGGTGGAAGGCAGAGGCCTGAGAACCACTTGAACTACTTGCTTTGAAATCACTCCGCCAAGCAGCTGTGTCTGAAATGTAGTTTTGGTTATGCATTTGCATTGAAAACAACTCTGTCTTGTAAAGTTCTATTATTATCTCATAGTGTGGTGAATGTGCAGGTCACAACTTGTCCACGAGAGCGTTTTGGAGTTGTTGGATTGTGTATTTGATTAAGGAAACGTGGAAATACTGTGTGCCTCCGTCTCTCTCCTGCCAATCTGAAATCAACATGCACCGACAATTAAAGGTAATGGACCTACTGCTGTGACTGTAGGGATTATGGCAATAGGTAAATTTGCCAAAATGTTGAAATATCCCTTTAACTTTTTCGTTTCCTACCCTTCAGCCCATTGGGGGAGAACTGACTGCCTGAAATCACAGTCACAGGCTGTGCAATACCTGGACAGTAACCTGGACTGGTCCCTGAACACAGATGTCCTCTACCTGAAGGGACAGCTAGGTCCTCAGGAGGTTCAGGTCCTCTGACTTCTGCAGTGAAACACTGGACATGTTTTATCCGTCAGTGGAGGTTAGTGAACTGTTTCATGCTGCAGTCTGATGGGCAGCTGAACATGGAGACGATTGGACCAGCTGCTTTGGAGAACTGGGACTGTGATTGGCAGGAGTCTGGATTGACTTTGGACTGTTGTTGAGAGACACATAATGTAAGATGTAGGACATCTTAGACAATACCGTTGTCTATCTTTCTGTTTGCTTGTTTACTTTATCATCATTATACAATGTTGTATGTTCTAATCTATGACAAGCCATTGTAACATTTAAAAGCCAGACTGGATATGTGTTGCAGATATCTGTAATTCAGTTTTGCTGAGTCAAAAAGAATATTTGCAATATCCGCAAATTCTTACTAGCCATAATTGTTATTTCAGATATCCACAACTACATTCTTCCTAGGACAAATGACGTCACTTTCGCCATTCATGTGTATGGGGTTTGTCATTACAGATATCTATAATTCAGTTGCAGATATCCTCTATGTGAATTATGGATGTCTATAACTGAATACCAGTTTGAAATATCTACAATTTGATTCTGACTAGTCATAATTCCAGTTCAAGATATCTTTAATTCACCTCAATTAAAGATATCTTCATGTCCCTTTTCAGATATCTTAAATTAAGTTTTGACTAGGCGAAATGAAGTTGTAGATATCTGTAATTGGAATTATGACTAGTCAAAATGACGCTGAAGATATCTCAAACTGGAATTAGTGCAAGTCGTAATTCGGTTACAGATATCCGTAATTCAAAGTCAGAGGGACGTTGTTAATATCTACAATGTAAATTCCAGATAGTCAAACTTAGCTTTTAAATGTTAAATCCTCAGACTGGCACCAAACAGAGGCCAGTCTTTCCCCAGTTCTAATGTTGGGGATGCTGTTGACCTTGGTTCTCCAAATATGTGTTGCTGAGGCTCATCTGCTGCAGCTATAGGCTACATGAGGTCAGACAAGGTCGACTCTCGCAGCAACAATCTCCTCCATATGTTGTGGTGTTTGTGTCACCTGGTGAATCTCAGCCCAGTGTTCCTTCGCTTATAGCTCTGTGTTTGGTCTCCACCAGCTCCTGAGGGGAACATCAGAATGAAAAGTCATGAGATAATTTTGATTTTAAAGTGATCTGCAGCTGTGGGGCACATTCCTGTGTCTTTATGCATCAGGTTGGAAAAGTTTATGATGAAACATTTACATGTTAAACATGTTTTTATTAATTTCTCAACCTCTTGAGGAGCACATGAGCAAAAGCAGCTGCTCAGCCCGATCCAATAGTGTGTCTTCAGAGGGAGAAATGTAATATATTCCTGTAGAATAGCATTTTCAATCCAGGCGGAACATTTTCTGAGATTACAGTTTGGGGAATAATTACTCTGTCAGAGTTCGATCACGTACGCCTCCAGTTCCGTTAAATATTAGTAAAGAGAGCGGAGCAGAGTGTTGTGGATGTGGTGTGTGTGCTGTCTGTCAGTCAGTGTGTGGCCTGTCTGGGGGGGGAAGGGGGTGGCCCAACGCAGCCTTCAAATGAAATCCTAGACAGGTGTCTGGAAAAAACTCAGCTGCCAAGTCTGCACTTTCACCATCCGCTCATCCCCTTCCTTCCTCCTGTTCTTTGACCCATCAGTCACATCGCCTTCCTCCACCTACGCCCTCTGAGCTTTTTACACCTGGTTTCTGCACGTCCTTCTTTCTACATATTTTATCTGTCCTGATTTATTTCTCTTGTTAATTCAAAGTTTTTGTGTGACAGTTAAAGGGATAGTTCACCCAAAACTCAAATTTCACTCATTATCTACTCACCCTCATGTTGACTAAGAGCTGGGAGTCCTCCGTGCCTTCTCGGGGGGTCCGTGCAGCAGTATTTGTCCATATAATGGTTGTGAATAGGGATGTCACGATTACAAATTTTCTTAGTACGATTATTGTCAGATAAATAATCACGGTACTACGATTTTCACGATTATTATGCAATTTCACAACACTATGAATGTGTAAAATCAACTATAGTCAAAATATAAATACATTACTCATTGTTTACACAACATACATACATACAATTCCAACATAATCTTTTTTGGGAAGTGACATTATTTAGGAATCTTTATGATTAATTAGGCTAATTGTGGTGTTTAATACCACGATTAATTGTGAAAAGTAATTCTGACATCCCTAGTTGTGAATGGTGCTCACTTTTCTTCATCCAAAAAGACACACCAAAAACCATCCAAATACCTCCATACTGCTCGTCTGTAATGTCCCTCTTGTATTGAAGCTCCATTCACAACCATTATGGACAAATACTGCTGCGTGGACCCCCCCGTAACTCAGAGGACTCTGAAAATTCTCCCAGCCCCTAGTTGAAATGAGGGTGAGTAGATAATGAGTGAAATTCAAAATTTTGGGTGAACTATCCCTTTAAGGTTTTCTTTCATCTTCATAGCAAAAATGGTTTTACCGTGGAAATGTGTCTACAAATCTAAAAGCAATCAAAAATTGCTTTTAAATCTCTGTGGTTGGTGTTTGAGGCGGGTCCTTGTTTCCGTTTCATCGACAGGATTTGTAATTACTTAACATCGTACTGCGTGTGGACTAAGTCCTGCTGTAAACTATGGCTCTAAAACATAAATCAGTGTCCCACCTCTCTGTGGGTAATCTAAAGCTCATCTGTGAAGTTGAAGGTTTGGAGTCTCAAACTTCAACAGTCAGTCAGAGATCGACACCCTCTCCTATAAATTACATTTATATCCCAGACCACTGTTTTTTAAATGTATCTCAGAGGAAACGTGAAAGTATACGTTCTCATATACAGCAGCAGTTGTTAGAAGGTGGCTGGGTGGAGGTTGGTTTTGAGATCCGGGTTCACGTCCTAAAGCAGATACTGATCCAAGGTCAGCACTAGAAGCTTCTGACATGCTTCATTTGTCAGGAACAGATACATTTGAAATATGTTTCCATCTAGGCAGCATTGTGTGGTCTTCTGACAAATCCTTACATAAGACTATAAATCTTCATTAAAGGGATATTTCACCCCAAATCGATAATTCACAAAATTTTTCCTCACCGTCACAAAGGGTTAGGAGAACTTTTGGAGTTATCAAAACTTTTGGAGTTCCAAGGGGGCTCCAGCTACGTATATGTTCTTATGCTTTACAATGATAGGCACTCTAACAACGACGAAAGAGCATTTCACAGCAAATCTCTCGCATGTGCACAAACATCAACAGAACCACTGGGAGCTACTGCTACAACAAGGCTAAAAACAGAGATCAAATTATTTTTTTTTATCTTGTCCAGGTCCAAGCTGTTCACTTTTGAATCAGTCTGAGTCAGTTCTGAGAACTCAACATACTGTGACTTTAGACAAAACATGTAAGTTCAAAAACACATTTTCAACTCCATCAATTTGACACATGTGCTTCAAAAAAAGTCACAACACAACACAGGTGTTTCCAGAGGACACTAAAAGTGATGAACTTTGGACCTGTGACTTCTGAAGTTGAAAACCCTCAAAAAGTCCATCCCAGCAAGTTCACCATTTTTTCTCTCCAGCTGCTTATGACTGCTTGTTAAAGGGATAGTTCAACATTTTGGCAAATTGGCCCATTGTCATAATCCCTGTAGCCACAGCAGTAGGTTTGTTACTTTTTTTTGTCGGTGCAAGCTGTTTTTAGAACGGCGGAGCAGAGCTGTGAGCTGCTCAGAGCTATGAGGCTCATGGGATTTCTTGGTTTCCCTCATCAAACTCATCAAAAACACAATCCAACAACTCCAAAACGCTCTGGGGGACAAGTTGTGACCTGCACATTCACCATGAGATACTGTAATAACGTAATGTTACGAGATGGTGTTATTTTAGAGGTAAATACAGAGACTGCTTGCCGGAAAACTGCCCCTGAAGGCAACGCACATCAGCGGTTTAACATGAATTTTCCTCTTAAACAACTCTGTCTGGTAACGTTGTGTTATTATCTCATAATGTGGTGAATGTGCAGGTCACAACTTGTCCACCAGAGCGTTTGGAGTTGTTGGATTGTGTATTTGATGAGTTTGATGAGGGAAACCAAGAACTCCCATGAGTCTCCGCAGCGTAGCTCTGAGCAGCTCACGGCTCTGCTCAGCCGTTCTAAAAAAATTCCAATTAAAGGTAACAAACCTACTGCTATGACTATAACGATTATGGCAGTGGACCAATTTGCCAAACTGTTGGACTATCCCTTTAACTTCTAAAGAGGTAAGTGTAGATATTGCTACCACTGGTTGCTGGCCGGCCAATCAACAGTTCCCAAAGAAGCCTAACCAGATGTTCTGTGTGACAGAAACAGAGGTTCTTCAGTAAATGTGCTTGTCGGTCCCTCTGCCTGCCCCGTCACTGACTGATAAACACATGTGAACTCATATGTACTAATATACAGTGTTTTCATTGTGCTGACAAACACAGATACATTCTACAGAGGTAAGCTTTTTTAATTTGGATGAGTTTCTCCATGTGGAATTTCTTCCTGGAATCAACTTAGACAGTGATGGGAAGAGCTGACGTTTCAACTAACAAATTAATTCCTTCTCTCTCCCGCGGTTTGGGTGTAACTGTAGATCAGCAGAGCGGAGAGATTTCCCTCAAACTGTCAAGGAGCCAGTCACATGAGCCGAATGATGGGCGCTCCCTGAAGGGACCAATCATCCATCAGTCGCCGTGACATCGCCCCGATGACCCGCCATCTGTCAGAGGAAGAGAGTGAGAGGAGGTGAAGTTCTTCTCATTCACTTCACTGCATCAGGTCTTCAACTCCTTATACATTTACATTTTGCTAATATGATATTCCAACATGTGCTCAATGAAGACTTGAACCAGTTCTAGCAAATCTAGATCTGACTGTGGATGAAGTCATTTCCTTTACTGCCAAGAATCTGAGCCCCAAACCCAGTCAGCATGTTCTTGTAGAGCAGGAGCAACATTTCTTGTTCTGTGATTATTGTTAATAATATTTTTCTCCTTTTGAGTTAAAAATAATCCTAACAAAGTCACTCTTCCAAATGGAAAGGTATTCTGTGTTTTTAAGACTTTTCAATTACATTAATGTTTATAAGAACTGCTTATTTTTAAAAACCTGTCTATCATCAGACCCATCTATTAGAGGCCAGCCCTAAAGGTAGGCATGGTGGTGGCTACTACTAAACTGGAAAACCTTTTCTTTGAGATCTTAAAAATTAAACACTGAAGAAGATATATTCTACACTAACTCTAGAGGCTCTTGATGCAGGCTACCATTTTACCACATCACTGCAGATCCTCTAACCGCCTCATTATTGCATCCTGTGCAGAAAATGTTGGGTGGTCCTCACTTTGTGAGAGGTGTGGTTTCACACGCATTTCTTCATTTACAAGGCTCATTACTGTAAAGTTGCCTGCATATATTACTCACAAAATGGTTTAGTCCACATCACACCAGGACGAACTGTGTTTGCTCCTTTGCAGCTTCCACCTAGAACTTGTGTGGCAAGGTGAAGAGGGCCCGGGCAGGGATTGAACCCACACCTCCCAGGTAAGAGTCATGCGCACTTGCCAGTCAGCCAAAGGGACATCCCCTTGGCCAAGTAGCCAGGGCACATGATCAATTGGAGACATATAGTGACAGGAACCTCAACTGTCACACTTGTCAAAAATCTTAAAAATCAGCTGGCTGGTAACATCATCAGGAGGAGGAGGAAGTGAGCACTCACCCAATATAAGAATATAAGATCCTTTGGCAATCTTTATTGTAGAACAGGCAGGCCTGTCCTGGGTGTAACTGTAGATCGTAGATCAGCAGAGATGATAACATCATCAGGAATGTCAGTGTGCCATAACAGAACCACCACCATGTCTGACAGAAGTCCTTTTGTGTTACGGTCTGCTTGTTCTGTTAGGTATAGCTAATGTTAAGCATTAAAGTTCAACATTTTGGCAAATTGGTCCATTGCCATAATCCCTATAGCAGTAGGTTTGTTACCTTTATTTGTCGGTGCAAACTATTTTTAGAACGGCGGAGCAGAGCTGTGAGCTGCTCAGAACTACAGCTACAGAAGCTCATGGGATTTCTTGGTTTCCCTCATCAAACTCACCAAATACACAATCCAACAACTCAAAAACATTCTGGTGGACAATTTCAAACGGACTCAAAACAACTCTAAAATGTTCTGTTATTATTTTGGTGAATGTGCAGGTCACAACTTGTCACCACAGGAGAAAAAATTTTGACCTCAGTTAACCAATGCATGAATGGAAATTTTGAATTGGCTGTTCGGTTTGAGACTAATTTGTACGTATTGTACTTCTTTTTCAAACGGACTCAATGAAAATAGTATTTTTTAACTAGAAAATTTCCTCTCGGAAAATTTTGAATGGGCCGGTAGTACCATCTCTGTCAACATGGGAATCAAACCCCTTCCTCCTGTGCCGTTAAAATCATTTTTGCGTTAACGCGTTAATAACGCTGAGAGGACAGCTGAAGAAAGACACGGGCGTGGAGAGAAGTGTTCTACCGACCGATTCAGTGACTGTAAGCAGCCTAACACTGCCACATTCCTATTTACTACTGCATTTTTCCAATTCAGAGGTCGTCTTCCAAGTTCCGAGTGCAATTGAACGCAGCAAATGCCGGGCCAGCGTGGATCATAACAAAGACAAAATCTGCATTTGCCCCACGGACACTACACTGTTCGCTATTTTCTTTGTAAATTTAGTTGAACATTATTTAGCAATAGCCTACACAGCAATTTTCTAATTAAATGCATCTATATCATAGATGCATTTAGTTAATAACCTCATTAAGAACACGAGTCAACAAAGCCTGGAGAGTGGAACAATCCCCTTGACTTTCCACATCTGTGTCAATATTATGACGGTTGTTTCAGCTATGTGGAGCTGTACTGACAATGAGATTGTGTTCTCATCTTTCAAATTAATGTGCATTCATGAGTTCATTCATAAGTGTCAGTATTATTTTGCTTGTGAAATTTACCAGTCTTTGTCATTATCTGTCTTCAGCTTCTTGGAGCAGGTCACCACGCTTCACCCTTCGTGACGTCCACACAGGTCCAAGAACAACAGAAACCATTCAGAGGTGAAAAACACACATCCTGCAGTAAGTACAAACCTTCAGACAACTTCTACAACACCATCCTCTGGATATTCCACAGTTGAGAATACATTCATTTTTCATTTCCACTGAGAAGAACAAACACAACAGAGGAGGAGAGTGAACAAGTTTGGTAAGAAATTCAATTTATATGACACTTCAAAGAAACAAGGGTATCACTTTTACACAATAGAAATTCCTGCATTCACTGAGCTGGATGCTGTGTTTGCAGATGGTGAATTATAAAGTTATTCTCACTGTAAAAATGATCGACCTCTCCAATCAGACTATTACTATTGTGATGAGACGGTAAAGTAAAAATGTGAAATGACAGCCAGTTCTCCATGTCCAGAGAATTCTTATGCCATTGTAAGTGAATTCATTATCTTAACAGTCTTCTTGTTGTTTTCCTTTATTTCATCAATTATCACAAAATGTTTCTTAATGTTTTATCTTAGTTTTGTTCACACATCTCCCACAGATTCTGGATAATACATTTGCATTAATGCTGTCAGGACAAGTAATCTGATCCTTCTTCTCCTTTTTTTGTTTAGGTTTATTGTCTCTCAATTTCTTATTATATATGATTGTATTTATAGCCTGGGCAGTTTTTTTTTCTTCTTTCGTTATTTTACCCTGTATTATTTTTCCTGCACTCATTCCCATAGGCCACATCATGCTTCCTCTGGCACTTTTAGACCATGTTGTGTGAATGATTGTATGAGGTGGACTGTAGTAACTGAATTGCCCTTCAGGGATAAATAAAGTTATCTGTATCTGTATCTGCATAATGCCAGAGAATCCCTAGCCGTTGCTTTGGCGCAGCACTGTTTCCAACATGTGAACTCTGACATGATGTCACATGACGTCATGTCTTCCCCGCTTGGCAGATTATTCCATTTACTTATTGACTAAGATAATGACAAAAGATTACATTTATGTTTTTATCTACTTATAAAACTTTTTTTTATTATCAGATATTATTACTATTATTATGACAGAAATGTACCTTTAAGTACAGAAATATCCCCCTTCTGTACCCCTATTTTTCTCCGTGTTGGTTTATTTATAGCCTGACAAGTAAATGTAACACAGGTTGCATATTCAATTTCAAATTCACAGAAATTGTAATTACTTACTCTATACATTTTATTTTAAGGCTTGTTGTTTTCTGTGTTGCAGAGAAGTCTATAATACCTTGAGAAACAGTGAACCAAACACTTGGCTGTGAAATAATCGTGGTGGGTGATGATTGCTCAAGAATTGAGAAAAAAGAAAATATCATCAGTTTTTAAAAAATATTATTATTGCCTCTGAAGGCAGCACATCAAAATTAGAACGGTCAGAGATGAACTTTATCAACGCAAACAGTAACACAAATGAACTGTTAGCCATGAGATCCATGGATGTAATGTGTGAGGGCTGGAGGTGTTGTGAGTTCATGGACCATGACTTTTACAGTGTGGGGTCCTGGAGAACTACATCAGCAGGACTATGTTCACAGGCAAAACCTCCAGGGACGAGCTGGAGATCGCTCCATTGACTGGTCAAATGACTGGAGGAGAAACAGTGTTGGTGTTGGGAGAGTTGATGGCGTTTAATGCAGTCATCCATTGTTATGTCAGAAGTTCATTTGATGGATCACAACATAATTATTTTCTTTTGTTAATAAGTTATACCTTAGAAATGAAGATGGTTGAAGACTTCTGTGAATATTACTTTTTTTGCAAACTTGAGCGAATGTTTCTGGAATATTATTGGAAGGCTTTACTGTATCCGTAGCACCTTTAGGGGACATTCCCTCCCAGTTCTCTGTAGGTTCCACAGAAATAATCTTTATTCTATGCTCCTGAGACATTTAAAGGGTAGTAAAAAAATATATATTTTGGTAAACTAGTGATATTTTCTGACTTTTATAGTCATGTGGTTGACACCAGGCGCCTCTGAAGTCATAGAGCAAAAGTTAAAAGCTACCTCCAGCTAAAGGTAGAGACATACCTTCATTTCTCCTTTCTATATGTTGTCAGACACTCATTGTAATTATCTGATCCTGTCAGTGTGAAAAAAATGCAGGTTTATAGGTTGAACTGTGACGGGAGCCACTTGCCCTGTTGAAGAGCATTAGCTGGGCTGCAGGCTGCCTGCCCGGCTCATTACTGGAACCACCTCAATAAAAGTATTATCCATCACTAACATATACAGAAAAACATATGAAAACAGGGACCAGGTTGAAAAAAAACTAAGTTTCCCTTTGATGAGAAAGAGTGAGAAGGTAAAACCAGGAATAAAAAAAAGGTGAATCCTATAAGCTCCCCTCCACGGCTTCAATCAAAATGCTATAGTTCATAATAACAGATAAGATGAGCCAACATGTTTAGGCCGTACACGGCCTTCATCAGGGCTTAACATTAAAGAACACAGCACATACAACACAGGGAGACAATTAGTCAAATGACAATCAGCTGGTGTGGGAAGCAGCCTGAGGCAATCAGACAGCCAGGTGAGGACTTCCACATGAACCAGGCTCATCAGGCTCCAGCCAAGGATGAGCTCACGGTACAGTCTTTACATTCTGCTATCGATTATGGAAATATGGTGGTCCGCGCAGCACTGCATGTCCATAGGATGGTCGCAAATGGGGCTCAGTTTTCTTTGAGCGAAAAGACACACCACCCATCTGTGGCAAGGTGGAGAGGGCCCAGGCAGGGATTGAACCCACACCTCCCAGATAAGAGTCATGCACGCTTGCAAGTCACCCAAAGGGACATCCCCTTGGCCAAGTAGCCAGGCCACATGATCAATTGTCACCTCAACTGTCACATCTCTCCCCCTCTTTTCACAAGCACGTCTTCATGCTTCCACGCAGGCTGTCCTACATTAGGAATCCATGGACCCACCCCTAGTGCTACATGGATCCTGCCACCAATGCCAGAATGTGGCAAGGTGAAGAGAGCCCGGGCGGGTCATGCGTGCTTGCCAGTCACCCAAAGGGACATCCCTTTGGCCAAGTAGCCAGGGTGCATGACGAATTGGAGGCATAGTGACAGGAACCTCAACTGTCACACATCCAAATACCTCCATGCTGCTCGTCTGTAATGTCCCTGACATGAGAAATTGTTTCACCAGTCAGTGCAAATCACGCAAGATTTGCACTGAGACAGGAAGAGCTGTGAACTGAGACACCGGGAGCTTCCGTTACAAACAAGCTTAAAATATAGACTTACTTAATTTTTTTTGGAACTATTTCTCATGCCGGGGCTTCAATACTCTGAGAAGGCAAGGAGGACTTCTCCCAGCCCATAGTCGACATGAGGGTGAGTAGATAATGAGTGAAATTTGAATTTTGGGTGAACTATCCCTTTAAGTATGACAGGAATGACACAATGGGCTTAATGCTGCTGAGTTGTTTCCTTTCTTAGATTATTGGACAAACTGATGAATCCAGGTGTGTCCATAGTCACAATGGTCAGACACACCTGGATTACTCAATTTGTCCAATTATGTAAGACAGGAAACAAAGGAGCAGCATTAAGTTCAGGAAGTAGTAGAGCTGTGCATAGAGCCCATTTGGCTGTTTGAGATTGATCTGATTGGTTGCCAAACACCTGAAGTCTACTGATTACAAGGGGTAGAGTGATAGAGGGAGAGAATGTAAGAATTGTGATAGTCTTTCTCACATTGAGCTTTGTATTGACATTTTCAATGTTTTCCATTTCAGTAATCAGGACCAGACTGTGTTGGAAACATCCTGGTAATTATCAGCTAAACACCAGATCCCTTTTCATGAAATGAGAAAATTATGAGGAAGGTTTCCAGCACTGAAAAATACCAGACAGTTAAAATAAACACATCAAAAAGGTAATCACAGGAGAATCAAGACAAACACAGGAGGGAAAATAAAGTCAAAGATGATGAAGATGGAGGAGCGTGGGAAGAGAACAAGGGAAACATGTAGAAAGAAAAAAAAGCAGCAGTTTGGAGGAAAATAGAAAAGCAGAAAAAGGTGAACAGAGAAGATGGAGAAAGAGGGAAAAAGAGAGGAAATGACAAAAAGAAGAGAGCAGGGAGGAGAAGTAGGGGGAAGAGAAGAGAGGCAGGAAGTAAGAGAAGAAACCAAAAATGAGCAAACAAGACCAAGATAAGTCATTTGTCTTCATCCTCCATTAGCTGAGATCTCCATTAGCTGCTGATGGATGGTCACCAGGAGAGATGCTGGCCTTCAGAGGTCAGAGGTCACCACGGTTTCCAAACACCCAACTGAAAACCTTTCTGAGTGGCTTTCCTGTCCTCATCTTCTGCATCTGTCCATCTTCTATTATCTGACTGTAGTCTCTGCTCTTCCTTTTCCCTTTTTTATGAAATTATTTTTGGCAAAAACCATTAGTCTGTAAAAACAATTTTCTTAGAAAGAATCCAATAGAAACAGCTGAGCGGAGTATTTCAGGAGCATGGAGTGATGAGGTGAAGATCTTACGATATGTCTTCTGTTTCTGTTTCTGTTTCCTCCTCCTTCTTCTTTCCTTTCGCCACCTTCTTCATTGGTTTATTTATGAACACAAAACTCTTGAAACGTGCTCTCTGGTTGGCTGGATCTTCTTTTTTTTATAAGGCTATGAAAACCAAACAAATTTTATTTTATAGTGATTATACACTTATACAAATTCATATTCATGGTAGTAGATTCAGATCTTGCCAATAAACCTTGTCAACTATTACACACTGGGCCTTTAAAGCCCCAGTAAGCAACTTATTTGGCTTTTTATTAGCAAAAATGAAATATTGCTTTATACGTATTTCACTATAGTCGAATCACACCCGCATACAAATTAAAGCTTTCTTGTACCTTAGAATGACTTACAAATATACAAGTGGGGGGTACACGGAACCTTGGCTGCCATGTTGCATCGCCATTTTTTACGTTGAGTGGCAGCGTGACCGTAGGTAACCACGGAAACTCAGTGGAGCTGTTGGCTCGGGGAGAAAGTTTTCCAGGTAGGGCCTGTTAAAACTGTCACCACTGTGTAGTGTGAGGAAGGACGGAGGCACTGATGTTGCATTCAGGTGCAGTCAGACAGCTGGATGGCGCCGTCAGCAAACCAACCAGATGTCATTTTACGCCACCAGAGAAAGACAGTAAAACATGGGTCAGGTAACATGGGCCTGCCTCCTCCCTTGTTTGTCCTGTTACATGCAGCTGGTCTGTCTGCCCAAGTTCACTGAACGCAACATCAAGAGTTTTTACTGGGGCCTGCTTTTTTATCCCAGGTCATCATGAGGAGCTTAAAGGGGACCTATTATGCTTTTCCAGCTTTTTAGACTTTTATATATGATTAAAATGTTTGATAATGGTTCTAGAGGACGTGGAAGTGCCATATCGTGAGGTTTATGCATTTGGAGGTAAACCCTGCTAGATGTGCAGTGGGATTTCCCGTCAGCAGGCCTCCTTGGTCGGGCAGACTTTTGGTCATCGCCCTATGGTCATGCCGAGGAGCATAATAGGTCCCCTTTAAAGGAGAATTCTGGCCATTTTTGACCCCTAAATTGTTGTCCTGATGCTCGGGATAGCAACAAGGCTAACTTATGGGGGCAATTCTTTCAACCACAACAAACAACAATCAAATATCTATGGAATGTGGCAGGACAAAGGAGGGCCTGGGCAGGGTTTGAACTCTAGTCTCCCAGGTAAGAGTCATGTGTGCTGACCATTCAAACAAAGGGATATCTTTGTGGGCAAGTAACCAGGTGATCAACTGGAGACATAGTGACAGGACTATCAACAGTACATGACCTTACGGGACACCACTGAACTCAGATAGTGTACAGTATAAGTAAACTTTGTGGGTAGCCATGGTGTAACTCCGGTTTGCCTGCGTCAATTTTTGCGTTTTTTGCCCCCCTCAACACTGGGTGACCATCAGGACAACGATTTAGGGGTCAAAAATGGCTGGAATTCTCCTTTAATGCTGTGTATTGAATTTTCTCTGATGATGTTGATTGTATTCATTGTATTATCCATAACCTGTGCGTTGTGAGATGTCAAAAATTAAATTATCAGGCCAAAATAAGAATTTCATTTCATTTTGTTTGAATGT
Source organism: Decapterus maruadsi (assembly GCA_030347415.2). NCBI lineage: Eukaryota > Metazoa > Chordata > Actinopteri > Carangiformes > Carangidae > Decapterus > Decapterus maruadsi. Next base: position 19,772,752 of record CM064890.1, on the reverse strand, counting down.
CCGGCCCCCAAGGTGTCTGTCGAGAAAAATTCTGGCCCTTCAACAAGTATAGTTGGTGACCCCTCATGTAGAGAAAAACTAAAGTTCTGAGAGAGTGAGGCCACAAGATAGAGAATCAGACCATTGATGTACAACTCAACCAATTTTTCTTTTGCTTAGTCAGTATGGGAGTGACAGGAAACCGTGGCAGCAAAGGATCATGAGTGAGATTGGAGCGCTCCTGTGGGAGTCACTTTCTAGTAATTACTGAGTTGATAAACGCTGTGACCACGTATCATGGGCTGTTTGTCTCGGCGGGCCGCTAGGTGAGCGCTTAAACACAACACGACGAGTTCAGGTGAAGTTCATCAGCGACTTTATGTAGGACAGCTTACAGGGGAGATGTTGTTTTCCTGCCTACGCCCGGTACGACGTGTACAGCTCCGACACGGACCGTTTCCTCCATAACATCCACACATAACCTCATAGATCAACACTAATGTACAGAGCGGCCCTCAGAGAGGCGGGATGCTGCGGGGAGAGCGGAGGGTGAACAGGTTCAAAGCAAAGAAGCACACAACCAGATAATGCTGCGTTCGTGTCCGCTGGGAATATCTGTCGGAACAGCTTCACTGGTTAAAAGCGTTGGCTTGGAAGAGTGTTTATGTTTGAACTTGTTTGAAGCATCAGACTGGAGGTTTCTCGTCGTGTCGTAATTATTCCCAGCCTCTTCACACTTTGTTGAACCCACTTCTCCGGTGTTAACTCCACCTGCCTGTGATGGAGCTGTGGGGCTTTCTCCACTCTGCATTTTAAATATGTTTAAAATGCTGGATACTTGTTCTAGAGGATGTGGAAGTGCCATATCATGAGGCACGTGTTGAAGTAATCCTCGCAAATCCAAGTGTTTCAGAGGGAAGCAGGAAAGAGCCAGGATGGAGGAGCACACAAACAGCTTGTATGCAATAGTTGTGGTAGGTTTTTATTGATAGAAGCCTTCAACAATGCTCCACTGGAGGCCAATATCACACTAAAAGCCCATGAAATGAGCATAATCCCCTATAAGAGAATGTCAATTCAAGTCCAATTTACTAACTCAAGGTCAACCAGAGCAAGTTCAGGTTAACTATCTTGCAAAAGGACACTTAGACATGTGAACTGGAGCAAGGAGCATCGGTCCACTAGCTCTGACTCTGGTTGCAGTAAAGTAGTGAATCCAGTCATCAGCCATTTCTGTAAGAAACTACTCATAACTTATGATATTGTGTAAGAATTATTCCCATCATAGCGGTGCGGTTGTAGATCGCAAGCAACTCAATTGTATTTTTCCACTTTACCTGGACAAGTGAATTTGATGAGTGAAGTTAAGTCGATGTGCATCTGTTTACAATGAAGCTGGCGAAAAATCAATGAATGGAGCTGTGGAAAATGTTACATAACATATACAATGTTATGGCGTGTGCGTTTGTTTAGTCTTAACCGTCATGAACAAAAGATTGCGGGTTACAGAGCGCGTTTGTGTCACGTCGTGCAGAGACGAGACCTGGGCGGCCAGGTACTACACTGATGTTGCAAGGTTGGTTTTCAGCCGTGAGACGCCAGGTGAAGACAGAGATATATAAGAAATTCTGTTCTTAATTTGCTTGCCTGGTTAAATAAAGGTTAAATAAAAAAAATAAGAGAGCCTCCATTCTCACTGTAACAAGTCACAAATCATGTAGTTAACGATCACAATTAGTTCCTCTTTAAGTATCTTGATAGATATATAGACAGAGGGAGGACACTGGAGCACACAGTCAGTTTTATAGATTTATTAAGGTGCGGCCGCTAACGTTTCGACATGTCTTCTTCAGAGCAAAAGCAAAAGGTTTTTACTCTGAAGAAGATGCAATTTTATTTGTATAGCCCGTTTTCACAAACAGTTTGTCTCAAAGGGCAAAGGGCAGTTCGTCAAGCTGAAGTGCGGGGGTTTTCCCTTTTTGTTTATGATAGATATATAGTCTTTATTTAAGGAGTTGTTTGAAGGGTATATATTATTATATTTTATTATTATCATATTAGTGCCCGTGCTGTGCCACACAGCCGGCCAGCCTCCCCTCCAGAGCTCCGGTGACACACAAAACACACTTTGTTCGGTACCAGTGTGACAGTTGAGGTTCCTGTCACTATGCCTCCAATTGATCATGTGCCCTGGCTACTTGGCCAAAGGGATGTCCCTTTGGGGACGCGCATGACTCTTACCCGGCAGGTGTGGGTTCAATCCCCGCCCGGGCCCTCTTCTCCTTGCCACATTCTGGCGTTGTTGGCGGGATCCATGTAGCATTAGGGGTGGGTCCATGGATTCCTAATGTGTGGCAGCCTGCGCGGAAGGACGAGGTCGTGCTTGTGAAAAGAGGGGAAGAGATGTGACCGTTGAGGTTCCTGTCACTATGCCTCCAATTGATCGTGCGCCCTGGCTACTTGGCCAAGGGGAGGTCCCTTTGGCTGACTGGCATGCGCGCATGACTCTTACTCGGGAGGTGTGGGTTCAATCCCCGCCCTCTTCACCTTGCCAACAATGATGGCATTGTACCGGTACCGGTACTGATGAAGGCAACAAATTCACGTGGGCTGCTCTCGGGACTCAACGCAGACAGCTGCCCCTCATCAACAAGGTGGTTTATAGATTAATAACGTCACATTTTAACCAACATTTTGTCTCAGATGAGTTATTTCACCAGTAAGCAGCTGTGTAACAGGCCGGATGATGTAGTGAGCTGGTTATGAATGGAACCTGAACTCGGAGCTGAGGGGTGTCCGTCCTGGGTTTATTTCACTATATAACAACCTGCTCACTATATATTACCCTTTATTTACATATGGCCTCTGAAAAATGATTCTACAAGATCTGTTTTCTTATGTTCCCCATATTAACACATCCATATGTGGCACTGAAGTCTGGTATATTTTCCGAAGCTTGTCTGCTGATAACATAGAATTTGTATTGTGGTAGTAAAACCAGCATTTTTTAAATATCCAAAAATCCTGTAACATACCTACATGTGTGACGGTTTTAACACATCAAACCGTTTGGAAATCGGTCCAAAATTCAGCGAATTTGAGGTTGAGGAGTTCAAGGAGTTAAGGTGTATGGCATCAGGTAAAGTTGCTCTGCCCACATCTACCAGCAAAAAGAAAATCTGTAAAAGTTGTTGCTGAAAATGAGTTATGTATATAAACATTATTAATAGTATGAATGAGCTGACCTCTGACCTCTACTGTTTGATCTGTCAGATCCAGGAGACAGGTCTTTATTTCATTGATTTGAACCTGACTAACATTCTCTTTATGTCTCCAACTTGATGAGTTCAGTAAAAAGCAGAGCAACAGTTTCTGCTGCTCTGACGTGCTGAGAATGAAACATTAATATGAGCTGAGAATATTGAAGTTTTAAAGTTTATTAATGTTGAGACAGTGGAGCAGGAAGAGGTGAACAGGTTCATGATGGGAGAAGAAGTTGCCTGCTGCTGTTCTGCTTCCTCCTCTCTCCATCTCTCTGTCCTCCCTCCATCACTTTATACGTCTTTCTTCAGCTCTTTTCTGTCTCTGAGGTAATAAACCGTTTCCTGTGTTTGTCTGCAGGTGGAGTTTGATTTAAAGGGCGAGCAGGTGGCGAAATAGATGATGGAGCTGCACTCGTTTTTTTTTCTCCCTCCATCTTTTATCATCCCTCCTCCTCTTTCTTCTCGTCTCATGCAGAGAGAGATGATCACGGACAGCAGAGGATGGAGGAGAGGAGGAAAGAGAAAGGAATGAGAATGAGGAAAGGAAAGGAAAGGAAAGGAGTAAGCAAGAGAATAGATGGAGGGAGGGGGAGAGGAGGAATGAAAGGGAGTAGAATAGGGAGGAGACAAAGAGGAATTGGGATGATAAAATGAAAGGTGGGAGAGGATATTCCAGGAGAAAACAGCAGAAGGGAAGAGGAGAGACTGAAGCAAGAGAAGAGCAAAAAAGGGGAAAAGGAAGGGGGGAAGAAGGGAGGAGTGAAGGGTTAGGGAGGAGAGGACAGAGGCGAGCAGTGGAGTTCAGCAGAAGGTGGAGGAGGTGAAAAGAGAAAAAGCAGATGTTTGATGGATGGATGACTGAAGGAGAGAGAAGGGAGGAAAAGGTAAAGACAGACAGAGGTGAGAGGTGGACGAGAGAGGTAGGGAGCTGTCAATCTTAGAAGAGAGGGAGAGAGTGCGGGATGGACGGAGGGAGGACTTTGTTTTTACTGTGTTGAAATAACAGGAGCTTCAGCGGAGGACAGGAAGAGGAGAAACTGTAAAAAGAAAAGAAAAAAACAAAGAGAAAAGTAAACAAGCTTAATATTTTACAAGTTCTGGTCTGAAACCCAGAACTGACCAATCAGAGAGCTGCACATTCTGGTGATTTATGTAGCCTACGTAGAGCCACCAGGCAGCGCTGCTCCTGTGTCCGATACAGCTTCACTTTTAATTCAAACAAACTACGCGACATTTCATCAATGAGACCAGCATTTATCTCCTAAAAAGAATGTAACTACCCGGCCGTAAACCTTTAAAACCAGCGGGTAACTTAATTAGCGATTGTCTTTTCTACCGGGATGACAACGGGGGTTGGCCGGCTGACAAGCTCTCCGGCCACGTGGTGTCTCTGTCACTGGAGGCTCCACCGTGGAGCTTCACTTCTCCGAAAAACATCGGAGCAAACGTCTAAACAGTCGTCATTTGGATAAACCGACCGCACATTAGGGATCTAAACAGCTACAGTGAGAAATAAAACAGCTGCTGGTTGCTGTGAGATGCATTCTGGGAAACTCGGTTTGTAGTGTGCCCCTGAAAAATCTCAGTTTCAAGGGTCAGATAGCCCTACCACTTCACCCTAGAACCTCATCTGAACCAGAATAGGGACAGCCGTACCACTTCACGTGAACACGCAAAAAACCAAGGGCTAGGGCTGAGGGGAGAATTGGAATTCACCTCATGTCATGTTTGAATGAGGAGCTGCAGTCTAAAACTTGAGAGAAAAGTTTGCAGTGTTTTCTGCGGCGTGAGTCTGCAGTGATCTGAGGTGACTTCTCCTCCACACGTCTGTCCTGAGCTGACTCTCCGTTCAGCAGTAAAGTCTCTCTGTATGGATGTGGGCTTTAGTCCACCGGTCGCTCCAGGAGGTTAGTCGAGGAGAGAGATGTTATCCTCCAAATCTGTAACACCAGGGCAGCTCACCTACCGAACCAATCAGATCGATGAGCTCCTCAATGGAGGCGGGGGATGAAACTTCTCGATTCACCTGAAATGGCCTTCACACCTCAAACCAGGACACTGGGCAGGGGGAGGAGGAGGAGGAGGAGGAGGAGGAGGAGGGAGGATGAAAGAAAAACATGAGGTCATTGAGAGGAAATATTTTTCCTGTGTTTGAGACGAAAACAAATAAAAACAGGTTCACAGCAGGTGTTGTATAATGACACTATGTGTGAACGACAGATTTCAACTCAACATAAAACCAGAAAGTAGAAAAAAAGACATTTAGAAATGTTCTATAATCAATAAAATGGGAATATACCAAAACAAGAAAAATAACATGGAATTAATGTCAATAATGATTGAATAAAATAATATAAATGATTTAACAATAAATACAACATTGAAAAATATAAAAATTAATAACAATTGTGTTAAATAAAAAAGAAACATATGTAAATGTATTCAAATGTAAGTAAAACTCTAAATAATTATTAATAAGAATATCAAAAACAAATGAAAGAAAATAAATATAAAATATTTCAGTAATAAAATCTGTGGTGGCTATAACAGAATTACATGTTAGACCATAGGTTAAAATACGCCGTAATATCAATTTAATTATAATATCTGCAGTATGCATCCATCCATTCCCTCTCGTAGGCGGCAAATACATGCTGATTAATTATTCCTCATTCACAACCGTTTACTGCCTGTGTCTCTGTGAAGCGTGATGTGCCAGGATTTCTCAATGGGGGGGGGGGGGGGGGGGGGGGCTGAGACCTTTCTACTGCAGATATTAGTGGCCATTTGTACCTCATACAACCTCACTTAAAAAAACTGAACTATCCCTTTAAATGGCTGAGATGTATAGTGTCATTACTGATAAATCAGCTGATTCAGCTTGTAAAATGTCAAAAAAAGGCTTTTGATTGAAACTTTTGATTATTTTTACCATCTTCAACTCAAAAACATATTCATCATATCCATGAATCGTTCTATTCACTTGATCTAAAACTACCTGTTGTGTTGGAATTGTCAACAATCTGTTTAACCATCTGTCCTTCTCTTTCTTCCCCTGGTTTCCTGTGCAGAGCTGGTGCTGGTTTTGTTTTCAGACAGGTTTTTCGGTGACCCTGCTGAGGACAAGACGCTTGTTCCCTCACGTCGCAGAGATCCCCCTCCCATCAGAGACTCTGCTTGCTCTGCAATCACCTCCACATTTACATTCAGATGAGTGCACAGAGGCTGCTGCACCTCTGGAATGTAAATGTACCCAGAGATCAGCCGGGGACTCAGGAGGAGGAGGATGGTGATATCACAGCCTCACGCTTGTCCTCACCTGACATTTAAAACCATAACCACCAGGGGTTAATTACTGACAGGGGTTAATTAAAGTGACCAGTTTTTTAGCAGGGTCGCTTTGGATCAATTCGACCAAACATTGAGCTTGTTCTGAGGAGTTTTGACAGTCCGGATCTTAATATGTGCGTTGATTCGCCGCAAAGGACAGAGCTCAGTCTAAACATTCATAGTCTCCAGAGGATGAGTCCTGATCATTTTCCCTCGAGCTTGAAGTTTTCAGGTCAACTCTCCCACCAATATGATTTTTAACAAGAGAAATGAAACTCTTGAAACATCTAAACATTCTGTCCCCAGAGGATAGACCATTTTCCAGATGTCAGATCTCCCCCAGATTTTCATCAATCTGTGTTCCAGGGTTAAACCTTTTTTTATTTCAGCTTAAATAGAATTTTGCAGGAAATAACCAAAGTAGCAGACCAGACTGTTTGAATGTAAGTGTTCTCTACTTCTTAGTGATGGATTATTATTCCAGTTTGTGTTACCTGGAAATATTGTGCGAGTTTGAGTTAGCTAAGTAGCTTGTGGCTCAGCTTTGCCTCTTGCTAGCAGTGCAGCTTAAGTTTGATGCCTGTGATGGCCTGATAATGATGAATATTTTGTTTGTAGCACCAATGTTGATATTCAGTTTCTTGTAACAGAAGAGAATGTCAAATTATTTACTGCTCTATAACATTTTTCCTGTAGTTATACAATAAGACTCCAATGCTGTTACATACTTGCCTTTTCTTTATGTCAATCTAGTTGTTGAGGATCCATCAAGTTCTTCCAATGGTTATTGATGTAGATTCATCCTCTCCCTTATCAGTTATCATAGGTTAGTAAGGTCTTCTGTGTAGGCTTTACCTTGAATCTTACTAAGTACTTACTGGCCATTTTAAGGAAATCTTAAAGAGAAGACTAGTGTGTTCATTTAAAGTAAGTTTTAAGTTAGGCTTTAAGGGAAATTTCTTTGTGAAACTGACACCAAACTTTAAACAGACTGAGTGTGTGCTATGATGTCTTTGATTGACAGCACAGATCTCCTGCTGGGTGTGGAGGCGGGGCCTGCAGTGGTCCTCACAGTCACCTGCTGGTTAATAGAAGGAAGAAAAAAAGAAAGTAGAGCAGCAGCAGCGAGAGGAGCCGGCGGTCATCTCAGGTTCCTTGAGAGACCTCATTGAGATTCAGAGAGAGTCTGGACCCTCAAACCCACTGACCCGCTACTGAGGGAAATCAGCCTCCTCAGACAGCAGGTGCTCCTTCTTTTCCCTCCTCCTCCTCCTCCTCCTGAGGCGCACACAGGGAGCCGTGACTCACTGACTCACTTCAGTGCATTGTGATTTGATTCGGAGCCGGTATCAAAGCGTGATCAAAGCGTTTCACTTTCCATTAACACACTGGTTAAACTGGGAGCTCACCAGTCTACTATGATCCCACACACATCAATCCTCAATTAATCCCTCAAATGTCATGAAGAGACATCCTCATTAAGAACACCACATGTTCAAACAGCAACAGTTTAATGAGAGGATGCATCAAAGAGATATAGATCATTTATTAGTGTGAATGTCCCATTACATTAATCAATAGTCCATCAAATGATTCCTGCTCACCTTAATGAGGGACCATGTTGGTGTGCAGCACCTCATTAGGATGTTGGCCTCCCTGTCACAGTCTCCATGCGTCCAGTCAGGGTTACAGTGTTCAATGCATGTTGCCGTGGTTACCCTGACAAGTGGATTTTTATTAATCTACCCCCGTATTGGTTGTAGCTACTGCCCACAGGTGAGCACAATCTATTGATGCTGTGATGCTTTGACTTCCTGTGTTGCATTTTGAACTCCTACCACTGGTCAGTGAGACATTTAAAGGGATTTCACTCATTATCTACTCACCCTTGTATTGAAGCCCCAAAATGCAAAATTTTCCCCCCAAAAATTTAAATAAGTCTATATTTTAAGCTTGTTTTGTAGTGGAAGCTTCTCAAAGCTCCTCTTCCCGGTTTGTCAAATTTGGACGAACTGGGAAGAGGACGGACCCTAGTTCATCCAAATTTGGACTTATGGACTTAGGCTGCCATGTTGTACCACCATCTTTTATGTTGAGTTGCAGCGTGACCGCAGGTGACCACAGAAACACTCACTGGAGACACTGGAGTGGTCGCCTCTGCGGCTGTGTCACTCACTGATTGCGCCATTTGTCCGAATGTTTAGTGATATTCACTAGATCTATATTGCACTCATTGCATCCCACAATTCACTGTGAAATGTAGTGGACAGTTGATGGTCGCTAAACCAAAGCAAGATATCCCATCATGCATTGCGGTCATGAGTCATGGTTATGACCACGGTCGGCATTGATCTGCAGCGAGTAGTGTACGAAAGTGTTGTCGTGTGTCTCATTTTACCTCGTGCTGATAGTAAAGAATATAATTAAAGGGATAGTTCAACATGTTGCAAATTGGCCCGTTGCCATAATCCCTATAGGTTTGTTACCTTTATTTGTCGGTGCAAACTATTTTTAGACCGGCGGAGCAGAGCCGTGAGCTGCTCAGACCTACACTACGGAGGCTCATGGGATTTCTTGGTTTCCCTCATCAAACTCATCAAATAAACAACCCAACAACTCCAAAAGGCTTCGGTGGACAAGTTGTGACCTTCACATTCACCACACGATGAGAAAATAACGGAATGCCACAAGACGGAGTTGTTTTAGAGGTAAATTCATGCAAAACAGCTGATGCGCGTTGCCTTCAGGGGCAGTTTTTCAGCAAGCAGACTCTGTATTTCCCTTGAAAGGTTCGTTACCTTTAAGGTTTAGTTCAAGGTTACCTTTAAGGTAATGAACCTGATGGGAGTAATTACTACACAATGTCCCTTTAAATTCAAATGGTGTTGTTAAAGTTTAGACATGTGTTCATAATGACAATCATAATAATAATTTACTCATAATAATCACTCACTAATGACGAGTGTGTTTGTCCTGGTGGTGACACCTGTGCCTAGTTGCACCTGAGTGACCTCAGTAGATGTAAACCCGCTGCCCCCCCCGCCCGCCCCCACACTCCTTTATTAAAGCCAGTGAACTGTTTCAACAGGTTCACATGGACTCTACAGATGACTGCAGCCTCCATGGGGTCACACCAGGACACACACACACACACACACACACACACGGGCGGAACTTTTGAAGTGTCTGGAGGTGTTGATTTGATTTCTCATTCAGTCCCTGTATTTCCGTATTTCTGCCTGCTCTGATATGCATGAGGGACATTTACATTTAACACAGCTATTTGACCTACATACAAAATGAGTGGAGGGAGAGGAGCGAGGGAGGGGATGAGTGTCAACCAGGGAAAGAGGGGGAGAGGTGTTGAGAGGAGAGAGAAAAATAAGAGAGAAAAGAGGAGTGTGATGGAGGCTCACATCTTTCTATACTGCAGCCTGAAGGCGCAGCACTAACAGGACGACATAAGTTCACAGCATGAACTGAAATGAACTGAAGCCATTAGGAAACCCTGCGGTCCTGCTGAATCTCTCGTTTGATACATGATATGAAGCATAAATATTTCCTCAGATTTTCTAGGATCACAGGTTTTAATTTTGCAAAAAAACACCCTGACCTCATTTCTCCCCAATAACTCCAACATGACGGAGTGTGAAGCAGCCAGAAACTCAGGTGGAGAAAGTCACTGAGCAACAGTGTTGTGGGTAACACGTTACAAAGTATCACGTTAGAGTACTTTAATTACTTTTTTCATGTAATGTGTAACGCGTTAGTTTCATGAGTTTAGTTTTTTTTTTAAACTAATCCGTTACTTTTCGCTGGACAAGGAAAGGAAATCCCGACTGCAGCCAGCTTTTTGTCAGACTACTGTGCAACCTGATGTTTTTTGACCTTTGCTTGTAACTAATTCTGTCACCTGCAAAAAATCCACTTCCAACTTGCGGGCCCATTCACATGGACCAGCTCCAGGTACCTGGACCACATGGACCTGCTTCAGCAGCAGCAACAAGCAGCCCAGCTCTCTGTGCTTACCCGCTTTCAGCAGCTCCCTCTGGGCGAGCGGCAGCTCAGTTCTCCCCCAGTTGCCGTTTTACGAGAAACTGCTGATTTCTCGGTATGAAACATGATGTTTTAAACAGGTAGAGGACGTACTTTTCTCTCATGGCACAATTCAATACAATTCCTGTTCACTTGCATAGAGACTTTTCAGAGTTGAGATCCCATGGTGACAGTTACTGTACTTCCTGCTTCCGCTTAGGCTCTCAAGACAATAAGAAAAGGCTTTCTTTGAAAACCTGCTTTGTCCCTGATCTTAATAATCACCGTGCACCTACTTTTATCATCTCTAAAGTATGTGCATATGGCTGCGAAACCAAGTGTGACTCTCTAAGATTTCACACATGACACTGTTCTGTTGTATGGTTCATGGACAACAGTCAGTGTGATGGGTAAACTACATGTTGCCATAAGGTGTACTTGTCTTTGCCACCCAAGGGCAAATACAGGTCGGTCCTGTCTGTGCTACTGCTTTAAGAAGAGAACACATCTACTCCCTGTCAACTCGTCTGCTCCGTGCTGGTCAACCAGCAGCTCTCAGATCAGCTTTGATGTAAAACCACATTAAGCTAGAAGCAACATCCCAAAACATTCATCTCATCTACATAATGCATCAGAGCTTTTTCTGACGAGGGTAGGAAGCATGTTTAAATGAAGGTGTGAGCCTCAGAGCTGCTGGACTGACGCAGGAATCTGCCTCACTTACATTATGCATCAGTATAAAAGCTACTGGACCTATTCTGACAAGTTCCAGGAAGACTGAACAGAAATACTCTTTTCGTCATTAGTCACCTTCCTCTGTGGCCACAGCGCTCAGCACAGAACCACCAGAGAGATGGAGAAGTGGATGAGGCGCATCATTAGGAGAAGAAAGGCCAGGCTGCGGCAGGTGATGGTGGTTCAACCTGTTCTAGAGAATTGAAAGGCCAGATGCCATGGTGTGTGTCAAGACTGTGATTGGTTACTGATGGTTTTGAATTAAATAATCGATTTTCATGAATAGATAACAGGAGAACTTACACAATGTACCTTTAATTATATTTTTACTTGTATTCTCTGTTGTTGCTGCCCTCATCCTGCAACCCATTCTGTATGTCTTTATATAAGGGAGCGCCGGGTCCATTGATGCACTTTTCAGTTAAACATCTTCTTCAAAGAAGCCGTTAGCCTACGTACACAAACATTTTTATCATGTGATCAACAACTCACATGTGTATTCTCCAAGTGTAATTTAACACATATGTTGGATGATCGTGCTGTTTTCTAACTTTGAACGTAAGATGACATTTGTCTCAAATGCCCTACCTATGCGGGTCATTTGAAACACAGAGGAGGGACGGTTGAAAAAGCATGTTTTAAACAGAAACTACTGACATTACTCCCGTTTTTATTAAGCATACATGTACTGGACAACATACTAGTGTACTCATCATTGCCAAAATGTCACATAATTTCTCACAATATAAATACATGTAGATCAAACAAATACTTTTGTCCCGTGTGTAATTGTCAAGATCTGCATTTCGATTAAACTCACCTTTCTTCTTTTGTACGTGTTGTTGGACGACTGCATTTTCATTTCATTGACTTATTTCCCGTCCTAAGTCATGTTTGAACTTTTTTTTTTCGATTGATTTGAAACAACATATCAATCGTCCCTGCAGTGACTACTGACACTTAAACCTGTTTTACCTCTAAACTTCAAAACTATGACATTGCATACTTTAGGACCTGTTTATGTACGAATTCATCTGTTGTTGGGTGATATGTCTATTGTATGAAATTGCATGAAACACACAATACAACTTTTGATCGCAAAAAAAAAACTAGTGCTGTAAAGGCTAGAAAAGCCAGGCCAGTTGAAACAGACATGCTTTGTCCATATGTAATAATTCTCAGTGATGTCTTGGTTATTGGTCTGGATCGGAATGAAACAAAATCTGGATCCAGATGTGGACAGCAGCATTATTGTAAGCACAAGTATGAATAATCTCTTTTTATTGCTATCATCAGGTCAACATTTTCATAGGTTCAATACTCTGATTTTATTATTTTGGAGGACTAGGCCCACTCTGTAGCCAGTCAACATATGAGGTTGTGCACCTGGACAGTTCCTGGCCTGGTCCCTAAGCACAGATGTGCTACCTGAAGGGACAGAGCTGTCTCTTTTTCCTCAGGAGGTCCAGGTCCTCTGATGTCCACGCATGTTTTATCGGTCGGTGGAGGCCAGTGAATTGGACGGATGTGTTTCCTCTAAGCCAAGTATTGCTGTCTGCTGACTGTTTGTGTTTTTATTATTCAGAGAACTACCGTACAGAGGACCAAGTCCAAGACTTGGACAGACCTTCACATCCTTCAGCTTCAGCTGTTGGTCTGATTTTAGTAGGTCTGGTCTGACAGGCTCTTATTTTTAGAGTTTCTTGTGTATACTCTGTGTACCCAGACACAGCTATAAAAACTCTGCTTATCTAACCCTTGGCTGAAGTATTTCAGTGTTTTATTAGAGCTCATATACAGAAAAAGAGCTTACCGATGTGGAAACATTTAATTCAGCCCCAAAGCTGAGAAGCAGAACAAACCCCGGTTCCAGTTAAAGCTGCTCATGTGATGGGAGCTTGGTGGGTCTCTCTTTTCTTACCCATGGCGTCTCGAAGACAGCAAAACGTCGAGCTCCTCCATCGGGTTTGAAACTGAGACGCAGTTTGTGGACTCATAAAATGTTTGAGGTTTTAAATCCAATTGGGCCGTTTCCGCTGTGGCAGCGCTCGCAGTTATGAAGCAGAAAACGTGCTCATATCCCTGGAAATCACTGCTGCGCTGCGTGTGGACACGACCTCCCGCTGCATTCAGATACACTCTCCCTTCAGTCATGCAGGGAACATGGACAGAGACACTTCAACACATGAACAGTGAGAGCAGAGCAGCACAAACACAACTGGTCTAAATTAGATGGTCGACATGATCCAGAACCCCAAAGGCAGCAGATAATGGCTTCATTATTTGCAAACTGAAACTGAAAGATATAATAAATATCTTTGTCCCGACTCTTAATCAACTATTTTAGATAGCACGAGAAAACAATTATTTCTAAGCTTCTCTTATCTGCTACAAAAAATACTGTGTCCCTGCCAAATAAAATAAAAATGTGATACATTTGTACACTGTGCCATCAGTGAAGCTCAACTAAAACATCCCTCACAATTAAGACATGTGCTCCTGAGATAAAATACTAGACCCCCCCGCCCTCCCTCTCCATCTCTCTACACTATCAAGAAATATGAATTAAATGCAGTGTTCGCCTCTAGGATTTGGCTCGAGTCGAGCTGTAGCCTAATATTATTTTGCCGTATATTTATTTTGATGCGGATATGTATATAGAAAAGTGACAAGCCTGGAAATGTAAGTTGAAATAAAAGTTGTCAACTAATAATAACACATAATTATGTAGAATTACGACACATGAAGCAAATACTCGGAACTACTGTTGCTTTTGAAGTCACTCTACTGAGCACCCGTGTCGGGAATGTAGTTCCGGCTACGCATTTACCTTTAAAACAACTCTGCCTCTTAATCTAATGTGCAGGAGCCGGTTGCACCACCTCTCATGTTTACTAACCTTAGTAAATGTGTAAGTGTTTACTAAACCAAGATTGAGTCATTCCTAAATTACAATGGTTGGCACCAGTTTTACTAGGAATCTCGTGGAGCTAGTAATTGGTGTTTACTAAATATTTACAGGGGTTGTGTAACTGTTTACTAGTTACAGTTTGTTGACACAGGATCAAAACCAGCAAAAAAAAACAACAACAAAAAACTAGCTTATAATAGCTCGTTTAGAGAGGTTTGCTTTACAAAAAAAGACACACCAAGAAACGTCCAAATACCTCCATACTGCTCGTCTGTAATGTCCCTCTTGTATTGAAGCCCCAACATGAGAAATTGTTCCGCCGGGCACTGACACAGGGAGAGCAGTGAACTGAGACACTGGGAGCTTCCGCTACAAACAAGCTTAATTTTTTTTCGGAACAATTTCTCATGTTGGGGCTTCAATACAAGAGGGACATTACAGACGAGCAGTATGGAGGTATTTGGATGTTTTCTGGTGTGTCTTTTTGAACGTGGTATCCATTCACAACCATTAAATGGACAAATACTGCTGCGCGGACCCCCCCGTAACTCAGAGAAGACACGGAGGACTTTTCTCACAGCTCTTAGTCGACATGAGGGTGAGTAGATAATGAATGAAATTTAATTTTGGGTTAACTATGGTATTGCTGACCTCTGTGTTAGCGCCATCGTGAGGTCATTATTCTGTATGGTTTATGACCAAATATCTGCAAAACTAATGGCCCATCATCACACCCTCAGCTCAGTCATGGTCCCTTAGTGTCATTGTTCCAGAAGCAGCGACGTCCTGCTGATCCAGAGACACATGAAACCTCTGTGGTCTGAACTCATGAGGTCATCACCCACATCAACACTCTGTGTCATTAGGAGAGAACTGGGTCCAGCTGACATAACCGTTCATTTGACCTGTCTCTGTCTGAACTCCTGTCAGCAGCTTTGCGCTCTGAATCAAGCTTAAAGTGTAGTAATGAGCAGCTGTGGTGCATTGTGGGAGAAACGAGGGCAGTCCTGGTGAGCTGGAAACTCTGAGCTCATTAGATTCTGAACAGGTTTCTGTTACCTGCAGGATGCAACGCTGACATTCAACTTTAGCTGATGGTCTTGCTCTCCTTCCTCTGTGTGTGTGTGTGTGTGTGTGTGTGTAGGGTAGGGTAGGGGGATTCATTATTTTCCAGCTCCTACTCTCCTGGTCTGTGTTGTGGTCCTTCTTTTTTTTTTTTAAGGACTTTTTTTTTCACATTTTAAAAGAATACACAGGTAGCAATGAAACAGTGCAGGGAGAGGATAAAAACACAGTGTGCTTATTTGCAGCCTCCACCTTTATAATATTAATATTGCATGTACATTCAAGATATCAGAAAACAAAAATATATAAAAATGATAATGACTACGAAAAACAAACACAGACTTCGAGAATAAAGTCATACATTTACAAGAATGAAGTCATAAATTTACGAGAATAAGGTTGTACATTTCCTACGAGAAGCAAGTCATAACATTACGAGTATAAAGTCGTACATTTACGACTGTGGAAACATACATGGAAACATAAGGCTGTGGGAACATAAGGCTGTGGGAACATAAGGCTGTGGGAACATAGGGCTGTGGGAACATAGGCATGGACCCATTTCGGTTCAGGTAGGAAGCAGGCTAACACTACCCATATACTTCCAGTGTTTGAGCTAAGCTAATTACGGGCGATACGGCTCCATCTCCCTCGTTACTGCACGCACAGTGGAAAGGATGGTGTCTATCTGCTGGTCAGTGAGGCAAGACAAGAAAAAAAAATGTTGGCGTATCCCTTTAACGTCACTCTAGTCTTAAGTGTTTCAAGTGTGTTGGCTGTGTGCATACACTTACAGTACTATGTTTCCATGTGTAGGTGTGTAACATTTCCATAGTATGGAGCATAGGCCTACATGTTTATGTGTGTGTTGTGGTGAGGCAACCCACCTCAGAGATGAGTATCTGCTGAATCATCTCCTGTAGGTCGGCCACACACACACACACACACACACACACACACACACACAGTTGGCCAGGACCAACAGCCTGCTGCGTGCAATGCTGACTAATCACTCCTGGAAGATTTTACAGGTGTTGGAAAAAAAATACACACACGTGTGAACACAGGGGCAGCCCTCACACACACACACACATTTCCTGGATGTGTGGTAACTCCTTTTACGGTCATCATTATCATAGAAAAGTCCCTCTGAATGATGACATCATCCCTTTCCCCTCCTACTGTGCTGACGGTCAGAATGACTATTTGTCTGCGTGTGTGAGTGTGTGTGTTATGATCGCCTTCCTAACTTCAGTTTCTCTAGGAGAAAATACACTAACAACATTTTTTATCCAGTTTAGGCCTGTGAAAATTCTCATTTGTCCAGGTCAAAGAAATTTAAATCGAACACAACTGGACTTAGATATTTGTCTAAGAAGATGTTTCACCTCTCATCCAAGAGGCTTCATCAGTTCATGTTCGTGTCTCAGCCTGGACACTACAAAAGCAATCAATTGCCATGCCATACTGTACAAAGTAAAAGATATGTTGAACCAGCGTGCTTTGTATATTTTGTATTGCACAATGGTTGTCCCTTACATAACAAATTGTCTACAAATATGGGGGAATGCATATTCTACCCATACTAAACCTGTCTTTATTCTTCAAAAAAAGTCGTAAAGATTATCACTAAATCAAATTACAGAGAACCATCAAATGGATTATTTATTAGATTAAGGACTTTCAAAATCAAATTGCAAAATTGCATTGATAATGCACAAATTGTATGACAACCCTGTAAAATTGTGAGCATGCTTTAAAAAAAGGAATGTAGATATGAGCTCCGAGGGAAATGTATGATTGATAAAACAAAATCCAGGACTAAGAGATGAATGTATTTATGTAAGGGGAGTAAATCTATGGGATGCTTTTGATGACAAATTGAAGATGTGCCAGTCAATTCATGATTTCAAACATATGTTTAAAAATAAGATATTTGAGAAATATGAGAAATTTGGTTGATGTAACTGACACAAGTCTGGAATTATATTTGGGATCTTGTGCTACATGTCATTATTTCTGTTTGGATATTTTGAATGATCTGAATAAGATGATCATGTAAGTGAAAATAAGTGTTGCCTTTTCATTTTCGTTATTTTTGAAGTTAAAGTAATATTTCCTATTAAACTGTGTGATTTAAATGACCTGATCAAAATAAAACATTTTTCATTCATTCAATACAGTCTAGACAAACTGGATACTTACATACAGTAACTAGCAGAAGATCTTAACCTCCAAAGCCTGGCCCAGATGTCATGTTGCTAGACAGGAAGTGATGTCAGGACCTGTGCTGCTCTCTGTGCAGTAGCATGTGTGTTGTCAGGTGTGTGTCGAGTCATCAAAGCACATCAGATGTCTACTCAGTGTGTGATGCTGTTGTGGGACGTGTGTTTGATCTGTGCTGAGTCATTAAAGAAAGTGACTGCTGCCAACACCTTGTTGTGGTCACACTGATGTAAGTCCAGGTGTGTGTGTGTGTGTGACCTAACGACCTTGTTCTTAACATCTGTGTTAACTGTTCAGTGTGTGATCATGAAGCTCCATAGACTCATAGGTTTTGCTGCCACTGTGGTTTTTCATCAACATTAAACTGGGATTTATTTGACATTATCAGGACATTCTTCTGCATCAATATGATGGATGTCAGTTATTATTAACAAGATTTGAAGAAAATCAAACATGAAAGAAGAAACGGAGGTTGAATGTGGCGTCATGTCCATGATTCGTAACCACAGAAACACCACAGAAATATCCTCTGTAACAGATGGTGTCCACTGTGTGACTGGTTGTTGGGAATAATTAGTCATTATCAAAGATTAGCATAAATAATTAATTCAGCATTATGATGGGGCATCCCCCTGGTATTGGCAAGGCAAGGCAATTTTATTTGTTATTTATAGCCCGTTTTTACAAACAGTTTCAAAGGGCTTCACATACTGTAGCACCATGACAACATCCTCTGTCCTTAGACAGGATCACATCCACTGAGGAAAAACTCTATAGAAAACCCGGAGAAACCTCAGGGTGAGCAACAGAGGAGGGACCCCTCACCCAGGACGGACAGAGGTGCAAGAGATGTTGTTATGTGAGGCACAACGTCCGTTTGTTGTCAGACCTTCCTTCACGGGGACTATAGCTGCTGCATAACTGGCACATATCAGGCTACTGTAGGCTAAGTCCCCCTGTTTATTTATTTTTTTGCTGCAAAATATGACTGACGGCATGTATGGAAGTCTGCACGTGTCAACACGCCTCCATGAGTTGATTAACAGCCTAAAACAATTTCCTTGTCAGAAACATTTGAAAGAAAGGTTTTGCTGCACATAAAGATGTGAGCTATGATTTTATGGCCTATAGTATGATTAACAGCCTAAATCAATTTCCTTGTTGTTTGAAAAGAAAGAAAAGAGTGCAGAGGGCAGAGCAGCCTCGGATACAGTTTCCTTTAAAGGAAAGCTTTCATTGTGTGTTTTCTTCATATTGCATTGAAATAGCCTGTTTAAAGTGATCATATAATAAACAACTAATCAATACTGTATGCTAATAGATAAAGGAGTGATAATAATACAGTAAATGCTTTGAATTTCTTAGATATAGCTGTGCAGTGTTCTTAGTAGACCGGATAGCAGCAGATGATAGAAGGGTCATTACAACCAGAAGAGACTTGAGACTCGACCCGGACTCGTAACCAAAGACTTGAGACTTGACTTGACTTGACTTGGACTTGCAAAAAAAGACTTGCGATCTCTGTCTGGTATGCAGGGGAGGCAGGGAGAGCAGGCCAAGTAGAGACTGATGACCAGAGCTGGAAGTACAGACTTAATTTAGGGTTCACTGAAAAGTATCAGAATGTATTATTTACAGTAATAGTATTTACTGTAATAGTATTTATTGTGTTTTATTTGCCACTGCTTTTATTTGTTGTATTTTATTTGTGAAGCACTTTGTGATTTTTATCTGTGAAAAGTATATATAAATAAAGGTTACTAGTTAAACACCATAATATTCATAAAGACCATTTCTAACAGAGCTTGTCATAAAGGCAGAGGCACTTTAAAATGAACTAACAGCACTTCACATGTTTCATTAAGGAAATGGAACAAAGTAGAGTAACATGATCTGACAGGGGCAAGAAACTATAGGTGCTCCATCAATCTAAATGTGTGTGTGTGTGTGTGTGTGTGTGTGCGCACGAGAGAGAAATGTAAAGACAGAGCACAGAAAGAAGATCCTATAGCTGCCACATGAGCAACAATAACAAGAGAGCTGTTGCTCATCTGGCTCAACGCTGGTATTTTAACTGGCAGAGTCTTTCTGGCCAGGACACAGACATTCAATTAATAATAGTTTGTTTTTTCTTCTTCTTGAAGATATTTTATATACCTTTTATTAGATAGCACAGTGAAAAGAGACAGGGATGTGCTCTAACCTCTGTACCGAGCACCGTAATGGTCTTCATGGTCTCAGACCTGACCCTCAGACTGTCAGTTGCTCTGACCAGATCAGACTGTGCACAACTTACTTTTTTTTGAAAAGATGGAAATCAAGGTACATATTTAATTCATTCATTCAATGAACAGCAAACCACATGCTTACTATAAACAATACAAATACTTGACATAGTTTGTGATAATCAGAACAGTTGCTAAAGAACTCTATGGTTTCATGTTGCTGATTGGTTAATGAGATTACTCAATAACACATTATATATTATATAAATTGTGGTCATAATAGTGATGAAAAAGGATATTGAATAATAGTAATAATAGCCTCAGTCATAATAATAAAAAAATAAAAATAGCAGTTGTGACTGCAATAACTAAACAGCCATTTATATAATAACCTTATTTCACATTTTATGTATCATGAATGTATGTTCACTGTGTGGTCTGTTGTGTTTTTTTCACAATAATGAGGGCCACATTGACAAATAGAAAAATCACAAATCACATCGTGTAATGTTATGACTTTTTTTCTCATAGGAAATGTACAACTGTATTCTTGTAAATTTACGACTTTATTCTCGTAGATTTGCGACTTTATTCTCTTAATGTTCTGACTTTTTTCTCGTAGGAAATGTACGACTTCATTCTTGTAAATTTACGACTTTATTCTCGTAATGTTATGACTTTTTCCTTGTAAGAAATGTACGACTTTATTCTTGTAAACTTACGACTTTATTCTCATAGATTTGTGACTTTTTTCTCTTAGGAAACTTTCTATTCTTGTAAATGTATTACTTTATTCTCAAAGTCTGTGAGTGTGTGTTTTTTTTCTCAATGTGAGCTTAATACTCCGCCAAAATATTTGGCTACAAAATTCTTAATCTGTAAAATATATTAATCTCTTGAATGACATAGAGGTAAAATTATGAAACGAGCTAAGAAATAAGTACCACAATTTATTTGTATGAGACAGACACACACACACATACACCCCTCAGTGTCAGCAGAAGTGTGATCCACAGTGTTGTGGCTGTGAGAGTGAGTGTGTCCTGTTTGATGTACGGAGTCATCAAAGAGGAGGATTAAAGTCTCAGCCTTGTTGTGGTCAGAGGGAGGCTGACACACACACACACACACGCACACATAGAGCTAACAACAGAAAGGTGAACAAGGACGGCAACATGTGGAGGAACTAATAAAGAAAAAGAACACAAGGAAAAGTTTGACAAGAGAAACGGCCGGAGGTTTGACAGAGAGCAGACACAGACTGATGTCTTCAGACGGCAATAAAACGCAACTTGAGCCGATGTGTAACTTTCTGCTCAGGCCTGAACTGTTCTCTGTGGAGAGCTGAGAGCTGCCTTCATGTAATTAATCCTCAGCAGCAGCAGCAGTCACCAGGATGTGCAGGAGGTTCATTTGTCTTGGTACAGGTCTGTAGAAACAGGAGCTATTAGAAAATGGATAAATGTCAACGAGTGTTGATTGCGTCAACAAGCAAAGAAAAATAGAAGACACACAAACTGGTGACAATAGAACGGATGACATGTCTGTTAATTAATGATCTGCCACTAGATGTTGCACTAGAGCTC
The DNA here is from genome assembly GCA_030347415.2 of Decapterus maruadsi. Classification (NCBI taxonomy): domain Eukaryota; kingdom Metazoa; phylum Chordata; class Actinopteri; order Carangiformes; family Carangidae; genus Decapterus; species Decapterus maruadsi. The sequence continues at coordinate 19,751,397 of CM064890.1, read as the reverse complement.
CAGCTTCTCACACCAAAATAAAAGCCTCATCAATCACAACCGACCTGTTTTATTTTGAAATCTCCGAGGTTGTGTTGTGTTTTTGTCTGGAGGGACAGAAAACAGAGACTTCTTGACACAATGATGGAGACAGTTTATACTGGACAGATTATGTCTGACATGAATCTTGTTTAGAGTGACTTTCTTCTGCCTGTGTCGAGCCTCCACAGTCTGACCTGATGATATCTGCATTAGATCATCTTCAGCTATCAAAAAACCAACAGTGAGGAACACTTAAGTGTTTGTTAAAGTTAGATTTTGTGTTACATAAACATCACAAGAGATGAAAGCCTGTGAAATAAAGTCATCAAAAATAGATGAAATTACATAAACTCTTCTCAAATTACATGTGAGGATGAATAATTCAGCACGTGGTCATTAAACACTCACAAGATGAACTCCACAAAGACTTATCAAGAAAAAGAAGAGCGATGAAACAGAGAGGGAGGGTTAAAGTGTGCATTTTGTGTGTGTGTGTGGATTCAAACGAGACGTGTTTGCTCCACTTAAAGTCTCAAGTGTCCAGGGTATAAATAGGACAATAAATTAAACAAAGAAACCAAACATTGGTCACAATGGGTGCAAAGCAGCAATTAGAGGCAACACAGGAGAACCAGGTCACACTTAAATACACAAACATAAACGTCTCCTTCATATGAGCTGTCAGGTTACAGTGACCGAGTTTACAGAAGGAGAGACACTGAAGACCAGTGAGGATGAGGAGTGGAGCTGTGTGTGTTTGGGGATCGGGCCAAGGTGGCAGGGAGCGCAGAGGTCACGGTCTGGGTTGCATGCATGTAGCGATATATACCATGATATAAAAGCCAAGTCTCAAATAGACACCAGTCCAAAAGAAATGTAAGCCCAAGACGGTTTATGGTATATATATATGGTATATATTAGGGCTGTCAATAGATTAAAAAATTAACTAATTCACAGTTTTCTGTAATTAATCGTGATTAATTTATCAATGAATAAACTGCACTTGTCCTCTTATAATTTGAGCTTATAATGAAAATGTATTCAAATTCAAAGACTATTAAAGGGATAGTAGCATTTTTTTAAGTGGGGTTGTATGATCTACAAATAGCCCCTAAGTACTCTAATTGCAGTAGAAGACTCTCTACACTCCTCCCGTTAGCAACGCCAGCCCATAGCCCTGCCCAGAGATTTACAACATGCATTGTTGTAAATCTGGTATCGGTCCGATACTGTTGTAATATACTTGTACTCGGTATCAGTGAACTTTAGCGAGTACAAGAACAGATACCAGCGCATGCAATTGCTCTGCATGAAGATCTGCATGCGATCAGAGGGTGGCTTTGCATCTTTGTTGTATTTTTTTTTTTTTTTGGATAAAATAAAATAAAATTTTTCTTCCAATTGATTGCATTTTGCCTAATCGTTTGTTTTTTTTGTTGTGGTAGAAGAATCGGCATTGGTACTCGGTATCGGCAAGTACTCAGATCCAAGTATCGGTATCATATCGGTTTGAAAAAAAGTGGTATCAGGGCATGTTGTGTGTGTTGTTGTGAATGGACCCAAAGAAACGGCCTATTTTTGCGGCCTAAAAGAGGTTTTACCTGAAAAATATAATACAGTACTATAGCGAACAATGGAACTGTGTATTTTTTTTCAGGTAAAACCTCTTTTAGGCCACGAAAATAGGCTGTTTCTTTGGGTCCATTCACAACAATGTATATTGTAAATCTCTGGGCAGGGCTATGGGCTGGCGTTGCTAACGGGAGGAGTGCAGAGAGTCTTCTACTGCAATTAAAGTACTTAGGGGCTATTTGTAGATCATACAACCCCACTTTAAAAAAAAAAATGCTACTACCTGTATCCCTTTAAACTTGCAGTTTCTCTCCTGTGAAGAAAGGAGAAAAGAAAAAAGGGGTCTCCCGCAAGTCACTATCCCTTTAAACTTTAAACACAGTTTCTCTCCTGTGAAGAACAAATGCTCTGCTCTCCTGTCCAATTCACACATGAAGCTTCACTTTTCATTCAAACAAACTATTCAACAACTAAACAAACATTCAATAACTAATCTAAAAAGAATGAAACCAGCCGGCGGTGAACCTCTAAAGACCTGCGGTTAAGTTAATCGCCTCTCTGTTACACAACGGGGACGACACTGTGTACCCGGCCGACCGCCTCCGCAGACCGGGCTGTTGCCTTGGTGATGCTCGTCACTGCTCTGAGAACGTCGTCGGAGCAAACTTCATCATCATGTGGATAAACAAACTGCATATTGGTCATCTAAAAGCTTACTTACTCGCATGAAAAAATATTAAAACCGAAAAAAGTGAAGAATAACATCGCTACAGCCGGTACATGCTTTGACTGCATACATAACAAGTCAGCCACCACCAGAAGTAAACAAAACAGCGTTAATCGCGTTTTTTTAACGAGTTAAATGTATAAAATCTCCCAAATTAACTTTGACAGCACTAGTAAACAGCACAAAACAGTATAAATGGGTGGATGTTGGATGAAATCTTCACCAAGAGGATGAGGAACATGATTGTGTCTCTGAGACCATGAACATGCACAAAACACTTTATGACACACTACAACAAAGGGAAAACACTGGAAAGAATCATAGTTATCCTTTAGTGAACCCTCCATTAACACTGACTTAAACCTGAAATCTAATCTTAAACCTTACCAACCTCCTAAAAATGTCAGCATTTCCTAAAAACACCTTGACATTTCAAAAATGATTCTTGTTTTCAAAAACACGTGTGATAACATCAAAGCGGATGTCCTCCTCACAAAGCACACGTGCTGACATGAACAGTTTACATTGAAACACGTTTACCACATAACGCACCCTCAGGGCTCATAACCCAGTTTCCAGCTGTCAGCCGGCCAGGAAAGATGCGTCACACTCAATCACACATGTACTACACACTTTCTTTAATACAACACATGTAGCTCAGGTTTCTGTAGCGTGGCCTGAGTGTGTGGTGCTGAGCGACACTCAACACAAACAGTTAACGTCCTCTGTAGGATTTCATGTGTATTGCACACAAGTGTTGGACAAAACAAACAAACCCCCCAGACTGTTTTATCTGTTCACTTCCTCCATCCTTCCTTCCTTCCCTTCATCCTTACTTCTTCTTCCTTCATCTTTTGATCCAATTGACCTGGTCTGTTCCCTCCCTCCATCTTTCCTTCCTTCCTTATTTCCCTTCTTCCTTCCTTCTTCTTCCTTGTGTGGCATTTCCCCCAGACTCCCGGGTCTTCCTTCCAGTCGGCCAAAGGGACATCCCCTTGGCCAAGTAGCCAGGGCCCATGATCAACTGGAGGCACACAGTGACAGGACCACCACTGTCACACTTGAATGAATCTGTTCCCTCCATCCATCTTTCTTTCCTCCCTTTTCCCCTTCCTTCTTTCCCTTCTTCCTTGAACAAATCTGTACCCTCCCTCCATCTTTCTTTTCCCCTTCCTTCTTTCCACAATCCTTTTTTCTATCACTATCTTCCTTCCTTTTGACCCAATTGGCCCAATCTGTTCCCTCCATCTATCTTTTCTTCCTTCCTTCTTTCCTCCCATCTTCCCCTTTGTCTTTCTTTCTTTCCTTTAAAGACTGGATGGAGAAGGCCCATCCCATGAATACTCCCACCATCTGGAGTAACATTATCTCAATGGCAGGACGTAGATGGAGGCTGTGCAGTTTTGTGGTCTCGAGTGTCACTTTGCACTGGCTTGCCTCTGCACCAAGCCTGTACGATCCAAGATGGCTGTCAAACATAATGTCAATTCATATTCAGACCTAAATTTGATCTGTGAGAACAACTCAGTCACTGATTAGTGGGAGATTGATTGCCTTAGGCCTTCTGCAGCAGGAGTCTTGACATTATACCATCACAACACCACTAATAGATGAGGACTGAGAGTGTGTGCCCACATAGATTCTATAACCCTAGAGAACTTCACTGACGACCTGCAGGAGAGCAGACCTTTCTAGTGCCAGGTTCATTCATTTCTTGAGGGACCAGCAAGTTGGGGTTTCTGGATTTGAAAATAAAACCAGAACTTTGGCAACACAAGCCATGTGTCATTGGGGTGAAGGGATTACACTGATTTTACCAGACCCCAAATTCAGGAACACAGATGTGCTGGCATGACATGGAAGATGGACTTAGAGAGGGGCAACATAGTAAGGTGCTGTGGGCGTAATAATGGAAAATCTCCTCGACTGCTGTGTCATTGGGTTATCCATGAATCTAACCTGGTCTGTTTATGAATGATGACTAAAAATCATTTGTGGCTCAAAATCCTGCTGCAGGAGCTACTGTTTCTCAAGCAGTACAGGGGCTGTGCTGAAGCCACAGTTGGCTATCACCATTATCACCTTTAAAGAGCCAAACACTGGAGAAAAAGCACTTTGACAAATCATCACATATTCAGCTAGAAGAAGCTGTATCTGAATTGGTCTTTTTTAGGCACTCTTTGAGATCAGTGGACGCCTGTTTTGCTGTGAGCACTGAGACAATTAAGCCATGAGAGTGGATTTATTACTATTATTCACCACCCCACGTCCAAGTACAAGTTTGGAGAAGTCCCTGAGCATCACACCAGCTGTGGTGAGGGCAGCACTCATCAAAGTCCCTTGGGCCTTCTCTTAAAATCACATACTTTCTGTGGGAATACAGGCCTCCACCGAGCATGGGATTCTCAAAAGCAAACTCATCCTGGAAAAGGTCATTCACGACCCACGGATGAAGAGCATCTTCCTTGTCCCTGCACAGAGACCAGGACCCAGGGCCCATATTGTATCTAATGGGTCAGAATGCCATTGAAACTGTTCCCCCAAAGGTTTCTAAAGGTCAGTGCACTTCTGAAAAGGGACTACACACCTCAACTGAACGGTCCTGCAAACATGATGATGAATATTTTACATACTAATTCAGTGGACCTCCAAAGTGTCAGTCATTGAGAAGCAGGCAAATCAATACAACACCAGGACACAGTCAACAATAAGAAGGCCTGGGAAGTTTTTTATGTGTTATTATGTTTTTAATTATGGCAACGGCAACAGCCCCCCAAAAAATCACGCAGTGTCCTCAGCAATGTCACTCCACTCCAATTTTTTTGCCACAGAGAGAAAACAGACATTTTGTTCACACAACCAGAAAGGTCTGTTGTTGGGAAAATGTAAACTGAGGTCTTTTTAAGTATTTAAACAAATGAGTGATGCTGTTGTCCCTCTGGCGAGTACTGTCTTCTGCTGGGAGACCAAACGTCACTCTGGATCAACTGTGGTTTAAGAGCTGTTTAGGATAAAATTGACTTTCCCTCTTAAAGCTTAAAGAGCAGAGAGGAGAGAGGGAGATGTACTGTGGGCGAGCAGATGGATGAAAACCTTTTTTTGAGAAAAATGACAGATTAGATTTAACATAATGATCTTTCCCAGTGCTCTGCCTTCTTTTCCAAGGCCCCGGAGAGCAACAGAGCCAGCTCATTTTCCTTTTTATCTACAAGTGAAACTATTTAAGCAAGTATGTGTGTCCGCCCAGAGGGCTGAGCTCAGATGATTAGGAGGATTAGGAGCTTAAAGCAGATGTTTGGACACACAGCACACACCTGCAGTCAGCTCAGGTCACATCTATTTTAAATCTCCACACATTTCTCCAGCTATTCCTTATTTCCCCCAGAATATTATCAGCCTGTGGTGACCTTATAATAAAAGAAGCTCGTGGCAGGAAACGTGGATTCTTTAATGCAGTAATAACACAGGTGGATTCTGACCAGACATTGACGTCACGCTGCATTTTCTTCCCACCATCAGGTTTTAATGATTTCGGCAGCACATTATTCATCAAGTTATTGCCTCCATGTCAGTCTGCCAGATGACATCTGAGTCAGCATGTTTTTGGAGGTTCCCTATAAATGAGCGCTACCCTGTCACGTCTCCAGTTCAGACGGGTGAACAACACTGAGTCATGGTAACATACGCATTACAATTCACTCATGAACGGGGCTGTAAACAAGATTATAAACAATGCAGAGGTAAATACGTAACTACGGTAGATACACTCTTAGAAATAAAAGTGCTATGTAGAACCATATAAGGTTCTTCAGCTTCGGTCCTCATAGGAGAACCCTTTTTGGCCCCAGGTAGAACCTTTTACAAAGGTGAACCTCCGTTCAAACTGACAGACAGACATTCAGATCGAGCAGTGAAGCTGCTGAGAGGGATTCATGTTGCTTGAAATCTGATCAGCTCTGTCTTTACTCAACTCCTGGTTAATGTAAAAATGTGAAAGGCGCTTTTGGTTGCTTAGTAACGGCAGACGCAACCATGGACGCGAGCTCTTTAACGCGTTGAAAAACACATGCAAAACACTCCAGCTGGCATTTTGCATGTGTTTTCAGGCGCTTCAGGGTTCCCTGGATCACTTTTGGAACCCTCATTTCTAAGAGTGTACTGTGGAGTAATTGAGTTCTGAATGTATGTGTGTGTGTGTGAGTGAGTAAGCACACGTGCGCATGCTAGTGCATGTGATATGATGTGTCTTCCCCGCTTTTATGGCCACACAGGCTCCGCCCACCAGTGAGATGACACAGTGTGTAGTGTTCAGGTGAAAGTGACTTGTCGGTGTCACTGGTGTGTGGCCAGTCTCCCAGTCTGACTCACAACCGGCTTTTCCTCTCCTTGTGTGTCAGTAGCTTGATTATTCATAATGTTTCATGTCTATTGATAACATATCAAGATGTTTGTCATTCATCTGCTCCCCTACCATTCTCCTGTGGGCTTCTTGGCCTGGAGCCTGGGAGACCAGGACTGCCAGTGGGAAATGTGATAAAAAAGCAGCTCTGAAGACTCAGCATGCACGCAACATGATGAGTGGAGGCTGACTGTGTCCTCCCACACCACCAGCATGCGTGGCAGGTTACCAGGTCCAGGACCAGCGCAGAGATCAAACTATTGCTCCATCATTAAAGGAATAGTTCACCAAAAAATGAAATTCAGCTCATTGTTGACTCAGGTTCATGCTGATGAATACTCCTCAAAGTACATCAGGAGACCTGGGAGGGAGGAGAGTAACAGGGCCCGACACAAAAACGTCCATAATATTCCTCCACAGAGCTTGCCCACTGCAATCCAAGTGTCCTGAAGGGATATAGTCCAGAGTTTACCCGAGACAATGTCATTTAGGACATTTTTACAGCCTAAACAGTCCTGTATTGAAAGGGAGAGGTGCTCTTGTGCTTCAGCCAAACCAGTAAATCGGTGCTCTCAGACCAGGACAGATAATGGAGGCATGGGAGCCAAGTGGGTCACTTCGCAGGGACTGAACACAAATGAAAAAAGACGGGAGCACTCGATAAAATGCAGATATATTTAATAAAGGTGCACAACAACAGTCCTGTATTGAATTTGCCTGGGGCGGGCTCTCACGTGATGCACGCAGATGTGACCGGATTTTTCTCCGTTAAAAGGGTTTTCTTAAACTCTGGACTATACAGATGAGCGGTGTGGAGGAATATTTCAAGACTTTTGTGTAGTTTTATGAACTTGTTTATGTTGGGTATGATGCACATGTGCATCGCGTGAACACGCCCCAGGCAAATTCAATACAGGACTGTATAGGCTGTAAAAATGCCCTAAATGATGTTGTTTCCAGTAAACTCTGGACTGTATCCATTCAGGACACTTGGATTGCAGGAGACAAACAGTATGGAGGAATATTAAATGGTTATTGTGTAGTTTTATGGACCTGCTTTTGTCGGGCCCTATTTTTCTCATATAAAGTTTTTGTTGGACTACGAACTGGCCCCCCGGGTCTCCAGACTTTGAGGAATAAAAAACTACTCCGGCATGGTGAGTCACTAATTACTGAATTTCATTTATTTGGTGAACTGTTCCTTTAAACTACTGGTTAGAAAGTAAACAAATCAGGGAACAAATGCTGAAGTACAGGAGCGTTAGCAGGAGCAGTAACTGTAATCCTTCACACAGAATAATACAAAGTATTGTCCTGATGGTTGAGTTTCAGCTCTTTGTTGCACTTTGAACATGAACAAAGTCACATACTTTAGCTTCAAGTGAACTTTATAAGTATGACAAAGCCAATCGGGAGTCAACACTGACTAAACTTTCTCTGTCTGACGACTTCAAAGAGTCAAAGGCTCAATAAAAACCTGGATCTGTGTGTGTGCGTATGAATAACGTCATCACCCTCTGAGCCTGAGATCAACAATGAAGCTTTGAACCTTTAAGGCCTGAACCTCCAGGTCCTTATAGACAATGAACACCTGGGTCTGTGTGTGTGTGTGTGTGTGTGTGTGTCGCTATCAGTTAGTTGGCTACGTGCATGTGTGTGTGTGTTGCGGTGGAGCAGTTACATAAAGCACTTAAAACTCTTCAGAGAAAGAAAAGACAAATGTTAAACACACACACACACAGCCACACTCTGGGGAGCGATGATGCACAAAGTGAGTTAAAGAGGGAAAAACTCACGAACTCATGACAGACGGAGCTTCAAAAATCTGAAAAGATCAGAGGACCTGCTCTCTGTCTCAACTCCCTCCATCATCAGTGGGGACATGTGAATCAGAGGTGATGGACAAAAGGATGAAGAGAGAGAGAGAGAGAAGAGTTGTGGAGTTAATGAGGCAAAAAGGGAAGAAAACAAAAGTTACAGAAAGTCCAGGATAGAAAGAGGACAGGAAGAAAAACAGAAAAAAAGGAAGGAAAAAAAAGAATGAGAGGAAGTGATGAAAAAGAGATAAGAAGACAAGACAGAGAGAGACAAGGTCAGTGGAGGGACAAATGAGCAGAACCGGCGGAGGGAGAGAAAAAAAAAACATGAATGAAAGAGGCTAAAAAAGCGAGCGGCAGATGTGAGGAAGCTGACAGGTGAAGACAGGCGATCGATGCCAGGCGAGATCACAGAGACAGGTGGATCATACCTGCAGTGAGTCATCGCTCTGCCTGCCTGCGCGTCTGATGAAGTGAAGTTAAGAAGAAGAAGGAGGGAAACCTGTTGTGCGTCACTGCTTTACAAGCCCATGGTGTTTCATCAGGAGACGGCTCAACTTTCTCACCACAACCTGCTTAAAAAGGAGATTCACACAGGATTCTTGTGTCTGAGTGTAGGTCTCAATAATCTCTGTGTTTATATACATAGCTATTCTTAAAGGAGTCATCACCCGGAAATCAGATTTTTCCTTGTTAAAACATCTATATTGGTGTTGGACCTCAGTGGAAACTTGCCTGAAAATTGAAAGTACTTTTCATTTGTGCTCTTTGTTCAAGCCAGAGTAGCTCATGAGGCTGGTCACAGCAACTTACGACTCGCTTTAGCGCTGTTATTGTCACTTTATTAGGTTTTAATATTTTTTCATGCGAGAATGTAAGGGTTTAGATCCCCAATGTGTGGTTAGTTCATCCAAATAATGACTGTTATGAAGTTTGCTCCAACGTTTGCTCCTTAGCAACCCGTCTGCCGAGCTTGTTAACCGGCCAAACTACGTCGTCATGCCGGGGGAAGAAACCATCGCTAATTAACTTACCCGCAGGTTTGTAGAGGTTTACTGCTGGCTGGTTAAATCGTTTTTAGGAGATAATTGTTGGTTTCATTGATAAAATCTAATAATTGTGGCAGTCGTAGTTTGTTTGAATGAAAAGTGAAGCTTCACACAGAGCAGCAGCTCTGTAGCCTACGTACAGAAATCACCACATTTGCATCAATAAATACATGTTTTACAATGAACCTATTTTATGAAGTTATGTAACATGGCTACGGTGCATGGCAGAGAGCAGTATGCGGTTTCCAATACAGCAATGTCGGCATGTACTGTAGCCCACTGGGCTCTGTCCTTCCTGCGTCCAATCAATGCACACCTCATTACATAATGAACAGCTGGACCAGTCAAAACCTTGTGCTTACTCTCACGAGAGAAAGTTGCCGTATGAAAAATGTCAGAACAAGCTCTATGTTTGATTTTTTTTTTTTTTTTTAAACAAAAGAAACAAAACAGGTGATAACTGCCATTTCTGCATGTCTAACCCTAATCTGCTGTTACATTTCTGGCTGGGATGCCTGTGTTGATTAGGTCGTCCACTAACTGTAGGTTTATAGGTTCTGCAGGCCCCATGCTGCCCCTGGCGGCTGCTCCACCGGTGCTCCATCAATGGATATGATGAATGAATGTGTAGGTGAATGGGTGCATGAGGGAAGTATTGTAAAGCACTTAGACTAGAAAGGTGAGACAAGTGCAAGCTCACTTACACGGCCAATTTCCCCGCAGTGAAACATATGGAGAATTGTCTTTTCTTATTCAGACCACTGACCTTATCAGACATCAGAGATCTGAGCCAGCAGTTAAGATGAGGAGAAGAGAATTAATCTTCTTCATCTTTTTTGGTAACTACTTTCTCAATTAAAGTTATTGTAGGAGATCTCTTTCTGGAGCACTTTTTACTGAATTGCTTGTTGAATGCCACAATCAAGTCAACTGGATCATAATGTGCCATTCAAACTGCTATCTGATGTGGGAAAGACAACGCCAGTAATCTGATGTACCACATGGAAGTTTGGTATGTAGCTCTAAACTGGATGCTGGATGGTTTATTATGATGTTAGGTTTTTTTTTAACCTGTGAATAAGTAAAGTTATACAGTCTCAGAAAAAAAAAAAAACTTTATTTCTTTCAAATTTTTGTCCAATGGGGGGGTCTGTGGTCTAATTTGTGTCAGTGTAGGGGTCGTTGATGCAAAAAGTTTGAGAACCACTGGTGGGGTTTCACTGCGCAGCATTGCATTGTGTCTCTATGCTCTGAATGCACAGCTTCGGAGAGACTTGGAGGCTCAGACTTTTGAATTTTAATTTGAAAATGCGGCCTGCTTATATTGTTTTTCCAGGATCTCCTATCCTACCTTTAAGCACCGGGTCTCTTAAAACAGCCAGAGGTGTTATTTACGCAAACAAATAAAGGCCAGCCCAAAAAACAGAAACCAAAATGGTTGGGAAATGTCGCCAGCGTTGTGATGGACCATAGCGCACGTTGTGGAAATGCTCTGACTGACCTAAATGTGAGGAAATTGCTCCAGCATATGCAAGGTAGACTGAGGCAGAGTGGTTGCAGAGTATGTGGAAATTGGGGGGTGACCCAGCTCCGACAGCACAACAAGGAGAACAGGTGCCAAGCAGCCCACAATGAAGATGAAGATGAGCTCCTGAACAATGAGCTTGTTGTTGCTGATGTGTAAAATGTGCAAAAGGAAAACAGAAAATAAGGAGGTTTCATATTAAAATATGAGCAAATATATTTATAAAACAGAGGAGATAAAAGGCCTCTCTCTAATAAAAGCCTGTTGCCTCCAATAAAAAGCTGGTACCCTGCAGTGTTGTAAGTCTCTACCAGCTATTCTAGAAGTTGCTAAATAACGTCATCGCCTAATTTGCATAACTGCCCATCTGGACGTAATGGACTCTGTAGGAGAGATTCACGCCTTAGGAGGGACAGAAAGTGGTGTAGAAATCAACCTTACAATACAGGAAGAATGCAGCGTGTCATCAGCAATAAACAGCTTAAACCAGCCTTTGAATTCTCCTTTCTGTATTTTTGAGCATGCCACACAGAGAGCTGTCACAGAGAAGTGCACACAGTAGATACTGAGCTGAGGCTGAGTCAAATGCAGTGATTTGATTTATTTTTGTGTGACAGCAGTGATACATACTTTCACATTGGAGTCTCTTTTTTAAATAAAAAATTAAATGTATATCATACATGCACATACACGGTGACACTTTACAATAAGGGTTCCTTAATTAACGTTAGTTAGTACATTAATTAACTGTTTACAGATATATTAACAATTATTAATATGTATTACTTAGGATTAGGGAACACACTAATTAATGTAGCCTATTAGTAAGTAGTTAATTCATGTTTTCTACTCAAAGTTAGTTAATAAATTATTAAGTAATAATAAAAGGATGCATTACTCAGCATTACTTAACACATTAGTTATTATTATTGCTTAATAATGTACTAACTAACATTAATTAAGGGACCCTTATTGTAAAGTGTTACCAAAATAATAAATGGTGTTACTAATGATGAAATTAATAATAACAGTAATAATGACATGACACAAATATCAACAGAGTAATATATTGTTGGAGTCTCAAACACCAGAAAAGTCTCCAACAAGACCGGAAAAAGTTGCTACATTTCACTTTTGACAGAGGATTTGGAAAGTCGTCAGGTTTAGTGAGAAAGTCGCCAAGTTGGCCACATGTAGGCCTAGCTACCTGGGCTGTTGAGTAAATAAAGGCCCTGGTCACTATTTGAGGAAAGTCACTGTCTTCATAAACACAGATGTTGCCTTCTCCCTTTGTGTTTGTTCCACGTCTGTCACTGTGAGTTGTTGATGTGGAGTTTTGGATGGATCTTCGTTGAAAATGGCACGCGTGATGTAAAACATACAGAATAGAACATGCTTTGGGCGCTAACTGGATATTGGGATTAAGCCGGTGACCTTTTCCCTCTCAGGGGTTTTCACAGCTTCACTTTCAGTGGGAGAAAGAAGCAGATTGTGTGTTTTCACACAGTCTGAGTGCCCAGCTGTGAAACCACATCATTCTCCTCATGGTTTCCTAACTACAGTTTGTCTTTCCCTTCTCCACCCTCCCTGCTTTCTCACATAATTTCCCCCTGTTCCTTGTCATGTTTGGACAGATCGCATACGGTGGTTTGGCCTAAATTTACACTGTGGTCAGGAGGTTTCTCAACACTTCTCCCTCTCTACCAACAAGTGCTGTTTCTGAGAACTGCGTCAATGCTGAGAGGATGAGCACGCTCACGCATGCGACTCTGATAATGATGATGATGATGAAGGTGGTGGTGGAGTGCAGTGACAGAGGAGAGGCTCAGCGCAAATAAGAGTTCGTGTGTACAAAGCAGTCTGCAGAATCATGGTGGGTGAGGAGTTTCTGACGGTCCAGCCAAACCACGGAGGTGGGCGTTCAGACTGTGACGGGACTGAGGCTGCGCTGGGAATACCAGGACCTTTGACTCAAGCTGCTGCTGTCATACAATCTGAGTTTTCCGAGCGTGCTCTCAACTGAGATGCCCTGATATGAGATGATGGAGGTGTTGGAGGGACCGGGAGTGAAGTGAGTCAGTCGGTGGTGTTTTGGATGTGGAGGCTGCAGCGATGGTGACAGGTCTACTGAGGATCTGAGCTGTTCCTCAAAGTTCAAATTAGAGTTTCCACGACTGCTGAGCTGGAAGATCTGTATGACGTGAATAGTATCTGTCAATCACCCGCCGACATCTAGGCCTTGTATAAATAGAGTCATATCGGTGGCTTTTTTTTTAGCTGCTTAGTCAGCTTTTAACTGAGCAAAACTTTGTTTCTGAGTCATCTTAAAATGTAATTATGAATTCTACATCCTTCCTGAGTGGTTCAAATGTTTCTATTTATAAAAACCAGACGTGCATGAGTCTAAGATGATCCTGATGAGACAGGACTGACTGAGCATGACTGAGCACTAACCAACTAACTGAGCTGAAAAGGTGACGATTAGTTTCATAATAGACAACATATTGACTTCTTGCTGAGACAGAGGGTCCATCATGTTCACTTACACAGACAATTTCCCCGCAGTGAAACATATGGAGAATTGTCTTTTCTTATTCAGACCATTGACCTTCACAGACTTCACACAATCTGTATTTATGGTAACTATATATTTTTCTCAATTAAAGTATAGGAGATCTCTTTCTGGAGCTCTTTCACTGAATTGATTGAAATCCTCGTCACAACCCGATTGCAACAAACAAACAATGTAATGTATAGTCTGCATGAAAAATGTCTGGTCTGATGTTGGTATCTGTTCATGTCAGTTACTGTAAACGTGTAACTGATGTTTGTTGCCACACAGTTGGTTATAGAAGTCATTGATTGAGTGTCTTGTTGCTTCCCTTAATTTGACTGTCTTGACTAACATCTTTGTGTTAGTAAGATTTGTTTTTGGTCCCTATTGGTTCCATCCATCCATCCATCCATCCATCCATCCATCCATCCATCCATCCATCCATCCATCCATCCATCTTCAGCTGCTTATCCAGGGTCAAGTTGCAGTGACATCTCCCTCCTCCACGCTTAATCTTTTTCTAGGGAGTCCTGAAGCATTCTCATGAAACATTATGTGGCGGGCTTCGAACCCCAGACTCCCGGGTAACAGTCATGCGCTAACCACTTGGCCAAAGAGATGTCCCTTTAAAGGTAAGGTTGGAGATCCTATTTTACTCAATTCTTTGAAATCTTCTGCACACTCCTAGTAATTAATTAATTCATTAATGTAATTCTTTTTCACAAAAATGAAAAAAGTCAGTCACTTGTGGGACAGACAATCCTGTAAAAAACAACATCCAATCATTTTGAAATCCAATTGGATCGTTTGGTGTCAATAAAACTACCGTCTCAGATATTTTCTTTAACATGAATGAGCCGTGGGAAACATAGCTGGTTCATTAGGAAGTCTGTTTTACTGCTGATTCCACATGATCCTCCCGTCCATCCCCTACTCCATGTTAACCCCCACCACCTACTGGCTCCATTTAGTTTGATTTCTACCATCATTTTTGGACGATTGAGCGCACCTGAATATACAGTTAGTCGCACCAGCTAAGTTTTAAAAGATTTTTTTTTTTTTTTTTTTACATAAGCCACAGGTTTTCATGTTGTAACATGAGATATTTACACAGAAAGACAGTAACATGGAAAATGTGTGGAACTACGCAAGTCTGCTCGCTTTTCCGCTGTTTAGGTTACGCTCCTCTTAGCCAATGTGCATTTGTTTACAACAAAACTACAGTAGTGAAAAATCAATGGATGGAGTTGCGTGTGTGTTTGTGTAATCTCAACCATCATAAACAAAAGATTACGGGTTACGGAGCGTGTTTGTGTTGCGGTGTGCAGAGACGAGAGCTGGGACACTGGGGCGGGGACAAAAGTAGCGGCTTATAGTCCGAAAACTACAGTATATCTTTTAAGCAGATGAACCTTGTAATTGATTGTAAATTGTAATCTGTTTTCTTATTTAATTAAATTAAATTTAATGAAAATACTTAGATCCTCTACATCAGACTCAAAATAATGACAACATACAGAAAATAAACACAAATATACCATTAAAAACTTCAATAACCCATACATAATATCACTTAAATACATACTGTATATCAGAATAATAATCAATGTTATGGAGACCTGGATGACTCCCTGAAGTAGCTGTATACAAGATGCAACAACAACTTACACAATCAGGAGGGTGTCATCAGTGAAATCACTTATCCAGGCCAACGTGTGATTACATGTCAACATGTTTACATTGTCATTAAAGTCTGAGAAACAATAAAAACCACAGCAAACAGCTTTTCCCCTCAGGCAACGCCTCTCCGTCTTTCATAAGTAATGTTGTAATGTCACCGCTGACACATCTGACTTTTTAATGTACAGTGTTTTCACTTTCTGCATACGGCTCATTTATTTATAAGTTGTTCTAAAGTTGATCTCATTCATGTTTTATTGTGTATTTGACTTTGAATCTGCACTCCCTCACTCGTTTTCATGACTCCAAGCTGGACTGGAAATAGAAGACACAGTGTGACTGAAGGTAAATCTACATGAGCAGCAGCTGGAAAAGATTTTGTTAATTATTGAAAGTTTGTTTTTTTTCCGCACCAGTTTACATTGTCGTACAGTGTTACAGTGTTGACATTCAGTTAGTCACCAACCTAATCCACATGACTCTGACCTTACTGTAAATTACAGGAGCTTAGTGAGAACTGGATGATAGCCCTCAGATAAACAAGTGATGCTTGTAAATCAACAAAAAAATTCTCGGCGGTTTTATGTCTTTTCAACATTTCATTCCCTTAAAAAGGCACAAACTGCAGGAGGATGTTGCCTCATATACTGGAATCAGGGCTGGATGTGTGTGTGTGTGTATAAAAATGCACTTTGATCTGCATTAATCATACACTGAGTGAGTGAAGCAGAGTAAAGTGGCCCCCTCTCCTTCATACCCGGCTGTAGATACTCCTGTTTGTTCAGTCAAATACTTCAAGTTCCTCAGGATTCGTTACCTGGACGTAACAGTGGTTCTGTGATTGGCTACATGCTCATCACAGATGACTGCAGTCGACTCCTGGGACTCCAATTTTTTGGGCGGTCTGTCCTGGGGTATAGGAAAACAAAATACTGAAGGAAACATCATCAGGTAAACAAAGTGGGAACTCACAAAGATAGTCAGAGACTCAAATAGTCACCAGGATAGACTGGAATTTAAAAAAAGAAGGAATTTCCAAAGGTCTCTGTGTAACAGCAGTTGAGGTGACTAACGTCTGAAAGAGTTGAACTGGTCTATTGTTCCAGTCACAGAAAAAGCAGCAACTTCACTTCTTCAGATGGTACATTCATTCTGAACATGCTCTGGTTTCCAATGATAAGTGTAACGGGTGCATGGGATGTGTGAGTAACATGACTATACAGTTTCATTTTATTGGCTATCATGAGACATCGTGAAAGTGAATGTGAAAGTGTTTCACAGTAAATTTCCCCATTGTCAGACCAATAAAAGATGATCTAATCTTATCTAAGAGCCACATGTGAACTCTAATAAGGTGGTGATGACCGGGCTGGACTGCTCATTTAAGTCCTGAACCCGGCTGTATTTGTGCGCCACCTCCTGCACAGCCCGAACTAGTTTATGTCTGAAGTCATCTCACAATTTAGTATTAGACTTAAAGGGACAACGAGGAGTTTCGGAGAGCCAAGTGTTTTCACACTACACTGAGCCTCAGCGCGCACAATGAATTTCTTGACGCAAAACGGACGAAAGCGAAAACATTTGCCAAGAATGTTTTCATTGATCAAGAATGAAAGTCGGAGGTTGGAACACGATCAGATACCGTCGTTGTTCCGACCATAAACGCGGATTCAGCAACATTATTCCCATGATCCACCAGGCAGCGTCTGCAAAACCGAAAGTAGGAAATGCTGAGCAAGTCGAAAAACCAAATAGTAATAACAACATAACTATAAAGACAAAACGATATCGAAAATGGAAAACTCCTCATTGTCTTTTTAATGTTTGATGTGCTTTTGAGTTCCTCTACAAATACATCCAGGTAACTTTTTTTTACCTGATTATTTCTAAGTGCTCTGTCCTGTGAAGTTAGTGAGTTCCATTATCAGTACCACAGTGTAGCAGACATAAAATAGTATAGATATCATAATGATCAGAGGGACCAAAATTATGCTGCAATGGTCAACTACGCCTGACTAAAAACAATTGTGCCACCTACTGCTTACTTTGGCAGAAAGTATCCTAATATTTGAGTTTTCTCTTACCAAATTTCTAAAAAAAAAAAATATATATATATATATGAAATTTGCAATACATTTTATTAGAAACCCAGCTGCTGAAACTGTTCAGAATCAAACGGCTGCAGCCCTCTGAGGATGTGGTTTATGATCGAGGCCACACCTTAGTAGACCTGAGGGCTGAAGCCAAATGAGATGGTCTGTCTAGTCATGCTGCTGTGACGCAACTGGTCTTCCAATTTGGCCTCTGAAAGATGAGACACAGCTACTGTTATGTGTCATTTCATTATAACACCAAGAACAACTGGCTCTGCGCAGTCGCTGTGGTAGACTACTGTTGTTTCATTGACTGTGACAGAGAGCAGGGTCACAGTGAACAGAGTGGAGCAGATGCCCATGTTTTCTGTGGACAGTCCCTGTTTTTAGTGGCTTAAATTGTTCTGTAAATGTAGATGAGCTGAATTTGTCTTCTCATGACTGGCTGACTGCTGCCTCAGAAATGAAGCTGAACACATCCAATCAGAATGGGCTCTTTTTCCTACACAGAGAAACGGTCTAACTGGTTAATTCAGGAAGTGTCCTCATGTTGGAGCAGTTGAAGTTGTTGTCTTGGAACAGAGATGTTCACAAGTCTTTTTTTACAAGTCCAAGTCAAGTCTCAAGTCTTTGTGGGGTGAGACTTCATCAAGTCTCAAGTCTTTGGTCACAAGTCCAAGTCAAGTCTCAAGTCTCTATATGAGCTTCTATCATCTGCTCGGTCTACTAAGAATACTGCCCAGCTATATCTAAGAAATTCAAAGCATTTACTGTATTATTATCACTCCTTTATCTATTAGCATACAGTATCAGTACTGATTTAGTTGTTTGTTATATGATCACTTTAAACAGGCCATTGTAATGTAATATGAAGAAAAAACACAATAAATGCTTTCCTTTAAAGGAAACTCTATTTGTCCAACATGAACATACAGTACAGTTACAGAATTTTGTATATCAAAAAAAGCAAAACTGTTGCTGTCATATTATCTGAATACTGTCTATAAACTCTTTAAAAAATAAACAGATAAACCGTCTCTGGCGACGCACATAGGGCACAGAGATAGGGCAGTGATCCTAAGACCTAAGTCAATTCAACTAAGTTTGTCCAAGTGGAGTTGCCGTACGTGGCTGTTACAAATCGGGTAGCGTCGCAGATCGGGTAATGACACGGGTAGTGACATGCATCGCTACCATCCTTCGCGGCCTCCCGTATCCCAAGATGCTTTGCACACCGGTGTTGTTACTAGCAACCTAGCCGCTAGCTGTCGAACGTAGCAGCTCTGTGCTGCAGCCACGGTAACCCGGCTGGGTGGCAGGCAAAGCCGGGCTCTGCTGGCCGCACAGGTGAGGAGCAGCGGCAAAGCACTTGACTCAAATAATTAAAAAACGGTTAGGGTAGACCGTCCCATTTACCGACGGTTGATGCGGCCTCCGGAGGAGCCTCCGAAGCCGTAGCCTTCGGAGGCCGCGAAGGCTGCGTCCTCCGAAGGATGCAGACCCTGAATTGGGACACAGCTATTGATTGTTCACGAGTCCCAAAACACGAGTCAGAGTCGAGTCAGAAGTCTTTTGGGCACGAGTCCAAGTCAAGTCTAAAGTCTCTGTGTGTGCGACTTAAGTGCGACTCGAGTCCAAGTCGCAAACTCGAGTCCCCATCTCTGTCTTGGAATGACTTTCTCAAAACCTGATTCACCTGTTCAGAGTTAACACTTCCTCTGACTTGGTGGTTTACGATGTGTGTAAATCTAAATGGATTGTACTCATGATGTTTGCAGAAAGAACTGATCAGCCTAGGGTGGAGAAGATATGATGAGATAACAACGCTGATCACCTTTAAACTGTAACATTTCCCAACATCTTCAGTAGGTTTGTACTAAACTGAATCTCCAATGTATGGTTTGGGTTAGGGTTAAAACAGCATCATGATTTTTTATATTTTGTTGTTTATTTATTTAGAAATCAGGACAACGCACATTAACATGTACCACCTGTGAATGTGGCAGGCTGATGTTATAGGCTGATATACAAAAGATTACCATATATATAATAATAAAAAATAATACATTTCAATAAATATTAAAACATAAACACACACAATATTACAAAGCATTATAGCTATATGTTAAAGGGACATTGTGTAACTTCTCCTGTTATCTATTCACAAAAATTGTTTATTTTATTCAAAAGTATGTTTTTCATGAATCAGTAATCCCCCCCATCAACAAAGTTAAGTGTCCTTTCAGCTCTGAATGAGCCGTTCATATCATTCATATCTCCATGGAGCGGGTCAGCTCGCTGCTGGCTGCCATGTCGTGTCTCCATGTTTTTACCTTCAGTGGCAGCGTGACGGTAGGAAACCACGGAAACTCAGCGGAGACACCGGAGCTGTCGGCTCAGGTCCAGGTGGCGTCTGTGAAAAGTCACCATGGTAACGCAGTGAGGAGGAATGGAGCGTTACGCTGATGCTGCATTCAGGTGCAATCGGGCAGACGGCCGTCTGTAACAAACCAGATGTAATTTTAGTCACAGAAGTCCAGAGAAAGATGGTAAAACATGGGTCAGGTAAACAATACGACATCACCATGACAACATATTGTCACGTGTATTGTTTTGCCTTGTGCTGACAGAACACACAGGCTTGTTTATGCCGTTACGTGCAGCGGCTGTCGTCTGCCCAATTTCACGTGAATGTGGCATGAAAATTTTGATTGAGTTGCTTGCAATATACAACCACAACGCTAGATGAGAGGAATTCCTACATGTACACAATGTACCTTTAAGACAGATCAGTACAGTACAGATTAGACTAAATATCATGGCTCAACAGTTATGATGGTCACAATGCATGAAACTGCAGACTGTAATTAATAGATAAAAAACACATATTATATGATATATTTACCAACACACTGTTACTGTATTCTCTTTAGAAATCTGCAGACTTTATGATGATAAAGAAAGTCCATTCTCTAACTGGGCTGAGTCTGTATCCTACATGGTGACGGATCATGAGCCCCGACTGCAGCTGCATTGACCCTAATGATTATGTTCTGGATGATCAGCACATGCACGTAAGTTGTAAAAAACCATTTAAAGACAAACACCACTCATGATGGCGGCGCCAAATAGTTGAAGTCTGACACAATGACACTGCCAGGAACCACAGGGGAATTCAGGATGAGAGATCCCCCCAGAACCATAGGAAGAGAGAGAGAGAGAGAGAGAGAGAGAGAGAGAGAGAGAGAGAGAGAGAGAGAGAGAGAGAGATGTTGACAGCAGCTGAGTGTCTGGATGCAAGAACACACACGCACACATACTCACTCACACACGGATCATTCAGTCAGACGTTCCAGCAGGGTCAGCGTTGGAAGTCTTTATTCATACAACTTGTTCTACATGCAGAGTCATACTGTGTGTGTGTGTGTGTGTATAAGTGTGTACTGGAAGCCGCCCTGAATCACTTCAGATGCTTTGAGATGTCATAAGTCTGAGTCTGGAAAATGTCACGATACACAAAAAGCCTGAAGATGTGGAAGTGGGAAAAAATGTGTGTGTGTGTGTGTGGGCTTTTCTCTACTAGAGAAACAGGCAACGCATCATATTGAGATCACACAACAGTTGCAGGCGTCATTCGTGAGGCGGTTCTGAAGCAGTTCTGTTCTGAGATCTGAAGATGACAGGTCAAAGGTCACGGCCTCATTGAACTCAGAGACTGGCAGATCTGGTTAGCTCAGCTGATCTCAGAGTCCATCATTGAAAGACTTGAACAAAGCCTCGGCATGGAAAAGATGGGCTTGTGTTGTAAATGTGTGCACAGCCCAAGCTGCTTCCTCTATAATGTCAAACAATGAATGATCAGATATTGTGTTCATTGACTAAAAATGTTACACCACGTTCAAGACGAGCTGGTTCAGAATCAGCTTCTTGTCGCAGGTGTAATTTTCTTCTCATACATTCCTGTAGTGTCTCAAATTTGCATTAAACCTGTTGAAGCTCAGCGACTTCAGTTGAGCGGGAAAGAATCATTTTTTTCACTGCAGAGAAACTAGACGTCATTGGATACCATCATTGGATCAGTCTTGTCCCTCCTGGCCTGACGGAAGTGTGTTGCTGCGATTAGCCTCTGTTTGGCCGGAACTAGAGCACTGGAATAAGAGTAATGACACCTCCATTGACTCCCATGGTAAGCATTTTGCACCCTGAGTGACAGGATAGTAAGTGTGTCGCCCACTTGCTTGTAAATTGATGAAAACGGGTGTGTTTTTGTTTTTAGGTGTCTTGGCCATATCAGATTACACTTATAATTTGTTTATTATAAAATATAGATTGAAACATTCATGTAGAAAACTTTTTTTTTTTTTTACTAACCTGTGTTTATGTTGATCTTTAAAGGGTCCTCAATGATGCTATTAATGTGGGTGATCTATAAATGTCCTTCAATTATTGAAAATACCACACTTGCTCATTCACCAACAATGCAGAGATGTCAGTTCTTGGGCAATACCCATATTCTGCCATCAGGAGGCGCTTCCATTGGACCAATACGTGTCGTTACTCTCCTATTCCAGTGCTTCTGATTGGCTGGAACGAGCCACCCGGTAGAAGTACTGCCTTCGAGTTGCAGCTTTAACAGTCCGCCTGGTAAAAGAATACATCAACAAACAACAACAGGAACCGAACCATGGATCTATTACACATCCGTGTCATGAACTGAACAGAAGAAGAAATATCCGTGACCAGTTGCCAACCACCGTTAAACTGAACAAAAGAATAAATATCTGTCAACGGTTGCCAACCGTCACTAAACCGCGGACCCAACATTTTGTGAGCACGCCGTTGCTGGAAGCTAACCGCTAAAAGAATTCCAAATCGCTGGAGCATTTTTTTTCTCCGATCGCAGAATCATAGGCGGATCAGCCAGACCCTTCTTCTCTGGAAGAGGGTCTGGCAATCGAGACCAATGAAGTGCAGTGATGCTGGGCTTCTGCATGATGATTGGGGGATGTGTGTAAAGGCTCTATCCCTTTTTGATTCACAGCAGTTTTGAAGTATACACCAGCACCGGAGCATTCTCCAGTTCAGTCCTCTTGTAGATTTTGCCAGTGCAGCTCATTTCTTGGTGTTTGTTTGGCAATACAGCCCATTATCATTGTACATATCATACACTGTAAATAAAACACAATTGCAGAGAAAGAAATCAATAGAGTGGTACATAACCCTATATAGATGTTACCATTGTGTATATTTGTGTGGTCTACTTTTTGGAATTTGGTTACGGGTTACGGGCTGGGTTTGTGTTGTGGTGACGCAGAGATGAGAGCTGGCTCTGATCCACAAGGTCATTTATTTAACCATCACAATCATTCCAAAACTGTTTAATCAAGGTCAACATGTAGCAGACTTAAGGTGAAAATTTGTATAGTTCCCCTTTAATATACTTTCTATTTCCTTTAAAATCAGTAACACACTGCACCTCATGACTCCAAACCAATCTGAGGAAGAGCACCAGAGGATCAACCCTTCCCCTGCATGGATGGGATACAGGATAGGACAGATAAAGAATCTGAGATTATGCATTTCAAATATCCATGAAGAATATGATCCTCAGTGATGTCAGGCATTCTTTCTGTGTGGCCAAGATTTACTACAGTAACAAAAACCATGAAGCAGTATGTTATGATTTTGTTACATAACTGTAGAGGCGAAAGAACAGTTCATAGAGATGAATACATTAACATTATTAAAATGTGTAAAAAAAAAAGAGACTAGAAAGGAAACAGGGCCCAAGTTGAAAAAAAAACATTTAGAAGTTCATAATGATTACAAATGTTAAAAGCATTCTCAAATTAATGTTGGTACATGTTTATAAAAAGGTGTACTTACCCTTTAAGACCGTATACATGCATATCACATAGATATTCCGGTTTTCTTACCTTCCTTTAGTAATTAGTTACAACAAGTGTGTTAGCGCATTCATTTGTAAGTCAGTGGAATAATAACTTTGGATGTTTAGATAGATTTTAGATTATTGTCAATTGTTAGATAATTAATCTGCTGAAATCATGTAAATTCACTCTGACATTATCACCCTCCTCCCATCTGGTAACTGAGCATCTGCTGCAGCAGTTTTCCTGAGAGTCTCGCCTACACAAACACACACACATAACAGACACACCCGTACTTGTGCACGCCACACAACATGTCCATTAAATAAAATGTGGTGGAGAAATCCTTGAAATCCCCTCTGTGTGCGTATGTGTGCGTGTGTGTGTGTGTGTGTGGACTGGACTGGCTCGGAGCCTGTAAATAAACTAACCCACACAGATTCATAAAGATGTTTTCATATTTCCAAAAGCCTCGGTGAAACGAGTTCTGCTTAAATATACACTGAAGTTAGAAAAACATTCACTTCACAGCCCTGACGCAGCAGCAGCAGCGTTTAAGTAACTGTCCTTAGTGTATGACATCTTTGTGTTTTATTGCCAAACAAAACTTTATAGTGCCAGTTACACAATTCAATGAGAGTCCAATCAGATTGAGGCAAGTTACTTGTTCTGGGACTGTGTGAATAATAAACAAGGACCATTTTTCAGCAAATACGCCAAAAGTGTTTCCATTCCAGTTAAATGTTGCCACCGCTAGGTTTCCTGATAACAGCACTTTCGAACTTGAAGCTGTAATTAAACTTTTGGCCTCTTGAGTTTAAACAAAGCACCAACATATTAGATAAGATAAGCAAACAGAAAAGTCCCACTCTGCTGTGATTTGTTAGTAGCAAACAACGCGTGTCGTGTGTAGGATCATCAGGTTCACCTCTATTATTATCACTGTAGCAGTCCTAGCGTAAAGAACATAACAATAACAACATCCTCTGTCCTTAGTCCCTCACATCCACTGAGGAAAAACTCCATAGAAAACCCTTTTAAAAAAAAATAATTGAGAAACCTCAGGGTGAGCAACAGAGGAGGATCCCTCACCCAGGACGGACAGACGTGCAATAGATGTTGTTCCAGATAAGAACACAGTTTACAACAGAAAACATGGAAAATGTTAACAACTTTTCTTTTCCACATTGATTTCATACAGGCTACGCCCAGAAAAAAACAAAGCAGCAAAGATGGAGACGACTGCTGAGTGGTTTTTGGTTGTTCAGAAAACAAAACTAGGTTAGGTCTGGATCTCTGATCTGGAGAGGCAGTGTGGACAAGGCCAAAGCAACCTCGAGAAGACTAACTACATTTGAAAGAAAGAACTTCTTTCCTAACTACATTATCTGTTAATGTACAAAAAAGAAAAAGAAAAACATGGCCATGCATCAAACAGCAGCTGATAACCACCAGGTGATAAATGCATATTGAATGGCATTAAAAGAACATGGAGTGGAGTTCATTTCAAAGGAGAGAAGAACAAAGGGAAAACATGGTGTACAGCTTTAAACCAGAACAAGTAGATGAAGCAATATTACCCGCCTCGAGGGTGTGCTTTAACATCATTTGATGTTTATTGCCAACAAAATAAAGTCATCAAAATATATTAATTTTGACAATTTGCTCTCAAATTTGAAAGGTTTTTGCGAGTGTGCTAACTCTGAGCTCATGCTAATGTTTGATCATGGTCTCGGATTTTCCCGAAATAAATCAATACTGCATCGCCGACACAGCTGATGGGGAAAGTCAAACATTTTGATCATCCAGATTATTTAAAAGCCCAAAAGTCGCAAAGGGAGCGAGACAGAGAGAAACATAGAGGTATCGTCAGTTTTATCCAATGAAATATTCAGCTCCAGGCCATTTTATTTTCACCAACTAGTGTCTCTCTGGCTGTCCACATACGGAAGGTAAAATGGGACAGTTTACAGCATATTCACAAAAAAATGGTTATTTAATTGTTTGTTTGGCATCTGAAAGGGGCACTCTACGGGAGGTTGATTAAGTTCGTGATTTATTTTCATGAGTAACATAACGCTTTCAAAAATAATAAAACTACGAATCCATGGATGGTTACGACGGAGATGGATAAAACAACATGATGTGACGGAGTAATATGTTTAGTGATGAGTTAGGCGCGCTGTCATACTGATTTGAGTACGTTCTAAATGTCTTGTTGACCAATCAGATTGCTTGGTCGGAACTACTTGTTGTATAACAGTGAATAAAGACCCATCTACAGCAGCAGAATACATAAAAGCAAGCAACTACAGGAAACCTACACCCATATGTATTAATATACTTTTTACTTGGGTTGTCCTTTCTTAACTCCCATCACTTCCTTTCTACTTTCTTGTGTCTGCTCTCCTTTTCTCCCCACTTTCATCATCCCTCCTCTGTTCCCTCCTCTTCACTTTACGGATACCTTACTGCAGTATGTCTCTTTCAAATCTCCCACTGTGAGAGGTCAGACCAACACCATCCATCACACTACACACAGCTGTAAGACACCATCATGACCAATAAGTCTGTGTGTGTGTGTGTGCATCTGTGCATGCATGCGTGTGTCTGTCCTCATGTAGCAGGGCAGTAAATTAGCCTGCACATCCACAGTGGTTCATAAAGCTGCAGAGAGAGAGGACGTAGAGGAAGACATCATTCACCTCTCAGAGGGAGAGACGGAGAGGAGAGATATGAGATGTCCACAACACAAGAAAAGCTAATGAATTTTAAAAAGCGAGAAGGAAAGGAGGAGGAAATAGAGAATGCAGGGACAGGTAGAGTCTGTGACAGAAGGAATGAAATGAAAATGGAAGAATGAAGAGAGTGACAGAAAGAGGGAAAAGCTAGCAAAAGAGAGGGACAACTCCATGCTGAAGGAGGGGAGGTAAAGATGTGTGGAGGTACTTTGAGGTCACATGGGGAGGTTGCAGCTCGTGTCCACTAGATGGAGCAGTTCAATCTGCATTCAGCTCTGTGTCAGTCCTGATCACTGGAGCTTCTGTTTACCTGTTTGACTACCAACACACACACAGCAGCACAGGAGGTGGTAGAAGAACAGAGTCAGAGAAGTCAGAGAACAACATCCAGTCTAGTAAATGCATGAGATCAGACTGAATGGATCCCAACAGGCTGAGGCATGTTTGACCTCACCTCCCTCTGTCAGATGTTCCCCTTCAATATTTGTTAAGGGAGAAAAAAACACATCATCTGGCATCCGAGAGATTTATTTCACACTAGACTCAAATTCTGCTTTCCACTTTATTAAGTATACAGCTGTATCTGTTTTGATTCTTGTACCTTCATAACATTCCACCAGCTTTAACCTCCACAGTGTGGGTCATGTTGTTGCTTCATTGAAGTTTTACGGTTTTTCCACTCTTAGTTATTCAAACCCAACACAAAATGTTTGATGTATCTGCATCACAATTTCCCTTACATACAAAAAACATCAAGATTGGCATCTCTGTTAAAACTTTACCAGCATGATAATGGAATGAGGTACATTTAAATTGAGGACTGTTTCGTACTTTTCCAACCACATTGACTGTATTCTGGATGTGGTTTTATTTTTTGGGGCCCTGGAGGCGACTTTAAAAACAAAGTGCATCAGAGGTGCTGCCGGCGTTACGACAGGTTCATGACTCACAGGTTGTGAGTTATTTAAAGAAGTCCCTGGTGCAGACAAGTTAATTTCCATAATACACGCTGCAACGCCTTAATAAGGCAACTCAGCGAGCGGTGAGGTCACACAGGCATGAGCTGGAGATTTTTTTTTCTTTTTTACTTGCAGGGAAGCAGACAGCTGACGAGTCACACATACACACACACATACACACTTTCCCCCGCAGTGATGATGTCACAACAGCAGAGGGTGAATCCTAGACATCTGATTCGGTGTGTAATTCTACGTCGTCTCCACTTCCTCTACAGTCAGACCTGACTCTGTTTCTCTGAGCTCTCCGTGTTATCGGACCACATGTTGAAGAGAAAGGGAGGGGGCTGAGAGACAGCATGATGTAATGGGAGGGACCAAGAACAAACAACTACAGCAGACTTCCACAGATAAAGTGTCATAGGCTATCTCCGAAAGGAATTCCCTTCAAAACCTCTAGAACCACCAAGATACCATAATACTCCCTTTAGAGCCAATTAAACCTTCTTTACCAACCAGTTCTCCTTGTTATTCCCTTTGTTAAAGTCAATGCAAAGGTCCCAGAATGGCCAGGGCATTAAAAACCCTTTACCATCCCTTGTAGGTAACCCATTAAACCCCCCATGACCCTTCAAAAACACCCTTTTAGAATCTTCCAAAACTTTTAGAATCTCCAATCTGACACGGACCAGCCTTGGTACCTCTATAATCATCTCAAAACACTTGCAACTACTGTATCATTGAACCAATTTCAATCTCTTTATAATCCAATGTCAAACAACTTGCGTTCACTTTTGAAAACCCTCTTGAACCCCTAACCCCAAAATCTGCCTTCCAAGTGAAACCCCACCTACACAGTTTGGGATTCCAGAGAACCTTAACCTCATCTTTCTCCCTTTCCGGTGCCCTTTTCTTAAACATCTTCCAATTCTTTCAACTTGACATTTAGAAACCTATTTATATTTGACATTTTCAGGCTGTTAAGAACTCCTAAAAATGTCAGTAGATCAACTTCTGAACTCTCCGGAACCATCTCAAGAACTCACATAAAAGCCTTCAGGAGTGTTTTAGCCTTAAATCAGACCCTGTTAAGCAACTCCTTCGGATCGCAGAATCGTTCCACAACCCCTCTACTTTTGGGAACTTTGCTAGAACACCCTAAAAAACCATAATTGTCAGACAGTTTAGAAAACATTCCTAGAATCTATTTTAAGTACTGAGGAGTAGCACCACAGCATAAGACATATCTGTGAATTGCTACAGGATGATTTCTCAATAAAACCAACCACAGTGACAAACTCCACCAGTGGTTTACTGTATAATGCTCCTGAGGAATGAGTGTGTTTATAAGCCAATTGGTAATGGGCTTCTCAAGAAATTGTTGGGAAAAGTGAGGGGATTTTCCGGATGATGACAGGGTGACTGCGATGATGATAAGAACAAAAGAGAGAGAAGACGACCACCTTGAAGGGTGGGAAGTGATTCAGACAAACGGCCAGAGGACAAGTGAATGGAAGTGGTGGTGTCGGTGGGTTACGGTCCCTGCCTGCCCTACAGGACCATCTGTTCTCAGCTGGCCACTGTCCCATTGTCCCATATTTAACAAGGCTGAAGACAGAGGGAGTCTTCAGATAGGACAACCTGCTTGTTTCAACCACTTATTGCAACAAGACACATTTCTCTTTGCTGGTATATCTTCACATTGATATCCCTGAGTTGTAACAGTGCCTCGGCCGGTCAGGCTCAGGAAAAGCTTCATAACGTCACATCTGAAAAGCAGGAACCAGAAAAGTTTGGCTTTTTCAATTGGAATCAATGAATAATTGGTTAATTTGATGAAAGGGTCCTGGCTGAAGGGTTTCTGCAGGAACAACTTGACATACTGTATCAGAGAGACCCAGGACAGATTGTCCTGAATGAGGACATGACTCCAGCTCTCTGATGTGATGATGGCTCAAAATGGCACATGTCAATATCAAAACCTTAACAATATGAGAGTTTATCTCAGATGAGCTGGAAAAAAGACGAAAAGGAAGAAGGAAAAAAGGCTTAGAGCAGCCGGACAAGACGAGGTCGCGCTGTGATGAACCGTGATGTTATGTTGACTGGAGCTGAATAGCAACCAGACTAAACACATCCAGACTGTGACTGTCTGACTGACTGACTGATAGACCGTCAGACAGATTGACTGGAGAGTCACAGGCGAAGACCAAGTCATCCAAGATTTTCCCCCCTCGACATGTAACTCATTCACAGCGGACTGCTGGAGGGAGGGGAGGGAGGGAGGGAAGGAGGGAGGGGAGGGATAAAGGAATCCCAGCTTTGCTCCATTAACAGCCAAACAGAGGGAGGCAGGCAGGGAGGGGAGAAATAAATAAAGTAAGAGAGAGAGAGAGAAGGAGGGAGGAGGGTGAAGGTAAAAGTTGGAAGTGCTATGAGTCATGGAGCGAGATGGGAGGAGACTGGAGTGGAAGAGAGAGAGAGAGAGGGATGGAGGGAGGAGGGAGGGTGGTATAATTACAGTAGGAGGCTGCCAGGGCCAGAGAGAGGAGAGAGAAGCAGAGGGAGGGAAAGAAAGAGCAGAGCGAAGAGAGAGAGAGTCCAGCCCACTCCGGTAAAACCATTCAACTGGTGAGCGAGGGAATGCATTCAACACAAGAGAGAGAGAGAGAGAGAAAAAGAGGTAAAAAGAGCGAGAGAGGAACTCCCTTCGTCTGGGAGAACTTAGTCAAACTGCCTCTCTAACACACACACACTCTGAACACACACTCTGCAGAGACTCCACATCGGGAACAAGGATCCTCCTGCACTCAATAGTTTTTCCTTCTCTGCTTTTTCATCATCCATTCATCACATCAGAGTTTTTTCCTCTTCTTCTTCTTCTTTTTTTTGTTGTTTTTTCTTTTTCTTTCTTTCTTTCTTGTGACGCCTTCACATTTTCCAGCCATCTGTCCCTGACAAAAAAGATAAGGATTACTCATTTTCTCTCGGCGTCGTTTTTTTTTCTTCTTCTCCTTTTTTTTTTCTTTTTTGTCCTCCTCTCTCTCATTTCTTTACAGCTTTTTTTTCCCTCCGTTTTCGCAGGTGGACTGTGAGCTGAGCTGAACTTTGCTGCTTCTGAGAACTTCTGAGGGAAGAAAGACAAAGACAAGAGAGCAGAGGACGGACCGAGTGAAGACTTTTCTTTTTTCATCCAGGGCTGATTTTTTTTTTCCTTTTTTCCTCTTCACGCACTTTTGGCCAGAACTCAACTTTTCTTCATCTTTTTTTTTTTTTTCCCCCGGCTCCATCTGTGCATCTGTATCAGGCAGCATCACCAAAATACCAGCCGCCTCCAGCAGCCAATCAGGCGTCTTTCCTGCCATCATCATCATGTCTGTCTTACCTCTGCTCAGCTGGACCATCCTGGTCCTGGTCCAGGTCCAGAGCTGCAGCTCTTCTTCGGACCCTCCGTTCAAAGTCCAGCCCGCTCCGCTTTCTCTGACAATCCATCCTCACCACCAGCCGCTGGTTGCCAACGCCGACACCGCCTCCTCCTCCGACTCCGACTCCCAGTGCCCGTCCTGCGCCCTGGCCAGGATGAGGAGGAACGATGGGGGCACGGCGGCGGACGACGCGTCCAAACACGAGGAGGAGGAGGCTCAGCAGGACGTGGTGGAGGCGGTGAAGAGGCACATCCTCAACATGCTGCATCTCCAGGCTCGGCCCAACATCACCCGGCCCGTGCCGCGCGCCGCGCTCCTCAACGCCCTGCGCAAGCTCCACGTGGGGCGAGTGGCGGAAGACGGCAGCGTGCAGATCGAAGGGGAGGAGGAGGGGGCGCGAGGGCGGGGAGGCCGCGGAGGAGGAGGAGGAGCTGTGGCGGCGGCAGCGGCCGCCGCTCAGATGGGAGACGGCGGCGATGCACAAGACACGACAGAGATTATCACCTTCGCCGAGGCTGGTGAGTGAAACAAACAAACAAACCGTGCTGCGCTGAGTGTGTGTTCCAGTATCCATGGGGAGGGAGTGGAGGGGGTTGTGTGTGTGGACCATCATGACTGTGTGTGTCGGTGAGTGTGTGTGCTCACAGCAGCAGTTACACATTAATCTGCATTTGTATCTTCAGCAGTGTCAAGGAATGTGTAACAGAAACCTGTGTGAGTGTGTGTTTGGAGAGCAGCCAAGTCCACTTGTGTGTAAGCACATATTTGCATGTTACAGTTGTACGTGTGTGTGTGTGTGTGTGGAGAGACAAAAATGCAGCTTGCTGAGAATGATCACTGTGTCCACCTGCTTAATTCCACCTGCGTACTCACGCGGCTCAACCCAACGGCACACACACACACACACACACCCACCTCAGTAATCACCTCCTGCTGGTTTCAAAGAATACCTCATTATCTACTTAAAGTTAGAGCAGATTCATGTGTGTGTGTGTGCGTGTTAAAATGAGTGTTGCAACATTGTCTGACAGTAGCAACAAAGAGAGAGAGAAGGAAGTAAACGGTAAAACAGTCATTGTCTTGTCTCAGAGCTCAGGTGTCCCCTCAGACCTCCGTCCCCTTTCATAGCAGCTTAACCTACTGTTGTCCTCCTGGGTCAAGGAAGGAAGGAAGGAAGGATGAAGGGAAGGATGAAAGGAAGGAAAGATAGGAGGAGGGAGGGAACAGATTGGGTAAAAAAGGAAGGAAGAAGTAAGGGTGAAGGGAAGAAAGGAATGGTGGGAGAAGGATTGTGGGAAAAAGGAAGGACAGAAAGGTGGATGGAGGGAACAGATTCGTCCAAGGAAGGAAGAAGAAGGAAGGACAAATGGAAAGATGGGAGGAAGGAAAGGAAAAAGGAAGGAAGAGGTAAGGGTGAAGGGAAGGAAGGAATGGTGGGTAGAGGATTGTGAGGTAAAGGAAGGACAGAAAGATGGATGGAGGGAACAGATTCAATCAAGGAAGGAGGAAGAAGTGAGGAAAGAAAGATTGAGGGAGGGAAGAGATCAGGTCAATTGGATCAAGAGGAAGGAAGAAGAAGTAAGGACAAAAGGAAGGAAGGAAAGGAAAAAGGATTGTGGAAATCAGGAAGGGAGAATGAAGAAAAGAAGGAAGGATGGAGGAAGGGAACAGATTGGGTCAATTTGGAGGGTTAACCTTAAAATCCAGGTCACTGCTTTGTCACAATACACACTTGTGCCGTTCGCTGTCGGCAAAGTGTCTGACACACACACACACACACACACACACACACTGGAAAAACCCGGTCGGTCCAGTGTGTGATGTTTCTATTGGCCGTGTTTTAACCATCAGCTCCAGCTTCTCCACTGCTGCCCATCGTTTTCCAGAGCCATTCATCAGTTCTTCCTCCAGGAAGCTGCTGCTTTAAATCAAACCTCAGGGTCTTGAAGTTTACTGCCCAGATCAGAGTTTTTTGATTTTCTAATGAAATATATGGTCAAATGTGCTCATACAATTAGACAAGGAAAGTACTGATGGATTTATAGATGTTCCAAGACATGAGACCTTGTATATACCTTATATATTAGGAGTGTTCAGTTAAAAACAGGAGTAAATCTAATCAATACTTCATATTTACCTTTGGATAATGCAAAGCAGTCATGTAGAGTGTCACTGATGGGTGGTGATTGATGTTCCCTGGTCCTGTACAAGTTCACTCATTTCCAGAAAGCCCCGTAAAGGGAAACCTATAAAAACTCTGCAGTGAATTATTTCTAAGTCATTTGTTGTGTTTCTTGCACTTTGCGAGGGCTCACCTGTCAGTCAGCCCGTGTGGGCGGGACTGTGACGTTGTCCTCTTCCTCCTCTGGATTCTCTGTTGCTGCAGTTTGAGTTTCTGTAGGCGAGAGTCTGGAACAGCAGATGGAAAAGATTTTTATGAAGTGGGTCTGTGCAGACAGGCAGAGAGCAGCAGCTTCATTTTAAGGAGAGCACCGGATTAAGGAGCTCTCCCACAGTTTTAAATACAATTCTGTCAAATGTGGGCTTTGAAACTCTCCTGCTACGTTTTCTTCCTGTTTGTTTGATCTAAATGAAACAATGAGCTGACAGGTTCCCCCCCAAAATCATGACTTTTGATTGGCTAGTGGCCACTAGAACCAAGACCAGGTGGTTGCAGAGTCATAGAGAGAACCGGGTGAAGGACTGTTTTCCATTGAATCCCTTCAGTTCCTCCCTCTGCTTACTCACCCACTAAAACTAATTAGAGTGTCATTACCAAGCCGAGAGTGTAGGCCTGGGACGATAATCAATAAATCAATTAATCGCACGATGAATAAAAATGAAGTCGGTAACTTTTCCGGCCTCGATAAATCCCTATGTGCATGCGTGTATTTGTTTTCCTCAGACTATACGGGTTTTCCTCGTCTCTCGCCTCCAAACACGCTGGATGACAAGAGGGTTCACTCTGTACATTGGTCTCAGCACCTGGGCGCATTTGTGGCTTAGCGGAATGAAATGAAAGGAGTGAACCATCTTGTCAGTCATTCAGGATCTTTGTACCTGTGCGAGGAGGCGGAGCCGCAAGCACACACACACAGTGAGGGACCGCTGCTGTCAACACACGAAGCGTTAGCTCGGCTCGGCTAGCCCCGTTCATTCTGAGCCACAGTCCAGCCGAGCCACTGCAGCACCGGACCCACGGCTCACCGCCACAGCAACGGGAGGAGCCTTTACACCGATTGCCACCGTCAGCACGGGACGAACGGACCTAGCGTTAGCCGCGGAGCTAACGCTAGCCGTCGAGCTAACGCTAACAGGGCAGACGGAGCTGCAGCTCTCCCCTGCCAGGACTCTGCTGACGGCGGTGGCCCTCTGTTTTGTTGCCGGTGTAGCTGTTGCTGTGGCAGTTAGCTGTGGGGCAGACGCTGCAGAGGTTCACCTGGATGTGGCTGTTTCGGCTTGAAGAGTTTTACCCCCGGGCGCCGGCCGGTCCCTCTGTGGGAGTCTTACTAGTTTGTTTGAAGTAAAAGTGGAGCTTCGTGTTTCACATGAGAGCAGCGCTGCCACTGGGATCTGTACAGACTATGTTCTAATAACACCACATTTACATCAATAAATAAATGTTTTACCATGACCTGATGAATCTGCATTACATTTTATTAAGACAGAGACCATGCTAGTGGACTGGTAGCTCTGGTGAGGCAAGTTACACACAGGGTATGATACACATGATTTCAGTTTAGTTAGCCGCTAACAGTTTCCATCATGCCGGATAGTTAAATTACTCAGAAAAACAGGAAAAAATTACTCAGAAAAACTCATCCCCCCCAAAAATTACTCAGAAAAACAGAAAAAATTACTCAGAAAAACAGGATCTGTATTTTTTTTTATTGAATGAATGCGATAAGCTTCCGTAATTTTGGTCTCCATAATGTCGACAATAATATTGTTTATCGTCAATTATTTGTGGGACAATATATCGTCCACCAAAATTTGTTATCGTCCCAGGCCTACGAGAGTGACGCTCAGTGGTGCCTACAACCAATCCTCAGTGACTCCTTGGTAACACCTGCAAAGACCATTCAGACCTCCAATTAAATCTACGCCAGACCTCCAGAACCCCTTCAGAAGACCACGATTTATAACCCAGAGTTTGGCCTCTCAGGTTTCTTTAACACCTGCTCCACCTGTAGACCAAGTTGGAGACTGTATGTAGCAGCCAAGTGCTCATTCAGGTCAGAAGGACCATCCAGACAACTCATCAAACAGCCTGGTGGTCCATGGCACAAATTAGACCACTGACCCCCCCCATTGGACAACATTGTGAAACAAATACACAAAGATTTGTTTTGAGACTGAATATCGTTACTTTTTGTCAATGTAGGTTCAAATTACGGCCAATGGCATGAATTTGTTAATATTTCAAGAAATTTCCGTTAAAAATGTAATATTTCTGGGGGAAAAAAATGTGGTAAAATTTTGAGAAAAAGTTAGGGACCCAATTGAACCCGCTTAAGGACCCCCTGAGGGTCCCCGGACCCCACATTGAGAACCTCTGATTTCCAACACTGATGAGTTGAACACCTTAGAACTTGTGCTGACTGCAAAAACACAGTAAATGTGGTTGGTTTTGGAGAATTTGCGATATTCATATGGTACTTTTTTTCCTTCAACAAAAACACCCAAACCAGGGGCTAAACGAGGCTGAAAGTCTGTGCAGAGCTAAAGCGTATCGCTCTAACCAAACAGCTGCTGATGCCGTTTAAAACCCTGTCACTTTTCATAAGAAACCATGTAAAGCCTTGTTGTTTTTTTTTAAAAGATGTAACACGACCCGCCGTGAGAATACTTTGCACCCCACCAGTCCTGCGCTTTGTTGGGAATAACTGATGCATTCAGGGACCTCAGTAATTATTTTGGGCAACAGAGATTGGCGAGTCAGGGAGCGGAGGGATGACTGGATTCTTGGCGGAGGCGAAGTGTCAATCTCCGTTTTAGGCGCTCCGGCACAATATCTATCTGTCTGCCGCTCTCTCTCCATCCATCAGGCTGCTCTATTTAGCCCCCCCGCACCCCTCCCTCTTTCTGTGTCCTCACAGAGGACAATTAGGCTAATTGAACTTAATTGAACACATCATTAGCGACATTCCACAATCCACTTTCATCTCTCTCTCTCTCCCTCTGTAACCCCGATCTAGCCTTCCCTCTTCTGGCAGACAGAATAAACTGGTTATTGTTAGATCTATTCTGGTGGCCGGCTCTGTCTGGGGGATTCAAACTAGCAACTCGTTGCTCGAGTTCACTGACCTCCGACAACTGAGGAGAAATGGCGAATCATAGCAGCAGAGGGAGAGACAAAGGGAGACTAAAGTGTCCGTCTGTTATGAAAATAAACAACAATTAGCCTATTTCCTTTTCTGCTTTCTTTTCTCTAACCCTCATTTTTCTCCTCCGTTTGCTCTTTTCATCTTTTCTTCTCCTGCTCTCTCATCTTTTTCTTGGCATGTGCTGACCTCCTCTTTGTTGATTCTTCTTCTAGCCCTGACTGCTTTGGCTCTTTCCTAACTTTTGCTCCCCCCCCCTCATCCATCACATCTTTGCGTGACGTGGCCTTCCAGTGTTTACGGCGTGTTTACGGCCCTGTCCGTGCCGTCGTAACGTCGCTGCTTTTAATCCCTGGCGGCTCATTTTAGCCGACGTCGTCCCACCACATCATTTTGGCTCTGCTTTGATGTGTGACCAGCAGCCAAAGATGCTCTATGTCTGCTGAGATGAATCACTCGATAGTAAACAACTACAGATTGTGCCCAGACCTGCGCGTGTGTGCATACAAACACATGCACACAAAATAACCACACGAAACCCAACAAAAGAATGTGAAGATTCTGTAAATCCTGAGGATAAAGCTGAAGATGTGCATCACAGTCTGATGCATCTTCTCCCTCTGAGCCACATGAACTATTAAAACACATCAGTGAGTCACACACGCGTCCCTTCATCACCGTCAACAACACACACACTGTGGTTTCTCTTGACGCAGTCCCACACACACCGTCCTGCTGCCACAAATACTCACTACAGCACCAAATGTGGATTAATCCGCTGCTAAAAATAGTCCCCAACAAATACACTTTTCCCCCCCTACAGTACAAATCTCCACTCCAACTGTATTTGGCAGATTGAGCAAAAACCAAAAGCTGTTATTACTCACACTAACAGACAGAGTTCAGTGCCGTTATTTTAGAAATGAATGCGTCATTACTGTCAGCTAACTACAGATCAGATTTAGATTTTTTTTTTACTCACCAACAAGCTCACGTTCCCTCGTGCTCACGTTCTGATCCTGAGTCAGCTGTGGAGGAGAACACTTTTAAAGGACCAGCTTTAACCCTTTATCTTCTAATCATTGATTCATCTCCTGATTTTTACCAAATTTTAAAAAAAGGATTTTTACATCATGAAGTGGTGCGTTCTGAATTTTGCATCAATTTAAAGTTGTTTGTTAAAATTGTCTGTCAAAGTTGTAACTCACCTATCAGGTCCGCATGGTGAAGGTGAGGGAAACAAGTCCTCCACTACAGCAGGCAAGGAGCGCAGCTACCAACAATCCTGCCATAGGCGGCTTGCTTGCTTGCGTCGCATTTTTACCGCAAACACGTGAGCATGAGGAATTCATCCTGTGGAGGCTGCCGTAGAACAACGTAGTCAATCAGCTGGAATAATATGAAATATGTTGAACAAATACTTAACAGCCGCTAATTTACATTGGATCATATCATTTACTAATTATCCGTAGATCCGTATGAACCATTAGGGGCTTGTATTGGGAAAAATGTTTCTCCTTTATATTTGATAATATATGCTGAACTAATGGAAGTCGTCCAACCAGTCAAAGGGATAAATCATATCACATGTGTAAAAAATAAGTCAATGACTCAGTAACTCTTATTAACTCTTTGACTGCCAGCCATTGTCACAGCAGCTTCCTCCAGCTTACCAGGCATTTTCCAGCTTTTTGACTAATTTTCCTAGACCCACCGTATTATTACTACATAAATTCTAACAAAAACTGTTTGTTTCTATCTTGTTCCAGTATTGTGAAATTGGCGGTTGAATATCGGTTAGTTTAGCCTTTAGCTTTAGTGACACCTCAACACCTACAGAGTCAGGACTTCAGTAACTTTGTGATGTCACAACAAAGTAGTCTCAGGCCCCGCCTATCTGGATTTATTACCTGAAAACTACACGGACCTTTAAATATTGATCACATTGTGGCATCATCCTGGGACGGTGATTGGAGAATGAAGTGAAGCTTTTATTCTATACAAGTCCAAGTTGAAATCAGGGTCTATCTCCAGCATTAGGTTTCTAAACTCAGTCATGACAAATCACGCCGTGCCTCCGCTGCCAAACCAGTGGGCAATGTCCTCAGTGCATTGAAACGTGGTCAGAGTGAGACATCTCGGTGTTTGCCTGCTCTCTGCCAGCCGCCTGCTGTGTCGGCCCTCTGGGAGGAATCAGGGAGGACAGGAAGGCAGCGAGCAGTGGCCTCGCTAAATACAGGCAAGTTCAAACAGAGAGGGAGGGACGGGGGAGGAATCGGTGGGAAAGAGACACAGGGGGGGAGAGGAGAGGAGCGAACCATCTCAGCCTTGGTAACTGTCCCTGAATGACTCCTCCTGACTCAACACTCCCCGGTCGGTCCTTTTCAAACCACATGGGGAGACTGTGGTCGGCTCCGTACTTATTACAGGCTGAAACAGGAGCTTTCCCACTCGCTCCCAGCATGAATCTGGTCGTACTAGGAGGTTCCCAGTGTGTGTGGGAGCAGCTGTGTGGACATGACAGAGGATGAGCGCTGGGGGAGAACGGTAATTGTTAAATGTTAATGTGTTGGTACATTAACAGGAAGCTGTTACACTAACAGTCCTGATAAGAGCTTTCCTGCAGAGATAAAGAGACAAAAACAAAGATAGAAGTCTCTTCTTCCTTCTCTGGCTTTGGTTTTGTTTTGTTCCTCTACAC
Organism: Decapterus maruadsi; assembly: GCA_030347415.2. NCBI lineage: Eukaryota > Metazoa > Chordata > Actinopteri > Carangiformes > Carangidae > Decapterus > Decapterus maruadsi. Next base: position 19,712,925 of record CM064890.1, on the reverse strand, counting down.
TGAAATCAGTCTCAGCAGAAGAGGAAGTTCTCAGAAGATGAGGGTGGGTGGGGTCGGGGCAGGTGGAGCTGACAAACACACATCACTCACAGGCACGAAACACACACCTGCTGGGGAGCGTGCCTATGTTTCCATAGACCTGTGTTCCCTCAGCCCCTTGTTTCCACAGCCCTATGTGCCCACAGCCCTATGTTCCCAATCCCTCAACCTTATGTTCCTTCAGCCTTATGTTCCCTCATTTCTAAGGTTTCTTTTTTCTAAGGGGGCGTTTGGCTCGAGGTCATGGTGGAAATTACTCTGAATCATCCCTTTAAATGCGGTATAAAAATAAAAATGACTTGACGAGTTTCATTTTGAGAAAATTCTTAGAAATAACTAAAATCTTTGAAATTAGGCAACATAGGGCCAAGGGAACATAGGAGTGTGGGAACATAGGGCCTAATTTTCAAAATGTTAAGTGAAAATTCTTGGAAATTAGGGAACATATGACTGTGGGAACATAGGGCTGACCCCACCTGCTTCTCAACTTCAACAAGAATCTTCATGTTTCTACGTTTTCTTCAACATCCCAGTGCCGTCTGCAAACAGACTGGACTCAAAACTCACTCTGCTCCTGCTGATGGAGACAGTTTAACCTCACCCGGATCTCCAGAAGATGTAGTTTAATTGAGCCTAAGAAGTGTCTTTTTTTTCTTCTTTTTTTTTTTACATTTTGATATCTTGACATGGAAAGATCAGACTGTCAGATTGGTCTGGTTATCTGCGCTCTCATTATAAATAACTCAGCCTGGGAATCCGGAGCCACGCAGCGAGTTAAAAGCTGGCACTTCAACTTCAATTTAGCTCAAAACTTTATTGTCCCAAGAGAGAGAGTCTGGTTTTGTAGACATGCTCTGGAAATGAGAAACATGCCATGAAATCACTTTGTTAAAACACTGAAATGACAATAAAAACACGTCAGATGACTGTAGGAGGAAAACAGCACAGTATGGAGCAGCTGAGAACTTTGTTGGAGGGGCTGGTCCCGACTCTTGTTTCCCACAGTCTGTCTCTTCATGTTTGGAAGTTGGAGTTTTGTAAAAATTTCACAGTCGGGTTTTTATTTGGTTCTAACAGCCAGCGCACGTGACGGGGCACTTTTAGTAACTTGATGACACAAAGTGGCAGAATTACAGCTCACACTGCTACCAAACTCATCAGAGAGCCAGGCTTCTCTCCTTGCTCCCCTTCAAGGGGAAGTTGCCTGGCAGCAGCAGTAAAAATACCACAGAATATGCACAGCGCATAAACACACAGTGCATACAATGTATAAAAGAAAAGGGCCAATTAACACCGACACCAACTGACCAAAAAGCTGCATTTTTCTCCCGAACAAGTGCTTTTTAAACGCAGAGAGTGAGGGTGGAGCATGAAGTGCATCCAGAACCAGATTGACCTTGATTTAACTGAGGTTTATCTGCTAAAAGCCTATGTCATATGACTTGAGCCTGAAGTTGCTGAACTACTGCAGAGGATCATAGAACGTTTGCAGGTTACTGGGATTTTATTTGAGATCTCCATTATTAATTAATTTCTAATAGAAAAATGCTAAAATGGTGAAAAATATATTTACATGTTTGTGACATAGACATGTAATGGACGGTGTGATTTAAATGTTATGTAAAGTAAATATGACATCAACAGGTGTTTTTCTCTGTCTGTTTCTGCTGTGATGTGATTGGTTACCGTGCTGAGCAGGTGTCCTCACTTGTCTCCTGCTGTCTTCGGTGTTATTAGGTCTGATAGGGGTGACTTCTCTTTACTAATTTACTGAAAAGATACTGGATAAAGCAAAAAAAAACAAACTTAAACAAACAGCCAGCCTAGTATCCATCGACAGACAAAATGAAATGAAACTTTCAGTGGACTGATCTGCTCTATCGTGCTTGTGTGAGGTCACATCCTCCCACTGATTAGATCCATGTCTCGTCCCCTGGGGGACCCAAGTTGTTTGGTGTTTTTTAATTGACCCTTGACCTCTCGGGTCTCCCTGGACCTGTGCCTGGTGGGCCCATTAGAGGATCAGTGTGTAGCTGTGGCCCCTGTTTGGTGAAAACATAACCTTCTCTTTATCTTATCGTATTCTTCCGCCTGCTGCTTTGATACAATCAGATATAAAACCTCAAAATCCAGGATTCATTATCTTAAACATGCGAGTGTAGATCAGTTTCCCTCTCTCTTCAGCTGACGATGAGTGAGTTTGGCATTCAGGACATTCCTCTCAAGACGCCGACGCTGCCCAAAAAAGCTTCCTCTCCGCTTTTGTTTACTGGTTGTTTGACAGCGTTACACAGATTTGGTTTCACATCTAGAGAGCTTGCTCCAGTGTGTGTGTGTGTGTGTGTTTACTAACACAGCCCCGCTGACTCACATGTGGTGCCAATAATCCTGAGCAGGGCGTCGACTCTCTGATCTCGGGTCTAGAGCAGACTGTCCCGCGCAGCCTTCCAGTCCATACTGAGGGGTTAACGCGCCCAAATGCAGTTACCTGCACTCCATTAACAGTGTTTACACCAGTAGTTAAACACTGAGATCAGAGGGGATGTCTTATGAGTTCAGGGTTCAGAGTCATGTGACCAAAGCTGAATTCTTGCTGCCTCTCTGCAGGTTTACAGAGATACTACCCACGCTCTTCATATTTAGGTTATATTATATCTTTACACATATGCTTTAAGTGGAATTAGCTCGACACTGCTAAAACTCAAAATCTTTCCAAGAATATTTCTCATGCCCTGCCAAAATGTCTCATTTCTGGTCTTTCCACTTAAAATAAGACTCACCACCTAAAAATGCACTTGTTTTTAGATCATTTCACTTGTTTCAAACTGATTTTCACTGGAAATAAGTAGAAAAATCTGCCAGTGAAAGCAAGTTTTTTGTGCTTGTAATAAGAAAGAAAAACTTGCTCCAGTATCAGATTTTTCTACTTATTTCAAGTAAATATGCTTGAAAGAAGTAAACAGTAAGAAAAAAAGAAGCTATTTTTTATGTGATTTTGAGATTTGTTTGGACTAAAAATAAGACAAATATTCTTGTAAAGATTTTGAGTTTTTACAGTGTAAAATGTTACATTGTCAGGAATCTAAAGCTGGGTCCACACACTGAACCTTAATGTGGGAATAGATTCTTTATAATGATCAGGAATCAACATGTAGACACCATGTGTGTGTGTGTGTGTGTGTGTGTGTAGGGGAGGGAGTTAACCCAGCCCCCTGACCCCCCCCTCCCTCCGCCTAATGTAAACTAAGAGGATGACTGTGGTGCTTTCAATGGTAAACGGGAGTAAAGACAGACTCGTTCTTACTCCTGTGGTTTCCTGTGAAAAACATTCATCAACACTTCAAATACAGAGTTTCATTCAAAACAAACAGCTGTTCACTGGAGTTTTTAAATCAAACAAACAGCTGGAAACTGTACTTTTTTTTTTTTTAGCAGATAATTCATCTACATTTGCGGCTATGTGTTTAGTACCGTGAGGGAACAGTTAGCATGTAAAAATATCCTTTTGGTTAAAGTGAACAAACGGCCCTCAGCTTTCCTTTGAGTTGAGCATGGAGGGGTTGAATGTAACTTAGCTGCAAAGATCTGCACAGATATGGAAAGAGACTGATCCCTTTAATGTAAACTTGATAGTCAGAGGGAGAGCTCCCATTAAGCAGGCAGGAAGTCCTCCGGTGTCGATCTGTCATCTCTGTCACATCCAGCCCACTGTACCTACAGATCCCTCCTCCTCCTCTAACTCATCTCCTCCATCATCAGCCAGCACAATCTGAAAGAACCAGCTGTGCAAACTGTGAGTCCCGTCACGAGCTGCTCTCCGCCCCTGTCTCTCCTTTAATTTGTGAACGGTTGAAGGCCAAAGCCAAATAGAAACAAAAGGTCAACGGCAATAGGCCACAGAAGAAGAAGAAGAAAAACGTTCAACCATGAGAAGAAACACGCACTGGCGCATGTTCAAACACACACAAGCCACTGGCAGGTTTGTAGATCCTGTTGAAAGCAGCTCATCCATTGAAGACAGGATTATGATGGACAATGACCGACTCACACAGACACACACACACACACATGGGGATACAGTGTGTTGTTTGGACAGATGGGTACACTGTGTGTGTTGGTCATTGTCAAAGTCTCAGTAAACACAGGCAACAGAGGATGGAGGGTGTGTTCGCTCACCGGTGTCAACAGTCAGATCCAGAATTAGCCACAGCTCAGGCTCCGCCTCCTTTGCGTGGCCACGCCCACTGCAGTTCAACTTCTCCCTCCGACTCATCCTCCTCCACCAGGAGACGATGCATTCAAGCGCTTCTATCAAGTGAAAAGAAAAAGCTGTGTTTTTTAATCTTTATTGACAACAATAAAGAAAAATGCCTGTGAATAGTTTCAAAGGATGTCGACCTTGTTAGTTAAAAACTTATGAGATACTAGCCAGACTTTTTCCCAACTAGCTGTGTTTATTACCATGAGCAAGAACAACTGGTCTTGATTATAAGTTGATGACAATACACCGTTAAACTGTGACTTTTACAGTGCATTGTGGGATATTAAAGGAGACATATTCTGCCCCTTTCCCACAAATTAAAATAGTTCCCAGGTGTCTTAAAGACATGTCTGTGACATGCTTCATTCAAAATCCCCCAAGGATCAAACATCACAGCTCTTTTCATCCTCTCTAAACAGCCCTCTTCAGAACGGCTGGTTTCAGTGTCTGTCCCTTTAAATGCAAATTAACCACTGCTTGCCCCGCCCCTTAAACTGGTACCAGGTAGGGGTGGGATTATGCAAATTCGAAAACTAGTTACATCACTGGAAGACAACTGAGGGAACAGTTCATAAAACCACGTGGATTTCAATGTAGGGAGTCTGAAAATTACAGACAATTCTCACATTTTGGAGGCCGGAAGGCAAAACTAACAGCTAAATATATGTTAAAGACCCTTCAAAAAGTCATATTCCCATAATATATCCCCTTTAAGGCCCAGGATATGGCTACAGAACAGGCCGATGTAACAAGTAAATGTTTACACCGTCAGTCCTACCAATTGTTGATTTAGAACAAACAGCAAGAAATAATCAAGGCTTTAACAAACCTGCTAATTCACTGGAGCTGTTTTGATTTATTTCAAACGAACCCTGGCATGAGGCCGCCAAAAAATATTCCAGATGTCACGGTCCGGTTGAGACGGGGGCCTCGCTAGGAAATAAAAGCCAGGAGCCACCCTCACAGTTCTGAGGCTCTCAGGGTCCTGCTTGTTGTTTTCTCTGCTCTGAGAGCATTACAGTAGCAAACGAGGATTTATGAAGCCGGTGCATATGCATTGCTTTTTATATTTGACATCCTGGCAGCTTTGATGCTTTTAGGAAACGTGGTCTATTGTTTCAGCTGCTGAAGAAGTCCATGCAGCGCTGCTGAAACAGCAGGGCTGCAGTGTCGAATTCCAGGTGTTTGATAACACACAACTTAATCTCTCAAACGTCTGCTAAACAGATGACTCTACAGTGCGTTTCTCTATGTTTAAGTGTGTGTGTGTGTTGGGGGGGGGATTACAGAGGATTTAATAAGATTTATCATAAACCAACGGTCCTTTTAACAACATACCAAGCAGTGTTTGTGTCCCATGCTGGCAGGATTTCTTGTTTAGTTTCTGTTAGCTGCTCAGAGAGGCTTCGTCTGATAAATCAAAATCATAATACGCCCTGGAGGCTCATGGGAGAGTTCGAGAATCTCTGGAGGCTGCTGCTGCTGCTGCTGCTGATGGATGATGATGTCTGGCTCTGATGTCAGTTTATCCTGCCTGATTTCTGCGTCACACACACACACACACTCACTCTCAGCAACTTCGGCAGCGTTATAGCATCGATGTTTCAACGTGGTCGTCTGATGACCGGTGGCCCACACTGAGTCTGGTTGTCGTAGAAGGGTCATTTACAGCCAAACTCGGGGATTACACTGCAAAAACTCAAACTCTTTCCAAGAAAATTTGTCTTTTTTCTTGTCTTTTCTCTTTCCACTTAAAATACGACTCATCACCTAAAATTAACTTGTTTTTAGATCAGTTTCACTTGTTTTAAACAAATTTTCACTTAGTAGAAAAATCTGCCTGTGAAAGCAGTTTTTTGTTCTTGTAATAAGGAAGAAAAACTTGCTCCACTATCAGATTTTTCTCCTTGTGAAAGTGAAAACATGCCTGAAAGAAGTAAAAAGTGTCTAAAATAAAATATTCTTGGTAAGATATTTGAGTTTTTGCAGTGCATTTACAGCCAAACTCTGGGATTACACTGCAAAAACTCAGAATCTTACCAAGAATATTTGTCTTTTTTCTAGTCAAAATGTAATTTCTAGTGAAAACAAATCTCATAATACTTGAAATAAGACTTGTTTTTAGACTCTTTTTACTTCTTCCAAGCATATTTTCACTTCACGAAATAAGTGGAAAAATCTGCTCTGCTTTCACTGGCAGATTTTTCTACTTATTTCAAGTGAATATTACTGTAGTTTGAAACAAATGAAAATGATCTCAAAACAAGTTCATTTTTAGGTGCTGAGTCTTATTTTAAGTGAAAAGAGTTTAGTTTTGACCAGAAATGAGACATTTTGACAAGAAATAAGACAAATATTCTTGGAATTATTTTGAGTTTTTGCAGTGTATCTGTCTTGAGTAGATATATATTGAATTGTTTGTCATCTGACCGGCTGTTTGATGGTCTAGAGTGAATGTTTTATGGTTTAGACTGGGTATATTAGGAAGTTACAACACTGATCTAAATTGGGCGTTTGTCTAAATGAAGCTTTTTTTTCCTTCAAAAATGTCACTGTTTCTTTCAGAAGATCCTGTTTTGTATCGTGGCGTCCTCTAAATTGTTGTGTCTTTTTTTAATCAGATGAGCTGATGAGAAGTAACAAGAAACCCTGACAATGTAGATTTCTCCAGAGCAACTGTGTTTCAGTGTCCTACACACACACACACACACACACACACATTTCTCCCTGGCTGCTCTGTCCAAACACAGTTTCAGCCTGACAAACAGTGTGTGTGTGTGTGTGTTGTGGGGGCAGACGAGGGCCAGAAATCAGGTTTTATGAGTTGTTGAGACATGAGTTTGTAAAGATGGGTAAGTAAATGGAGGGGGATTACAGGGAGAGCGATGAGCTGTGAGGAGAAGGCTCGCAGAGGTCGGACAGACTCCAGGAAACAGGCGCTCGCTGTCTCAGAGTGTAAATGAGCTGCTGGAGCTTCTTGTTTCTCACCTGCTCCGTGGAGGTTTTAACACATTAAAGCAAACATCAGTGTTAATCTCCATCTACAGCCACTTTGAAGGTAGTTATCGCCACCGCAGCGCAGCGTGTTACAGTAGTTCTGTTCTAGCTCTGTGTCAACAACACGCAGCAGAGACAGCTGCACTGCACTCACACTATTTAAGAATTACAACCATCAGCTGGAAGAGTAGTGACAGACAATCATGTGATGTGTTTGGAAGGTTATGTTCATTCATGTGAGATCAGCCGCTCATGGGGAAACACACAACATTGAAACATTTGTTTTTTAACCCTTGTGTTGTGTTAGCTTTCTGCTAACGTCTTGTGTTAGGGTCAGTTTTGACCCGTGTTTTAAAGGTAGGCTACACTGTGTAGGAATTCCTCCCATCTAGCGTTGTGGTTGTACATCACAAGCAACTATTTTTCATGCTGCATTCACGTGAAATTGGGCAGACGGATGACAGCCGCTGTACGTAACAGCATAAACAAGCCTTTATGTAAACAAGTGGTCCGTCAGCACCAGGCAAAACAATACACGTGACAATATGTTGTCATAGCGATGTCTTATTGTTTACCTGACCCACGTTTTACCAGCTTTCTCTCAACTTCTGTGACTAAAATGACATCTGGTTTGTTACCGACTGATTAATGAAAAACATACTTTCAAACGAAATAATCGATTTTCGTGAATAGATAACAGGAGAAATTACACAATGTTCCTTTAAATAGAGTCAAAAAGCCTTGATGCAATAATAATGCGATAGGCTATACTAAAAGCCTCATGGGAGGCTCAAACAGCTTGTTGCTTTACAAACACAAACAGTGTTGGACAGTCACAGCACTGAACCGGGGCCTCACCAAGCTGGCGATGAGTTCACTGTCACGACACTGCTGTGCGGTTAATAGTGATGTTTGTGTGTGACGCGGCCGTGAAGTCGGCGTGTGACTGTAAATCACAGCTCGTCTGTCATTACGGCGCCGTAATAAGCGGCTCTGCACGGACACACCGGGCCCCACTCGCCCTTACAGCTGATACTTTGTGCTGCTAACGTGCTATTAGCATTTCCCCTCCACTGCCGGTGAGGCTCCAAGCTGAGAGAAAATCACCATCCGTCCACTGTGTCGTCGTGTTGATGTTAAGACTGAACCTGCTTAAAGGAATAGTTCACCCCAAAATGAAATTTCACTCATTATTTACTCACCCTCATGTCGACTAAGGGCTGGGAGAAATTTCGGATTCCTCTGTGGTTTCTCTTACAGGGGGTCTCAAGAAATTGTTCCGCCAGTAACAGGGAGAGCAGTGAACTGGGACACTGGGAGCTTCCACTACAAACAAGCTTAAAAAAAAAGTTTGAAGAAAGTTGGTGTCCATTGACAACCATTATATGGACAAATACTGCTGCGCGGTGTAACACAGAGAAGAAACGGAGGAATCTGAAAATTCTCACAGCTCTTAATCGACATGAGAGCGAGAGAATGAGTGAAATTTGAATTTTGGGTGAACTATCCCTTTAAAACAAAGACTCATCATCTTCTTCTTCTTCCTGCTGGAGGAATCAACACAAACACTATTCTAAGAAACGATGAATGAACAGGGCTTTTATTTTTTAATCCCTCTGAAGTGCTGATGATGTAAGTGAGATAATCGCCTCCGAATTGTCGCGTAAACGGCGTTAATGGACTCGCTAAAGTGCCGTACGCCTCCACACACACACACGCACACACACACATTAACAAAGCATCACTGCTGCTGACATTCATAAACTCTCAAATCGTGACTTAGATTTTTTTTGTATTGACACCCATGAGCTAAAGACAACACACACACACACACACAATGAGAGAGCAAAGAAGAGGTGATGCAAAAATCTTATGTAACGTCGGTGGATGGTGACTCGGTCTTCAAAGTGGTCATTAGCTCAGTGCCTGGCCTCCAGGTTTCTAGGAAATGTAAAATACCTGTCTGGACATATGTGTGTGTGTCTGTGTGTGTGTGTGTGTGAAGTAAAAGAAGGGTAAAACTGTAGCACTATTGTACACCCAGATCAAACTACTACAGCTGCTCCCTCCTCTGTTGCTCACCCTGAGCTTTCTCCAATTTTTCCCTGTTAAAAAGGTTTTCTATGGAGTTTTTCCTCAGTGGATGTGAGGGTCTAAGGACAGAAGATGTTGTTATGATGCCATGTGAAGCCCTTTGAGACAAACTGTTTGTAAAAACGGGCTGCACAAATAAAATCGCCTTGCCTTGCCTTATTGACTGACCGAAGGTTGGAGCTTTATCAAACCCAATCACAAGGCAGAAAGTCGTTTTCCTTTGTTTCCTATAAGCGTCAGAAAGGCAAGGCAATTTTATCTGTATAGCCCGTTTTTACAAACAGTTTGTCTCAAAGGGCTTTACATGGCATCATAACAACATCCTCTGTCCTTAGACCCTCATGTCCACTGAGGAAAAACTCCATAGGAAACAGGGAAAACCAGGAGAAACCTCAGGGTGAGCAACAGAGGGATCCCTCACCCAGGATGGACAGACATGACATAGATGTTGTTACAGACAAGAAAACAGTTAACAACAGCGAAAAAAGTCATTTTCAGAAAACAAAAAACCGAGAAATGAAGAAAACCAATCCTGAGCTCAGCTTCATTCAGGCCCCTCTGACTACTACCATATCGCCTACCTGCTGCTACTGTACCAACCTGAGGGCAGTTACTCTGCAATTAAAGCCCTCCTCTGGTCTGGAAACAGCCACAGCTTCTAAAACTTTCCCATAATTCTCTGGGCAGCGTTTGTTCGTGCTTTTCAAGCTGCAGTGATGACAACAGTTCTCCTTCAGGGAACCATTAGCTGCTTTAAACGCTGCCTGACTCCAAAACCTCCAACCACTGCTGCTAAGTCAGCAGGAGGACCGCGTGTGAGTGTGTATGTGTGTGTGTGTGGTCATGGTGGAGATGCTGAATGTAGATGCATCTACACTGTAGCTCAGATGTGGCTCACACACCCATGTGATGAGGACGTGTGTGTGACAGATTGAATTCCTGTCTCTTCAGTAAAGACACTGGAATGTATCCAAAGTGGGGCATGTCCGCAGAGGACTACAGATGATGTTATTGCCATGGTTACCTAAAGTTCACAAGTTTCTGAACGTCAAAAAACGGAAGCCGGTTTTGCTCTTCCGGTGGAATTGTATGTTTATGTTTCCGTGGTTTCAGTAGTCGTCATACTTGCGGTATATGCGTGGATCTGTGTATGCTGGATTTTAACAACGGATGTCCATATGTGTGATATCCATTGTTAAAAGCTGATACTACTGAAACCATGGAAACATAAATGGGCTTATGTTTTTTTTATGCTTTTTGCCTTTAATTGGATAGCACAGTCAAGAGAGAGACAGGAAATGGGGAGGCAGAGTGGAGGGGGTGGGGTGGGGGGGTATACAGGAAAGGGCCGCTCGATGCAGGATTCGAACCAGAGCCGCTTGCATTGAGGACTGTAGCCTCAACACACAGGGTGGCTGCTCCACCAAGTGAGCTAAACACCGCCCCAAAACCGGCTTAGGTTTTTGACATTCAGAAAAAAGGTGGAAGGTTAAACTGTTCACAAAAGCTGTGAGCCAATCAGAGAGCAGTGTTTTCATCATAACTATCCTAACCCTGTCCCTGTCCCTCTCTCTCAGGTGACTCTCAGGGCGTGGTGAACTTCGTTCTCTCCAAAGAAGGAGGCGACCTGTCCCTGGTGGAGCAGGCTAACGTCTGGCTCTTCCTCCGTCTGTCCAAGACCAACCGCAGCCGAGCCAAAGTGGCCATCCGCCTCTTCCAGCAGCGCCGCCTGCAGAGTGGGCACCAGTCCCTGCCGCAGGACGAGATCCTCCTGGCGGAGAAGACGGTGGACACCCGTCGCAGCGGCTGGCACACCTTCCCCGTGTCGGCGGCGGTGCAGTCGCTGCTGGCGGGCGCCGAGGGCCCCGCGCTGAGCCTCAGGGTATCCTGCCCGCTCTGCGCCGACGCCGGCGCCACGCCCATCCTGGTCTCCGGCGGCTCGGACACGTCGCAGCGCGCCAACCAGAGGGAGCAGTCCCACAGGCCTTTCCTCATGGCCGTGGTGCGGCAGGGCGACGGCAGCGACTCGCGCAGGCGGAGGAAGCGAGGCCTGGAGTGCGACGGGAAAGTGCGAGTCTGCTGCAAGCGGCAGTTCTACGTGAACTTTAAAGACATCGGCTGGAACGACTGGATAATCGCGCCGCCCGGTTACCACGCCAACTACTGCGAAGGCGAGTGCCCCTCCCACGTGGTGAGCATCACCGGGTCCACGTTGTCCTTCCATTCCACCGTCATCAGCCACTACCGCATGAAGGGCTACAGCCCCTTCCAGAACCTGAAGTCGTGCTGCGTGCCCACCCGGCTACGAGCCATGTCCATGCTCTACTACAACGAGGAGCAGAAGATCATCAAGAAGGACATTCAGAACATGATCGTGGAGGAGTGCGGCTGCTCATAAGCACAAAACAAACTGGACTGGAGAGGACCAGAGAGGAGAAGGACCTCTGAACCCATAGAGAAAGAGAAAGAGAGAGGGAGGGGAGGAAGGAAGGAAGGAAGGAAGAAAGAAAGATGAGTTCATCACGTCTACTGCGTTTCAGTCTTCACCTCCTCCCTCCGTCCCTCTCCGGGATAAAGCCTCTTCTCTGGACTCATTCAGCAGAACTCAGAGAGTCCCAATGGCACTTTCAGAAAAAAAAAAAAATTAAAGAAAAAAGATAGAAAAAAAAGAATATCTAATATATTTTTGTTACAAACGGAGGGAGTAAGGCTTATTTATGTGGCTGAGACGTTCAAGCACCACTCGACCAGTCCGACCTTGGAGAGATGTGGTGCCTGAAAAACTACGAACAAAAAAAAAAACAAAAGAAGAAAAAAAAAATCTCAAAACTATGCAACTTGTTTCACGTATTATGATCTTATTGTATTTTACTTTGTTTTTTTTTTTCATTTCCCAACTGTTTACTTTTTCAAAATGTACGAGGATGAAAGAAAAAGATTCTTTTGTATTTTTTGTTTTTTTGAAGTATAAATCTGTGTGTGTGGTTGTGTGTTTGTTTTCGTCCACTCAAGTGTGAAAATATGTGCGTATGTTTGTGTGTTGAGAGATACTTGAAAGAAACAAGTTGGCCTGGCTGCTGGAACCAAACACTTATTTTATGTTACCATGGTTACCATATTGATGTTATAATTATTATTGTCAGTAAGTATATTAATAATATTATTGTTATTGTTATTAATAATATTTTTTTGTTTGGCTGCATTTGTGTTGTTTTGTTTGTTTTTTTAAAGAAGCGTTACAAACGTTTTCATGTTTTGCACTATAGCGACATTCGTGTTCGGATCAGCCACAGACTAAACAGACCGGAGCTTCCTGTTCAGGGTTCAGTGTACAAGTGTGACAGGTCACGGGTTTGATCCCCTGTTGATGCGTTGCCATGCGTTGCTCTGGGCTCACAGTCACAGCACGTGTCGCCTGTAGGTTTCTAAATGTCTTCAAGCCTGAACTGTGGGATTGCTCCTTTAATGGGCAAAAGTAGCTTGAGTGTGATTGGCTGACTCACCTGTTGGTCAAAATCAATCACTTTAAATGTTCTCTCTTTCAAGAACTGAGGCTGCAGCCAGGATTTTCAAAATACTGAAATGATTAAACACACTAAAATGACCAAACTTCACTATTTGGGTTTTTCATGTGTTTTAACTTGAAATGCTGTTTCACAACATGCTCCAAGCTGCAAGTTAATAAAAGTAAATTCAAGCACAAGTGAATCTCTATTCTGATTTTGCTCAAAGTAATAGAACATCTGAAATATCAAGTTTAAAAACAGTGAATGAGGCCTATAATAGGCTATGTGCAAGTTTTGAACTCTGTGCTGCAGCACCCACAAGACTTGTTAGAAGAACTGCAAGTGAACACACTTCAGCTGTGGAGGCTTCTGATTGGATAAATCATCAAATCGACAGCTAACATGTTAGCGAAATGTAGCGATGCTAGCCGGTCAACTAGCACCGAACGCTAGCTAACTTTAGACGAATATATTCTGTATCAACCTGTTTAGGCCGTATAGACATGAGCTTGTAGAACATGGTGTTGATGTCAGTATTAATGTCTTGAGTAGGCTAATTGCACCACTGGAGTTCACCAAGACACATCAGGAACTTTCCGTCAGTCATTTACTGCAAGGACTTTTACAACAAAAGGCACTTAAAAGAAGAAACGTTGAAACGAACAAAAGCTCTCACAGGTCTCATGAGTGACAGTTTCTGGTAGTCTAGCTACAGCTAGCTGCATGTCCAAAAGCCAGAACAAAACAGACTCAAAGCACCAGAACAAAACCCTTAAACATTGTTCATTGTCTCTGGTGGATGTTTACACTAAGTCAGCTGTCTGACTGAGGGATAGACAGTGATTAGCATTAGCAAAGAGAACTGAAGTTACGGGATTTACACATTGAGGCTGTAGCCTTTGGTAGATGTTTTACAGACTCAGTCAGGATAACACTTAAATTCAAAATTTAAATTTGATACTATTGAAATAATTCACCCTTGAAATAAGTAAAGGTGATAAAAAGGTGTCATTTCAATAAAATGACCTTAATCTCAATATTAGCCTACTTGTATTTCATGGCTAATGGCTTATATCACCAAGGTAGCAGCTGTAATCAGATAAAGGGTAGCAACTAATGGATGTTTTCATTATGGACTACTTGGCCCGTCAGTAAAATGTCTGAAAACAGAGCAGGAAATTGTCACATCTGAAAAACTTAAACCAGCAAAATTGCTAGTAATTGAATTATTAATGTTGTTTTTTTTAGAATAGTTGATAATGAATAGTCTATCCATCTATCAACTCAACTCTAACCAGCTATGATGCACTTTGGATGAATTTAAAGGTCTGTTTTTCTATAAAAATTAACCTTTAATACTTTGGGTTGAGTGTGACAAGCAACCGACTGAGTTTTCTACCCGAGACAAAAAGATTAGGTATAAGTGACATTATATTAGATCAGTGCGTTCACTCTCAGAAGAAGAGATGGAGTTTTTTTGTGGGGAAATTGTCCAGTGTCCAGTTTTAGTTTACTTTAGAACACCAAAGAGTCAAGTTATTTGTTTGCATAAGAAACAAAAAGATCGAAGTTCAAGAGAATAAAAACCTTATTTACAACATGGTTAATGTCCATTTTGTTAAAAAGAAAAAAAAATCACTGAAGTTCACGGTTCTTTGAAGTAAAAATAAAAAAAGGTGGTGTTTTGCTTTGGTAAACATGACTGACTGATGTTTTTATTTATGCTTTATAGTTTTTGTTTGGTATTAGTTTCTGGTCATTTTGAGTTGTGACGTTTTGTTTCTGATGTTTCCACCCTGCACACTAAGAACTCCATTTCCCACAATGCTTTACTCTCTTATTTTATTTCATCACAAACTAAAAAAAAAAAACTAAAAAAAAGAAGAGAAAATTCACTGTTGTTTGTTCTGTTTTGGGAAGAAAACAAACGTCGTTCAATCAGAGTTCTGAGTGTTTCTGTATTGTATGTGTTTATATCAGTATTGTCTACTTGTTCACCAAAAGTTTTGGAGTATTGGTCCCTTTTTGATGAAGTCACACATGTTACGTCTTATTTTTTACTTTCTTCTTTTTGTTATTGTTTGCAAAGAGAGTGGACCCTTTTCTTCTGGACTCTTCTGGACAGGCTCCTTGTCCGTCCTGTGCTTTCATGGACACAAACGTATGTCAGTGCAGAAAAAAAAAAGCCTCAAAAAGAAGCAAAAAGTTGAAAAAAAGGAATAAAAGAAGTGGTTGTAGTTGTTCAGATTTTGTTCTTTTTATTGAGATGAAAAAATACTGACACTGAACAAAGTGGACAATGAATAAAAAGTCTATTTTTTATTCTGTATATATGGAAATCAAGATTCCAGTATGTTGCATTGCTTTGTTGTACAAATCAAATGTGCTTGTGGCATTTTTCTAATCTAATTTATTTTACAGTATTTTTTTGTTTTTGTTTTCTGCTTCACCATTAAAGTTTAAAGGATGTACACGAAGGAAATGTGTCTCTGCTCCTTTAGATATCCTATCTCTTTTGTCTCACTCCAAAACTCCTGATTTCACACAGTGAAATAAATAATCATACTGTTAGAAAATTCAGTTTGATTGAACTCTGATTTCTTACTCAATCATTAAAAGTACAGAATCAAATTGATTAGTGAGTTTCTTTTGAGGAAGATGAGGCACTGAAACTCTCTTTTCTCTGTTTCTTATAAAAAGTCAGTCACATGCTACAATTTGTCACCACCTTCCATCAGGCAGTGTAGCTCCACACAGACTTTTGGCTCTGGCCCATGCTGACTTTTATAATGATATAAACCCAGCCTCATTCAACACACATTAAAAAGATGATTGCAGAAAGTGACGTTGAGATTTTCCATTGAAAGTTCGGGGGTCGAGGCCTCTGTGGCAACTCTGGTCAGCGAGGGAGAGACACAGCAGGAATTCATTTCCTCACGCCAAGGAAAAAATGCAGGCTCTATTAAAGTTGTGAGACATGAGGCGAAGAGTCAAAAGGTCGCCTGCAGCCCCGCGGTTACCCTTCTCTGCACTGTTAAACTTTAAAGCTGCCAAAAGGCGATCCACCTCGATGTTTGGTCTAAACTACTCAACTGAAAACAAGGAAAGGCCGAACTCCGGAGGAGCCGTGTTTGGAAGGTAATTAATCAGATTTAAGCAGGTGACAGATTGAGATCATTCACGTTCTTGAAGTCGGAGGAGCCAGACACCTGCAGCAGGCAAAGATCTTTAAAGGGTCCCATGAGAACCAAGAATGTGTTTCCCAGCGCTGGGATAAGTCTGGGATAAGACACCATAAAACTAGATACAACATGCGTCATGGGGGTGAGGGAAAGTCAGAGGTTCACCAAACTTAGCAGGATTCAACCTGTGTGGACTATTAATGTGAAAAGCAAAATTTATGGTAATCTATCAAACAGTTGCTGACATATTACCGTCTGGACCACAGCAGTACAACCTGCTTCAACAAACCTATAGCTGTACTGCTAGCAAAGGTGTTGCCTTCTTGAGCCTCTTTCTAAAAAAAATTAAAAAATCTTACACTTCTGAGACACGTTGGATCCTCATGAGTGATCCTGGTGACAGATCTGCCCTTTAATACAGCTTTGGCTCTCTTAGTGTAGACCTCATTATAGCATCTGTAGAAAGAGACAGATTTTTCTGTTGTGACTTCAGTGTCATAACCTTGTGCTGTCGGTGGTGTCCGTGGTGAGGAAGCGGTGCGGCACAGGATGAATGAAAATTCATATAATCTAGTTCATCCATCAAACCAAAGGAATGTTTCGAAACAGTCTTCCCTTCTTTCACCAGAGCACGCTCATCTCAGACTGGTCTCCTCAGTGCTAGTGGCCAAACAGATAAAAACAGCCACAGCTAATAGACTCTGTGGTGTAGCGGTGTCTTGGTTGTCTTTCCACAGGAACAGAAAACGTTCCACTTGTATTGTTTGTTTTCTGAAAGTGTCAGAATGTCTGTCCTGCTTCAACGCCTTCAGGACGGGTCACAGGTTAGAGCTGAGCTGGGTTGTTGGTATTAGCTTCTCACAGAAATAAACTGAAAAATGCACAGGATGAGAGCTAACACTGATTAGCCAGATGTCCCATCATGATTTGCCTCCTCTGTAACCTTGTCAACATCTTCTTCATCTTAACAACAGAAGACAATTTCACTGCATTTTGTTAATCTTTAACTGTCCCTCCTATATAAGTCAGCTTCTTGTTCCATTTAGTTCCTCTTAGGCATATGCAATACCCCTTCTTTTTTGTACACAGAATTTCCAAAGAAATTGGTCGCAGGTATTTGCAATACAAAGCGCCATCTGATTGGAATAACTCCCCATTTGAGATCCATTACTGTACCTCCTTTCAACTGTTTTAGGTAATCTTTATTTTCGTATGTTAGTACAACATGTTCATGTTTCTAATTTGAGTATATTTAAGTGCCATATTCAGTTCAATACATTCTCTTTTCTCTGCATATTATTTGAGGACAGGGTTGTGGGTGGGAGGGGTAGGCAAAGAGCACTGAATGCGCTCTGCACTGTGGTGCCGCAGAGCTACAGACCCCGGTCTTCCTGCTTCTCTCCCCCACATACAGCACCCTGTGCCCGATCACCCAGCGCGAACAGTCTCCCTGCAGCTCTGGAGCTGTGCTCGGCGCCGCTAACGGCGGCAGCATCAGTCCCCGTTGCCGCTGCTGTGCACCAGCTGCTGGTAATGACGGCGGTGCCAGTTGCCGTCATCGCTAGTCTCTGTGTCGGCAGCGACCGGCGGTACAGGCACCACTGCCATTAGCGATGCCGAGCACAGCTCCAGAGCTACAGGGAGGTGATCTCCCACCGATATGTGTGGGAGAGAAGCAGGAAGACCGGGGTCTGTAGCTCCGTGGTGTAGCAGTTTGCAGAGCGACCCGGCTCAGGCTGCAGCTGCAGCTCTCCCCGACGCACAGCAGTAGGGTGACCGGGGTAGCTCCGTAGGCCCGTGGTGTGGCTGTGCAGTGAGCGATCAGGCTGCAGATGCATCTGAAAGCGGCTGTGTCTAAT
Source organism: Decapterus maruadsi (assembly GCA_030347415.2). Taxonomy (NCBI): domain Eukaryota; kingdom Metazoa; phylum Chordata; class Actinopteri; order Carangiformes; family Carangidae; genus Decapterus; species Decapterus maruadsi. The sequence goes on along the minus strand of CM064890.1, from coordinate 19,694,987 downwards.
GGAGAAGATCACGGAGACTCTACGTGGCACCAGCAAAAACGGCGGCAACACATTGTGTGCTTCTGTACTGTGCTTCTCTGAATCCTAGTGAGGCTTTCAGCGGCAGACCACTACCGGTCACTCTGCCGGTACTGCAGTCACACTCTGTGTTACAGGATGTACGGCTTATCGAGTCCTTCTGACCTCAGTTTGTTTTGATATACTACACGTTTTACCCGGTTTCTCTGTGTCCACCGCTCTTTCACCACGAGGGATGTTTGATTTGCCACTTAGTCCAAACGAAAGGAGCGTGTGACATACAGTAAGTCCTCTTGCAACAGACTGTGCAGTTGACCACTGAATGTACTTCACAAGATGCACTTCATATTTGTTTTGTTTACTGTTTTACTGCTACTAATGTGCCTGCCCTTGGTTTACAGGAAAAATGTTTACTTGATTTTATTTGATTATTTATTTTGAACTACACATGGACATCTCGCTTTATACTGTGAACCTTTAAAAATGAAAAACTGCAGCATGGTCCCAGCCAGCTGTGACGAGGGGGGCAACAGAAACATTCCTTTGCTCAGAGTATTATTCAATCACCCACTTTTAAAACTCAATTTACCGTCTGCTGTGGCTTTGGCTACCAGGGCAAAACAGGAAACCCCAACGAACGGCAGCAAAACATAGTGTGTGAGGTAATGGAGTGAGGTTTGTGTTCGTATGTGTGTGTGTGTGTGTGTGTGTGTGGTTTGGGTTCTCTCTGGTCTGGTTGTGGGGACTCAACTCAGTCCTGTCATGAACACGTCTGATGTCATACAAGGACGTGGCACATGCGAAACGAACACGCACAATGTAATTTAGCTTCCAGTTCACATGCAAACTTTCATCTGTCCCCAAACTGTGGGCCTGATGTCAACACATCAAAGTGCTCACCCACACACACATGTACACACATAAAACGCACACACTAACTGGGAGTTGTTGCCACAGTGGCAGCTGAACCTAAAGAGAAGAAACCAGTCGGAGACACAAACCTGCATCTTGCTTGTGTGTATGGCTGGTGTCATTTCATACAGCAGGTGATAAACTGGGGATATTACAGGGGGTCAGCCCTATGTTCCCACTGCCCAATGATCCCTCAGTCCTATGGTGCCCCATTTCTAAGATTTTTCTTATTTCTAAGAATTTTCTCAAAATTAAACTCTAAGTCAAGTCATTTTTATTTTTATACCACATTTAAAGGGATGATTCAGAGTAATTTCAACCTAGGGTCCTTTGCACCATGACCTTATGTTGGAGTAATGGTGTTGGACGGGGTCAGCCCTATACCAGGGCTCTATGTTCCCAGATTTAGCTAAAAGCTACATTACATCTGTAGTCAACTGCAACTGGATAATGTGTAATTGACTACCACATTGGGAGAGATCTGATGCAAATTGATGATAAAAGAAATAGAACACATAGTTTGGTGGGGGCCTATGTGTTGGCTTCAGGACCTATATTGTGTCAACCTGCAGACAAAAAGTAATTAATAGTGTAAGTAATTAAGGCAGATATGTCTCTTCGTATGACATCGAAGTTTCTGTATATTGTCCCTCACAAACAGAATAATTTAGGATATGTAATAAGATCAAGTTGCCCTTGGTGTTTCTGGAGAATTTCATTCGATTCAATTCAATTCATAATTAAAAATCCATAATGATTTCTTACTTTCGGTATCTTTGGAAATTAATACTTGTGTAGCCTACATTAACTTGTTAAAGAGTACTTTTACACACTAACAGTAACAGTTATATTTCTTTAGTTATATATCAGTAAAAGATCTGAACATTTTGCAACAGTAGATGTTCCTTTGAGGACGTAAACGTAACGCCAGGACGTCACTGAGCGTCGCACCCCTTTTGTTTTGGTCAGTTGAGCAGACTTATGCCCGATGAGTGGACGCCATTATTAGGCTGCTGTTTTCCTATTTTTCTTTATTCTCAACTCAGCTAATAGTGAGTAAAGTGAGACCGCTTCCTTGTCATGTATGATGGAACGTGGTGTTTAGCTCAATAAAAGGGAAACAGTGAAGTCCCAAGTTGAGTATTTTTGTGGACATTCCTTTTTCTTTTTCTGCTCACGCCACGACACTCACAACGAACTGTTACAATTTCTTCCTATGTACTAAAAATAAAGGTTTTGTCTAATTAGAAGTGTGATAGTTTAGGCTGTAATCACTGTTTAAGGAGGAGTCTGATTAGTATAATGTGAATGTGAACATACTGAGACACTATAGCAGTCATCTTGTGTAAAGATGTAATTCATTTAATTGGATGGGAATTCAAGCAGTACATGGTTGCTATGCTTGGAAAAAATAGCAACTGTTGGCTCTTCCTCATCAATAATTTAATTGTGATTTAGTAATTGAATGCAGGTTTTAACATTTCCGGCGGATAATGAATGACTTTCCACTAAATCACAAGGCCGTTCACTTCATGGAAACCTAACATTGATACACTGTGATCAATAAACAGTGATAACTATCAGGATCCTGCATATCCTTGGACACAACTTTTTTTTTTGTTTTTTCTTCATGTTGATCCCAAACCCTCGTATATAAAAAAAAAGACTCCCTGAAATTGGTCGAGGCATTTAGACAACATTTTGTCCAGAACATCTAAAACTGCAGCTCTTCCACTTCGTTGACACTGTCTTTTAAAAATGACCCAGTTGACTTTTGTTCAGTTTGTTCAGCAGCTAATTATAACCCATGGTTATATTTTGTCAGAAGCAGACAGACAAGGGTGGTGATGGAGTATAAAGAGCACAAATTGGGTGGGTCAAACACAGGAGTGTCTCGTAGGAAAGTGTTGTTCACATTCTCACAAAACATGTTCATGCAACAGTGATGCGTGAAATTACAATCTTTTTCTAACCCTAACAAAACACTTTTTACTGCTTCAACCTTATGAAGAGGTTTCTGTGTACTTAATCCTATTTGTTAAATACAATGGCAATGCAAATTGCAATCTACATGTGTGTATCAAGGTTATAATAGTTTTGGATTTTTAATTATAGTTTAGTTTTATTTAGTTTTGACTTCTTTTTCTCTAATTCAGTTAGTTTTAATTCGTTTTTAGAGCGGGTTTGCTAGTTTTAGTAAGTTTTAATTTTTTTTCTAAACGCTTAGTTTTAGTTTAGTTTTTATTAGTTTCAGTATTAGTTGTTTCATACTTTGGGTTTGAGCAAGTATTGTGTGATAAAACTCAAAAGATACCATTTAACAAATGTGTTCAGTTAGTGTAGTTTTTTGACATACCAGTGCAGTAAAGTAACAATAGGCCTACAGTAGCCTGCCTTGCATTTTGTATTGTATTTAACATAAAGTAGCATAAAGTGAACACAGCAAATGTTTTGGACATTTAAAGTGCACTTTTATCTGGTAGTGCACAGAGCCAGACAGCTGATAACATACAGGCTACTTCTCCACCTCAGCTTGATGCTGATGTGATGTTAACCTTACAATGCCTTCTGTCCATAAGAACTGGTTCAGGATCAGGCATTTGTATTCAAATAAAATTCAAAATGGGTATAATAATATAAAATCTCACTCACTCACACACTGCCTCTGTCTTTATTGTTTGCTCCCGAAGAGTGTGTGTGTGTGGGTTGGGGGGGTTGTACTGTCGGGTTCTCTCTCTCACACACACACACGTCTTTCTGCTCTGTGGGAGTGGGCAGCTTGTCTGTTCTTCTGAGCTCCCAGATGTTCAGGGATCTGTATGGGCTGCTACATTTCAGTTCTCAACGGGCCGGTCAGGTCAATCTAATCGGTCGCGCGGGCTTGGACCGAGTCTGGCCGCGTCCGGTCCAGCCTTCAGCACGCGCGTCGGACCGCGTCTGGTTTAATCAATATGAGTATAAACATTGCACATGGTTTCAACAATAGAGCTCTGCAAGCATAACTAACCGATCCCAAGTGTCTTTCTAAGGGACGTTTGGTCACGGGAAGTGACGGACTGTGCGGTGCTGCGTGGTGCCAGCTCACGTAAAATTGCTCGAGTGAAATAGCCTGAATCGATTTCATATCTATCTGAAATTGACAAAGACGAAAACTAAGGGCATTTTATCTAGAATTTCAGTATGTTTTAGTTAGTTTTGTAAACACCCACAGTTTCAGTTAGTTATTGTTTTTTTTCATTTGATTATAGTTTTTATTTATTTCAGTTAACGGAAATATTTTTTCCAATTCTAGTTTTCGTCATTTCATTCGTTTTCATTAACGATAATAACCTTGGTGTGTATCAATGCACAGAAATTTCAATGGTGACAGAAATTGTGAGACAATGAGTAGAATATGGCAACATGTATAGGCCAGAGTGACATAAGATATCCTGATCTCTGCTCTCCAGAGGATGAACCCTGTACTCACCACTGATACATTTATATACTGTAAGAAGAAACCAACTTCCTGCCAAAGTGTTTGTGTGTCTGTGTGTGTGTAGTATAAATAAAGGCTCTGTTAATGACAAGAGGGCAGTAAAATGATTTGCAGATGACAATGTCCCGCCTTTAGAAACAGCACTTCAAAAGACGAGTGACTTCTTGTTATTCTGTCTTTGTGAGGACCAAACAGTTTAAACCTGCAGTGTGAGGACCGAGCAGTTTAAGAGGACATTAACCAAACAGCATTCCTGGTTCTATAGGTAGGTTTAAGATGTGAAGGTGTTTTACGGTTGAGGTTGAAGTGCTTATGTTGTAGGGAATGCAATGTCAGTGCTGGTCCTCACAAATATAGCAGCGTAACTGTGTGAGTGTATGTTTAGATCAAAGGTCCCAGCAGACCACAGCAGGGTGTTTCCCTGCCAGTTGTGGTTCACTATGGTTTGATGCTCAACTGCTTCAGGAGGTGACGTGGTCTCTGACAGACTAAATCATATTCGGGGAGTGCATTTCAGATCTGATGACAAGTATTAAAATATCTGGGGTTTTAAGATGCAACTCTGAATTTCCAGAGTGTAGTATCTGATGTTGGAAGAATTTGACATTTAACTAGTGGAGGATACAGAAAATTAAATTTAACAATGCATGGAACATGTCTCTCCCTTATTCTACTGCAATGTGACGGCTGCTGTAACTGTTAAGTGATTCAATTGAAACCTGTTGTCAGAAAAATAAAGAGTAAATCAACTGCACTTTTATTTACATTTCTGACATGGTGAAGTCATTAGAAGTGAAGGGGCTCTATTTAAGATACTAACTTCTACAACAACCTTTATGGGCTTATTTGTGTCTCATATACAGCATATCTGTAAATGCACAGAGGGTGATCTAGAAATGTTCCTTGGTTTACGCAAGTGTTTTGCTATCCACAAATACAAATTTCTGATTTGTAACTTGTATTTTGGTTTGTACAAACATGTGTATCTATATAATTTTTCATTTGTAAAAACAAAAATTCTGTCTGTGAAGTGTAATTAAGCATTTGTGGATCACCAATCACACACACGTATCGTATTTCTGAGACATTCCTGTCGAGATCGACACAGATTCACAAACAAGCAGCTGGTGATTCACAACGGGCCCGCTCCTCACCAGTAGGGGGCAGTGTTGGCAAGTAACTGAATTAAAACAAATGAAGAAGACTGCTACCGGATTATCTCGAGAAGTTAATTTAATTCCCACTGTTAATACGTCATTTTATTAAATTTTAATATTTTTTCATGCAATAAAGTAACTGTTGAGATCCCCAATATGTGGTTAGTTTATCCAAATGACGCCTGTTTGGAAGTTTGCTCCGTCATTTGCGGCACAGTGAAGCTCCACCTGTGGAGCTGCTAAGCTACCACCGCACGAGCGGATCATCACTGAGGCTGCAGCCAGGCTGCTGTGGTGGTTGGCCGGATGACCTACGTCGTCATCCCAGGGGAGAAAACGAGAACCTCAGTCACTCGGCTGCTGCCTCAGGACAACCAGATCATCAGAGAGGCAGCGGACAGGCTCCTGGGGTGTCGTTTTCTCCCCCGTACTCACTTCCCATCATTTTCAGGCACCGCTTTCCACTTCCTGCCCTCCATCTGACATAGCCCCGCCCCCCGCGCGTCATCATAACCACATGACCGAACAACCTATTGGCTGTCTTTTCTTTTTGGGGGTATTTTTTGTGGGGAAATGAAGCTCTGTAATGCATTTGTCATATGTTCTGAAAAATGCACACACATACAACAATGCTAGTACTTTAGATACTTGGCCACTAAAAACAAACACACAGGCAACTGATCTCATCTTGTTCCAGCTGATCGGCGCCAGTGCTCAGTCCTGAGGGTTTCCACTTGGGAGAAAGTTAATCTCTTTAACAACATGTTACAACTCTGTGGAGAGTCCAGAGGTGGCCTCCAATCTTTCAGAAATAACTGATAGGTCCTCCACAGAGCTCCAGCGTCCTCACATGTGGTTACACAGCATGAGGTGGCAGCTGGAGGGTTTTCCTCAACTAAATATCAGTTTCATCCAGGAGGGAAGTGACTCATCTTTTAGATGCAGCTTAAGATCCCCGTGGTTCCCACAGTTTAGATCATTTTGATGATGGTGGAGAAAGTGGAGTTTAACTTTAACTAGACCAGTTGGAGGCTGTAGTGGGTTGTGGTGCCACCTTCATTACCTTGGTTACTGTAGTAACCATCATAGAAGAAGAAGATGGTAACTAAATGTTGTGTTCTTGCTTGGAGGACAACAAGGAGTCCATTAAATGATGACATGAGGTATATAATCGGTTTATATGGAGTGCACAATGCTATGATTTAATTTTTTTTTATTTATTTTTTACTCTGGTTAGAATGCGTGTAAGTGTTCTGGATGGGTTGTAGACAGATTTTTTTTCAAGTCCATTAAATATATAATTAAGTCGATTTGTGACAAATGCATGAGGCAATTACTGCCCTCCCACTCAACTCTAAATTGTTACCAAAATGCCATGAAATACCCCTTTATATCTGTTAACACCAAGGTGTTTAGAGATGGCCATTTGTCCTGTTTGTCCACGAGTTGCAGCACGAGTTTACCCGAGTAAGGAAAGAAATTTGATCAAGCGGGCAGGATATTCAATGCTTGGGGCGAGACCGAGCTCGGTGTGTGTGTGTGGGTTTCAGACGTTTCATTGATCGATGACGGATCCAATATCAGTGGCTGATGAATCGTGCGCGGCGTGATGCATAATCTGTGCGCCTGCATTATCCAATGTGAAAAAAATATAGCCTAGCACACTTTCATCCCGGATTTACTGAAAGATGAGTTATTACACTAATGTTAAGGCCCACAGTGGGCTCAAATTCAATTTTCTTTTCTGTACATAACAGCTTTAGTCATGGGAGGCAAATTGGAGGGAGTGTACAAAAATATGAGATTTGGTATGTGTCTACTTTACCTGGACAATATGACTCTGCCTAGGGTGCAGAGAAGCCTGGTTACAGTACGTGAGCCTTACAAACTCCCATGCATACATTACACACCATAGCCCTAACATAACCACATCTGTCAAATATAAATAAACATTTCAACTCCCAATACATTGCAACACATGAAATGTTTACACACACACACTCAAATTGGACATTCATTGATTAATTTTCCTGGTGACCCTTTAAGTCATAAAAAAATAATAATACTTGGGGTTTTGTTAAACTCAGTTATGATACCATGTCATTGGCGCGCATGAACAGTGTTTTCTCAGTACTCACGGGTCCTTGGTAATTGAGAAACGGTTAGCAGCAGGTTCCTCAAACCCTCTGTTCAGATGAGTAGTGTGAGATGAGCTGGAGAACCCAGTCCTGGAGACACGTCCGTGTACAACAGCAGGTTTCCTGGAGGCAACACCAAGTCCTGAGCACCCTCTACAGCAGCAGCATGCGTGGCAGCTAGCAGGCTAGCAGGCAGGCCTGTAGGCACACGCATGCAGAAAGTCACAACACTAATAAACTCTATTCCTCTCCATAAACATTCATATTGTCACTAGTTCAATGTCATACTCACTCAGAATCCTGGCGCAACATATTTTCCCACATACAGAGTCTACCTGGGACGGGGCTAGCACTGATACACAACAGAAAATGGCGTTACCAACTGTTAGTATAATTTCCAGGCTCCAAACACGGCCCACTCTTACACTTAGCACCTGATACCACACAGATAAACCCTCCAGCTTCAGTAGAAATGATAACTTTAAACACTTTTAAACGCATACAACTCGCTCTTTTTTCTGTTTTTTCCCCTCCTTTTCTCCCGACTTCTTTGGTCCCGCCCCCTTCGGAATCCGGTTGGTAGTTGATGCTCATCTCTGACTGGCATGGATTGGCTAATAAAAAATTGACACCTGGTTACCTAAATAAACAGAGGAAACGACATGAGACGTTCAAAAACCACTAAGAGCATAGGAAATTTCAGATTATGCCAAATAAAGTACTACTACTACATTTCTCCACATTACTGATAACTTCTTTCACAACAACAATATATATTTTCACAATAATAAATAATAATAACAATAATATAGAAAATATGTATATTTAAGGACCAATCAAAAAGGAACTTCAAAAAAAATCACAACAAGATTGAAAAACATAATAAAAAAGGGGGAAAAAATTAAGTTTGATTAGATGAATACTAAGCAGTATTGTCAGTCTAATTTTGTATGTTAACACCTTTGGTTTTGTTTTGACCTTTGCTGTCCTGTTTTGTTTTGTCTGTTTATTTTGTTCAGTGCTGTTACATAATGTAACACTGTTATTTTCAGTTTGTATGTTATTGCCTGTTGCAATAAAAAAAACAGATTTCTGGCATATTCTTTGTTTTCGAGGGAGAAGGATTTTAGGAATGCTACAATTTGTCTTTTCTGGTTTTGGGATTATTATAATCATTTCAGTTTTTTGCTGTTTAATTGCAGGAAGTTGTGGTTCATTCAAGTTCGATGTCCTCGATGCAGTCTGTCTGTATAAAACTGTGGGTCATCTTCATAGTTATGGTAGCCTATTATTAAAAAAAAAGGGGGAAAAAAAAGTTAAGTTTTGCACTGTATGATTTTAATCTTCTAATGAGTTTATGAGATGATTTTTGAGCCACACGTCTTAGAATCAGCTGATTTTAGCTTCATCAGGAGATATTTGTTGTGCAGTAAACAGGGTGGAGTGAGGACAAATGATCTGCTCCAGATGTCAGACTGTTGGATGAATTTCTGACATGTCAAAAAATTTGGTTGGCTGACTTCAGGCTCTCACACAGTTGAAGCAGAAACATGAGCCGATTCTGCAACATCAGGACCTGTTTTCTTACTGCACAGTGGCAGAATGCTTGACAATGTGATGACAACAGATGGAAAATATGAAGTCCACTCTGATGTTTCCTCCTCCTCCTATCATGATGGATGTAAATGATGGAACAGCACCATGCCACTTTAGAAACTGCACCTCACAGAACTATTTATTGAGGCAACAGCTTCTTTCGCCTTGTTAGCACTGTACAAACCAACCGGTGTTAGAGCTATCAAATTAATCTTTATTTATCTTATTAAATAGTCTGCATGGAGCCAACAGGTCATTTATGCTCATACAGTGTGAACACTCAGGTCGGGGCTGATGGTTGAACTGTACATGAGCACATGAGGCAAGACGCTACAGGCAAAAACATTGTTTTTTGTTCACTGATCAATTTTGAGATTTTGGACTATTTTGCTTTCTTAACTCCTTTCAGACTTGAGCAGTGTTTCCCAACCTTTTTTGGCTTGTGACCTCATTTTGACCTCACACATTTCTGGCAACCCCATGCCCTCAATCAAGATGCGCCAGCTCAGACATTTTCATATGCTGCATTTTATTTGAACTCGATTTATACAAAGTGAAAGTGTAGAATACTGTTATTTAGGATTGTGTGGTGTTTTCAATCATAATAATAAAAAAAGATAATATTTTTATCAGTAATTTTATCAAATACCAGACAAATTCTGAAATGAGCTTCATCAAATGTTCAGATTTCTGTTCTGGAAATGTATGCAAAAGCATATGTTTAATAAGATACATATTATGTCATTTACATATCTAAACATAACATTTGACAAAACTTGTAATCCAAAAACATAATTGTCTTAACATAATTAAAAAACTTGGGTAGTCACCTGTAGTGCCTCACCATAAAATTGTATTGGCTTGGACTCTATACAGACAAGTTATTTTTACAGTGTGAGTTAGTATTTAATAACAAAATTTATAAAATTGTATAGTGTATACTTTAGGAGAGTTAGTCCTTAGGGCTTTGCTACTTGAATCTGCATTAACTTCTACAGAGTTAAAACGTTTTGTACTATGCTGTGTCAAGTCAAGTCAATTTTAATTTATTTTTTGATAGCCTATATTTAATTATATTTTAAATGATGCTTTAAAGATAATTACAATGTCATATTTCAATTAAATGGTACTGTGTTTCAAATTATTTGTTGGCCCACTTGCAATAATTGGAACAACTGTCTGTTCTTTCTTTATTTCAATTTCAAAAACAGGTGGGATCTGAAAATACATTTAAAAAACTAATCTTGCAGTCGTTTAAATAATACTTGTCTTTTCCTGACACAGTGGCTGAACATAAAACTTCTCTGCTGCTGTTTAATGTCGTTAGATTTCAAAAATAAGGTTTTTCTTAGATGACTGTGCAGTCAGTGGAGGGGGATTAGATCTGGCTCGGCTAAAGAAAGCACTTTAAGCAATTTAACATGGAAGTTTTTCTTGACAAATTACTGACATGGACGATTTGCACGGGAATAAAATCAGGGGGGCAATTATCACAAATGACTGCATTTCCCAGTGCGATAGCAGCGCTGTGAAAAGGCCAAGCTGCAAACGTTAGCTTACAGTACACAGGGTGTGACGGCACAGTCATTTCCCCTCCAACATCCAGCCAACAGGGGGAATTGGAGGGTCCTGCCTGGGAAACAAACACTCAGAGAGCCGAGGTGAGCTGAGCGCTTCAGTCAGACTCAGGTTTCTTCTTCACATGTTTCTCATTTCTACTTGAGGCAGTTTCTAGAAACATTTAGACAGTGCAGATTTCTCAAAGAGGGATTAATGGAGCCTCAATTTACAATTCAAACTGTTGTGACTGTAAACCATCACGCTGCCGCTGAACGTAAAAACATGGCGACACAACATGGCAGCCAGCACCAAGTTTACCTGCTCCATGTAGATATGAATGATATGAACGACTAATTCAGTGCTGAAAGGAACACTTCACTTTGTTGATGGGGAGGATTACGTATGAAAACATACGAAATAATCGATTTTCGTGAATAGATAACAGGAGAAGTTACATAATATCCCTTTAAAGAATAATAAGGATAATACAAAAATAGTTAAATAAATGTAGTCATGGACAGACTGTACTGTCCAGTAAATAGTGCAAATAAAGGTTTATTCCAGATCGAAACCACGACTGTTTACATGATCGATATTCCATTTCAGAATCCCTTTTCTTATTTTCTTTACTTTTCATTTCTTTTCAAGATTTGATCCAGTCTGATCAGATTACCTCTGAACAGCTGGACCCAACTCTATGCTGAACACATGGGACTGATATTTAGTTTCCCGTCTCTGGAGGTAAGTGAACAAGAATTTCCTCTAAAATACAGACCTGTGCTTATGAGCAGAGACGTGAGACATTTCTTACTTTTTATTACCTAGAAAATCTGCTGGGACTCAAACCAGGTCTCTCCCGTCCCATGTGGATTCTCACATGATAAAAGTCAAACTGACTTTGCTCGATCCAGTTTGTCCCTGATCCAGGTACAAACATTTCAGGAATACCAAATACAACATTTGCATTGTACAGCAATGATTTACTTTGAGAAAAAAAAGCTGGACAACAGTAAATTGGATTACCTGATCCTGGATAGCAAAAGAGGGGATTTCCAAATCTGAGTCATTCTAACCCTGATTGAATTTCCTGGAGTGAAGATGTGATCGGCCACACAGCCTGGCTCCATCCACATTTCAACATTGTGTGCATAGGTAAACTGAGCGCACAAGACAACCGTGCATGCAACTCTGCATTCACAAAAAATAAAATAGCTGCAGGTGCATATGAAAAAATCACACGGATGGAACCAGGACCAATTAAAGAGAAGGTGCTGGAAAGGTGAGCTGCACCGTGCGACTGTGATGACTCAGCACCGACACGTCAGCCTGCGTCCAGACACAGTGTCCAGTCTATAAACAGCCTGCTCTTGTTGAAACTGTGAGAGCATAATGATATAATGGCTGCATAGCATTAAACTGTGTGCTGATATACAGTAATAGTGTGTTCTATGGCACTGTGTTCATTGAGACTACATGGAAGTGAATGGAAATGCCCGTCATGGAGATAATCTTATTATTACTAATGAGATTCTGGACTTGTGGATTTCCTGTAGGGGATAAATTAAACAGATAGTTCACCCAAAATTCAAATTTCACTCATTATCTACTCACCCTTATGTCGACTAAGGACCCCCCGTCCCGTAACTCAGAGAAGGCACGGAGGACTCTGAAAATTCTCCCAGCCCTTAGTCGACATGAGGGATAGATAATGAGTGAAATTTGAATTTTGAGTGAACTGTCCCTTTAAATATCTATTTATCTAAGACTAAAACAAAGTAACAGATCTCATCTGAACAGATTTCTGTCACTCAAACAACTTGTAGTTTAGAACTTTAATTATAACAGTAAACTCATTAACAAACGGCAAGTGTCAGGTCCCATAAATCCAGCTCACTGAGTTCAGTTAGACAATGAGCTGCAGCCGAGCTTTCATCAAAAGGAGCTGGAGGAATAACATCTGTATGATCTCCGTCACCTCCTTGAAAACTTTATTTCATCAGCAGCTGAGGAGCGTCTGCGAGGAACATGATGCAGAGGCTGGATTTCCTCCGGAGCTATTTTCGTCGTGGCACGAAATGTACATGAGCATAATCCGAGGTTCTGTTAAACCACAGAAAGCCATACGGAGCGGCAAGAACGCAGTCTCAGGTCGGGAGGATTGTATCTGAGGTCGGCGGTTTTGGCCGAGACCGAGGCTGAGGCCTCTAACCTCAAACTGATTTACAGTCCTTCATGGAAAACACATTCTAACGTTTGAACGCCGGGCTGAGATGTTAATCAGGCTTCTGCTGGGAGCTCTTATCTCCTGCAGGGTTCAGTTTATAGTTTAGAGATCCGTGTTTCCACTGAGTCACACTCAATCAGGCTTGGACGGACTCAGCACAGTTAGAAGCAGGAACTGTCTGAAGCCTTCACTGCCAAATCTCCCACATGATTAATCAGTTAGACTGCTTCACTTCAGTCAGCCCCGATCTCAGCTGCCGAGGAGAGAGGAATATCTGACGTTTGATGCACAGAGGTAAATATTAAAGGGATATGTCAACATTTTGCCATAATTCCTGTAGTTTTAGAAGTAGGTTCGTTACCTTTAATTGTTGTTACAAGTTGTTTTTAGATCAGTGGGGCAGACACGCGAGATGCACGGAACTGGAACGGCCTTTCCTTCATCAAACTTAATACAGAATCGAACAACTCCAAAACGCTCTCATGGACTAGTTGTTACCTGCACATTCACCACGCTATGAAATAATAATGTAATATTACGAGATGGCGTTGTTTTCAAGGCAAATGCGCAGCCGGAACTACATTCCAGACGTGGCTGCTAGGCGGAATGACTTCAAAAGTGTTGGATTGTGTATTTAGGGAAACGTAGAAATACCAAGATCCTCTGTTGCGTTAGCTGAGCAGCTCACATCTCTGCCTCATCTAAAAACAGCTTGCACCAACAATTAAAGACTATTCACCACTTTATTTCCCCATGATCCATTGCGTCACACCACAACAGAAGTCGGTTTTCAACTTGTGTTTCACTCCGTAATAGCATTCTAGCAAGCGGCTAACTGGTAACGTTAGCCACCGGTGTAGGTAGACAAAGTGTGTCCGGGGCTTCGGGCTGCCAAGATTGTTTTGACTAATCTGATGTTTGTTAAGTCTATAAAACAAATTATTGACTATTTGTAATTATGGTTACCATAGCTTTGCAGCTGGCAGGGTTTTACTTTTCTCTTTTTGCTGTGGTCCATCCGAGAATAATGCATCGGGTCCAGGCTTCAACACCCGCGGATCGGACCAGGTTGGGTCTTTGAGAACTGTAGCAGATATAAAGCAGCTTAGAAACTGCTCAAACAGGCGATCGTGGGTGTTGTGAGCTAGGCCTTCATTCACAAGAACTTAAATAGACCAATCACTAAAAAAAAGAGAAAGAAACAGACACAGGTTCTAATTGAGACCGGCTTTTATTTACTCAAAACTGTAGGGGCAACCGGTAGTGGAAAAACCAAGTTTCCGGTGGAATCGAGTGTCATGGCAACACCCAGCGTCATTCTCCACAAAGTGGTAAACAGGATTATGACAATAGGCAAATTTGCCAAAATGTTGAAATATCCCTTTAACAATCTAGAGAATTTCCACAGAAACAGTCTGGACTCCATATCTTGCAGATACAGGTTGGTTCACACCCAGCAGTCCAGAAGAGTCAGTCCGCCGACAGGCCAGCCAGACCATCTCCTCCAAACTACAAGAAAGATCTTTCTCAATGTTGGGTTTTCTGGGTGAGACAGACAGCAGCATGCCAAACAGATGACATAAATACAGTAAGTCCAAAAAACCTGTGTGTGTCTGACTGTGGCGGCGACCTGGACTCAGTCAGAGCTGTACTTTGATTAACTGCTGCCATTTGTTTCCCATCAGGAACGCCCCGGCCGTCAACATCCACACCACCTCCGAGACTGCATTATTATCAGCTCGTGTTCGTTCAGAGGCGGTGACCTCACTCACCGTCTGTCGTCTCGCAGCTTTCATCCCATTTCTCAGCTCGCTCCCTTTAACTGCTGCGAGCCTTCATGAGCTCCGGTGAGTCCAGCAGCAGCAGCAGAAGCAGCAGTGGCCGGTCAGCCATGACTCTGTAGATGTTCTCCACAGATACTGGATCAGGTATTAGCCAATGCATGAGTTTATGCAATGATCTTATTCTATGCAACTCATTAACAAACTGATAAAACAAACAGCTCTCCTGGAAGTCAGCTGTTCAGCTGCTCTGGCAGTGACAAAGAATTGATTTCTGTTAAATATCAAATGACGGAAAAAACATATTGTGATTATTTTTGGCAGATATTGTGATTGGGATATGAGTCACAGTTTCAGTAGGAATCATTTACACTTCATTTTCACTGTAAAATGATGAATGATCACCATGATGTGATTTATGGTGTTGTGTTATGTTGTCTCATCTGTGTCTGGAGAGTATGATTTGTAGAGCAGGGTGTTTCTATAGCACCACAACAAGAGCAGGAAGTTCACAGTGGCCACGGCGGCTCCTCCCTCTGACCATGATGCCCCGACAGAAACATCTACGCCCAATGGCCGCTGTGGCCTTAAGGCCCATGCTGCTGTTGATATTCTGAAGTTGGATATACCACTGGATATACCACTTATACTGAATGCTTTTCCAGCACTTTTTCACCTACAACAGTGAAGAGAGACCAACCAGCATCACCTCTTCCAGAGAGAATATTGCAGCTCATCCAATATTCTCTCTCTAACTTGCTGCAGATCTCACTCTGAGGTGATAAATCAGAATGATTTGCTCCTTTATTTTCTACTGCTGCCTCTTAACAGCTCTTATTTCCACACACTTTGGCACATGCTGCTGAAACATCATCACTCATCTTAGAACAGTAGAAACTCAGTCTGGGACAGATGACAAGCTCCTGTCCTTGTCACCAGGGAGGTAATGCCGACCAATGCTACGTTTCCACTTTATGGTACCAGCTCAACTCAACTCAACTTGACTCGGCTCGGCTCTACCGGCCCTTTTGGGGTTTCCATCTGAAATCTAGTGCCTGGTACTACTTTTTTGGTACCACCTCAGCTGAGGTTCCAAAACAGGGTAAAGAGATACTAACAGGTGACGTGCAAATACTGCGGACCACTGATTGGTTAGCTCACTCGGTAGAGCCGCCGGCCCATGTTGAGGCTTCAGTCCTCACTGCAGACGGCCCCATGACCATGCCCATAGTACCAATCAATCAACTTTTTTAATAGCTCATCAGGCAACAATTGTTTCTCACTGTACAGGTGTGTTATTGTGAATGGCACAGCCGGGAATTATGAAATAACTAAGCTTCTCTGGCCATTGTCTGCTACAAAAAATACTGTGTCCCTGCTAAATAAAATAAAAATGAAACAAATTTGCACACTAGTCAGTGAAGCTCAACTGAAAAACCCTTCACAATTAAGACTTGTGCTCCTGAGATAAAAGTAACTCTACATCAAAATACTGCATGCAGTGTTTCTGTAGGAATTTTTTTATTCCATGTAATATTTATTATACAACTTATAACTCCTACAAACTTTATTTTAATGTATCTCTGTCAGGGTTGCACATCTCTTTGATTCAATATGAAGATACACAGATTACGATTCGATTAAAAAACAATACCCTTTTATTACAGACCGATTCGATTCGAATTGATTCAGTGTAGTACGATTCGATTCTACGGTTAATATCTGTTATAGATATTTTATAAAATAAAGAAGCCAATTCTATGAAAGTGACTATCTTACAGTCTACAGTACAATATTTTCTTTTCAAATATATAAAAGACCACATATCTCCAAGCATTGTTGCTTTAAAGCACTGGCAAAAAAGAAATTAAAAAAGGAAAAAAGAATAACTCTGCTTTTTTCCATCAAAAACACCCGCAGTTTGGACAGGTTTTCTAACTGTAGCATCCTGGATGGGGAGTGTGCAACCTAACTAACCCCCTCCCTCCTGTTGTTTACTCCAGTTAGTGAATCCTTATTCTCTGAAAAAAATAGTTTTTATTTGGCAATGAGTTATTAAAGAGACTTATAACTCCTACAAACATTTATTTTTGTAATTCAGTGCTACCGATGCAGCCGAATCTCTCACTTGTTAAACTGAATATCCGGTCGCATCGGTTTATCGTTTACAACCCTAATCTCTGTATGTGATGATAATAGGCCTACATGTATTTATAGAAGTGATATGACAATATCACTCTTCAGTGAAAGTCTGTAGAATCAAGTGACTTGCACTTGGCCTGTCTCCTCATCTTCTCCACATCATGGATGAATGAAGCTATGCCGCAGTGACTATGAACAGAGTTTTAAAGCTGCTGTAGCTCTGCAGAGAAACATTGTCTCCATGTGACATTCTGGTTGTTTCTCCCACAGTCAGACCCGTGCCGCCACCCTGGACAGTTTGTTGGAGGCTGACATAAGCAGTTGAAGGTTTTAAGCAACTTCCAGGAAACGAGGAGGATGTACTGCAGCACTTTGTATCAGCACAGCGAACACACAGAGTTACTTTTGGACTGAAGCTGCAGGTCTGCACACACACAGTAGTCCAGACAGACCTCCCTTCAGCACGTGCAGGTGACCCTCTCATTCAGGGGCTTGTGGGTAAAATTTGTCACATCAATATTGATAATATATTGAATATTGAATCTATGGTTTTCATCATGTTAACCATGGCTTTTGACTTTCCTGTATATAATATACAGAACACATGATCAGGCTCCAGGATAGATACATACTGTATGACATACATGTCACAATATAAAACTAGTTTCAATTTCATCTTTTATTCTAGGTTACATATATTTTCATTTCTATTTAGATTCAAGATGATATTTTTAACCTTCATTTACTGTAACCAGGCAGGCAATTAAGAACAGATTCTTGGTGCTAAAAGTAAAAGTAAATTACATTTTGTATGGCTGTGGACAGTTGAAAAGCTTCTAAACAAAGATAAGTAGAACAAAAATGAACCTGGACTCTGGAGAATCAAAGCAAATGAACTGGAACATCACAGATAATCAATTTTTGGACACCTGTAACCAACTCTTTGCAGCCAAACTACATTTTGTACTTGACTGTTTTAATGTTTAATCTGAGAAAAGTGTTCTTCATTATCTGATTATAGTTACATGCCGTGCAGCTCTGGTCCTGACACATCTCTGTTCCTCTGTGTTTCTGAGGAAATTCTCTGGGAACAGATTAATGAGAGCAAAAGGGCAGGTACAGCAGCCCTCCTGACCATTTGTGGATGTTTGGTCTGGCAAACCATACAAAACCAGATCCTGCAAGCCGCAGGACTTCCATACTGTCAATTAAATTAAATTATACCCAGTTGAGTCAATTCAGTGGTTGTAATTGCTCTAAAAGTTCTCCTGAATCTTCTAAAGCCAAAATGTTTTTTTTTTTTAAAAAATAAGTCAGTGTTTAGTCATGGAGGAGATTTTCGTCAAGTCATCAAGTTCATTCTGGTCACAAGATTAAGTTCCTAACCTCTAGTTACACTGATACTGTAAATGAGAAAGGAAATCAAACTTTTTCAGCTTTTTAACAAAACGAGGCACTTATTTTATCCACAGTTAACAACCACAGCGCCCAGGAGGCCTCAACAGCAGCTCAGCAGTGCAGTGGTCCTCTTACTGCAATCAAAGTGATCAGTAACCAGGTGCTTGTGAGTGGCATTCGGACCAAACCAGATGAAGTTCAAGAAGCAAAAAAAAATATTATCAAGTGTTTTTCAGTTAACCATTGGCCCTGTGGATGGATAATTACTGATACAATGTTGCTTCCATTTCATTTCATGTATTGTTTATTTGTTTGAGGACAATGCACACTAATGAAATTAACACCGTGGCGTCTTGTAAGTGTGCCGGATTTAGCTCAGAGCTAGTTTCCATCCAATTTACCACTGCTCATTATTATATCTGTCTGTTGTCCATTGTTTCTGCTAGTGACTTCCTGATTAATAATGCTTGAATGTTTTTTTTATTTACAGAATTTACTGGCAAAATAAGTATATTGTATCATCTCGTATCGTATCGCATCTAATCATAATGCATACATCGTAATGGATCGAATCGCATTTAATCGTCATGTATCGTACCATATAGCATCAAATTGTAATTCATTGTATCATAATGCATCGTATTGTATTGAATGAATGTTGAACACCGTGACCCACACTTAGCGATACATGGATGGATGGATGGATGGGATGATAGCTTTTGTCTTAAATTCATCCTGTATTTTCTTTCTCACTTGCATATGTTTAGAGATCTTATGCTGCATTCAGGTGTTCCTTGGAAGTTCCACTTTCCTGAGTTGAGAAGTTGTGCCTCTCACTTTATGTCTGAATGCAGAAACATCATGGATACTTTGAAGATGTAACAACACTGACACTGTTTAAAGTATGATGTGAGCCAGAGTAAATGAAAAGTGAGTATGTTGTCCTCAAATTTACAAATGCTACCATTGCAAGTTTTTTTGCAAACTTTTTGACTGCGTATTGGGGAATAAGATCCACTCTGACATCGTATTTAAAATTAAATCTAGCAAAAGCAAGTTATCTAACATGAATAGTAACGTTGGATCAGCTGACTGGGTCCTGAAACCTTCCACAGGGAGAACTTGAACCGCTGCCGCTTCCAAATTACAGCTTTCCATTCGCTGTAGGTCAGTCAGCATCTGTGCACTTCTGTAGGAAGTCATTTTCATTCCAACATGAAACTTTCAGAACTGCCAGACTTTTCTGTTAAAATAACATCCTCCTTCTCCTCCTCCTCCTCCTCCTCCTCTGTTCATGATGATGCACACAGCAGAGCCAACAGGGAAACTTTCCACCACCGAGGCATCATGAGGGATAATAATGTCCTAATTGGCTAATTACCCGGCCGGCTACCGCGCTGCTGAAAGGTTATGCACGTTAGATTAGTCACCATCATTACTGTGGAACAAGCAGCAAGACAAACATACCCATGCGCACAGACAGTATATACCCCTGCCCACAGAGGGTGGAGGTTGAGGATGGTGTTAGTCATCATCAAGGTCAGTGTGGTTCAGTCTGACAGCAGTCTGCATCACAACAACACAGGTACAGGACAGAGGGGGGGTGGACAGGTTCTCGTTCTAAAGTAGAAGAACAAGTTGTCAATCTAAAATCAGTAGCTGCCACATCTCACCTGCCAGGAGGCGGGACTTAAGGACATTCTACATCATCTTCTATTGTCTGAAAGTCTTTAGGGGTCCTCAAATACAAATCTTAAATGACCAAAGACATTTTTAAATGGGCCTGTTTATTAGTCACATGATATCACCAAGTAAACAGCCCAGGAGCGCTGTTATAGCCAACTGGTTCGGTTTAGGTTTAGCATTAGTCCTGGGCTGTTGTTTACTTGGTGATATCAGATCGTGCTTATTAGTCAGTCAAGCCACAACAAATCAGTGTATTAAACACCAACCAAGCAGCTTAACTTAACTTAATAATAATGTGGTCTACAGTAGAAAAATAAAATGTATGACTCAACTATAAAATGTTCTTTCAATTTTAACAAATATTCCCCTCCAACATTTGTCAGGTAAATAAATATATGAGGAGGTATTGTTTTGTGGTTATAGAAAAGAAAAATTCCTTTCCATAAACAGAACAAGAAATACATACTAAAAAAATAAAATGTTCTTTTTACTTTAAATAATCTAATAAATACTCAAAAGCTAAACTTTAATTTTAACATACACAATGCATTCACAACCCCTGCAAATAATCCAAAACAAATACATTGGGGGGTGTAAATAACACTGCAGCTGTGCTTGCCCAAAAAGTGGCAGCCTATCAGCGCATGATGAAGGAGTCACAAATTCAGTGATGAAACAGATCATTCTGATTCATGCTAACACTTGCATTTATTATGAATAATATACTGTATATATATGACAATTTGCCCAGGCAAATGGCTTAAATCCTCAGTTCATCATCATTTTATAACATAATTACTTACTTATGTGTATAGAAATGTGTATCTTGTTCTTACAAAAGGTGATATTTACTTTGTAAATATCAACTTTGTATGCTCTACTTTCTGGTCACACATAAATAAACCAACGAAGAAGGCAGTAATCATTTCAGCTGTCAAGATGATACAGTATTCTCATGAAGAGTGATAAACACAGTTATGTTTTACAAATGCATAGAATAAAAGAATGAATGTTACACAACATTGTGAAAGTAGCCCTCAGAGGAAAAAGGGTTAAAGACTTTAAGGTATAGCTAAATGTAATGATGTCTTTGTGTTGGCCTCATTAATGAGTACTGCTAACTCATTCAAATGACCTAAGACCAAATTAATTCATGCTCCTGAGAGGATGAACCGGTCATGATTTCCCACTGGCGCCATCCTCAGGATGCTGATTAATTCACCATTTTTTCACTGTGATATTCTTGAGGCTGTGTAGAACCTGCAGTTTGTTCATGGTTTTGTTTCATGTGCAGGTCCCAGACTGGACGGGCTGGTTCCTGTCCACTCATCCATGTTTCCTGTCCTGCACGCCCGAGGGATTCCTGCTGTCATATCTGTGTATTTATTGCCTTCACTCCCCAACTGCTGCTGTGAATTGAAAACCCATCTCCCAGCCTCCCTGTGCTCCTTAAATCATCTCCCCATCCAATACTTTCCTCTCCCATCTGTACCTGACCTTGTTCTCCCACGGTGAATATCAAACATGTGTAATGCATATACTGAATCTGTATGTGTAACAGCCAAGGAGGTTATTTCTGGAAAGGCTCATCGCTGGTGAGGTTTTTTTTTTTTATTTGAGCGACGCAAACTGAATCTAAATCCCACTCAGCTGCAGCTCAGGACTTGGGGGGCAGAAATGTCACATCTCAAAACACCGTGATTAGTTAGCGACAAAAGATGTGTCCTCAGAGGTGCACACAAGGAATGACGCAGAGGAGTCTCTGCTGTCAAGGTCTGAGAGGCAAAACCATACACATGTGCTTGTGCACACACACACACACACATTCTATCAGTGACAGTAACATCCTCTGGCCTCGTTCTGTCCTCTAGAGCTGCACTCAAGACGCAACAGGACTGATAACTTACAGGCTGACCCTGGCCACAGAGAGTGTGTGTATGTGAGTGAGTGAGTGTGTGTGTGTGTTTTGTATCAAGGCTAGCCAAGGTTTGTTAGTCTGTTGCTGCTTTCACTCCATTAATACTCTTCAATATATTGTATTCGTGACATAAAACAAAATTGTTTATTATTGTGAATCAACTGTAGATTTCAGGTAACAATATGGATTTGTAGAGCATGTCAATAATTGATAATGTTGAACATTTTCTTAAGTGTCAAATGATTTTCTTCCCGCCCCCCCTGTCTGACAGTGGTTTGGTCCACTGCCTGCTCATTCCCTCGTTACCAGTACAAGTGGTTGTGTTTCAGAGACAATGGCAGGTTTAGATACAGGCGACATGGCAGTCATTTTGTGAGGGGCGGCTTGGAGAAAAAGAAAAGAAATTACATTATGTAACATTTTGTGCTGATGGTTTTCCACCGCTCATTTGCACATCACATCCATGACTTTGTGTCAACGTGTGGGTCAGAGCAGGCGCCACGGTGAGGAGAGGGGGGTAGTTTGACCACAGGTGTCCTCGTCGAAGCAAAGGAATCAGATAGCAAACCTCTCTTTGTACAGGACTGAAACCAAAGTGTATGTTTTATAATTGTGCACAACTAATTGTATTGCTGCATCAAGGAAAGTAAAGATGAGTAAAGTGAAAGTAAAGAACAATGACAACACGCCCATGTTTGAGTTAACATCTGGAATGAATATGGAGAAAGAGTCAGACAGACAGGAGGACGGAGGGAGAGAGAGATAAAGAGACAGAGACAGATGGAGGTTGGGACCATGTGATATGCGGATGGATAAAGAACTGAAGGTCAGAGAAATGTA
Organism: Decapterus maruadsi; assembly: GCA_030347415.2. NCBI lineage: Eukaryota > Metazoa > Chordata > Actinopteri > Carangiformes > Carangidae > Decapterus > Decapterus maruadsi. The sequence continues at coordinate 19,672,139 of CM064890.1, read as the reverse complement.
GCCTTCAGAGAGTCTCCTTGGGGACAGAGAGAGAGAGAAAGAGAGTTAGTGTCTTGTTGTTGTTACAGACAGACTGACAGCTGCTGGTCAGCCTGGAGAACATCACAGCTTCATGTCATCAGTTCTCCTGACTACTTTGAAACATATTTCATTAGTTAGTTTGTTGTTTGCCAGAAACAGTGACATCAGACATTTTTCTAATTCTGAGGCAACTAATGTGAACAAGCAGCTGTTTAGCTCCATATGCAGCCGCTGCAGAGCTGTTGTGCTCGTCTCACCTGAATTTGGTCTCCACCTGCTGCCGAATGTCCTGTTCTGACTGAGTCTGTCTGCTGATGTTAAGATGTTAGATGTTAGATGAGCAGGTAGAGGACAGAGCCTGCCTACAGAATAGATGTTGGACCAGCAGGTAGAGGACAGAGGTTGTCTACAGATGTTGGATGAGCAGGTAGAGGACAGAGGTTGTCTACAGATGTTAGATGAGCAGGTAGAGGACAGAGGTTGTCTACAGATGTTGGATGAGCAGGTAGAGGACAGAGGTTGTCTACAGATGTTAGATGAGCAGGTAGAGGACAAAGGTTGTCTACATCAATGGACCAGCAGGTAGAGGACAGAGGTTGTCTACAGATGTTTGATAAGCAGGTAGAGGACAGAGATTGTCTACAGATGTTGGATGAGCAGGTAGAGGACAGAGGTTGTCTACAGATGTTTGATAAGCAGGTAGAGGACAGAGGTTGTCTACAGATGTTGGACCAGCAGGTAGAGGACAGAGGTTGTCTACAGATGTTGGATGAGCAGGTAGAGGACAGAGGTTGTCTACAGATGTTGGATGAGCAGGTAGAGGACAGAGGTTGTCTACAGATGTTGGACCAGCAGGTAGAGGACAGAGGTTGTCTACAGATGTTGGACCAGCAGGTAGAGGACAGAGGTTGTCTACAGATGTTGGACCAGCAGGTAGAGGGCAGAGGTTGTCTACAGATGTTGGACCAGCAGATAGAGGACAGAGGTTGTCTACAGATGTTGGACCAGCAGGTAGAGGGCAGAGGTTGTCTACAGATGTTGGATGAGCAGGTAGAGGACAGAGGTTGTCTACAGATGTTGGACAAGCAGTAGAGTACAGAGGTTGTCTACAGATGTTGGATGAGCAGGTAGAGGACAGAGGTTGTCTACAGATGTTGGATGAGCAGGTAGAGGACAGAGGTTGTCTACAGATGTTGGACAAGCAGGTAGAGAACAGAGGTTGTCTACAGATGTTGGACCAGCAGGTAGAGGACAGAGGTTTTCTACAGATGTTGGACCAGCAGGTAGAGGACAGAGGTTGTCTACATCATTGGACCAGCAGATAGAGGACAGAGGTTGTCTACAGATGTTTGATGAGCAGGTAGAGGACAGAGGTTGTCTACAGATGTTGGACCAGCAGGTAGAGGACAGAGGTTGTCTACATCATTGGACCAGCAGATAGAGGACAGAGGTTGTCTACAGATGTTTGATGAGCAGGTAGAGGACAGAGGTTGTCTACAGATGTTGGACCAGCAGATAGAGGACAGAGGTTGTCTACAGATGTTGGACCAGCAGGTAGAGGACAGAGGTTGTCTACATCATTGGACCAGCAGATAGAGGACAGAGGTTGTCTACATCATTGGACCAGCAGGTAGAGGACAGAGGTTGTCTACAGATGTTGTTTTTTTTTATAGTAGTGTCATGATAATTGTCTTTTTTTGTAGTTTTATTGTCTGTTGGTTTCTGTTTGGATATGTTCCCATTTGTTTACCAATTTTTTGTGTTTCTTGTGTTTTTCCTGTTTTTATGAATTACGTTGTTATGTCCTTCATTTTAATGGCTAACACTGGCACCTTTACATTTTATTATCTTCATTAATGTGCACTGTCCTCCTTAAATAAATGAATGAAATAAATAAATATCTCCCTGTTTTTCCCTGTAGCGCCACCTTCAGGGTGAAGTTCACACCTGAGCACAAGGAACATCTGTAGGAAAACACCCAAAACGATCAGAGACAGAAAGAAGCATGTGAAACAGACTGTGTTCATTCATCCCATTCATCATCCTGCTGCTGAAAGGCCACACACACACACATACGCACACACACACACACATGTTGGCACTTTGGGTTGGAAAACACAATTTATCACAAATCAGAAGATGACTGATTTTCTCTTGTTTTAATTTTCTGAAAGTCAGAAACAGGTGTCCATACACACATACTAGGACACACAGAGACACATACACACACACACACACATTCACGCACTGTTGTGTGTGTGTGTTTAATTTCCTGGTCTGCTATCGTTTTACTCTGCAGAGTCGTCAAAATAGGATTAAAAGGTTTAATAAAGGATGATTCCCACCATGAGGAAATGACTCCACTGGGCAGCACACACACAGACACACATGCAGATAGAGCGAGGGAGATACAGTGTAGCTCCTCAGGAGTCTTCACTCTGATTGTCTGCTCAGCCTCTCAGTTTCCACTGGATTAATAAACACCTGAGCGCTTATATAACCCAACTGCTTCACTTCCCACACACACACGTGCACACACACACACACACACACACACACCGCATTATTTCACCCTGCACATGACCACATGTTTGTCATGACATCCTCTGCAGCTTTCTGAAGGCTGTTGTGAATTTCTGCAGACCTTTTGTCATTTTCTTGGTGACAGGACATCCATATTTGGACCATGGTCAGGAAGACGTGGTGGAATGTGATAGGCTGAAACACCTGTCAATCATGGAGGAAACATTTCCAACTGTGACGCACTCAAGCTTAACCTTTTGAGTTTGGGCGTTCTCTTCCAGTAAGGCCTGTTTTTTTTTATTGAAGACATTTACAGAGCTCACAGTTGATCAACTCTGTCAATTTGTTGTGTTTTTTCATGATTTAGATTTTTTTTTTTTAGTTTAGTTTTAAATTTTAAAGGTAGAAATTCCTCCCATATAGCGTTGCAGTGTTGTGGTTGTAGCCTATATTGCAAGAAACTCAATCATATTTTTCATGCTGCATTCACGTGAAATTGGGCAGACTGCAGATGGACGACAGCCGCTGCACGTAACAAGCCTCTATGTAAACAAGTGGTCGGTCAGCACCAGGCAAAACAATACACGTGACAATATGTTGTCATGGTGATGTTGTATTGTTGACCTGACCCACGTTTTACCAGCTTTCTCTGGACTTCTGTGACTAAAATGACATCTGGTTTGTTTCCAACGGCCGTCTGCCCGACTGCACCTGAATGCAGCATCAGTGTAACGCTCCATTCCTCCTCACTGCGTTACCACGGTGACTTTTCACAGACGCCACCTCGACCTGAGCCGACAGCTCCGTTGTCTCCGCTGAGTTTCCGTGGTTTCCTACCGTCACACTGCCACTGAAGGTAAAAACATGGAGACACCACATGGCAGCCAGCAGCGAGCTGACCCGATCCATGGAGATATGAATGATATGAACGGCTCATTCAGAGCTGAAAGGAACACTTTACTCGATTTTTGTGAAGGAGAAGTTACACAATGTCCCTTTAAAGTGTCTAGCTGTATAAGTAGTACAAATGAGATGCAAAACAAATTCAACGGGATTGGTTGCTAGGGATTGTGACGTATTAATCCCGACTGTTTGCTAAAAAAACAAATTCAACTTTTTCAGACTCTGACTTTTGTGACAGTTGAGGTTCCTGTCACTATGCCTCCAATTGATCATGCGCCCTGGCTACTTGACCAAGGGGATGTCCCTTTGGCCAAGGGGTTAGCGAGCATGACTCCTGCCCAGGAGTCTACATTGACATGTTAAGAATTTCAAAAAGCCAATTTTTTTTTTGCTTAACCATGAGGAAGGAAGAAGAATGGAAAAAAGTAAGGAATAAAGAAAGGAACAAAAGTGAGAGGAGAAAGGAGGAAATAAAATCAAAGAACAGCAGCAGTTAGAATAGCAGTGGTGCTATTAGCTGGAGACACAGCAGTAAAGGAGCTGAGGAGTTCAGGTTAACGGGTTTTGATGAAGGTTAATTACTCACGGTCAGTGAAAGAATGTTCTTCGAAAACCTTTTTTTCTCCTTGACGTCCACATCCTGTCGTCAGGACTGTGAATGAACAGGAAGAACTTCCAAGTATGTGTGTGTCTGTGTGTGTGGCTAATTAACTGCGTACTTCCGTTCATCTGGATGAAAATTCCTCGGAGCCGTATTTAAACATGTAATGGTGATGACGCACAGCATTGCTCCCTCTGATCATTAGGACTGTTGTATGAAAGGTGCTGCTCACCTGATCAATGGACATATTTTCATCATTTCCTCCTTTGACGTGCGTGCACATCAATGCACTGACGACGATTTGACGTTGAACCTTTCCAGCTCATCAAAGTGGGAACAGGAAGAAAAAAGCTATCAGATCGTCTAAGATGCAAATGGTTGCTCAGTGAACCTCTCATTACTGGACCTGAACATCTCTCAAACAAATCCAGTGTCTCCTGACGGTGTTGTCTGCAGAAAAACTGGGTGTTATAAAGACGGTAGCCCTGTCATGTTTTGAACAACTAAAAACATTTCCAAACTTAGAACAGATCTGTCCTTAAGCAACACCGAGAAAATTATACACACTCTTATCCTCCTGCTGTGATTATTGTTATGCCTTGTTCAGCTGCCAGAACAATGGAGCTGTTTGACAGCAAATTATTCAAAACTCAACAGCTAAAGTGCTTTTAATTACAGACCTGGCTCTGAATAACCTGACAGAGGAAGATATTACTGAGCTCCTTCCTGTCCAAACAGGCCACTCAGGTCTACTGGTCTGGTTTATAATGGTTCTTTGATTGGCTAACATGGGTCTCACCAATTTAAACCTACAACCAACCAAAGATTAGAAATATTAGTGGTAAAAAAAAGAAAAAGAAAGGGAAGCTCTGTGGCTTTAATTTCTTTTTCTTTGGTCTAAACTGGGTTGAATGGTCAAACTTGGCTTTCTTTGTTCCAAGATGAGTAAATAATTGACTCATTGTGGGAATGTACTGGTGTTAAATGGTCTAATTGATGCCCCGTGGTCTACAATGGGTGTTCCATTAGGTTGTTGTTTGATGGTCTAAAGTTGGGATTCAGTGGTTCATACAGGGCATTTGTGGTTCATATTGAGCTTTGCATCATCCATTCAAATCAGACATATTTCAACTTTCAATTTCAACTTCAAATGTTTCAATTCAAACATAATGGTCATTTCATGGTTTGCAATAGACCTATCATTACTAAAAGAATAGTTCACCCAAAATTCAAATCTATCTACTCACCCTCATGTCGACTAAGGGCTGGGAGAAGTTTCAGAGTCCTCCGTTCCTTCTCTGAGTTACAGGGGGGCTCCGTGCAGCACTGCATGTCCTGACGGTGGGGAACGGTGCTCACTTTTCTTCTTCCAAAAAGACACACCAAAAAACATCCAGATACCTCCATACTCGCACACAATTTGGATGGAAAAGCAGTGCTGGAAGCTTCCTCTACAAACAAGCTTAAGATATAGACTAGTTTAATTTTTTTCAGAACAATTTCTCATGTTGGGGCTTCAATACAAGAGGGACATTACAGATGAGCTGTGTGGAGGTATTTGGATGTTTTTTTGGATGAAGAAGAGTGAGCACCATTCTTTTGAATGAATTTATTTAATTTAAGGACAGTGCACAAAAAACATTAATCTTGTAAAACAAGAAGAGATGCTCTGAGCCAGGTTATAGCAACAACTGCTAATTTCCGCCTATAGTCACAACCATTATGGTCAAATACTGCTGCGTGGACCCCCCCGAGAAGGCACGGAGGACTCTGAAAATTCTCCCAGCCCTGGTGAGTAGATAATGAGTGAAATTTGAATTTTGGGTGAACTATTCCTTAAGATAAAGAGTAGATGGTCTACACCTGGTTTCTGATGGTCTTTAAATGGGGAATTATTCAGTCTAAAATGGATGTTTGATGATCTAATGTCATATTGTGATTGCTTCGAGCAATGATGAATTGGTGTCCATCGGTTGAACCAGGGGTTTTCAGAATCTGGACAGAATCGTTTGGCAGCTCATACAGATTTAGGTTTAATAGGACAGTGAGGGGGAGTGAATCTGCTACATGAAACAAACTCAGTCACCCCCTCTGACTGAATGTGTGTACGTACTGTGAGAGAATAGTGGATCACTGTGTTCCCTTTGTCCCCATTCCAGTTGTCACCTCTGAAACAGAGCGGTGGAGGGTTGTTGACGAGTCGCGGCACACATGATCAGAATGACAGAAGATGATGATGACAATGAAGGCAGTGATTGCCTCATCATATCATGGAGGGAGGGAAATTGCAAGATCACCGTGGTGATGAGGCAGGAAGTCAGGCCATGTCGGCTGAAGGGGCTGAGTGTGGACATGATGTCAAACCAGTCTGATTTAGTGAGATTCTTTTGTAGTGTCGTTTTGAGAGTGTCACAGAGTTCATATCCAATCATCTCTCTTCCTCACTCATCCATGCTTTCATTCATCCTCCTTCCCACTCATTCATTCTTTTCTCTGAACACTGATTGAACCCATTCTCCTCTTGTCCTCTGGACTCTCTCATTTCTTTTGTCCACTGCAGCTCCTCCTCATTTTTAGCACTCACTGAATGTCTTCACCGTAACATTGATCCATTGACCGCTTTGCTCTTGTACGGAAGCCAAGAAAAGCTGTACTCGTTTTTTATGGGATGTCAGGAGGGACTGAAACAATTATAGTACTTATATTTTACTATGTAATGTAATTTATTTTTTGTCTGTATCATAAAACAAATCTGAGGATTACTTAGTGGGATAACCTCCACTGGCATCAGCACAAGTTGCTGATCGCAAAATAATGGATCCCATTTAAACCATAAAAGACACAAGTCACAGTACAAAATGTGGAAACATTTTTACTTTAACAGTTTACAGTGAAAGATAGAAAAAAAAACTGATTTATTAGTAAATTAAGCTTTTTTTTAAGGACAGTGCACATTAATGAATATAATAAGGTGCCAGTGTTAACCAAGGGCTAGTTTCAGACTGTAGTCCTCCTGGCAAGGTGATAAAAGCCATTAAAGGGATAGTTCACCCAAAATTCAAATTACTCATTATCTACTCACCCTCATGTCGACTAAGAGGTGTGAGAATTTCCGTGTCCTCCGTGCCTTCTCTGAGTTACGGGGGGGTCCACGCAGCAGTATTTGTCCATATAATGGTTGTGAATGGATACCACTTTTCTTCGTTCTTAAAGACACACCAGAAAACATCCAAATACCTCCATACTGCTCGTCTGTAATGTCCCTCTTGTATTGAAGCCCCGACATGAGAAGTCTGTATTTTAAGCTCCCAGTGTCTCAGTTCACTGCTCTTCCTGTGTCAGTGCAAATCTCGCGTGATTTGCACTGACACAGGAACAATTTCTCATGTCAGGGCTTCAATGCAAGAGGGACATTATAGACGAGCAGTATGGAGGTATTTGGATGTTTTTTGGTGTGTCTTTTTGGACGAAGAAAAGTGGTATCCATTCACGACCATTATATGGACAAATACTGCTGCGCGGACCCCCCGTAACTATGATAAGCTACGATGAAAGACAACAGGACTAAAGAGGGCAATGCCTCTATGTTTTACTGGGTAGGAGGCTGAAGTGGGTTCATTCGGCTCTAACTATACTTGGTAACTTCAGGGGAAAACTAAAAACACTGTTTTATAAGGAGATAGTGAGAAAGGGCATTTCTCATTGGCTTTTATCTCAGCCTGATTAGAAAACTGACAGAAACGAACCGATAACTAAACCCACCTGAGAGTCTCTATGAGAGAGCTTTGAAAAAAAGTTGGAAGGAAAACCAAAAGATTACACACACACACAATGTTGGGCTTCCCCTCCACTCAGGGGGGCTGAGGTTGGAAGCCAAAAAAAGATTGTAAATTTCACCTGATTTTTACAAAGACTCACAGAAAACCTTGACCCCACAAACCCCAAGAGCCTTATATAAGGATTAGCAGGGGCTGAGGCCAGTGTGTATGTTTGGTGTGTTCACATGCCTGTGTGTGTGTTTTGGGCAGATGTTTTATGGTCCTGCATCGCTGACATTTAAAAGGAGAAAGACGCTGAAAAATGTCTGCAGGATGGTTGGATGAGGAACAAGGGAGGAAGAAGAAGAGGAGGGGGAGAAGAAGAGGGAATCCTTCCCACCATAAATCAAACCTGCTGGTAACTCAATGACAGAAAAGTTCAGACATTCACCCTCAGCAAAAACATATCGATGAATAGAAAATGACACAAAATACAAAATGCCTTTTGAGAAACATGTTGCGTTAATTGTGATGTCAGGAAACTATTTGACGATAGACACTACAGTGCCCACACTAAGGAGATGGTGTCAGGACACTGAAAGGTGCCGAGGGAATTGCTGGTGGGCACTGAAACGATGGTGGGGCTCTGAAGTGATAGAGGGCACCTAAAGTGAAGTGAAGTGATAATAAAGTGACAGTGGGCAATGATGGTGAGCACTAAAGTAATGGTGATCAGTATGGGCGCTAGAGTGGTGGGCAAGACAGTGATGGACACTAAATTGATGGTGAGCAGTAGTACAGTGATATTGAGCACTTAAGTGGTGAAAACTAAAGTGAGGGTTGACACAAGTGATGGTGAACACTAATTTCAAGACATTTTGAAGCTATAAATAGTGAATATGAGTGACTTAATAATTGTATAAAATATGATATTATATATACAAATGCCTATATACATATATATCATTATTATTACAATAATATTATAATAATTCCAATTTATAAGCCATTAAGTCTGGTTACATCCTAGAATAACAATCTAAGGTTGGAATTTTGAATTTCAAAGTATTTCAATGAGTGCCTTATAAAGGGTTAAATTGATGGTGAGTACCACAGTGATGGTGGACACTAAATTGATAGTGAGCACTACAGTGATGGTGGACACTACAGGTGGACACTACAGTGATGGTGGACACTACAGGTGGACACTACAGTGATGGTAGACACTACAGTGATGGTGGACACTACAGGTGGACACTACAGTGATGGTGGACACTACAGTGATGGTGGACACTACAGTGATAGTGGACACTACAGGTGGACACTACAGTGATGGTGGACACTACAGTGATGGTGGACACTACAGTGATAGTGGACACTACAGGTGGACACTACAGTGATGGTGGACACTACAGTGATAGTGGACACTACAGGTGGACACTACAGTGATGGTAGACACTACAGTGATGGTGGACACTACAGGTGGACACTACAGTGATGGTAGACACTACAGTGATGGTGGACACTACAGTGATAGTGGACACTACAGGTGGACACTACAGTGATGGTAGACACTACAGTGATGGTGGACACTACAGTGATAGTGGACACTACAGGTGGACACTACAGTGATGGTGGACACTACAGTGATGGTAGACACTACAGTGATAGTGGACACTACAGGTGGACACTACAGTGATGGTAGACACTACAGTGATAGTGGACACTACAGGTGGACACTACAGTGATGGTAGACACTACAGTGATGGTGGACACTACAGGTGGACACTACAGTGATGGTAGACACTACAGTGATGGTGGACACTACAGTGATAGTGGACACTACAGGTGGACACTACAGTGATGGTAGACACTACAGTGATGGTGGACACTACAGGTGGACACTACAGTGATGGTAGACACTACAGTGATGGTGGACACTACAGGTGGACACTACAGGTGGACACTACAGTGATGGTGGACACTACAGGTGGACACTACAGTGATGGTGGACACTACAGTGATGGTGGACACTACAGGTGGACACTACAGTGATGGTGGACACTACAGGTGGACACTACAGTGATGGTGGACACTACAGGTGGACACTACAGTGATAGACACTACAGGTGGACATGATAGACACTACAGGTGGACACTACAGTGATGGTGGACACTACAGGAGGACACTACAGTGATAGACACTACAGGTGGACACTACAGTGATAGACACTACAGGTGGACACTACAGTGATGGTGGACACTACAGGAGGACACTACAGTGATAGACACTACAGGTGGACACTACAGTGATGGTGGACACTACAGGAGGACACTACAGTGATAGACACTACAGGTGGACACTACAGTGATGGTGCACTAGTCTGAAGGCAGAGTATTTTGTTGTGAGGAGACGCAGACGACATGTGTCCTCATTTGATAAATCATTCAATAGTGTAAAAATAACCTTTAGCTTCTACCTTCATCCTGTGTGTGTGTGTGTGTGTGTGTTTATAGCAGGTGTGTGCGCCCCTGACAGTATAATGACACTTCCTCCTGTTAACACATCACTTTGGACTGCAGTAATGACTAAAGCAGACACACACACACTTAGGCACACACACACACACACACACATATACCCACACACACAGAGTGAGTCCATGTTGGGCTGTTATCATCTGGCTCTTCTAAACTTCTGTCATTCTGTCCTGATTTCAGACAATAGAGTGATGCCTTCATTTTTTCTGATTTCATATACTGTATAGAATTTTGGTCATGTCAGTTTCGATCATGTTTACACATCGAGTCCGAAACTTTCATCCGTCATTAAAGTTTTCGGAACAGGTTCGATTTAATGTGGTTTTGCGTTCGTGAAAAGCCTTTTTGACCATTCACATCAGTGTTTCGAGGCTAGAGAGGGAGAGGGGGGTGGGGGGTCACCGCTGAGTCACAGATGACTCTGAACTTCTCCCAACCCTTAGTCGACATGAGAGTGAGTAAATAATGAGAAAAATATTAATTTTGGGTGAACTATCACTTTAAATCTACACAACAAAAAACAGTTCTTACACCTGTTTAGTCAAAATGACATGATAGGTGTGGAATCTGAATGGGAATTCTCACCTGATCCTGCCAGAGAACTGCATCATGAGTGAACTCTGGATAGGCTTTAAAAATGTCTGTTATCAAAGAGTCAACTTTTGTCTTTTAAAGTCTGATTTAACATACTCACACACACACTCACACACACATGTTAGAGGACCATGGTGCTCTCAGGCAGGAGATGTCAGATACCATTAGTTTGATTGGCCACAACCGAACACTGCATTTCCCATGAGGCCATGTGGCCGGCGGCGATCCCAGACAGACAGGAAGTACCGAGGGAAAGAGAGAATAAAGAGATTAGAGAGGAGGGCAGGTGAAGACGAGGGTAAGAGATTCATGGCTTTAAACTTTATCGTCACATCAACACTGACAGCTGTGTGAGGAACATGTGTTCTAGTGAACTACAGGACCCAAAACTCACCCTTTCCACTCATGCACCTGCACAACATGCTATATTTTTGTCATATTTGCCATATATATCTTTCTTTGAACATGCAGTAAAACATGATATTCCAGTTCACATCACACAAGTCAGGTTTCAGAGTGAGGTTTATAAAACTGCAGGGAGGTTGTGGTGGAGCAGCAGCTCCTGTGAGTCAACATGTGGGGATTAAAAGCTCATTATAACTGACTTTCCCCCTCTCTTCCACTGACACTGCTCCTTTCTCTCCCCATTAAAATTAAGTGCTGTCCTTCCTGTCCCACCCCTCCCTCCTTCCGTTTTTCCCCACTGCAAATGTTAGATTGTAAATGTAATAAATCATGTCCTCAGCTCCCGCATGTCCAGGCTGGTCTGGGATCTGTTAACCTGCAGAGGAATGCACAGAACGAGAGGAATGTGACTGAGCTGAGTTTAATGTTCTGCAGGTTGGAGCTGACGTTCGACTCGACGGGGCTTTCATTTTGAAGGGGACAGGTGAGAAACGTCCAATCAGGTTGACAACTTGAGAATCTGAAGTGCAGCTACGTAGCAGCTGATTGGCTCAGTGCAGGCCCCAAAAGTCTTCTTTACATCCACCTGTTGTCTTGATAAATGCACTATAAGATCATAATCATCAGAGAGGTGTCTCACTGGTTCAGCTTTTGGATAGGCATACACTTCCTGCCTCTGAAGCAGGTGTGGTCATAACTACTGGTTACATCTTGATGTGAGCAGGGCCGTTGCTAGGAATTCTGGGGCCCCTGAAAGAATACTAAAGTGGGCCCCTTGATTTTTCCACTTTTTTTTCTTAGACTATGTATGTATTATTTGTTATTTAGCCTACTTTGTTTTGATGCTAATGCAGCATTACTACAGTATGAGTACTAGTCAGGGTCTTATGTAGAATAATTCAGTCATACAAAGATTAGACTACTGGGGTTTTTTGTGGGCCCTAGTGGGCGCTGGGCCCCTAGAATTGTTATCACCTTTCTCCCCTATACGGCCCTGGATGTGAGATTGCAGCAATCATTTAATACCTGTATTGTATTGTATTTTACTAGCACATAGAATCTATATTAAAAAAACACATTAAAAAGTGGAACGACAACAACAAAAAACAAACAAAGTATAAAGCAAATGTGCAGGAGAAACAACAAAAACAATCCTAAAATCCTCCTTAATCTGTATGTGTCATATCAGTGTACCCTAAAAACACCTAAAAAAAACAGTTAAATGACAATAACTATAACATCATAGAGCAAAGAACTATATGTCATATTTTATTTTCACACATAGGCCTACTGTCCCTCAACTTCTGTTGTTGGAAAATAACTGACACAGATTAGAGATCTGTTTGTTAGATCTCAAAGGAGTTTGTTGCTGAGACAGATATGACATTGTGATGTCAGAAAGTAGTAAAAGATTTTAAAGATAAGTTAATAAGACTACTTATAAACTGAACTGAACTGTTGAAATGTAAAAGTGGATAAGAGGAAATATAAACACAGAACAAGTAAGTAAAAAAAATAAAGAATTCTCTTCATCTAATGTTGACGCAATAAAGCTATCCAGAGTTTGTCTTTCCAGAAAAAAAAAAGAGTAGCGAAGATTTGCAGTTTGTGAAAAATTGATTTCGCTCACCCAGACCCAGACCTGCAGCTGGTCTACTGCTGCGGGCGGGGGTGGAGAAGCCCACGTGACACAGATACAGGAAATGATTGAAATACATGTCATTTCCCAACCCACTCTGGCTTAATATAGGATCAGGAATAATCTACACTAGATCTGTTCAAAGAGACAGGCTGTTCTGTGTGTCACATGACGCTGTTCCTGGACATGACTTCCATTGACTCCCGTGGTAAGCATTTTGTGCCACGAGTGGTAGGATATGGGTATTGCAAAAGTGCCCAGAAAAGCCTTTTACTACAATTTATGTGTTGCCCACTTGCTTGTAAATTGCTGAAAACGGCCGTGTTTTTGTTTTTAGGTGTGTTGGTCATATCAAAGTTTGTTTTTTTTACTTGCCTATGTGTTAATGTTTATCTGTAAAGGGTCCTCAATGTCCTTAAATTATTGAAAACTTGCTCATTCACCAACAATGCAGAGATGTCAGTTCTTGGGCACTTCTGCAATACCCATATCCATATCCAAGAGGCGCTTCCATTGGACCAATGCGTGTCATTACTCTCTTATTCCAGTGCTCTAATAACAATATCTTTGACTAATAATACTTTCGGTTTTTAATCATTATTTGTTTAACACACGTCCAGACCTCTACTCGTGCCTTCAGTCACATTTCACAGCCAAAAGTTACACAGGAGGACTTAGAGGATGCGCCAGTTAAGTAGGTGGTCCAATGACAGAAGATCAGAGGACAACGTACTGGGACATACAGTAGATATGCTATGTTCAGCTGTAACAACGGCACTGCTAAAAAAACAACAACAACTTTCACATACATTATTCAAAGATGGCGGTGGGTGCGCTGCCACCCTATTTGTTAACAACTTATTTATTTGTTTATTCCGGGCATCACACTTCATCTTAGTTCAAATAATACAATACACATGGCCGAATGGGAAGGCGGGAGAAGCAAAAGCTTATCTAGTAACTTCTTCTGAGCTACGAGACAGCTTTCAGTTGTGTGTGGTTGTGATTAGACTAATATTAGATTTTTGCTAATAAAAAGCCAAATAAGCTACGTCCCTTTAAAGGTATATTGTGTAGGAATTATCTAGTGTTGTGGTTGTAGCTTATATTGCAAGCAACTCAATTGTATTTTTCATGCTGCATTCATGTGGAATTGGGCAGACCGCAGACGGACCACAGCCGCTGCACGTAACGGCATAAACAAGCCTCTATGTAAACAAGTGTTCCATCAGCACCAGGCAAAACAATACACGTGACAATATGTTGTCATGGTGATGTCGTATTGTTTACCTGACCCACGTTTTACCAGCTTTCTCTCGTCTTCTGTGACTAAAATGACATCTGGTTTGTTACTGACGGCCGTCTGCTCGACTGCACCTGAATGCAGCATCAGTGTAACGCTCCATTCCTCCTCACTGCGTTACCACGGTGACTTTTCACAGACGCCACCTGGACCTGAGCCGACAGCTCCGGTGTCTCCGCTGAGTTTCCGTGGTTTCCTACGGTCACGCTGCCACTGAAGGTAAAAACATGGAGACACGACATGGCAGCCAGCAGCGAGCTGACCCGATCCATGGAGATATGAATGATATGAACGGCTCATTCAGAGCTGAAAGGAACACTTCACTTTGTTGATGGGGGGATTACTGATGAATGAAAAATATACTTTTGCATGAAATAATGGATTTTTGTGAATAGATAACAGGAGAAATTACACAATGTCCCTTTAAATGTCATGCAGCCTGTGTGTAGCCTGAGAGACAAGACCCAGGGCTGCAGACTGCTGCTAAGGTTCACTGCTTTGAATGGCCTCATGTGGACTAGCCTACACACCAGCTGGACAGAAAGCCAATGTTCGGAGAGACTTTAATGCCCCCCCACACACGCGCCCAGCCCCCCACCCCCAAAATGGAAATTACACCAGCACCTTAATTAAAGGGAGGTAATCTAATCTACCCATCTTGTGTCTCGTGTTTGTTGCTCTGTGATGATAGTTTTCATGTGATCTCCAATATTTTTAGGTGTTTTTTGCAGAGACCACATGCTCCATCTGGCCATCTGTGTGTGTGAGTGTGTGTGTATCTGTGTGTGTGTACGTGTGTGTTTTGCTGTATACAGTATACATGTGCATTGGTCAGATGGTCTGTCTAGACGTGTTGTGCGTTCAGGGTGTGATGGAATCGGGGGGTCGGGTATTTTCGGGTGATGTACTCTCTCTCTCCCTCCGTCTCTATGTCTCTTTACCCGAGCAGCTCGTGGGTGACCTCTCGCTCTCTCTCTCACACACACACACACATGCACACGCTGATGTCGACCCGCCCACGCGTCGCATCATCGCGCTCAAACACACAGACGGCCAGACAAACAGTATGACCTGGTAACACACGTGTGAGCCGTGAGTAATTGTCTGAATCACCCTGAGAAAGTCAGAGAAAGTAAATGTACATGTGTGTGTCTGTGTTGTGATGTTTGTTCCAGTCGAACTGAAGCAGATCGCACTTCAAGTGGAATCAAACTTGTGCATTCGCTGCCTGTAGTGCTTCAGTGATGGAGTGTTTCTGCCACACTAACCTGCACACCGCTCGTTCTGGCACTCTGATGGACAGTGATACCTCTCTGCTACAAACTGAGCCACCGCTGTGAAACTCATATTCACAGGCGCACAACATCTGACAGAATCGTTCCTATATTGAACATGGTCAAGAGTAAAAACAAAATAAATGAAATAACAAATAAAAACAATGAATAAACGCATATCAAAGGTACAACATGTAAGAAATATAAAGCAACTGGCTGTAAAATCATCCTAATATGACTATCAGAGACTCAGGAATAATGTTGATAAAAAGTGTATTTCAGCTGTAGTTAGAGAGGTGTCATTTTCATTCATATTTCTGCTTTAGTGGAGACAATCTAAATTTGTGGAGTAAATCAACTTGCTATTATGTGTTGTTCCCTCAGTACACATGTACTGTAAGCTGCTATTGTCATTTGAGTGAAAGCAATGGCGGAGGAGAAGGCACACAATTGTAAGTTAACGTTAGAAGTTTAGAAATTACTGTTTTGGGGTCAAGAAATGTTTTATGTATTTTTTTGTGAGAATATATTTTTTATAACTTCAAATCGATGCTGTGTGTGGTTTACTGTACCACGTTTTCGACACTAACGACTACCCCGCTAGCAAGTAACCCCGGGACTTAGCATTACTGTTACCCCGCCAATGACTGCCTTGTCCCGACGTGACCCTCTGAAATCTGACGTCGGTCTAGTGTGGTAAAATAAGACGGTTTTCTGGCAGACTTTGGTCTCTGAAACAGAACACTTTAGGCTATGTGATATCGGACTAATCGGTCCGTTTTAGGGGAGGGGTTTTTATATTTTTATACAACGTTATTGCATACTAAAATGTTTTGTTAACGTAATATTCCCTATCAGTTTTTTTTTTTTTTTAAGTATATTTTTTTGGCTTTTCATGCCTTTGATAGGACAGTTCAGAGAGTGACAGGAAATGGGAGGCAGAGATGGGGGGAATGACATGCAGTATAGGGCCGTCCGACGCGGGATTCGAACCGGGGCCGCCTGCAGCGAGGACGATAGCCTCTGCACATGGGGCGGGTGCTCTACCAACTGAGCTTAACACCTCCCATATTCCGTATATCAGTTATCAGTGATTTTAAGTCACGTGTAGAAAATGAAGGTATATTATGCATTATAGCTGACAAGCTATATTTCGTTCAAGGGGCAGCTGAAGAGACCCGGGCCCTGATCGAGTGGAGGGGGACGAAAGAGGCCCTCTTCACCAGGCGGAGGAACTCCGCCAAATCAGGATGGGACTGAGTAT
This sequence comes from Decapterus maruadsi, assembly GCA_030347415.2. Classification (NCBI taxonomy): domain Eukaryota; kingdom Metazoa; phylum Chordata; class Actinopteri; order Carangiformes; family Carangidae; genus Decapterus; species Decapterus maruadsi. Next base: position 19,655,313 of record CM064890.1, on the reverse strand, counting down.
ACATTAGTTTGTTTGTCATTGCCTGGACGTCTGGAGAAGGGTTACATTTTGCGGTTTTAATCCATGCTGGTTTAAGGTTGAACATGGAGCAGAAATGGGCAGAAAAATACTACCTGTTGATCAGAGATAGGAGTTTAAACAACAGAAAAATAATTCCAGCAGGAAGTTACTTGGGACGCTGCTCTGATCAGAGTAGCACAGAGAAGAACTATGCAGGATATTTACCTTGTGTTTCATTTTTACCGTCATTAAACAGATTCAGATTAATTGTGATGGTAGATGAATGACTTGTTTCAGAGGGAGTGGAGGCTTGCTTCCACATTGTGGCTGAAAACCAAACCTACTGATCAGAGCCTCTGACAGGGCCGTTGCTGGGAATTCTGGCGCCCCTTAAAGAATACTAAAGTGGACCCCTACCCCCTAACTTTTACAGTTTTATTTAGCCTACTTTGTTTTGATGCTAATGCAGCATTACTATGAGTATTAGTCAGGGTCTTATGCAGAATAAATCAGTCATTGTGCTTTTTGTCAGGCCATCATTGCAAATAAGAACCTGTTCTTAATGATTTTTTGCCTGGTTAAATAAAGGTTAAAAAAAAAATACAAAGATTAGACTACTGGGGTTTTTATGGGCCCCTAGAATTATCATGACCTTTCTCCCCTATACAACGGCCCTGGCCTCTGACCCGGGTGGTGTCACAGACTCCTCTAAACGCACTGTGGACGTATTATTTTTTTTGGAAAAATCTAGCTTTACATACATATTCTCCATATTCAACCTTTAATATATTTTGGAAGGAGTAGGCTGTCTATGTCCTCAAATGTATTTGTGTATTTGTCCAGGGACTTTGTTTCAACTTCTGGCCTGCCTATAACGGCTAGGCAGGCCAAGAAGAAGTGGAACAATTTAATGGACGAGTACAAGGTACCAATTATATCTTATTTGATTTTCATTTGTCAGGTCACAATGTAACATAGACGTTCAGTTTCACAATGTGATAACCTATTTTCAGGAGCTGAAAGACCCACCAACAGGTAAGGGGGTAGAGGCCGGGAGTGTGACTGCTGCCACCTGGCAGTGGTACGGTGCCATGGATGCTGTACTCCAGGGGCAGCACGCCATCAACCCGCCCCTGGTTGTGGCCAGTGCCACTGCAGGTGGCGTGGTCAGCACCCCGGCCTCTACCTCCACTGCAGAGGAAGAGGCAGAAATAGGAAGAGGGACACTGACCTCCTGGACTTTTTGAAGAGACGGGCAGAGAGAGAGGAGGAAAGAGAGAGGGAGGCTTTGGGAAGGGAGGAGGAGAGGGAGGGGGCAGACAAATATCTGTCCTTGTTCGAAAAATTAGTTAATAAGTTTTAATTTATTTTAATGATTTCGGTTGTGTTCTGTTTTTTTTTTAATGATTTCAATTGTGTTTTGTTTTGTTATCTGCTCTATTAAATACTGAATTATCATTTTGGTCCAGATGATTTATATTTAAGCAATGCTGTACTATATATTCACGAGAAAAAACAAAAAATATAAGTGTGTAATTATTTACATTTATTACATGAGATTTAAATTTGACCAAACCCCAAAAAGAGAACATAAGAGTGACAAAATACAATATTTACAATCATTGTTTTTAAATTAGAATGAACCAAAAGAAACAAAAGGCAATGACATTGAAAAGAAAAAATAGATTGCTATATACAGTTTAAATTGAGAAGAACAATAAAAAAAGAACATTATAACAAAAACATCTATTATACAATATATATAATATATACATTCATGCCTGTATTTTGTTTTTTTTCTAACTCCCAGGTGAACATGAGTACATCTAGAGAGTGAGGGTGAATATACTCTCTAGATGTAGTCATGTTCACCCAGACATACAGGCAGGTCCCGGGGAGCTGAGAGCTGGGCAGCCAGACGTCCCCGGACCTCCCTCCCTGCCAGGCCCCTTCCATCCTCCTCTCCATTTCCTGGGTCAGCCTCCGGGGACCTCCACCATCTCTTCCTCCTCCTCCTCCAGGATGTCCTCAGCTGCCACACAGATGTTGTGGAGGATGCAGCGGGCACCAACCACCTTTGGGGCAAACACGGGCCGGATCTCAAGGGCCCTCAGGAAGATTGAGCGCCACCTTGTCTTGAGGACCGCAAAGGTGCACTTAACCACATTTCTTGCCCTTGCGTTGTGCCTGTTGTAGTGGGCTTCAAATTGGGCTATTCAAGGTTAGAAAGAAATGTAAAATGTTAAAATGTTTAGTGTAATTCAAAGTCAACAAATAATCTACAATGTGTGTGTGTGCGTGTGTTTTCTTACTAGCTACAGGCTGGCGATACAGGGTCATGATGGCCACTGGGCGCTGCAGGCATGGGTACCCTCCATCTCCCAGCAGAAAGTACCCAGCTGGTGGATAGAGGGCCTGGCTGTACATGGGTGACCTCCGGAGGACCAGTGCATCATGCACTCACCCTGGCTGACCCACATAAATGTCCAGGATAGAGCCTTTGGCATCACACATTCCCTGGAGGATAATGGACGGGAATAGCTTCCTGTTAATATAACTCTTCTTTTGTGGCTCTGCAGGAGGACCAATCCTGATATGGCACCCGTCGATGGCACCAGCAGCAGCCCGAAATGCCTCATGCCCGGCGAGCTGGGCAAAGCCAGCCCCCACCTCAGCCCTGGGGAAGTGGATGACTCGGGGCAGGATGGTCATCATTTCCTCCACAACGCGGTGTGCAATCCTGCACACTGTGGCCAGTGGTATGGCGAAGATGTCGGAGGTGACCCGGTACGACGCTCCGCAGCCGAGCCAGTAGAGCGTCACCAGCACCTCCAGCTCATGGCTCCATCCATGGCTTTTCTCCCAGGGCAACATCTGGAGCAGCATGTTGATGCTGTCTCTACTGCATGTACGTACCTACGCACAGGGCCCTGGTCCTGTATCAGAGGTAATACATTTTAGATACTGTATATTAGATATTTATTCATGTATGTAATCATCTACTTATTATTTCTGTATTTAATCTATTATAATAGTTTTGTATTGTTTTTATATTTATTGAATATGTATTCATTAAATTGTGTTGAATGCTAAATGTCTTAAAAGAATAGTTCACCCCAGAATTATATTTCACTCATTATCTACTCACCCTCATGTCGACTAAGGGCTGGGAGAATTTTCAGAGTCCTCCGTAGCTTCTCGGGGGTCTCGGCGTAGCAGTGCATGACCATAAAACGGTTGCAAACGGACACCAGCAGTCTTCGTAACACCCAAATACGGTTACACCCCGCCTTTCCGAAGCCCCGCCTTTCCGACAATAGACTTCCATTCATCGTAATAGCGGGGTTTTCTATTTTTTCTAAAGACACCGCTATTTCGAAAAGGCTACTGGGGGAAACCCTCAGTGCGCAGTGATCCTTATTTCCTTTTTGGAGTCAAACGGATCATGTGCATAATAAACTGCAAAACAAGCAAATACTTCATATTAATGACATAAAGGCCTAACGTTCATTCTGCTTCTAGCCTGTCTAGCCTCTACCTGATCTTTTTACTAAACTTAACCAACTCCTTTCTTCATTGCCTAAGCCCAACCAAAGCATCTCCCTCAGTCAGCTGTCAGCACGAGCAGCGGCCGCAGCAGCCTCGCGCCCCCGTGAGCTGTCGGAACAGCGGTGTTTCGGAACAGGGTGTTTCGGAACAGCGGGGTGTCGAAGTGGAGGTGCGTCGGAATGGAGAGCTGTCCCCCCCAAATACCTCCATGCTGCTCGTATGTAATGTCCATCTTGTATTGAAGCCCTGAAATGCGAAATTGTCCCGAAAAAATTTGAATAAGTCCATATTTCAAGCTTGTTTGCAGCGGAAGCTCCTCTTCCTGGTCCGCCAAAGTCTCTTATGAAGTTGTGTGGGGGCTTTTATTTTTCCGTGGGGGTGCGGAAACCCTGATGTTGTTTTGTGAGTGAACTGCAAACACGGGAGCAGACGGGGTGAAAGTGCGCTACGTCACACTTAATTCGCACACAGCTGTTTCCATCCCATTCAAATCAACCAAAACCCAGCCATAGCGAGCGTATTTCATTTTGCGAATCAGGGGATTTTAATTCGAATCACGGCGTTTCCATCATCATTTTCCGATGCGATACATCTAGAGGTGCATCTAAACAGCTGATGGAAACGCACCTAATGTCTGGCATCAGAGTGTATCATCCGCACACTTAACACTAGAACCGCCAACATTCCATGTAGGGGAGCGCCGGGTCGATTGATACACTTTTCATTTTAACGCCTTTTTCAAAGATGACGTTATGTACACAAACATTTTTTATCATGTGATCAACAACTCACATGTGTATTCTCTTATACCCCTTTCACACTGGCCAAAAAACCCGTTTAAACCCGCTAACAATCGCCATTTGGTGGCAGTGTGAAAGGCGCACTGACCCGCGTCGACGCGGGTCAAACGACTCGGCAAGCGACGCGGGTTAAAATCGCCTTTAATCGCCTCGGCTCGGCTCGGCTTGCAGTGGGAAAGCCAGACCCGGGTCAACCCGCTAATTTACGTGACGACGTTGAGTGTTACGTGACGCCACGTCATCGCGCCGGTCTCGTCTCATAGCACGTACCAAAACAAAGCTCTGCTCGCATCCGAGACTGGGATTAAAAGATCAAACAACACTGACCGAAAACAATTGAAAAAAAGAAAAAGAAACTACAGTGTGTTTAACTCATAGATATAGAAGGGTTTAACTGACGTGTTGTGCCGCGGAGCCCATCATATGGCCGTGGCGGACACGCTCTCCTCCGCGGTCCAGGTGCTCTGTAGGCCGGCCAGACGCCTCGTCTGCCTCGGCCGACAGACCTCCGCTGCGGGCGGCTGTGGCATGACCCACGGGCATGACAGTGCTTCTCGCACCGCGGATGAGAGCGGGGCAACAACATGGCTGCTCTGTCTGATTCCCCCGCGGGGGGTCAGACTCGGCTTATTTTGGTCAATGTGAAAGGGGCCAAATGCCGATTGTTAGCGGGTCGACCCGCGTTTAAAAAACCCGCGTCGACCCGCTAATTTCAGTGTGAAAAGGGCTTTAGTTACAAGTATAATTTAACACATATGTTGGATGATCGCACTGTTTTCTAACTTTGAACGTAAGATGACATTTGTCTCAAACGCCCTACCTATGGGGTCGTTTGAAACACAGAGGCGGGACGGTTGAAACAGCATGTTTTAAACAGAAACTACTGACATTACTGTGGTTTTTATGAAGCATATCGGACATACTAGTGTACTCATCATTGCCAAAATGTCACATAATTTCTCACAATATAAATAGGTCAAATAAATATTTTTGTCTCGTGCGTGATTGTCAAGATCCGCATTTCGATTAAACTCACCTTTCTTCGGGGCGGTGCGTGGCGCAGTGGTTAAGGCAGCCGCCCCATGTGTATGCAGACACAGGCGTCCCCGGTTCGCGTCCCCGGTTTGCGTCCCGCATCGGGCAGACCATTCCTGCATGTCATTCCCCTCTCTTGTTGGATTCCCCTCTCTCTGCCTCCCCCTTTCCTGTCTATCTCTACTAATCTATCAAATAAAGGCATAAAACGCCAAAAAAATATACTTAAAAAAAAAACAAAAAAAAAAACTCACCTTTCTTCTTTTGTACGAGTTGTTGGATGACTCCATTTTCATTTCATTGACTTATCCTAAGTCATGTTTATGGATACACAATATTGTCATTTTCCCCTCACTTTGCTGTTCTGCTAATTCATGTCATACACACGTTTTGTTCATTAAAAATATGTGGTATTAAATTACATGTTCATTCAAATCGGTTGTTGTTCATTCAAAACAATTAAGCTATTAATTCTGTGATTTATAGGAAATATTTATCGTGCATACTGCACGGTGGCATGAGGGACATTTGAAACAGCTATCAATCGTCCCTCCAGCGACTGCTGACACTTAAACCTGTTTTGTCTCTAAACTTCAAAACCATTACATTGCATACATCAGGACCTGTTTATGTACGAATTAATAGGTCATATTATTATTGCATGAAACACACAATACAACTTTTGATCACAAAAAAACTATTGCACGTAATATTTTACTTTCTGTAGTCGAAAACCGGTTCACGCTAATAACTTTTGAATGGCGTGACGAACACGTGCGGTCTTCTGCTGCGAAGGAATCAGAAGATCTGCCTGTGGAGAAAATCCTGAGGGCTGAAATCAAGTCCCTAAGATGAAAACAGAAAAACAGCTCCGACAGGAAGCATCTGAGCTGGTTCTAAAGCCAAAGCTGCAGGAGCTGGAAATCCAACTCAAAACTCAGCTCAAGCTAAACGATGAACTGATTACAGATCTTGAAGATAAGAACAAAGCTCTCCAAGAAGATGAAGTCCTCAGGGCGACTCAGCAGGCCGACAGCCTGCTGCAAGAGCTGGAGAAAGAAAGGAAGGCTCATGCTGCCAGCGAACACCAGCTCCTGGAGAAAAACCGGAGGGCTGAGATGTATTGCGACCAGGGAACATAGGACCCTTTTTGGTAAAAACGGGGAACATAGGAGGACCCATGGGGAATATAGGTACGCTCCCACGTTTAATCCCCACGACCGATGTGCCACGTCATCGCCAGTCGCGGCCCCCGGACAGATCTGGCAGCCCGGACACATTTGGTACCTACAACAGCTAAGGAAACCGACATTACTTTCTACTTCGTCCTTGAAGGTCAGGCGGGGCAAGATGGCGACCTGATCAGACGCACCTAACTCTGCTCTATTGGCAAAGTCCCTAAATCCAAATGAAAAACTACACTTCCTAATCAAGAAGATGCTAAACACAAAAAACAAACCAACTACTTTGTTTTTAGATTTTATTTCACCGACCAAAAAGAGAAGAAAATGGCGGCCTCTGCGAAGAAAGCACTCGATGTGCATGACAGCTCAAGCATGGAGACAAGCAATAGCATGGTGAGCAACAAAAGAGACCGTGGAACCCGAAACGAAGTGAATTTTTAAGACTAAGATTTGGATTTGAAAATAACTTATTTTCTATGAATACGATATTGAAACAACTGAGCACCTTTTTTTTACTTGCTCTAAAACCCAGCTATTCTGGAAACTATTTACAGGATGGTTGAAAAGAAAAGAACCAACATGCCAGATATAGACCACAACAGTATTACCTACAGTATGGTGTTATATTAAAAGACAAACATTTGGATTTATTGATAAATGTTTTACGAATCCTAGCCAAATTCTTCATTCACAAAGCCAAATATCTAAAAACTTAACCCATCTTCACACACTTTTTAAATGAATTTCACCTCTATATTAAGGGGTGCGTGGCGTCTGTCCGACTACCCATCTCTCCGACCACACGTCTGTCCGACTACCCATTTGTCCGACCATACATTTCTTTATTTTTGCGTCCATTAGTCCGACCTCCCATTTCTCCGACTTAAGTAGCCCTAACCCTTTTCCTTACCCTAAACCTAACCTTAGTGCTGTAGAATGAGTAGTCGGAGAAATGAGCTGTCGGACTTTGGGGCAGTCGGACTGACGTATGCTCCCCTATATTAAGTCCCTAAAATGTATTAAATCCAAACATGCCAAACACCACTCAACGTTCAAAAATAATGTAACGTAACAGTTGTATAATCCTGGACCATGTAATATATGTTTTTTTTGTTTTTTCCCTTCATTTTTTTTAGTTTGATATGTGTTTTAATTGGTTTTCTACGCACTTATCTTTTTATTTAATTTTATTCTAGATTCTGATTCTTACGTCTGAAACATTAATTCCCTGACTAGTTTGTAAATGCATTTGTCAAATAAAGGTTTCAAAAGAAGAAAATCTCAGCACACCTGAATATGCAGGTGCGTAGGAGGAGGGCACAACCCAAGACGCAAAGTTTTGTGAAAAATCTCCCACACACTGTCTCACTCTTCACTTCTTTATTTGCAGCAACGTTTCGGTCAGTGTGTCATCAGGCATAAAAATGCAAATAAAGAAGTGAAGAGTGTGTGCGGGAGCTTTTTCACAAAACCTCAAATAAAGGTTTGAAAAAAAAAACTTCCTTGAAGGTAAGTCAAAGCTAGAACAAATAATTTAATATGTTAGATATGAAATGGTCTAACTATATTTTTTTATTTGATACGTTTTGTAAACTGACTTAACCAAACCAGCTATCATTCAGTCCTGCTAACGGTCGCAAAATACAAATATCAACCAAACTAGTTTGTGCATATGTCCAAGAGACGTCAGGACGTGAACGAGGGAGGGTGCTGTCTTATCCTGTGCATCCTGCGCCTTTTTTTTTTTTTTTTTTTTTTTTTTTTTTTTCCAAAATTTGAGACCCCCTTTTGCTTTTGAGGCTTTCAGGGGTATGGGTTAATACACCCTCTATTTCACACACTGGGGCAGATCCTTGGGCAACAGTAGTGGAGACACCAAGGGAGAACCAGGGTCTGACACAACACTGACACACACGTGCATGAAAATGACAAGCGCACCACTACGGCACCGTTGTATTGTGATCACACATGACGTCTATATTAAAAGTAATGGGTTTGTGCGCACAAAAAACAATACGCCCCTCTATGCACATACACGTTTTAACCAATTAAGGCAGCGGCCAAAACCATTCAGGTGTCCACATTTGCCTTGAATAGGCAGGGGAAAAGATATTTGTAAAATATAACACCATGACACTTTTACCCTTTTCATGTCGCGCACCCCCTAGTGGCGGCTTGCGCACCACACTTTGGGAATCTCTGTGCTAGTGCGTTAAGCACCTGCGTTACAGACTCCTGTCTTCTCTGTCCTAAATCAGTTACCAGATGAGGTAATGAGCAGTGACATACAAACTTAATGAAAATGTCCTTTTCCTTAATATTAATGGTTGTCTAACTTTCTTTTCTTTTTGTTTATGTCTGGCGGTGGTTAGACCATGAGGCCTCAGACCAGGACACAACTCAGTTGGACTATCTAAGTTGGACTGACCTGAGGTAAGCTTCACTTAAAATAGAGTGCTACAGACCAAGGTGAAATGTGGCTTCATGTAACTTACAGGATGAGTTGTTGAAGTGAACTAAATATTTGAGGAAAGAAAAGTAGTTTGAACAGTTAAGGTGAAATGCAGGTGGTTGTTTACAGGCCTGTTTCAACTTGAGCTCCGTACAGAAAAGAAAACTGAATTTGAGCCCACTCTGGGTCATAAAATAAATGTAAAAACTCATCTAACAGACGTTGTAGGCCAAACTTTGTGCAAAATTCTATTTTTGAGTAAATCCGGGATGAAAGTGTTGTTGTTGTTTTTTTCCGCATTGGACAATGCAGGCGCTTGGATTATACGTCAACCTGCTCACGATTCAAAAGCCACTGATATTGGATCTGTCGTCTGTCATTCAAACGTCTGAAACACGCACACACACACGGAGCTCGGGCTGAGGAGATTTGAGTATCCCGCCACTGCTGGAGAAACGACCAATCAAATCCGCGTTCCTCACTTGGGTAAAGTCGTGTTGCAGCTGAGAGAGTTCTACCGGGCGCGCCAAACAACACAAATATGCTAGATGACGGCATGACGTGCTTACGTGACAAAAATCGTCTCTGCTGAAAGACACATTACTCTGCCAGAAATCTAGCAGAAACGAGCATCGTTCTCTTCCAGTAACACATAATGAAATTTTCGCCTGTAAAAAAATGGAGGTCTTAAAAATTTAGACAGAGTCTACTCGCAATTGGCGAGTGGCGAGTGTTAATTTTGGACCCTGGTTACAAACAAAAAATGTTGGACTGAGTTTTGGAGCAAATCCCCGCTATAAAAAGAGTTCTGGATGATCGGCGGCATCAGTATCTCATCCCCAGCTGGCAGGACATTGCAGTTTTGGAGTCGGTGAACGCGGCATTAAAGCCAGCGGCTGAATTTACGGATCTGCTGTCTGGCGAGAACTATGTCCTGAAACTCCTCACTGAAGATGTTTTAAAACCATCAGACGAGGACACCATTCTGACCTCGGACATCAAGCGGAAGATGTGCAGCGTTCTCGAGGGGAAGTACAGACCAGCTGCGCAGTGCGCATTGATTCTTTTTTCCTTTTTGGGGTCAAACAGAACAGCGGTGTTTCGAAGTGGAGGTATTTTGGAAGAGCGGGGTGTCGAAGTGGAGGTGTGTCGGAATGGAGGGCTGTCCCCGCCAGTCTCCTATACCTGACATTTATTCATTGTGCAAGCGCGCGAGTGTGGTGCCAGTCATTTTTTTATTTTAATTATTGGCTAGTTATTGTCAATTACTTCCTGCATTATGCACAATTTGCCTCTCCTTAGGCTGATTGTCTTGGCTTGTAATTGCATTGCGCAACAATCGTGAGTTACAGACCGGCGCCCCCCCGAATATTGATGGGTATTTCGCACACTGGCTGAAATGTAACAATAACTTGCTGACCACCTGAGTGACGTGAACTCCGCTCGTAGTAACTGTGAGTCAGAGCAATAAAACAGTGAGGTTGTTGATGAATATTTAGCCTTTTACTCTGCTGTGAGACTGTGAGTGAGCAGAGCGGAGGTTAGCGCGTCGCTGTGCTGCTGTGTTTTGAATTTGACTGTGTGACAGTTGAGATGTAAGATCTAAGGGGATGTCCCTTTGGCCAAGTGGTCAGCGTGCATGACTCTTACCCAGGAGTGTAGGGTTCGAAGCCCGCCTGGGCCCTCTTCACCTTGCCTCTTCACCACATTCTGGCGTTGTTGGCAGGATCCATGTAGCAAGTCCTAATGTGTGGCAGCCTGCGTGGAAGCACGAGGACGTGCTTGTGAAAAGAGGGGGAGAGATGTGACAGTTGAGGTTACTGTCACTATGCCTTCAATTGATCATGTGCCCTGGCTACTTGGCCAAGAGGATGTCCCTTTGGCCAAGTGGTTAGCGCGTATGACTGTTACATGGGAGTCTGGAGTTTGAAGCCCACTAGGCCCTCTTCACCTTGCCACAACTGGCACAACAATTTTGGCCACATACTTAGGCTACATATCAACCCTTTAATAATCATAATCTCTAAAGAAGATGCCTGTCATGTTCAAAAGGGGTAAGAAGAAGTTAAAAACTTTTCTGGTCCTACCCCGTTCTGCTATTCATATAATACTAATGAAAAAAAAAAAGTCATAGTAAAATATATATTCCAGATAATTTGTACAGTCCATAAAATGAACAAAAACACTAGTCCATCTCATAGGAACGCAGTATTTTGTTTCTAAATACTCTCTTTAATTTAGCTAAATTGCTACACGTTCTCAGCTCATGGCTGCAGTTGCTCCACAGATTAACTCCTTTTGTTGTGTTTTGTTTTTTCAATATATAGATTCCTCTCAAGTTGTCCTTACTTCCTCTGTTGAAACAACCCTTGGATACTGCTACTGTAGGTAATTGTTGTTTAATTACTTTATACATGATTTGGATAGTTTTGAGATCAACCAGATTGTGGAATTTTAATTACATATATTTAATTTGATGAAAAGTGGATTTGTAGATTCCCTAAAGGGGATTTTATTATCAATTCTTATTGCTCTTTTTTGGAGCAAAAATATTGGTTATTGGTTTTAAATGTGTTTCCCCACACTTCCACAGAGAGACAGAGGGAAAACAACACAGTGATTAGTGGTTGGTTTCAATTGACCCTGTTCACTGTGCACCCTCCTCTAGTTTACATGTTTTAGACGTGATACGGATAAGATGGCATCAGCCTTTTCAACATGTTGGCACTCAAGAGACGGTGCCCTCTAGTGGCTGTAGTAATTATAAGAGCAGCGCAGGGTCAGGATGGTCAGGTGATGCTGCGGACGGATGGATGGGTTGACAAAAAGACACTAGTGTTTCTGTAACCTTAACCAAGCGGTTATTATTGTGAGCATGATGACAAAGGCACAAAAGCTTTAAAAACTATAATCTCTGCTTTCTGTGCCTATAAACCGAAGCAGCAGCAGTGTGGGTAAAATGATTGACTCGATGTATGTTCTCTCTTCTTTCTATGTTTCTCTTACACACACACACACACACACACTTATTCACTTTCTCAACCTCTCCACGTGACATAACCAGCCACTTAATGCACACGGCTGATTCCATAATGAATAAGACACATTCATTCGTCCACAAACTGAACCAGGAGATGTTTAAAATTTTACTTCGATCGCCACGGTAACAGCAGCAACATCTACCAGACTCATGACTCTGTTTGCAGAGCTTTACAAATGCAGATACTTTGGATTCTTCCTTAATCAAATTGAGCTAATGCTCCACCAGGTCAGTACCAGTAACGTTGGGTCAGGAGAAATTTATTTTTATTTCATTTATTTATTAGTTTATTTGAAAACGGACAGTGTACATTAGTAAAACATTGTAAAAAACAGCTAAGAGGCTAATTCTTAACAGTAGTCCTTCTGCCTGATGTTAAAGGGCATCTTATAAATGACAGCAAAAATAAAATACCACATATAGAAAAAGGTAACACAATATAAATATATATAATTATGTTTTCTAACAAGCCATTTCCTGGCATTGTGCTTAAAGGGATAGTTCACCCAAAATTCAAATTTCACTCATTTTCTTCTCACCAAGGGCTGGGAGAAATTTCAGAGACATCCGTGCCTTTTTGGAGTTACAGTGGGGTCTTGCTGTATGACGGTTGCGAACGTGGCTGACTTTTCTTTGTCCAAAAAGTATACAATACAATAGAAGAGGGACATTACAGATGAGCAGTATAAAGGTATTTGGATGTTTTAAAATTAGTGAAAAAAAATGAGTGAAATTTGAATTTTGGGTGAACTAAACCTTTAAGTTAAGGCAGAACTGAATTCCACTGATGTGATACCCTAAAGTAGAAGACAGCCTGACTGAAGGTGGGACTTAATTGATTCATGCAGTCTCCCCTGGCTAGTCATGTACAGTAGAGAGGACAGTGGAGGTGTGACAGGAAATGGCTGTGAAGTTACATAGTGCAGTTTGAGCCAACGCAACCCCGCTTAGGCTGCGGCGGCAGCACCATTCATCCTATTAACCATTTTTCTACCATTGCAATGAGTCTGGAAACATTACTTTAAGCCCGAAAAACTCTGCAATGTTACTTTAAAATCAATCTCTGTTTCCCTTGGCCTCCAGGAGAAAACCCTGGTCTGTTTTCTGTCGTGTTATTGTAAAACTAAAGAAAATAGTGCACGAAAAGCGGTACACACAGAAGAGGGAGTTTGACTGACGTATCACAATCTAATTGACTTGAACAACATGATTGAATGGTATTTTTACAAGCTTGTCTGTTCCACAGGTGACTGACTTGAACTTTCATTTTTCTTCTCACCAAGGTTGAGTTTGAGACATCCGTGCCTTTTGGTTACAGTGGGGTCTTGCTGTAGAAGTAAGTGATATATTTGTGTTAAAAAGTATAAATCAATAAATAGTTATATCTTCAGACAGCAATAAAGGTATTTGGAGTTTTTGGACCAAAACACAGGTCTGAATTTTGTCAACTCTGCTCTGCTCTGAGCCGAGGAAGAAAACATTTATTATCCTACAGTTTTTATCCAATGAGGAGAAGACAGCCTGACTGAAGGTGGGACTGTGATTCATGCAGTCTCCCTGGCTAGTCATGTAATGATAGGACAGTGGAGGGACAGGAAATGGCTTGAAGTTACATAGTGCAGTTTGAGCAACGAAACCGTATTTTTCCGACCGTGAAGTGGTACCAGTTCATCCTATTAACCATTTTTCTACCATTGCAATGAGTCTGGAAACATTACTTTAAGCCCGAAAAACTCTGCAATGTTACTTTAAAATCAATCTTTTTCCGGCCTCCAAAAAACCCTGGTCTGTTTTCTGAGAAAACTAAAGAAAATTAGTGGAAAAGCGCTACAAAGAAGTAAGTTTGACTTGAAGCTGTCACAATCTAATTGACTTGAACAACATGATTGAATGGTATTTTTACAAGCTTGTCTGTTCCACAGGTGACTGACTTGAACTTTCATTTTTGGTTGAGTTTGGCGGCGGTGGTACATGGAAATTAACAGAAGACATGCGTCACAATAGCATGACAAACAGGCTGACCGCAGTCAAGGTCTGGAACCAAGCCCCGGTTTATTTAGACAGTTTGTCTGACTGGTCTTCTTTGAATATGAACTCAGTACCATTGATCTATACGGTGGTTTTGGTTGGAGGACCTGCTGTATGTGACTCATTTGAAACAGATCCTCCATACCGACTGGATATGGGGCCACAGCTGAGTATTTAGTTTATCCCAGTCTATACAAAGGCTTCTTCAAACGCATCCTGGACAACACATCATCAGGTGGATCCTTCATGAAATCAACCAATCCCAAGGTTCATTCCTTGCCAGTAATAAAAATAACATGTCAGCATTGGGCACAAGTGTTCAAACCATGGGCCTTGAAAACTCAGCTTTTGTGAAAAAGTTATATGTTGTCAAGGTTGCTAGGTAATGGGAGCCGCACTTCGCGATGTCATCGCACAACTGACATTTCTGAAGGAAGACCTTGGTTATGTACACAAGGTTTGTTCTGTTTGACCTCTGACCTCAGACCAGCCTCAGGGCGCTGACACAGGTCAGAATAGGCCGGTGATACAGCAGCTGATCGGATGCATTGTGGTCTCATCGCCCCTCCAGACGACTGCTCTTAGTCACGGTGTGTGCGTGTGTGTGTGTGGTGTGTTTTTCTGTGTCACACCCTGGCTGATGTAGACTGGCAGGAGTTTGTTCCTCAGGGGAATCCTAGTGATGCAACAAGACACACGCACAAACACACAGAGTCATGATGTAACATGTGGGTGGCTGCTAAAATAAAGATGACTTACATTATGGAAGGGTAGAGACATGCTGCTACCTGTAGCTTTGTTACAGCAGATAGAGAAAGCCAGGTGTGTGTGTGTGTGTGTGTCATATTTTCATTCTCTCAAAGTTTAAAGAGGAACTATAGTCCAGTCACTTTTCCTCTGGGTTGCTAACCCATGTGCATTTGTTTACAACAAAGCTGGCATGAAATCAATCAACAGAGCTGTGGATAACGCATCACATATGACATGTAGTTTAATCTGACATTAAAGGTGTACAGAAAAGAAAACTGAATTTGAGCCTACTCTGGGTCATAAAATTAGTGTAAAAACTCATCTATCAGACGATGTAGGCCAAACTTTTGTGTCTATTTTTGAGTAAATCCGGGATGAAAGTGTGTTTTTTGTTTCACATTAGACAACGCAGGAGCACGGATTATACGTCAGCCTGTACACGATTCAAAAAGCCACTGATATTGGATCCGTCATCCGTCATTCAAACAACTGAAACACAGACACACACACGGAGCTTCGTCTTGCCCCAAGCTTTGAATATCCCGTCCGCTCGATAACGACCAATCAAATCCATTTTCCTTACTCAGGTAAAGTCGTGTTGCAGCTTGTGACAACTCGGCGCAACAAACGGCCATTTCTGTACGCCTTTAAAAAGAGATTATGTGTTAAACGGCACATTTGTGTCGTGGTGCGCAGAGATGAGAGCTGGGACACCGGGACCAAGTCCCCGATCTTGTAAAGTTGTTTTTCAGCCGAGAGCCTCCTTTCTCTATTACTCCAAAGCTGTTTAGTTAAAGCAGAAGTCAGCGATCCAGTCGTTTTGGCTAATGCTGCGTTCCAGGCAGGCTTTTGAAACCGTAAATTACGGTTTCAAGTCACGACTTACGACTTTGTAGCGTTCCAGGCAACCCGTATCTCTCACCCGTGAACCACTCGTAACTTCTGACCCGTGAACTTGTACCAGATCGAACTGGTATGACTTCACAGGTCGGAAAAACACGAGTTACGGGTTGCCTTGAACGCACCATGAGTTAGCAGCCCCCGCCCTCGTCATGCATCTATTGGTCACCACATTCACGCGCATCCCTTGGCTGCACACACAGCCCTTCATGCCGTTCTCTCTCCTCATTGGATAACACTTGTATCCCACAAGGAAAGTTTTCTCCTGGGTTTACAGCAGAGTAGAGTGACGGAGAGACCAAACACTCTATGGAAGTGATTGCTGACGGAAAATAGGACTATTTAGGACTTATATTAACAAAAACATTCCGCTGACTTATGCTTTAAGGTAGAAATGTAGTTAAAGGTCCAGTGTGTAATAATTGTCAAGGTTTATTGGCAGAATCTGAATATACTACCCATGAATATATTTGTATAAGTGTGTAATCGCTAGAAAATAAAATTTGTATGGTTTTGGTAGCCTTCCATGAACCGGGAGATCAGGATGTTTAAGGCGCACTACCGCTTTGGTCCACTGGCGCCGCCAAACTCAACCAAAATTGAAAGTTTAAGCTACAAATCCTGCAGAGTCCGTCTTTAACGTTGATATTAAAGCTGCATTATCTTTTTATTTTCCCGCTAATGGCAGAAAAAGGTCAATTAGTACCTGTAGCTGTGTTTGGTCTCCACCAGCTCCTGAGGGAAACATCTGGCTCTGTAGCTGCTAAATGCTCCACTGTGTTCACCAGCTGCTCTCAGACTGTGCAGGTAGAGGACAGAGGCTGTTTACAGCTTTTATTCTTCAAACGCTGAGACTGAACCAAACAGGAAATGAACTGCAAAACCACAATAGGAGTTAAAAGCGTCTGGAATTCTCTAATACAAAAATACACACACACAAACACACACACACAGGAGTTTCCGAGCTGTTTTCAGTGGAGCTCAGTCCTCCACATCATTCATGTAACTGAGAGATGCTTAATTATTTACTCATGGACCTGCAGTGAGTCGGTGCCGGGCGACTTCAATGCAAAGCAAAATGTGGGAAATATTTTGAGCGCGACCAAGACCTGATAAATGAGATGGGGGAAAATGTGAGAAAAACAGAGCCGAAACAGAAAAACAAAAATACCCACAATACATCAGTGTCATCTCTTCTTGGTCAGCCCAGCAGCTGCTGAGAGCTCAGGTTCTCTTCACAGGCTCAGTGTGTTCCCTGGAACAACGCTCCAAACTTCCCCTGGATCAGTTGGCAGTACATCTGCTGGACAGGTACAATGATTGCAGGTGTGTGTGTGTGTGCGTGTGTGTGTGTGTGCTCATGGCTCTGGTTTCCCTGCATGTGTGTGTGGCACAATAAAAGCTGCAGACTCTGAAACAATGTCATGAGTCCAGATCAAACTCGCTGTGTCAACATTCAAAATACTTCTTCTGCGAGTTTTGTTGTTTCTGCCAAACTCTACCAGTAAAAAGCCCGGCTGACGTCAGCCGCAGGTTTCTGAAGAACTGTTTGAAGTTCAGAGTGGGCTGCTGCCAGAGGTGTATAAAGTACTCGAAAAAAGTAACTAAGTAAAAGTAGAAGTACCATAAATAAAAAGTACTTTGGTAAAAGTAAAAGTCACGCATAAGAAAATTACTTGAGTAAAAGTCTTAAAGTAGCTCAAATTAAATGTACTTAAGTATCAAAAGTAAAAAGTAAAAATAGTGAGAGTGATCGATCCTGTTACATGTTGAGGATCTTTGGAGCCGTCTGTGGCCACAGCTCTCCGCCGCTCCGGCAGCGGATAGTACCGACCGAGACGTGTGAAACCTTCAAATTGTGGGTGGGGGGGGGGGGGTGGGGGGCGGGGGGGGGGGGGGGGGGGGGGGGGGGGCGGGCCAAGTCGGGGACGAACGTGCCTATCGTCCTCCTCCGACGGGGCCGGGCGGGGAGGCCGTTTTGTGGAGAACTACGAAGACACTGCCATATTTGCACGCATTAGCAAACAACGATCATTAGCCTGATTATATTTCTATTTTAATTTATAACGTGTAACGAGGTGGCAAACGTAAATGTAACGGAGTAAAAGTACATATTTTTTCTTTTAAATGTAACGAAGTAAAAGTAAAAGTTCTGATTAAAAAAACTACTCCAGTAAAGTACAAATCCCCAATAAAACTACTTAAGTAGTGTAACGAAGTACATCTACTTCGTTACTATACACCTCTGGCTGCTGCACTGCTGCCATTCTGACAGTGTCTGACTCCACCCAAACTCCCAGCCAGCGCAGTGGGTGGAGCTGACACTTTGATACTCGCTGTATTTATTAAGCACATTTCTTGTCCATGACCACCCACGGTGCTACGAGTCACATTCACCCATCCACACATATTCACACAACGATGATACATCTTTTTCTTTTTTTTTCATGCAGCCCGGGAATCAAACCACCGAGCTCCAGCGTGGTGAGAATATTCTGAGAATACTCTCATCCACCTGTCACACAAGAAAGGTCGTGACCTTGACTCATAACTTTCAGCCTTTATGAAATATATGCAGATGAGTTATATAAACAGTCATCTCTGTTTATATAACCGGCTTATGACTTATAGATTAGCTTTAGAATCCAACACTGTTTTTGTACTATGTTAATTTCTGCTGTTTACAGTTGATCTTCATTCCAGCCCTCACCTCTGAACTCAGATCAGTCACTTGTATCCAGGATCTTGATGAGCTGATGACCAGAGTGAAAGTAACAGTTTTGGGTAAGCTACTTGGAAAATGTAGTGAGCTAAGCTAGTGATCAATAAAACAGATTGGTGAAAAAAATGTTCATTTGTCCTACCACTTCCTGCCTAAATGCCCTTCTACACACACACAAACACACACGTTTGATACTTTCTGACTGAATTGTGAGCTTAGCCGGCGATTGTTGTGTTAGCTTCGGGAAAATACCTTAATGTGAATGTGTGTCCTCAAACCCCTATTTGACGTATTGGGCGTTGAGCGCAGCTTCATTTTGGGGTTTGGAGTTGGATGGGAGCACACGGGCCAGCCTTCTCCCCCCATGTGTGTCAGCTTCACCACTGTTCCTTCCTTGGTCCAACTTTTGATAGATCCTGACCACAGCAGACCAGGAACAGCCCACACTGGGTCTCGTCCAGAGGAGAGACCCAGTCGTCCTTGGAGAACCGGATCAAATCCTCACAACATTTTTCCTGCTTCTAACACATCATCTCTGAGGACAACATGTTCACCTGCTGCATCCCAACCACTAACAGGTGCCATGATGAAGTGTCATTCAGTGTTCAGCATTCAGTTTTATAAAATGAAAAATAAGAAGAAAAACACTTAAGGCACGACTCTGCCGCGCAATCATGTAGTTACTGTAGCATTATTAAAACGTTCCAGATCAATCACCCCGTTTACACCTGGCATTAACATATGTCTTGTATCCAGATTGTATCTGGACATAATTTGACCAGATAGCATGGACTATGCATCTCCAGTGTTGAAGACGAGATCTGATTGAGATCCAAACACGTATTACTATTACTATTATTACTATGACTCCACCTCGTAAACACCAAACAGCTCAAAGGAAAGAGGAGACTCTCTATTTAACTAGGGGAAAACCATCTGTTTGTACTTTGTTCCATTCTTGATTCATCTTAAAGTAGATATCAGCGGAATGTTTTTGTTAATATAAGTCCTAAATAGTCCTATTTTTCGTCAGCAATCACTTACATGGAGTGTTTCAGCCACTTTTTCTGCTCTACTGTAAACCGAGGAGAAAATTTTCCTTGTAGGATGCAATTTATCCAATGAAGAGAGAACGGCATCTGTGTGTGCAGCCAAGGGGTCTAGAAAAACAGATGATTTATCCGTTTGGGAATTTTGTGTTTTTCCTTCCTGTGAAATACATTCAATCTGGTAAGTTCAGATATTATGGTAAAATTTAATTTCACAAAGTGTTTTTTGACGCCGGAACTTACAAAAGCCTTGAACGCAGCATTAGCCAAAACGACCGGATCGCTGATACCTGCTTTAAGTTGAATAGAGCCTGGTTGCACCAAAAAGACCACATTTTTCTAGAAAGCTGAGAAAAATGCAATTTTGTGAAAGAGAGTCTCTCAAGGAAAACAGTGATTTATCCATTTGAATTTTGGCTTCAAAAACATGTAAGAGATATTATGAAAATTTAATTTCCCATTGACCCACCCCCCTCCTACCCAACAACAACCAAATTACAACTCCAGTTGCTGCCCCTTCACCCTCTCCTAACCCCCTCCCCTCCCCTCTCCTACTTCTCCTCCTGCTGCATCCCCTCGACTCACCGCGCTGATCTCTCGGTTCGTCGTCACGTCGGTTTCAGACAGCAACTGGTGAAATCATCTAGATCAGTTTACTTTTCCTGCCTCGAATGCTGGAGCTACGCTAACAGCATCCGTGGCTAAGTTTTCCTCCACGTTACACTTGTTCCAGGCTCTGCCCGTCGTTTTTCTCTAGAAATAGAAACTTTTTCCAACTTTTTTTATCTCGGTACCGCTCCGTACCGATCGCGCTCGTCTTCTCCTTCTTTTTCACTTCTTGCTCTGATCTACAGTCTTCTTCGTTCTATGTTTACCGTGATTACGACCCCATGATCATGACTCTATGATAGTGGGTAGCAAGTGATTTCGGACACAGTCGTCATCTCTGCTGGTTTCCCAACTCCATGCTGACGCTCCAAGTTAACAGCAGCTTCACAGTTGTCGTAGTTCAGGTATTGAGGCTCCAACTGGTGTTTTCTTGGATGTTTGGATGAAAATACAAAAATAGAATGTCATGTTGACGACTTCAACAGTGTTCAAGTAAAAATGATTTGAAGTGTTGACAAGGCAGAGCAATTGAGAGAGAGTGAGCTGGAAAACAGTGCGGGAGAGGGACGTCTGGAGTACCAGGACCGGCTGTAGAACATGGACGGACAGATCGGAGGTGATTTCAGCCCAGTCCACCTCCACAAGACCCTGAACATGGCAACTGTGTACAAACACAGTGTTGGCGTGTAAGGACTTTATGTGAAAACATTAATGCCCTATTACCTATTAGAATAAACCACAGAATAAAAAGGTTTCATTTGCATGAGATTGGAGTGTGTTGTCATTGGGTTTGAAATAAGAAACAGCTGAATAAAAGTGTGTGTGCGTGTGTGGAGATTAAAGAGGGTTTCTTTTAAGTGAATTTCCAAATATGTTTTCCTTTTTTTTATGACGTGTCTTCTGTGACTGGTTCTGCAGTCATTTCTTTAAATTTCCCAGCAGCCTTTTCCTCGATGCACGTTGTGTATATGAATCTTTCTGTTTGTGTTCTGTATGTCCAGCCTGTGCTTTAATTATGTGTATGTTTTGGGGTGTGTTCCGATGTTTGCATGCAATATTTTGCCAGTTCTGCCTGAACTGTGTGTGAGTCTATATGTGTGTAATCCACAGCAGAGCGTGCAGTCATTACCCACCGTGAGTCATCTCTGGTTGAAGCTAAAAAACAATCCAGTGCAGGAATTTCCAGATCAGTTCGGTTTTTGGTCGTTTCCCTCCCAGAATCTCTTTGTCTGCTTGGCCGGAGAGAAAAGAAAAGAGGCGAGCGGGAGACTAAACACTGAGCTGCACTTTTGTTTTTATGTGAAAAGTGAGGTCAGGCTTCGGTGCTTCTGTTTCTGTCTAATCTTTCTGTCTTTCTCTCTTAAGTTTCTTATCTGTTTCTTAAGAGCTGGAGAGTGACTCAAATGTTGAACTCATGTTTTCCCATGCAGCTCCTGAGATGACCAACCAGTCGGTCGGTGTGCATCTGTCGCAGTAGAAAGAGTGTAATGTCTGCAGCCTTTTGGAAATGTACTGGTGGCTCTATGCCTTTGGTATCTTAGAATATTAATAATAATAATGACTTCCTTCTGGAAGATGAAATTTAAAATCTAATACTGTTTGTTGTTGCTTGTTACTCTGAGACGATGAATACAAACAGATGGTTTCCACTTTAGGGAAGAGGACAAACACAAGATAGATGACTCTTCCCCTTTGCAAAATTCACATTAGCAGGAACTCAGTAATAATAATGAATTAATGATAAATAATAATAACTTAGTAGT
Source organism: Decapterus maruadsi (assembly GCA_030347415.2). Lineage (NCBI taxonomy): Eukaryota > Metazoa > Chordata > Actinopteri > Carangiformes > Carangidae > Decapterus > Decapterus maruadsi. The sequence continues at coordinate 19,633,432 of CM064890.1, read as the reverse complement.
AGGCCTAATTATCTAGTTTAAAGGGACAATGGGGAGTTTTGGAAAGCGAAGTGTCTTCACGCTACATTTTAAAATATTTTTGGTGTTTTTGCCTTTATTTGATAGTACACAGTATAGATAGACAGGAAAGGTCTGCCCGATGCCTGCGTTGAGGACTGTAGCCTCCACATGGGGCAGCCACCTGAACCACTGCGCCACGCACTGCCCCCTTCACGCTACATTTACCATGAGCCTCCGCGCGCACAGTGAAATTCTTGGACCGGCGCAAGACGGACGTCTTACCAAGAATGTTTTCATTCATCAAGAATTCAAGAAAAGAAAGTCAGAGGTTGGAAGACGATCAGATACCATCATAGTTCCAACTACAAACAGCGATTCGGCAGTGATATTCTCATGACCCGCCGGGCAGCGTCCACGAAACTGAAAGTAAGGAAAGGAAATGGCTTGCCCAGCATTTAAACCACCACTAATAAGAACAAAATAATATATTTATCGAAAATGGACCTATTAACAAGTGTGGGTAACGTAGATTCATCCACATTAATATGAGACTTTTTTATTGCCGCGGGAATTTTTCACTCTGCCACTGGAGAAACTCCTCGTTGTCCCTTTAACTGAGCTGGACTGCTCATACCAGGAAGTACTTTGCTGTTCCGTTTGCAAATACTCCTCCTGTCCTCAGGGGTCTGGACTTCTGAGTTGAACTCGTGAAGGTTGAACTCCCAGAACTTCCAAGAACGGGAGTCCAGCAGACTTGTTGGCGTCCTCTGCCGTGGTCTGGGATCTTGTCTGGACGTCCCTGTAAACGAGCCAGGAGCCGACGGAGACAATGACCTGCATGTGAAGTTTGAAACCACACTAAGCTGCAGCAGCTCACAGTAAGGGCTGTAAGTTGTTATCTAATGTCAGTCGAATCCAGGTGAAGCAGTGGTCCAGCTGGTTAATTTGTTGCTAGGTAACATATCATCTATCTATCTATCTGACTGTGTGCGTTTTCTTCTCTGAAGTGGAAACCATCTGTTTGTGTTCAGCAGGAGATGGATTGGAGATGAGAAACTATCTCATCCATTTATAACGGCCATCTTTGGTGTGGCACCAGGGGAAACACAACTAACAATTACTCAAAGGAAGGCAGTAGCATTATCTTCATTGTTGGCCAGGCGATTGATAGGAACTATGCAAGTCTGGTCTCTTTTCTTCTGTTTTGCTAACCCTCCTCCTGGCCATGTGCATTTGTTCACAACGAAGAAAGCAAAAAATCAATACATGGAGCAGTGGATAACGTTATATAACATGCAATGTTATGACGTGTATATCTGTGTAGTCTTAACTGTCATAAACAAAATATTGTGGGTTACACAGCGTGAATTCGTGTCACGGTGCCGCAGAGACGAGAGCTGGGACACCGGGGTGGTGGCCAGGTTCTACACTGATGTTGCAAGGTTGGTTTTCAGTCGTGAGATGCCAGGTGAAGACAGAGAGCCTCCATTCTCACCTGTAATAAGTCACAAGTCATGTAGTTAAAGGGATAGTTCAACATTTTGGCAAATTGGACCATTGCCATAATCGCTACAGTCATAGCAGTAGGTTTGTTACCTTTATTTGTCGGTGCAAGCTATTTTTAGAATGGCGGAGCAGAGCCACGAGCTGCTCAGAGCTACGCTACGGAGGCTAATGGAATTTCTTGGTTTCCCTCATCAAACTCATCAAATACACAATCCAACAACTCCACAACGCTCTGGTGGACAAGTTGTGACCTGCACATTCACCACGTCATGAGATAATAACACAACATTGCCTTCAGGGACAGCTTTTCAGCAAGCAGTCTCTGTATTTACCTCTAAAACAACTCTGTCTGGTAACATTCTGTTATTATCTCATAGTGTAGTGAATGTGCAGGTCACAACTTGTCCAGGAAAGCGTTTTGGAGTTGTTGGATTGTGTATTTGATGAGGGAAACCAAGAAATCCCATTAGCCTCCGTAGCGTAGCTCTGAGCAGCTCGTGGCTCTGCTCCGCCGTTCTAAAAATTGCTTGTACCGACAATTAAAGGTACGAATTTACTGCTATGACTATAGGGATTATGGCAATGGGCCAATTTGCCAAAATGTTGAACTATCCCATTAGCGATCACAATTACTCAGAAGGTTTTTAATGTGGTAAATAATAATTTTAAAGGTAAAAATGTAGCATAGCCACAGGAATAATCCTGCTTTGTTCCTCTTTGACTAGATAAGGGGAACACTACCATCTCATAAACGATGGGTAGAGGAGGTAGGAGGCGTCACTGGTGAACTGAGCCAGTGGAAGTCCTTGAGGATGGTCCAGACACTTGAGGAGGCTGTAGTGGTCTTTGAAGGCGGTCCTGAAGTCCTTGAAGTGGATCAGGTGTACAGTGGAGGCTGTAATAACCCTTAAGGAGGTTCAAGTGCCCTCAAAGGGGGTCTAGAGGTCATCAAGCTGGTCCCAGTTCTCCTGGAGGAGGTTGCTGTGGCACCACCGGGTAGATTCAGCGGCGGACGCATTGGCAGCGCGGGCCGCAGGTTAATAGAGTGGAGGTTGAAGTAGAGCTGATGTAAACGCATACGTGATGTGTTCAGGGACACGCAGTTCTCTCCGGGTACCGTGTGACGACTGAGGTGTTGTGGATCAGAGCAGCATCAGAAGACAGATGAAAGTTTAAATACATCTGACAGAGGCTCTCAAACACAACATGGCTGCCAGTTTCAACACCACATATCTTCACAAACATCTTTCCACTAATCATAAAGTTTCAACACTTGTGTGTGTGTGTGTGCGTGTGTTAATCCCTGGTATCAAGTGTGTCTAGACTGCAGTGTCTCTGAGGTCCTCACTCTGCAGGGTCTCCTCCCTCTCTCTTCCCACAGTCCTGTCTCCTCCTGGACCACAAATATGACACCTTCATGCTCCACTCCTCCTCCTCCTTTCCTCTGCTCCTCTGTTTTCCTCTTGCCCTTCCTCTCCATCTGACCCTCCGCTGTCCTCTCCTAGCACCTTTCCTTCCAACAGATTTATTTTGAACTAGAACATCTGAGTGTCCGCAGGCGAGGAACCAGACACACAAATGTGACACTGGTTACCTGTTAAGTAGAAACAGAGTCAACTCCACATCTGTGCATGCCTTTCAACCGTCTGAGGTCTCTCCAACACTGTCAGACTGCATGGGCCGGTGGACCATCAGAGCAGTCATTACGTTTTTTGTTTCTTTTTTCATTTTTCCTGGTCCTTTCTTCATAGAAGGTTCTGATTGGTCTCATTGTAAAGCCCTTATGTTGAGGGCTGGCTTTCTCCTTTGCTTCTCAGCTATTAAAGGGATAGTTCAACATTTTGCCTATTGCCATAATCCTTATTGTCATAGCAGCAGTGTTGGGTAGTAACGCGTTATTACAGTAGTAACGCCGTTACTTTTTTCAGTAATTAACTAATAACATGTCTTTTTAAAATCAGTAACTCCGTTTCCATTACCAAAAGCTGTGTTACTCCATTCCTTTTGGTGAGGTTTTACAGCGGCAAACACTTCCCATAGCATTTTAGCAATCAATAAAGTTTCATTGAATGAAAAGAAAGACAGAGCACTGAGCCACTATGAAAAACAAAGCACTTGGTGGCCGCCCTCTAGCGTCCCACACGTGCTCCATGAAGAGGACTGGACCTGTCAGAGCACGGCATGACAGCGAGTTTGCTAACGCAGCATCCGAGACTGAAGCTGTGCCAGTTCAGGTTGCAGCTGGGCCACAGCTCGAGAGTCACAGCGAGCACACACAAGCACACACTCCACCTGAGCAGCAGTGGTTGGAGTCCAACAGACGGACTCGGATTATGACAGTAAACACAGAGCGATCGCCCTGGGTAAACACAGCTGATCGATCGGAAAGAATTACCACTCGAGTGAATTTACTTCCATCACTGAAAACAGATTCTTGAATGTAACTCGATCAAGACGTATCCTCAAGATTTTTTTGCAGTTCTGTTAGGTCAAGCTGCTGTACATGCTGACATCATAAGACATCATAAGAACACATGTTTTTTCATCAGCATCAGTACAGAACTGAAATGACAGTTAGAGGGGAATTCAATCAACCTTTAGGTACGCCCCTATTTTTTAAATGTATTTTGCCATAATGCCATGCCCAAGTTGTGAGCAGCACAGATCCCACATAGTTTAAGATTCAGAGATGTGCCTGGTATCATTGTAAAGGTAACACTCCCAGGATTACTGTTATAGTATTTTATAACTTACTGACAAAAAATGGCAAAGGTTAGAATGATTAAATTGTTTCCACGCCCATAGGTTTGCCTATAGAATGGTATGGGTACAGACATTCAGGGAGCACTCAGTAGGCTATAGACACAATTAGGCCACAGCCACAGGTCTTGACTTTCTGCAGTCCAAATTTCAAGTCAAAAGACCAAAAGAAACAAAAAAAATACAATACGCTAAACTCCTGGCGTGCAGCAGAGGGCGCACGCCCAAAAGCAGTGGATTGTAGAAATATACGCCTATCTACATTGTGTAGTTCTATGCGGCGGAGTGGGTGCAGTGCACGCAGGATACACGGAGGTTTGTTTATCAGCAACCAAACGTGAAACACTGTTGAAAACCTCAGACTATTGGCTAAAAGGTTATCGGCTTCATTTCACGGAGAATTCCTATTGGCTCAAGCAGCTGTCAATCCAAGTCACATTGTCAGTCTCATCGTCACGTGTCCTCATTGGCTTTAGACATATCCCGTTCCATCCTCGCCACCGATTGGCTACTGAGTGGTGTCGTTTGAAGCAGGAAGACTTCACGGATGTAAACATTCAGTCACATGTGTTTTGTTTTGATCCACGTGTGTTACGTAATGCATTTGTAAAATACTTTGTGTCTCTGCCCCGCAAATCTCAAATCAGCTTGCACCGATAATTAAAGGTAATAAACCTACTCCTGAGATAGAGGTTATGGCAACAGGCAAATTTACCAAACTGTTGAACTATCCCTTTAAGAGTGTACTCATGTTGTGGAGCGTAAGGCAGCATAAGTTCCAAGCACTGGCCTTTTGTCTGCTGTCTCTGTCTCCTCTCCTCCCCCTGCTTATCTTCAAATTGTCTGGTAGCATGAACCCTGATTTACGGTCTCACACTTTAACTTTGCACAAGCACGAATGGGCCACACACACACACATACACACAAACAAACACACACGGTCTGAGCGGACCATGAGAAGATATCCGCTGAAATCTGACAAAAATGTATTGGATTAGAAACACTTACTCCACCTTTAAGGTCCAAACAGACATCAGCGTGAATCAAATTGGACACATCTGGTGAGAATCAGCTGGGTAATCCTTGAGGGTGTCAGCTGACCTATCGCCGTGATGTCATGCAACCTGATGATGTCATCAGGACTGACTGCTGCTTTTATTTTTCCTCTGTTTTTTTTCTTTTGTTTTTTTTTTAAAGATCAAATTTTTAACTCGCAGACGGGTGAAGTGAGGTGAAACGTCCCGTCTGACCCCTGTGTTCCAAACACAAACTGCTGCAAGTATGCAGAGTAGCTATTGCATGCAGCACACACACACACACACACACACACACACACACACACACACACACGCTGTGATGGTCTCTGCAGAGCTCTATTTTGTTGTTTCCTGGTGGGAAATTTTCCAGCTGCAGAAAGTTTCCAGCTCTTGTTGTTCGGGGGGATTCCTGCAGAGGATGGAAACAAAAACCTCAGTTTGTTTCCAAAGGAGTTCTGCTCTGTGAAGGAGGAGAGGACACTGCATCTCATTCAAAAACCGTTAGTGTGAGTATTTGTCACATTAAAACTTTCACAGGACGGTGATTCAGACTGAGTGAAAGCTTTATCTTTTTGCTTTATTGTCGTGTCACGTTGTCTGACTGTAATTAGACCTCATGAATCACAAAACCACACTCAGCTTCCAGACTCCACGATTTCACTGAAGAATCTCTTTCATCTGCACAAAACGTCAGAGTAGGCTACCCCAGAGTGTTTGTGGGCAGCACATCATCACGCCACCTCATCTGTCAGGTTATCACTGCATTTAGCAGAAGTGTGTGTCAGGATGAGCAATGAAATGATGAAAAATATCAGGACGAAATAAGAGAGCTCATCTTCAGTCAAACAGATGGTCAATAAATACCACGCCATGTGAGAACCTATAAGATGAGGACAAACAACAACTTCCTAAAACTAAATGAAGGGAAGATGGACATATATCCTACTAGGTCCAAATATGGAGAGAAGCGGATTCTCACCAGAACTAGGAAAACATCTCAAACCCCATGTAAGCAACCTCGGTGTTCTTCTAGATTCAGACTTATGTTTCAAACCTCACATCCGCAAAATAACTCAGACAGCATTCCTCCATCTAAGAAACATTGCAAGAGTCCATCCCTTCCTGTTGAGACAAGATGCTGAAATCCTAATTCATGGCTTCATAACAAGCCGACTAGACTATTGCAACTCACTTCTCACCGGCCTCCCAAAACAGTCCATTAAGAAGCTGCAACTCAAAAGAGTGCAGCCAGGCTTTTAACCAACACACAAAAAAAGACACCACATCATCCCGGTCCTAGCCAACCTACACTGGCTTCCTGTATCATCCAGGATAGACTTTAAAGTCCCCCTATTAATTTACAAGGCCTTAAATGGCACCACCACACCTAACCGAACTCCTGACCCCTTACCAACATCTGGCTGTCTAGTCGTCCCCAAAGCAAACTGGAGGAGCAGCCTTTGCTGTCTACGGACCCAAGTTCTGGAATACCCGCCCAAGTAAAGCGTTGTATAATAAGCAGTAATTTGTAAAATACTGTAGCAATCATAGTAATAATCACAGTAGACCTTAGTCTACTGTAGTAAATCACAGTAATATTACAGTATAAAATCAAAGCAAGCAAAATAAACACATCTACAAAACTCTTCAACTAATTTCCTTTTTCATGGCAAATGTTTACATTACTCACCTGTTGACATTAATTTTGGATTAAATTAAGCAAAATTGAGGGTGTGGCTTCTTTGAGGAGAGATGGGAATTATGGTGTTATAAAATAACAGCGTTACTAATGGCGCTACTTTTCTCAGAAACGAGTAATCAAAAAGTCATTGTATTGTCAAAAAATACTCATTGCAACGCTGTTACTGGCAATAAAATGTGCCGTTACTTGACTCAAGAAGTCCCGTCACAAAATAATACACCTGTACAAAAGTCTGCGCAGAGGAATACTGAGTGAGTTCCAGATAAACGGGAAGTTACGTTTATGGTTGAGGGTTAGGGAGGCGACATATTTGAGCAATAGTTACTTTTTCTGGTAATATAATGTAATGTAATTCAGTTACTTACTGTTTGGGGAAGGTAACTAGTAACTATAACTAATTACGTCTGGTACTGGCAGGATGGTGATGGTGGAGCAGCTCACTCCAAAGCTGTGGGTTGAGAATTATCTACAGTTTGTGTTGTGACCTCCACAAACCGAACTGTCCTCAGAGTGCCGAGGTAAAAAAAATCACACAACTGGACCAGATGACGATAACAGATCTCAGCAGAGGGGTGTTCTGGTGGTCTGGTGGTTAGACAGCACATCCCATATGGGCTCTGGCCCTTTGTGCAGGGGATTACCAGTTGAGCTGCTGTCCAGGACAATCATTTACTGCACGGCCCGTTCCCCCGTTTCCTGTCATACCTCCACTGTCCTGTCTAATAAAGACAAAAATGCCTGAAAAATAACCTTTAAAAAAAGATCCCAACAGAGAAACTAAAAGGAAAACCTTGAGTTCAGGAAACTTAAATCAGTGTGTCACCCTTTACAGCAGATTGAACGACTTTGACATACAAACATATCTCTTGTCCACAGCTCTGGTTGTTTCAGACCTTCAGCGGGACTCAATCCAACCCCCCTAAGTCAAATCCTGTTAACAGCAGTGTTTGGGCCAGTGTCAGTGGGCTGATGCTGGCCCATGATTGGTCATGTAACTGGGATTATGTTGACCGTGATGGATTGCTTTGGAGGAATGGCTGACTCTCAAATGACCTTTTACGTGAGCTGCGGTTAAAAAGGAAAACAAAAACTTCAAGCTTCGTCCGTTAACGTTCAAATCTGTAACTTTTTCATCTCAAAACTTCATCGGGGGCGTGGCCTCTTTGAGTGACAGGTGGGTGAGCAGCATATGAACTCTTCACTCACCGCGCACCTCTTTGCCCATATTTGGGGTTAGCTGGTAGTTAGCGGCGGAGTCGGACACCGCCAAGATGGCCACGATGGAGCAGCTCACTCTGAGCTAAAGTACAACAACATCTATGGTGCAACAGCAGGTTCCTGTTCATCTGAAAATGTGAACAAACAGACATGAGAGGCAGGGAGCGAGCGGCAAGACCGTGACCTTTGACCTTTCAAACAGTAAATAGTAATGGCTGCTGTTTGTCTCAGTGGGGTGGGACAGATGAGGGAGGGGTGGAGGTGGGGGAAGGGGTGGGGGTTGCTGTCCTGCGAGACCGACTATTATTATAAACAGAAGAAGAAGAAGAGAGCCACTGCCAAAGTCCCACTCTGTGATCTCCAATCCATCTTCTGCTGAACACAAACAGATGGTTTCCACTTCAGAGAAGAGAACGCACACAGTCAGATAGATACATAGATACATAGATAGATAGACAGATAGACAGACAGACAGACAGACAGACAGACAGACAGACAGACAGACAGACAGACAGACAGACAGACAGAAGAACAAACAGACAAGATTTAGATTAAATTAAATCAAATAGAAAGAAGGAAAGAAAAGGACAGGAAAATAAAGAAAAATCGCGACTAACCAAACCAAAATAATAAAGGAACGATGAAAATAGAACCTGAGATGGAAAGAAGAAAACAGAAAGAAAGAGCAGTCTAGGACGAGAGACAGAAGAGAAATGAAGTGGACGGACAGAGAGCGGCAGTGAAAGTAAGAGATATGTAAACTACTCCAGTTGTATTTACATGACAGGTGCCCAGAGAGGACAAACAGAGCTTTGCTTTTAATCCTTCACTTAATAAAGAGAACATGTGGATATTGTCAGCACCCTGCAGGCAGCTCACACCTCCTCAACACACAGTTGATCCCTCTGCTTCCTCACAGGGTTTAGCTGTTCTCAGACCAGCATTCTCTCATCCTCGAGGGTCATTATCGGCAATCATGAGGCGTCAGCACCGACGCACTCAGGTGACGGTGAGCCGAGAGGATTCGCAAAAAAATGTTGGACTGTTCCTTTAATATTCATGAGAACTTCTGGGAGGAAAAATACAGAGTTATGAATGAGAGAGGGGGGAAAGCAGTGTGTGTGTGAGAGAGAGTGTGTGTAAACCCAGTTATGGAAGTGTATGGGTCCACTGGGACAGCTGAGTCACTTTTCTCTCTGGCTGACCTGTTGGTTTGTTTCAGGTCTGGGAAACACATCGGAACTGACAGCCGCCACAGACAAAAGGCCTCGTCCAGATCTCTCTCTCTCTCACACACACACACACTCAGATTGCCAGAGGCGCTGTCTTTAGGAAGTGGCGTCAGAGAAGGAAAAATGGGATGAATGAGAAAATATGAGAGAAAATTAAGTTGAGTGTCCAGTTTATTAGGAACACCAGTCAGTCCTGTGACGTCTGACTGTGTATTTTATTTTGAAATATCAACTTCCTCTCCGACCATATTTGGTTATTGTGTTGTTTGTGAGCGCCAGGTGAACTGAACACAGGTTTCCTGCAGTACGTTGAGTTTTACCCTTCGACACCCACTGGCCTGTGGGTCATGTTGCATCTAATTCGGTGGTTCCCAAAGTGTGGTACGCATACGTACCCCTAGGGTACTAACTTTTCATTTATCCCCTTAACCCCCGCAGACTGGCATTAAAGGGATAGTTCACCCAAAATTGAAACTCCTCCGTGGCTTCTCTGAGTTACAGGGGGTCTCAGCGTAGCAGTACATGTCCATATAATGGTTGCAAATGGATACCAATTGTGTTCGTGACAAAAAGACACACCAAAAAACATCCAAATACCTCCATACTGCTCGTATGTAATGTCTGTCTTGTATTTAAGCCCCGAAATGCGAAATTGTTCCGAAAAAAATGAAATGAGTCTATATTTCAAGCTTGTTTTTTAGCGGAAGCTCCTCTTCCCGATTTGTCAAATTTGGACGAACCAGGAAGAGGACGGACCCTGGTTCGTCCAAATTGGACTCAGAGAAGCCACAGATAACTCTGAAACTTCTCCCAACCATTAGTTGACATGAGGGTGAGTAGATAATGAATGAAATTTCAATTTTGGGTGAACTATCTCTTTAATTAGAACAGTGGTTCCCAAACTTTTTTGCCATACCACAAGTACCCCCTCCCTTGTATTGATTGAGTGTTGATGATTCTCCAAAAGTGGTCATATAGAACGTAACACAACTGATTATGAAATGAAAATCATTTCAATTTCTCTCTTCAATTTCTACAAAGACATTTTACATATTCTCCTGCATTTGAGTTGTTTCTGGCTGTTGTGGTGTTATGTGCTGAGCCACTGCCGATTTACCTTTCTGCATTGTACATATCTATATTGTTTAAGTTCTAATGGTGTTTTATAGGCTACTGTTTCTATGCCATAACTCAATGCCAATACTCAGGAAAATATTGAATATTGAATAATACAGCAGCAGTGCCTCCAAGCTCATTTTTGTTCCATTTATTTTATTACAATCAAAAGGACCTGTGTGTGTTTTTTTAAATTAAGATAACTAATCTTAGCACCTTTCCTTGCAAGCGTTAAGGAGGAACTGTGAAGAAGCCAGAGAGAGGTTTCACTCACAGAGAATCGATTCCCAAAGTTTCCAACCTGGACTTTTTGGTTGGTTTGTGTCGTTCAGGTGTTTTTGTCGCGTGTCCGCGCCGACACCAAACAAAGCCGACCCTCCTGTTTGAACAGTTCATCTGTGAGAGCCTCGCACATAATGACCCGACGCTCGGTGTAATCACAACAAGAGCCGCGGCGAGCTTCTCCAACGCCCTCACAAACACGACCGCGCCGCCATGACAACAACACACTCGTCTGAGAGCGGGACATATAGGAAGGCTTCCATATTCAACAAACATTATGTAAACAAATGTTACCACCCTTTATATTTATGTAAGACCCTTCAACGCACACTTCAGCACTCCCCGGGCTGACTCACTGCACATACATCCCCACACACACACACACACACTCTCACTCAGCAGCTTTGTTTAAAGTTAATTTCTCACTGTCAGTTCATGGAGGTTTCTCCTGCCTCATTCAGGGTTTGCTGCCTTTACTCAGGGGTATATGAGGAACATGATGCCCCATGCACCATTCACGAACACCCCATGAGCAATTTAAAGGAGACATATTCCGCCTCTTTTCCAGAAACTAAAATAGTTCCTAGGTGTCTTAAAGGCATGTCTGTGACGGGGACAGCTCTCCATTCCGACGCACCTCCACTTCGACACCCCGCTGTTCCGAAACACCGCTGTTCCGACAGCCTCCGCTCGTGCTGACAGCTGACTGAGGGAGATGCTTTGGTTGGGCTTAGGCAATGAAGAAAGGAGTTGGTTAAGTTTAGTAAAAAGATCAGGTGGAGGCTAGACAGGCTAGAAGCAGAATGAACGTTAGGTCTTTATATCAGTAGCCTTTTCGAAATAGCGGTGTCTTTAGAAAAAAAAGAAAACCCCGCTATTACGACGAATGGAAGTCTATTGTCGGAAAGGCGGGGCTTCGGAAAGGCGGGGTGTAACCGTCTGTGACATGCTTCAGTCAAAATACTCCAAGGATCAAACATCACAGCTCTTTTCATCATCTCTAAACAGCTCAGAACGGCTGGTTTCAGTGCCTGTCCCTTTAAATGCAAATGAACCACTGCTTGCCCCGCCCCTTCTACTGGTACCAGGTAGGGGTGGGATTATGCATATTCAAAAACTAGTTGCATCATTGCTAGACAAGCAAGGGAACAGCTCGTAAAACCACGTGGACTTCAACCTCGCGTGAAGATTTTCAGATTTTTTTTGTCAATTCTAACCTTTTAGGGGCTGGACAGCAAGACAAACACCTAAACATATGTTAAAGAGCCTTCAAAAAGTTATGTTTCCACAATATTTTCCCTACGCTACGGAGGCTCATGGGATTTCTTGGTTTCCCTCATCAAACTCATCAAATATACAATCCAACAACTCCATAACGCACAAGTTGTGACCTGCACATTCACCACGCTATGAGATAATAACAGACCGCTACGAGCCAGAGTTGTTTAAGATGTAAATACAGAGACTGCTTGCCGAAAAACTGTCCCTGAAGGCAACGCACATCAACTGTTTTGCATGAATTTACCTCTTTTTTGAAGAGTGTTCGCACGTCCATGTATTTTGTGTTGCAGGTGCAGAGGTCAGTGTAGCTAACGGTCTGTGGAAACGGAGGAACTCGTACACTGCTTCCTGCTTTTCCGCATGAACTTACCCTGAAAACAACTTTGTCTCGTAACGTTCCGTTATTACTGTATCTCACAGCGTGGTGAATGTGCAGGTCACAACTTGTCCACCAGAGCGTTGCAGAGTTGTTGGATTGTGTATTTGATGAGTTTGATGAGGGAAACCAAGAAATCCCATGAACCTCCGTAGCGTAACTCTGAGCAGCTCACGGCTCTGCTCCGCCGTTCTAAAAATAGCTTGCACCAACAAATAAAATTAACGAACCTACTGCTATGACTATAGGGATTATGGCAATGTGCCAAAATGTCGAACTATCCCTTTTTTAATTTTTAATTTAACCTTTATTTAACCAGGCAAAAATCATTAAGAACAGCAATGATATTGAAAGACTTTGAACCACAGAGAGGCACAAACAGGCTGAGAACTACAAAAATGAACACCATATTGATGATACACAAAGCTCACCCTGATCCAGGTCTGGACTCTTGTGGTCCCTGTTGCTCCTTGAGTTGAAAACATCACCTGCCGGGGAGACAAACACGCTCAGCTATTCTCAGAGCAGACGACGGCTGCTAACATGGCGGCTGCTGTGTTTACTGACTGTAAATTAGTACGATGACAGCCGTCGACGCATTGGGCGAGTGGCGGGGACGTGTCCGTGTTTACACGCCGCCGTTTTCACCATGTCAGCTCTGCATCGCTCATTAACACCTACAGACCTGTGTGAGTGTGTGTGAAGGGGTAAGTGTGTGTGTCTACGTGGGATGGGATGTTTCTGCAGCCACAATGATTCATGTACAGCTTGTGTGCGCAAGTGTGTGTGTGTGTGTGTAAGTAAATTGGACACAGGACAGATAAGTGGTGACAGTTTGACTGGCCCTTAGTACCCGCCGTCCTGCCATAACAACTCACACCTGTGGGGAGATACCAGATTTTCCGATTGTGTGTGTGTGACTTGATTTAAAAGTCCCAGTAGTTTCTCTCTTGGAGGCGGGACTTGTTGACAGGTAGGATTTATAACTGACCAAACAGGGAGCCGCTGAGGTCTACAAGCAGCCAATTACAGGCTCTGGATGATTTATTACCCATAACACCCCTGTCCTCACCTCGGTCAATGAGACATCAGCAGCCATTATGTGTGTGTAAGTGTTTTTTCGGTCTTCTGAGGACTCACAGATTCCACATCAGCTGAGACACTCCTCTTGCTGAATTCTACGGAAGCCCTAAAGGGTCATACAGTACATACATAATTTTTTTTCCATCCGTTTTCCCGTGATAAGGAGATGATTTGTGACGTGTTACATCAAAATGAGTCACATTGACCCAAATTTCAAAGTCGAGATTTTGGTATCAATGGAAAGATTAGAAAATAAGCTTTAAAATTATACCCTAGTCAAAGTAATACATTTTATATTTTTCGAGATATGGCCATTTGAATTACGATCTCCTCCTCTCTTATTCTGTTCTAAAACCTGAGAAAATTCCATTCAAAGTTTTTGCCTGTGACTCTGGCGTCTGTTCCTGTACCAGTGATTACACGATATTCCCTTGTTGTCATCGATGCACCATTCAATGACCAAAGGAGAATCTCACAATTCAGATGCTGTTTACAGCTCGTCTCTATCATAAACGTTCCCTTTGTTGACCAGCATTTAAGCTGGTTTAGCATCGTTGCTACATTCTGTTTAGCATCGGCGCTACTCTGTTAGCGTCGATGCTACCCGGAGCATCTGTTTCTGTAGGGTTATCATAGAAGCACCATTCAATGACCGTCGGAAAGCGGAGAATCCAGCGAATCAGATGAAGTTTACAGCTCGTCTCTACCATGAACGGTTCAGAAGATATTTCATGTTTTGCAACGATGCAACACTTATCTTCAGAGGGTTTAAGTAGCAAGTCAACTTTAATCATCATTTACTGGCCTTTTCACAATTACCTGGACTGTGAAACTTCGGGAGATTGTTTTTGAAGGTCATAGCTTTGAAATGAGGGTAAAAAAAAAATATTGATTTTCTATGGGTTTACCACGTTATCAGCTGATAATCTAAAAATAGAACGTTGCGACATCCGACTCATTTTGATAGAGCGCGTCACATTTTCCTCCGTTTTCCCGTGATGAGGAGATATTTTTCCAACCATCCCAAGGGAAAGTCCCTTTGGCCAAGTGGTTAGCACTCATGACTCTTACCCGGGAGTCCAGGGTTCGAACCCCACCCGGGCCCTCTTCACCTTGCCACAGGTAGTTGACACTAATCTCTGACAGGCACGGATTGGCTAATAACAGATTCATACCTGGTTACTCAAATAAACAAAAGAAATGTCATGAGACATTCACAGACCGTGAAAAACATGGGACATTTTAGTACCTTACCCAAAAGAAGTGCACTTATTATTTCGCTGTATTAATTCAAGCTTATTTCACCATAGAACTAATTTAACAGGCAATATTTCAAAATATACTGAATATTTGTAAACCTGAAATAATGACATAACATATCATTTATAGCAGGGCACTACATGACCGCACCCAAACAAACAGGAATAGACTTTGTCCACAGAGAACAGTGGCCAATGCTCTCCAATCCGTCGACAACGAACTTGACATACTCGTGACTCTCCGCAACAAAATAAAAGATCACAACTGAAACCAATGGGATTTGTCCAATACCACAACAAAGTTAAAGCAGTCAAACAACTCTCTCCAACACGCCATCAAAACTCAGTGAAAACATGGACTGAGTTATGAAGGAAAACAAATCAATGAAAGAAATCACATACAAATGTACACACAAACCAGAAGCATCAGCAACAAAACGGATCTTCTGGCTTTTCTGAACATTTCGTGCGACAACCAAGAGACACAGTTAACAGCCTTCATGCAAACTCTGCCCAGCTAATATCAGATCACTTTCCACCAACAATTTGTCCCATAACATCATCACCAAACTTAAACAATTCAACCACACAGAACTGATCAAAAGCAGAGGAAAAAACCTCAAAGGCATCAGTCAATGGTTGTTTCCAAATTAAAATAAATAAATGACACAAAGACCTCTATCTGATCCAAAAACAACAAAGGTTTAGCAATACCCTGGTTGAGGACAAACTGCACATCAACTGACACTTACACGGAGACTCTAAATTCACTCCATGGCTGTTTCAACTCACTCACTGAGCTCACTAAAGACCTGATCAACATGACTCCACTTTAGCTTCACTCATCATAAGAAAAACCAACCCATAACCACTGAAAAGACACGAGGAACCTCCTTCTTAATTGGTAAGAACATTTCCTTTACATGTTTTAATAATGACGCAAAAGGCATCAATCACTATCATCATTGGAACACCTGGAAAAGACACTAATCCTGACAAATATCTGTGGTCCCAATGACTTTAACACACACTTATACACACAGATCGTCATCACCATCCACCAATAGACCAAACCGATCGTCACCCCCACTTAATCAGTACATCTCAGGGAATGGACTGATCCCTACCTGGAGACTGATTAATCTGAATAGTCAGCCTTCCATAAATCAGACTCCCTTTGTGGTAAACAGCCCTATCTCTCACACAATTATAAAAAAAAGTAATTTTGTCATAGAAACATTACCTCTGATCACGCTCCCATAAGCATAACCCTCTCAGCAGAACATCAATCCCACCCTTACTCCAGATGGCATTTCAACAACCCATTATTCAACAACAAAGAACTGGCATCCTTTACTGAAATCAATAATACTCCTAGAGTATGCATCTGGGAAACAGCAAAAGTATTATCACACACAAAAAAGACAAAAATGTTTTCATTTCAACTACTGGACATTTGTCACTGGGCAAATGATATTGATTCATCACGGCTAAAATTTCAACTGGACAAACATATGCAGGAACATCTGCTAAAATCCAGCTAATGCAACATGAAGTAAAAGTCATAAAACCCATATTACGATGACATCTCAGCAGAAACATGGACTCTTCATCCTAGACCAAAAAACAAAAGGAGGAACAACAAGCAAACAGGGAGGACATCATTATCACCATTGTCTTTGGTTTGTGCCAACTGTAACTGATTCTCATGCCAAATATTTATTTGGGCATTCTAGGGATTCCCTCCTTGATTCCTGAGAAGATGTCCAGAAGAAAACATCCGACTGCACCGCTCCTCTTTCTGACGAAATTCACCCTTCACATCTGGATTTCATAATGTGTATTAAAACAGAATAAACAGAGTCAGTGAAGCACTCACATTAAACTGGCCAAAGCCCAGAGATGACCTGTGCGAACAAAACACAACATAGGCTTGTTGTGTTGAAGCTATCGGATGATGAATTGTTTTCTCGAACTTCTGTTTTTTGGGGTGGATTTTTTTTGGTCACCTGCTACAGCGTGAAAACAGGAAAATGGCATTAGAAAATATCCTTTCCACCAAACACCCCAAACTTCCTGAAATAGAACAAGTTTAAAATGATAATCAGCTCTAGTTGGAAGTAGTCAGTCCAGATCTGGGTAAGTTTTGGTATCTGGTATCAGATCAAGCTTCTGTTCATACCTTAAAGACCCCAAACCTTCAAATCTACCTATGTTTGCAGATGACACTCTATACTATGTCCTCTTCCATGATGATGCCAAATCCATGACTCCAAAGATGCTGCATAGAGACATGGGGAAAATGAGCAAGGTTTAACAACCTTGTTTTGACCGTAACCTTGAAAGTCTTCTCAACTGCATGAAATAACTGTGTACCATGTAATGCTAGGTGTTTGGGGAGCATTACCTCCATTGTATCTCCTTTAGGGTCATGGATAAGAAACAGTATGGGGAAAACGTCTTCAGGATACTGTTGTAAACAAAGACAGAGGTGGTGGAACCACCATTACACACTCTGAATGCACTACTTGAATGCATTACTCCCGTGTGCCGCCTTGTCACTCCGCTGAACCCACCACAGCCAAACCACACAGGAGAAAGTTCACAATCTCCACAACAACACACAGCACATTCTCATAACTAAACTCCTCACAATAATACAGTTAATCTTACAATCAATTTTAGTCAGCTCAAGGTATTCTGTTGTATTGAACATGGAACATAAATAACATTCAATAGTCTACAATAGGATGATTAATTTTCTTTTTTTTTTAGGTCAGTGGTCTTTAAAGGGATACTCCAACATTTTAGCAAATTTGCCTATTGCCATAATCCCTATAGTTTTAGGGGTAGATTCATTACCTTTGTTTGTTCTGTTTTTAGATCAGCGGGACAGAGACGTGAGCTGCTCAGCTAATGCAACGCAGGTGCACAGTATTTCTATGTATCCCTCATCACAAGTTGTGACCTGCACATTCACCACAATATGAAATAATAACATTATGTAATAGGCTAACACCACACATGAAGCGAACACTCTGAACTACTTTCCCTCAACTCAGTCTTGTAATGCTACATTACCATTTCATTATTTCATAGTATGTGCATGACACAACTTGTCCATGAGAGTGTTTTGGAGTTGTTGGATTGATTGATTGTGTATTTGATGAGTTTGATGAGGGAAAGCCCAGAAATACTGCATGACATGCAGAGCACACACATCTCACATCTCTGCCCCACGATCTAAAAACAACTTGCCTCAACAATTAAAGGTAATGAACCTACTCCTAAGACTATAGGGATTATGGCAATAGGCGAATTTGCCAAAATGTTTAAATATCCCATTAATATTATATTGCATCATGGACTGGATTCATAAAGTCAGACTGGCTGTTGACATATTTGTGTGGCAGATCTTACTGTGCACTAGAACAAAACCACACATGTCAAACAAGACTTAGTGAAGAGATGTGAACTGTGCTGTGTTCCCCCTTCCACAGTCAGACACTAACGAGATTTTTTTTTTTAATTTTTCAAGTATATTTTGGGGGCTTTTTGCCACAAAGTGCCGCCATATTCAAGATTCAAACCCGGGACTGGCTGCAGCAAGGACTGTAGCCTCTGCATATAGCCTGCTCAACCCACAGAGCTATCGCCACCCTGTTTGAAGTATTCAGATGCTTATGATCCGGCTCGGACTTTGTTTTCTTAAAATGAATGAATAAAGAGAGCTGGAGTTGAACTAGTTTGTCTCAGTCAGTTACTTAGTTTAAAGAGTCATGAAGAACTAAAATAACACTCACATTCACTCACATACAGACACCGGTTTTCTGTCATCTGAACCAGTATAATGCTGTTGTGTAAAAGACACTGGGTGAAAAGATCTTTCTTCTTGATTGCAATAGATGGTTGGATACAGTTGGACTTTTACTTTCCGTTGCATTGTCATTACAATTCAGTATAGCGTCAGTGATCTTCAGTTACCTTTACTTCACCTGTCTGTGAGTGCCTCTCCCAGAGGGCAGTGACTCTGTGACCAGAAATAGAAAGTAAATACTGTATATGGCAGCACAGAAGACGTTGAAAAGATTTAGAAAAGACTATCAGCTCACATCTAAAGACTAGTGTTTAGAGTTTTTAGTCCCAGACTAGTCTCAGACTAGAGGGTCACTATTTACAAGACTACAACAAGATTATTTTAGGGGTTTTTTCCCACCATGCAATTTTTTCCTATCATGCACAGCAGAAACTTTACATAAATGGAGAATCAGCTTTTAGCAACAGCTGCTCTTGTCTGTCCAGTGGTTTGCTCTCCTTTTGGACAACTGTTACTGAATTATGTACATCAATGTCAGTTCTTAAACAAAAGGCAAAATCTTCTTGCTTCAAGGTTTTATTTGTCACTCCAAATGAATGAATGAATTAATATCTATTATTATTTAATATCAAACACGTATTGCAAGCCCTATAGGGAAAGAAAAAAAACGCAGTCACAGACGGCAGATTACCACCTTAAACTTAATGATGGAGATGACGGGAGCGTGACGAGACTCCAGTAAGACTCCTCAGATTTACCAAAGACTGTCAGTCTTTAGTCCGGAACTGTGAAAATCGTTTGGTGTAAGCCCAGCATGTCAAATAATGATGATCAGATAGATAAACATTCAGTCATGTCTGCAGGTTGTACATGTGATGGACAACAGTCAGTGCAGCAGGTTCATGGAGAATGTGCGCCTCTCATTTGTAGTGTGTGTGTGTGTGTGTGTGTGTGTGTGTGCTGCAGTCTCCGTGTAGTGACGGACGACAACGTGTCCCGGCTGCTAACGAGAGCAAACAGACAGAGCAGAAACAAACAGAAGAACAAAGAGAGAAAAAACACGGAGGGATTCTCTCATCCGTCCACACCCACTGCCTGACATTTCTCCTCTGTCCAGACACAGCTGCTGCTGAGACTTGGCTCAACGCACACACATACACACACACACACACACACACACAAACAGACACACAGTTTCAGATAGCATCACGCCCCTAATTTCCCATGGTGCATTGTAAACAGAACACACCCGTCCGCCTGTGGCAGCACTTCAGACAACACACACACACACACTCATCCAAACATTGACATATACATAACAAACACACACAGACAGAAACACACACCCACAGCTGAAGCTCATTCAAACGCAAAGGCTCATGGGAACGCTGCAGTTTTATGACCCACAATGGCTTAGGAGTGTGATGGTGAAGTCTGGTCACTGACCTTAAAAGACCACACTGCCATTGGTCCAGGGTGTGTTTAGCTTAGCTTAGCTTAGCTTAGCACAATGACTGGAAACAGAGGGAAAGTGTTAGCCTAACTCGACCACAACACCAAACATTCCCCTGTATTCCCCCAGCAGCTGATTTACAGCCAGCGGTTAGAAAACACACTCAGTGAAATAAGTCAGATTTTCAGATGTCACATGGACAAATTGCAATTTTGACATGATGTTGTTGTCATGTGGTTGTTAATCCCAAAATTGGAATTTATTAAGTAATGGCAGTGTGTTTATGGAGGACATGGGATTGCTGCAGTCTGTGTCATGCACAGCATTCCTCCCAGAGTCATAACTCAGTCGCATCTAAACACAGAGACATGACGCACAGTGTTGAAATCACTGTGACTTACACTTTCTGAATACATCATTATCTGTAATGAATATTGCAAACAGACCTGCATAAATTTCATTACAAAACACTAAACAGGCCGAACTTCATTTAAAGTCTCTCCAAGTGTTTTACAACCCAGCTGTTAACGGAGACTTTGGGAACTCTGCGATGCATCCTCTGGAAACCATGAAAATACACTTGGGTCATTTTATTCAAATATTGAATTTCTGACAGGTCCCCACACCATCCCTCATTACCCCTCTTATACTGGACTTCCTCCCCTACAGACTATTGTCCTGATTTCTTGTTTCCAGTGCAATATTATTTTGTACCAATTATGTAAACCTATGTATTACTTTACTTGTTTTTTATATAGTGCATGTTTTATATCCAGCTATTTATTCTGGTTGTTTTTTGGTCAGTTTTATTCGTCTGAGCTGGCGCAAGGACATTTTGCTCTCTGTACTGTACAACTTGTCCACCAGAGCGCGTTGGAGTTGTTGGATTGTGTATTTGATGAATTAAAACCAAGAAAACCCATTAGCCTCCATAGCGTAGCTCTGAGCAGCTCGCGACTCTGCTCCGCCATTCTAAAAATAGCTTGCACCGACAATTAAAGGTAACAAACCTAAATGTTTTGTCTTATCTGTACATATACATACATGTATATCTATCATATTTGTATTTAGTATGAACAGAGACGACTACAGTGAAAATTTTAGTATTAGGTCTCATTGGGACATAAGAGCGATAAACCACATGATAGGAAAATTTCGTATGCCTCTCACGCAGGCAGTGTAAATATCAACACGTTCCTCAGCCTCCGTGCTTTCACCAAGCAGCTGGAGTGTTTCTGGCCTCAGCATCACGGCAACATCAGAGTGAGAGAGTGTGTGAACCTGGAGCTCAGAGGGAACCAGAGAGCTAGACAGTCCACGGCGTGACAGAGCACAATAGGCAGTTTGAGAAGGAAACAATAGAGGCTGTAATATTTGATATTTAGCAGCTGTGTATCCCATCATAGAGTGTGCTGCTGTGGCTTATAAGGAGCAGACTGCTGCTGGACCACACTGAGGCAGGAGTTACAGAAAGTTTTCAAACCATCCTCAGCATCAGTACAGCAAACTGTTCAGGTGTGTCGATAAAACTCATTGGTTTGTCTAGAAAATGTTCAGACTGTTCTAATCTCCAAATCTCCAAATATGCCAACCATTCGAGTCTTAATTCACACAGACTGATCAAAGGTCCAGTGGGTTCAGTGCCTTGCTTGAGGGCACGACCTGACTGACCGTCGCTCATCGGTTACCAGGAGGAGGAGCAAAAGCAGGATACAGTCAAATAAAATCCAGATCTGCACTTTAAGTCCTTCAGAGAGAGCTGAACAAGCTCCACCCTGCCGTGCACACACCAAAACACTCACTGACTAAATGTTTCCATATTAATCATCAAATGAATTACAGAGAAAAAATTACATTAAGAAGCAGATTTCTTTTGAATTTTCTCAGTCGGGTTCTGAGCAGTTGGGATTGAAACATTTCTAATCTCTGGTTAAATCTCATTAATCACAAATTGTAATAGCAACATCTAACAGTTCTCCATGACGGGCTGAAGATCTGCATTTAAGACTTCACTACCAATGTATCTGCAGACTCAACATGAACAGAATGACCCATTAGTGCTATAGCCTACTTTATTATAAGAATAATTAATAAGTCCGAGCACATACCTCGAAGAAAAATGTCCTCCTCAGGCCTAACCAGCATAATGATCAGGATCTCAAACAAATGTCATTTCATGGTGTAACCACAAAGCATTCTGAGATTTTGGAAAATCTCACATAAAAATGTCCCTCCAGGCAGCACGTAACCACCAAGCAGAATGCCCAAAATGTCTAACACCAGCAATAACAACTAAAGCAGCTCCACTGAGCATAAAGTTCAACTTAGTTTTTTTTAAAAATCCCCTTTTTTTACACCCAAGTAACTCCTCTTCCCAAAATAGTCACATAGATAGAAGATCTAATGCTTGCCGTATTTACCTTGAAGCTGTCTGGGTAGCTCGCTGCTGCTCAGGTGCTTTCTGGTCTTGTTGTAGCTCCAATGATCCTTTGATCAGTGTCCACCATGGACACTGTTTAAAAGCCAGAGAGAGGTACCGTGTAAGGAGATACAGTACAGCAAGGCAGACAATGATGCTACTGGTTCAGTATGAGCTGCCATTTAGCCTTTAATTGGGACCATTTTTAAAAACAGGTGTGTATTACTGAGTTGACGCCATTGGCTGGAGCTGGAGGTGTGATGGGGACGAAAAAGATTACAAAAAGCATTTATTTATTCATTTATAATGTGAATGCTGAAAGCATTTCCACTTCTGTTTGTTTTATTTTGGAGCTTTTTTATTTTATTTTATTGATTTATTTTGGACATGTTAATTGAATCAGACTTCATCACACACAATTTCAGTTACACAATGCAAGCACATGACCGAAAGGGAAAACGGGAGAAGCATAAAGCTTATCAGGTCCCGCCCTGATTACCATTCAGAATACATTCATTTCATCACAATTGTTTGTTTCTTAGCATATACGGTCTGGAGTGTGAAAAGAGAGTGAAAAACACACGTCGCCGGGAAAAACTCAATAATGAGACGACAGAAGATGAAGAAAGCCGTTCTAAAAGAAAAATTAAGAGTCCTGTTTAAATGACGGGTTCATTGCAACAGGTGATTCACATGCTCCAAGCTCCACATGCGTAATAAATGTGGCTCTCCGCTGCTTCATCACTTCATGTAGAACTTCAAATCTCCCTGTGTTCTGGATTAAAGCAGAATAAACACACTGAACACCTGCTTCAATTACAAACACATTATGTTTGTGAAGTGGGGTTTTCTGCAGCGACAGTAGCAAAATGAGATGACAGACGGGAATGTAACATCACCCCCAATTATTATTATATAGTGAGTTGTAACAAAGAAACAAAAAGTAAACATAATAGAAAACCATGTGACCATCTACAATCGTTTTTATTTTATACAGTATGTATAAAACCCGTAACTCAGAGAAGGCATGGAGGACTCTGAAAATTCTCCCAGCCCTTAGTCGACATGAGGGTGAGTAGAGGGTGAGTGAAATTTGAATTTTAGGTGAACTATCCCTTTAAGGGTCAGTGTCTGGAGGACAAACTTGCTGCAACTTCACAGCTAATCAGTCGCACACAGCGACAAACACAGCAGAGCAAGAGAAGCATCTGACGACGATGGTGACAGAAGACACATCTCCAGATGCTCCAGCTGCTGCAGACTGAGGAAGGAAGGAAGTCTTCCTAAAGCAACAGCACACAAAGTACGACAAGCACTAAACGTACAGCACAGGAGTAAATGACACACACACACACACACACACACGTCTATTACAGTGGTGGAAATGGACCAAGACAGTTTCCACCCAGCTAAAAGATGAACTTTGACCTCACAGCTGAGTGTGTGTCTCTATGTGTCTGTGTGTGTGCGTGTCTAGGTGTGTGTGTGTGGTTAGCGTCCCCTCCAGCTGCACAACTCACACTCAGCACACATGGAGACCATTTACACACACGCACACGGGCAGATGGAGGACATTTACACACTGTGTAACTGATATTGTTAATACTTTGATCACATTACCATTATGTATCAGGACATGTTTTCTCACACACACACACACACACACACACGCAAGCACACACACCCTCAGGTCAGTGATTTTATGCTTTGAAACCTCCCGTCTGTGGCTGCGTGTTTGTAATAAATCCAGATGCAGGAGAGGAAGTCGCTGATGTCGCCGAAGAGTAAGAGAACGACAATACACACTCACTCGCACAGTGCACACTTAACACACACGCAGTCGTGGGGCGGAGGGGTGTGGGGAGTGGGAAGGGGGGAGGGGGTCTATTCTGGAGCGACATCACTCTGCTCATCTGCTGATTTTATTAACAGGAGCAAACGAAAGACTTTGAGCAAATGTGCAATAATGACAAAGTAAATGTGAATACGCTGTTATTTAGAAACACGTGTGGACACGAGCGCCACACACCACAGCTGGTTACAGTATGGTTACCATGGTTACCAAAGATCTGCAGAAAAGTGAACGTACATCGTGTGTGCAGACTGTTTCCTCTGACATCATTTGATTGACAGCTGTCACAGCGGCATGAGCTGAGCTGAAGTTAAAGGGATAGTTCAACATTTTGGCAAATTGGCCCATTGCCAGAATCCCTACAGTCATAGCAGAAGGTTTGTTACCTTTTTTTGTCGGCACAATGTATTTTTAGAACGGCTGAGCGCAGCCACGAGCTGCTCAGAGCTACGCTACGGAGGCTAATGGGATTTCTTGGTTTCCCTCATCAAACTCATCAAATACACAATCCAACAACTCCACAACGCTCTGGTGGACAAGTTGTGACCTTCACATTCACCACACTATGAGATGATAACAGAACGTTACAAGACAGAGTTGTTTTAGAGGTAAATTCATGAAAAACCGCTGATGCACGTAGTTTTTCAGTCTCTGCATTTACCTCTAAAATGGATCAGTTTCATAATGTTCCATTATTATCTCATAGCGTGGTGAATGTGCAGGTCACAACTTGTCTATGAGAATGTTTTGGAGTTGTTGGATTGTGTATTTGATGAGTTTGATGAGAGGAACCAAGAAATCCCATTAGTCTCTGTAGCGTAGCTCTGAGCAGCTCACGGCTCTGCTCCGCCGTTCTAAAAATAGCTTGCACTGACAAATAAAGGTAAGGAACCTACAGGATTACAGCAATGGGCCAATTTGCCAAAATGTTGAACTATCCCTTTAAGAATGAATAGATCTCCATAAGAAGAAAAAAAAAGAGCCAGTTGAGAACAGAACCAGAACCTGGACCTGATTTAATAAAGACAGGATCAGAACTTAAAGCTGGCCCTCAAATGAAAGTTTAACAGTGACTTTTTATTTGATTTTTGATTTATAACAATAACCTAAAGGCATTACATTAACGGTTAAAACACACACACACTCAGTGAACTCTGAATCTCTCTCTCTCTACACATTCTGAACCCCTTCCCACTGACCAACACTCACACAGACATATGCACACACACACTCACAGTTCACCTCAGCAGACACATATACGTCCAACAATAGGCCCTCAGTGTGGTCTGACAGGCTCAGGCTGATAAAACACAGCACACTCTCTGATGGGCTAAACAGCTGCTAAATATTAAATATTTCAGCCTCTATTGTTTCCTGTAACTGTCTATTGTGTTTGGTGACAGGGTCGACTGTCTTGACGCTTGTGTCCTCTGAGCGTTGAGTTCACACCACTCAGCTTAAAATTAAAGAAAAACAATCAAATTGAAAGATTTCTGCCCTGGAAATGATAAATCAGTAACTACCAACCACATTACTGTAAATACTCAAGGGCTCCTGAAGATTACAGTAGTTCATGATATTTGTGCCTTTTCCTCTAGTGCGATTCAAAGTTTCCACTAGTGTACATGAGATTTTACAGTCTAACTCTCAGATTTCTTCTTTAATTATCTTATATACTGTATATATTTGATTTAGGCATTCATGGCTGCAGAGGATGAACCCATGAACAAACACCAGCCTTTCCAAAGTGGTCAAAAAGAGGCAGGTTTTACAGTAAATGGAGAAAAGTGATATGAACATGAGCAAGTGAGCATGTTCCTGCTCATCAGAGGATGAACCACTTTCCATTTTGGCTGCTTCATGTCATTTCTTACATGTATTGTCATCAACATTGATTTTTATTCAGAATAAAGTGCTAACCTGTTGATCGGCCGTGAAGTGCTGCAGCAGGATCAGGCAGCAGAAGGTGGTCCACATTTGCAGATCTAACCTCTGTAGCTCTGAGGATGGGATGACCTGGAAAAACTACAGGAGGAGCGAAAAGGATGGAAGAGAGGAGGCGAGAGAGAGAGGGTGAGGCTCACAGTCTGGGTGCTTGTGTGACTGAGACAGAAAGGACTGGTTAAGGCGATAAATACAGTGGTTAATAGAAAGATTACAACAATCTTGTTGGCATAACAACCAGAACTATCACTGAGTGTTTTATTGAGAGTGAGGCCACCCGCTGGAGGTCAGATGAGTCAGGAACAGAGCCTGAACTTTAGAAACTAGGTGCTAATTGACGGTTAAAGGAATAAATATATGTTTTAAGTTTGGAATTGATGGTGTGAATGGAGTCAGCAGCCCTGATGTCAGAGGGGAGTAGGAAAAAGCTCTGCGGCAGCTGACGCCTCCTTTAACTGTAGAAACAGACGAGACTTTCCATGTCAACAACTCACTGTGACCCCAACATCTTCCAGGACAGACGACTGTAAATATGCTCCATTGTCCACATTTGTGCAGCTCCTGGTGTCACTGCTACGAAGACAGGAGGCTCTGATGTCACTGTTTACTATGTGTCCACTCAGTAATCTGGTGGCCCCATCTGACTGCTGACTTCCTGCTAGGCTACAGCCTCCCTGCCCAGACTGCTGTATAATATGAGGGTGATGGTGCACAGGTCTGGGATCAGTAAGTCACGGCTCTGTCCATCCATTGGTCAGATGCAAACAGTGTCAAAACTTTCTCACTGATGATCATGGAATCAAATATAATGATGCCTTATAATAATGATCAGAATAAGAATATGAACAGGGGAAATTGGAGAGAGTTGATTCTGTTTAAATAATGTTAAAGGTAAATTGTGTAGGAATTACTCCCATCTAGTGTTGTGGTTGTATATCACAAGCAACTCAATCATATTTTTCATGCTGCATTCATGTGAAACTGGGCAGACGGCAGACGGACGACAGCTGCGGCACTAACGGCATAAACAAGCCTCTATGTAAACAAGTGGTAAAAACATGGCGACACGACATGGCAGCCAGCACCGAGCTTACCCACTCAGATATGAACGGCTCATTCAGAACTGAAAGGAACACTTCACTTTGTTGATGGGGGGTATTACTGATTCATGAAAAACAGACTTTTGAACCAAATAATCAATTTTCATGAATAGATAACAGGAGTTACAAGTTACACAATGTCCCTTTAAAAAGACATTATAAGTACAACATCATATAAAAGTGTTACGGGCCCCGGACGCGGGACCACGGGACAAATACAGTTTTTCCACAGAGTGGAAGACAGAGTGAAGACACGGAGTGCTACATGTGCTGTCCAAGTTGCATCTGTTTACTTTTCACTAGGGCTGTCATAATTAACGCGTTAATCGCGATGCGATTAATTAAAACCAATAACGCGTTAAGTTTTTTTAATCGTTGTTAATCGCGGCCCATTTTGTCATCTGTCTGCTGGACCGGAAGGCTGGACTGTGGCTCCTCCAGTCCAGCAGGTGGCGGTAAGGAGCCTTCAGAAGAATGAGAGCGGAGCCCAGAGGCAGTCCTGCTCGGTCCTGCTCGCTTTTCATGCAAACAAACTAATTCCACTGCCACCACAGTTGTTAAATGTAATCAATGAGACCAACATTAATCTCATAAAAAGAGTTTAACCAGGCAGCGGTAAACCTCTGAAAGTGTGCGGATACGTTAGTTAGCTCGTTGTCTACCCGTGAGGACGAGGGAATGGCGATAGCCGATGCTAATTACTGTTAGCCTGTCTATGAGATTTTACATATACGTTAGCATTAAGCTAGCGAACTTTGTATGCTTAGTTGTGAGCTGTGTTTGTTTTGAGCGTCGTTTCAAACTATGGGTTTGATTGAACTACTTCGGTGTGTGTGTGCATGTGTGTGTGCTTGCTGTGACCCTGGAGCTGTAGCTGTGTGTGTCTGGAGCCCAGTGCAGGGGCTGCAGCCTGAACTTATCTTAGCTCGCAACAGGAGCAATTGCCTGTCCTGATCAGCTGATGTTGTGGCTGTTCTCATTCAGCCAAACAGAACAGACTTCTCACATTCTCAGAAAGCACTCACAGTAGTGTCATGGAGTTGTCCCTGCTGCGCTGCGGTCCCCGCTGCGCCGCCCGCCCGCCCCCCCCCCCCCCAATATATATTATATATTAGTATAGTGTATTCTTAATAGTTAATCCAAGTTGCATCTGTTTACTTTTTCACATATTCAAAATATAACATTAACTCTGCAACATCATATTTCCATCCGTTTCATATCTAGTCACATTCAATCACATTCATCCAATTCTCATTAACTCAGATTAATACATCAAATTAACTCAGATTAATAAATTACATCACCCTGTAATCTGACTTTGTACAGAATGTACACTGTATTCATCAAGGATTAAAGTCAAGTTTATAGTACAAATTACAGTATCATTTCACTAATAATAACAAAATAACGTAATTAATTAACATGCAGCTTACATCCACATGTTTTATAACCGTATTAATGAATGTGATACACACTTTCCTACAAGTGGACTCACGGAGGATGACTATCAACATTATCGTCTATACAAATCTTCCATAAACACTTTCAAACTGAAGTAATTACGGGCAGCCTAGAGCATGCTGGACCTCCTGCAAGACAAAGGCAGGGCAACAAAACACCCGCAGCACCGTCTGCAACAGCGCGGATTTTCGACTTCCTTAACAACAATAAACATACGCAAATGGCTCACATGACGCCACAAACTTACTCTTAGCGTACGCATGTACAAACGAAAATGTAAACAACTCAAAATTATCAACCTTTGTCACGTACTGACCTGTAAAACAGACAGAGTGGAAGACAGAGTGAAGACACAAGTGCTACATGTGCTGTCCAAGTTGCATCTGGGGAGTGGGCGGAAGTCCACACCTGAGACCGCACCCGGATGGCAACAGTTCCGGCCTCAAAGGTTCCACCTGCTCATTTTCCTCTCTTTCTATACTCTTAATGACTATTAAATTAAAATTAATGTTGTGACACATTTTTGAGTTCACTACAAAAGGAAGTCCATGAAAATGAATATTAGAAAAAGCTGATGGGCAGAGTGAAACAGGTTGGGGGGGGGTAGTGATATTATACTTAACTCAGTAAGTGCCATTGACATCTATATGTCAATCAAATCCAACACTTGAGTGCCGTTGTCAAATGCAGTTTTCTGCGGCTGGTAAATGGGGGCGCAGTAATTTTGGAGTTTCTAGGGTGTGTAGAACGAAGAAGACTGTAGGTAAGAGCAAGAAGTGAAGAAGAAGAAGACAAGTGCGATCAGTACGGAGATGAAAAAAAGTTGGAAAAAGTTTCTATTTCTAGAGAAAAACGACGGGCAGAGCCTGGAACAAGTGATCGAGGGTGAAGGTGGTGGTGGTGAGGGGGTGGGAGAGGGTGAGGGTGCAGCAACTGCAGGAGAAGTAGGAGAGCAGGCATCACTCTGCAGAGTACATGTGAAATGACATTTTCAGATGTCTTACATGTTTTTGAAGCCAAAATTAAAATGGATGAATCACTGTTTTTCTTGAGAGACTCTCTTTCACAAAAATGCATTCTTCTCAGCTTTCTAGAAAAAAAGTGGTCTTTTTAGTGCAACCAGGCTCTATTCAACTTAAGATAAAGCAAGAATGGAACAAAGTACAAGCAGATGGTTTTTCCAACGTTTTTTCCCTACTTAAATAGAGAGTCTCCTCTTTCCTTTGAGCTATTTGGTGTTTTCAGAGTCATAGTACAAAATCTGAAAAATTCTGTGGGTGAAATATTGTTCAAATTGCCCTGAAATGCTGGCACATCAACACTGACCATTTTATAAAAGGGCTGGCACTGAATGAGTTAAAGGACAATTCCAGGCGAATTCAACTTGGGGGTGTATGTTCCTATCATTTTGGGTCTAAAAGAAGGAATGTGAAGATTTTCAATTTAATCGCTCCTGTTTTGTGGTAGTTGTGTCTGTCAGCAATGAATGGCAGTGGATGCAAGTTCCACTAGTTTGGCTGTTTACATCCCTCAAAGCCGCAATTTTTTTTTCCACAGACAGCGTCAGATGGCGACTCAAACATGTACCGAGAAGTTTATTTACTTCAAGCAGCTGACATGCTTGTAAAACTAGATCTAATTCAAAGTCTCTCAGAGTAAACACAGGGATATCGACTCTTTACTTGCTTCGAGTGTACATTTTTTTCAACAGACAGCGTCAGGTGGCGACTCAAACATGCGCCGATAAGTTTTTTTACTTGAAGCAAGTCAAGAGTCGATATTTCTGTGTTTATGACACAAACGGTAGCTTTCTGACTGCCCCTGAATGCACCGAGCACAGCAACTGCGTCTCGCGCGAGACTCCGGGAGACTTTGAATTAGATCTAGTTTTACAAGCATGTCGGCTTGCTTGAAGTAAATAAACCTCTTGGTGCATGTTTGAGTAGCCATCTGACGCTGTCTGTGGAAAAAATTGCGTCTTTGAGGGATGTAAACAGGCTAACCAGCAGAACTTGCATCCACTCCCATTCATTGCTGCCGTGGCGATCCAGGGACAGACACAACTACCGCAAAACAGGAGCGATTAAACTGAAAATCTTCACATTCCTTCTTTTAGACCTAAAATGATAGGAACATACACCCCCGAGTTGAATTTGCATGGAATTGTCCTTTAATGGCCATTTGTACTTCATATACAACCCCACTTCAAAAAAGCTGAACTATCCCTTTAATACCCATAATTTTGTTGATAGATGACAAAACAATCGTCGACTTTTACTTCCTCAAGATAGTCAAGTTTGATCGTCTTCTATTCAACATCTAGTTGGATGTGGTGTGTGGTTATGGTGGATGTCACTGGGGCGATGTGTTCGATTCCCATGTGAAAGCAATTGTTGTTATTGTTACCATGACAAAGCTGACCCACTGAGGAGGAAATACTTATTTTAATCTAAATAGCTTTCTTTTCCCACACGTACCTAAGCCATGATTATTGTCGTAATTCCCTATGCATAGGTATCGCTGTGTAAAGTCTGTGTTTATTTTTGTAACCACGACAACCGTGGTGGCTGGGCATGAGAACTATTTCAGGAGACACCACTGTGGGTCAGAGGTCATTGGAAGAAAGCAGTTCTGTGGAAGTTGGAGGAGTTGTTGTAAAAGCACAGTCATAATTAAACTGACAGGAACATCAAACACAGTTTCTGTGTTGTAGTGTTGTGGAGGCTTTTTCGTTCATGGTGGGTTGATGTTTTTAACCAAAAGTGCATCTGCTTGTTATCATGCACAGTACTGTTATTTGACAACTGTAACAGGAGAAAGTAGTGAGGTCAAACAAATCTGATCCTGCTGTCACCTCCTGTTGGTCCACAACCACAGATTTAACAGGTTTGTGCAGCAAATCAGATGTTTTCTTTGGAGGGGATTTCCTCCTCAGGGGGAGGACTCAGCAGGTCCAGACCACAGGCTGTAAATAAAGATGGACGTCTCCAGCATGTAACTCAGCCCAACTCACTGCTAATCCAAAAATGCCCAAAGAGGAAGGGTGTGTTCAGCTGGGACCACGCTCACCCACCTGTCACTCAAAGCTGCTGCCAATTATGCAGAACTCTAAGCCTTAATAGAATTTTAACAAGGAGCTACTGTATGTACGAGTTCTCCCACTGTGTAATCGTCATAAAGGAGGAAATTAGACGAGACAGTTTTTTTTACATTCATTGATTTATTTTAACATGGGAGTCTATGGAGAGTGACTCACTGTTGGAGACTACCTCTAGTGGCCATTTGAAGAAGAAGCAGTTTTTGGCTCTTCTGTGTTGGTCTCATGTTGCTGCTGTAACTGAGGAAGAGGGAACTATAAGGTTAGTGAGGGGTTTTTAAAACTCTATTCTAAAACAGGTTAAAACTGAAGTGATGTACAGTAGTTATGATTCAGCTTACAAATTGTGTAGTCTGGAGACAGTTCAATTTGTGGTTGTAAAGGTTGTACTAATCCAGGAGTGTTAATATCAACGCATGCCTCACTGGATAACAGGATGTCTGGTTACAAATTGTAACAGTTCAATTTGTGGTTTCACAGGAGCCTGCCTGGATAACAGAGGAGTCTGGTAACTTGCGGTTTCAAAAGCCTGCCTGGAACGCAGCATTAGCCAAAATAACCGGATCGCTGACTTCTGCTTTAATAAAAGGAGACAAAGCAATCGATATGTTTGACAGCAAGTGTCTAAGAAGAATCCTCAAAATCCAAAGGCAAGACCACATTTACAGAAGAACTATTAGAAAGAGCCGACATGAGGCTACTGAGCGAGGAAGTGAAAAGGAGAGGATGGAAGATGATCGGTCATTTACTAAGGCAGGACCAAAATAATGATTGCAACATTGCAATGACCTGGGAAAAAGAAAGAGAAGGGGCGAGGTGGAGATCATGGGCCGAAGCAGGAACAACTGCTGTCGACCAGGAGAAGTGGAAAGTGGAAAGGAAGTGGATAGATAGAGAGACGGTTCGGCTCTTAATTCACTACGACATCCATTCATTTTGTTATCAGGTTTTCATTATCTGCAAAAAAAACAATAAAGATATGGACTGATATTACATGTACCGAGAGAATTGCTTAAATTGTTTATTTCTCATTCTGACTGGATTATCTGGACCTGTTTTAGCCTTGTGCAGGTTTTTTTTTAATTGCTCTCAGGGACACACACATACTTTTATTTTCCTGTGAACAAAAGAGGAGCTGAATTATTTGATGGAGAGCAGCAGAAGTTTAAGATGGTTTTGGTTTGAATAACATCTTTGTGCCTTTGTTTCCTTTGGCTGGGTTCAGGCAGGAGTCTGCATTGTGTCTTTGTTACACTGACGGGTCCATGCAGGGTTCAGGTGATGTGAGGTCTTATTTACTGGTTCAGGGTTCTGGTCCGTTGAGAACCTCAAGTGTAAGCCCGACTGTACAAAAGATTTGGGTGACCCGGGGCCCTGGATGTCTCGCCGACTGTCACAAAATGGGTCACGAGAGGTTTTAGTGAACCCCGCTGGCTGAGTCAGGCGCACACTGCAGCTTTAAATCCTGAAATTTACAACATCCATCTGTTTGTGTCTCAGAGTAAAGGTCAGAGGTCGGCTCCTTTAGAACTTACAGAAACCACCAACTTAAAGAAATGTATCTGCGTGTCCTCGCCCTGGTTCATGTCCCATTTCTGTGGCTGTCTGTTTTCTCATCTGCCTGTTGTTTTCTCTAAATACATGAGGCCCATTTCACCCTGAATAACCCACCCCCACCCCCACCCCCCAGCTATGCCCCTCCTGCTTTGTTTCATATGAACATACTGAAGGCCTGGGTGCCTCAAAAGCTCAGGAAGCAGCGAGAGAGATGGAGAAATTTAACACCATCTCAATCAGGAGAGACTTTAATTAATGACTAAACTGTGATTATCATGTGTGAAAAAAGAGAGGGAATATGATCAGGATGCGAGTAGGGGATTGGAGGTGACAAGGTTAAAATAGGTCACAGTCAATGAAATGATACGACACCACGGGAGGGCAGTGTTTGAAGTGTGATGGGGCCAACTCAGAAGGTGGTGACCTGCGATTTGTTGCTAAACACCACAAGTCAGCTGATTAGATTAGCATCAAAACAAAGTAGGCAAAATAAAAAATGATAATACATACGTAGTCTAAGAAAAAAAAACTGGAAAAGTTAGGGGATAGGGGCCCACTTTAGTATTCTTTGAAGTGACCCGGCATTCCTAGCAACAGCCCTGGAGGTAACTGAAGGCAGAGGTGATGAGATGTGATGATGGTGTGTGTGTGTGTGAAAGAGAGAGAGTTTTTAACTTTTAACCTTCCTCTTATGTTAGGGTCGCCACTGACCCATTTTAGGTTTTTAAAGGGATAGTTCACCCAAAATTCAAATTTCATCTTTATCTATTCATCATTATCTACTCACCCTGATGTCGACTAAGGGCTGGGAGAAGTTTCAGAGTCCTCCATATGTCGGTAGCGAACGGGGCTCACTTCTCTTTGTCCAAAGAGACACACCAAAAAACATCCAAATACCTCCATGCTGCTCGTCTGTAATGTCCCTCTTGTATTGAAGAGAAATTGTTCCGAAAAAAATTCATTAAGTCTATAACCATCATGCAGTGCTGCACGCAGCCCCCTGGAACTCAGAACTCAGAGAAGGCACGGAGGACTCTGAAACTTCTCCCAGGCCTTAGTCCACATGAGGGTGAGTAGATAATGAGTGTAATTCGAATTTTGGATGAACTATCCCTTTAATGCACAGTGACAAATAGAAAAATCACAAACTTAAATACATTTATTTTTTAAGTTTACTTTATTCTAAATTTATGACTTTATCCTCGAAGTTTGTGGGGGGCCCTAATATGACTCCATTGTAACATTGTGTACATGTGCACACACATATACACACAAACACACACTAAAACAAAACTAAAGTAAGATCACACTACTTCTCTAGTATACAGTGGTGGGTGTTGTGTCCTATCCAATGAAGCAGGATGCATCTCCTGATGTTAAAGAGCAGAGCCTGGAGCCTCAGTGAGGAGGGTGTGAGGTTAAGTTCTGTGGATTGGACACCAAGAATGCAGAAAATCGGGTCTAGACAGTTTTTTCTTTAAAATATCACTGATTTCCCTTCACATGCCGTATAGGCCTACCAAGTCTGCAACAAAAGGACATTGAAAAATACAGTGAAAATGAGCCACTATTTTAACAAATTAAATTCACAAAATTTGAATACGCTCTGGATAAAATTATGACATTTGTGTTGGTGTGTTGATAGGGTTGTTAGGTTGGATGAGAAACAAATAGGATGATGGATGATGGATCATTGCTTTGAGTGTGTTTTACAGTTGATTTAAGACACTGGTCAAAACCGACCCTAACACCAGAGATGGTTAGGGTTAGACACTGATCCATCACTTATTTATAGAAAATCAAAAATAAGTGATGGATCAAACTCACAGTGGTGGACAGTAACGGAGTAAATTCACTTGAGTACTCTACTTAAAGGGATAGTTCACTCAAAATTGAAATTTCACTCATTATCTACTCACCCTCATGTCGACTAAGGGCTGGAAGAAGTTTCAGAGTTATCCGTGGCTTCTCTGAGTTACAGAGGGTCTCGGCGTAGTAACAAAAAGACACACCAGAAAACCTCCAAATACCTCCACAGTGCTATGTAATGTTCGTCTTGTATTGAAGCCCCAAAATGTGAAATTGTTCGGAAAAAAAATTAAATAAGTCTATATTTTAAGCTTGTTTGCAGAGGAAGCTCCTCTTCCTCGTCTGTCCAAATCTCGCAAGATTTGCGCCGGCGTCAGTAATCGCACTGAGACCTACTTAAATACCTTTAAAAGCAAGTACTTTTTTACTCTTACTCGAGTAACGTGTCGACTGAGCTACTCTTACTTTTTACTTCTATTTTTTACTGAGTACATTTTGACCAGTAGTATGTTTTACTCTTACTCAAGTACTGGGGTCAAGTACTCAGTCCATATCTGCTTACTCAGTATCAATCACAATGTGAACTCTCATCATCGTGACGTGTGGAAACTGCTGTGCTGCTGACAGAAGGCAGTGTGGACACATCTGCCCAGAAAACTGAACTGCAGCCTTTCATGCCATGGAGGACGTGTGTATGTCCTGAATGGAGGGAAGGGAAGCTCAGCAGAGCTTCCTCCATCATGAAGAACCCCACCCACCCAACAAATGTCCTGTTTGTCTCCCTCCCCTCAGGCTGAGGAGCATCAAAGCCACAACATCACAGCTGAAGTGCAGCTTTTTTCCAGAGGCCATGAGATTGACAAACTCAGTTCCTCATTAAGTGAACCCTCTGACCTCAGCCGCCGCCGCCGCCGCTGTTGCTGCTGCTGTTGCTGCTGCTGTTGCTGCTGCTGCTGCTGCTGCTGCTGTGGACTCTATGCCGTCTTTTTATTCACTTTGTTCTACTCGTTTTTTTACTGTCACTTTTATTGCGCTTTTGGGACCTGAGTATGAATTTCATCTCTTCATGTGAAAACATGTGTTAAAATGACAATAAATGAGCCTTAAACCTTGAATTCACATCATAGTCTCTGGAAACTCATCTGTTTCTACATGGAACAGGTTAAAGACAGTCAAAACCACAATAAAGAAGATATGCACTTATATAAAACATAAATGTACCTTTTAATAAGTCTAGAATAGACTAGAAGATTATTATTAATAAAATCATTATTAGGGAATCTTATGGTTGTGTGTGTGCATTTATCCATTTGTTGTCCATAATAAGTGGATTCAGCAGGTGTGGGAGGGGTCAGGCACCCTGTGTACTTCATCATCATCATCATCTTTAGATGAAGTAGCGGTTGTGTAATGCGACTACTGTTTCAAAATGTGAGGATGGGAATGTGGCTGCAGGTCAGTGTCTGAATGAGGAAGGACATGTGTCTCCGTTAGTATCAAGGACGAGCAGAAACGTGACATGAGACACACAAAGATCACGGCTCTCAGTTTTGTTTCTGAGGAATTCCCCTTCTGATCCTGAACAATCACTGTCAGAGTTCAGAGCGAGGGCAGGGGGGGTGGGTCAAGAGGTCGGGGGAGGGGGTCGGGATGTAAAGAGTAGGATTTTTAATTGGACCGAGTGTCACGGTCGTCGTTCCGGATTGTTGGAGAGCAACGAGTTCAAAGAAGGGAAAGATGGAAAGAAAAGAGACGGAAATCAAAGTAGCTGAGCATGAGCCATGAGAATGAGCCTGAAGTATTTAAAAATCTTTACAGAAAACAGTTTTAATATATGAAGAATGTGGCTCTTTATGTTGAACATGTAAAATCTGAGTAAAATCTAGTCTCTCCTTGGTATTTCAGTTTCATTTTTCTCGTCATCACTTTAAGGATAAGATCTTGACTGTCCGTTAAAAGCTACTGAAGTGGGTCTTTAAGTTTCCTGACAGAGACGGTAACCTGCTGCTGTCTGAGGGGTCGTATCAGGTCAGCCCTGTTGATGTGAGGAGAGGTGGGGAAAGCCGCCCACACTGGAACACTGACTTCTACACAGTCTGTCCACTGGTCTCTGTAATCTCCATTTTTGTTTCTAATTTGTATTTTTCTGCTTCTTTTAGTGTAGTGACCCTGTCCACTCATGAGGGGAGGTGAACCTCTAAGTCTTTTATAAATCTGTGCACATTTGAAGAAGATTTTTACTGTAATTAAACAGGATGGAGGCTCTCCTTCCACCTAGCGTAGCTTGGCTTGAGCCTCTGACCCGGTGTCACAGCTACCGCCACACAGGGTCGGTGTTAGGAATTCTGCGGCCCCTGAAAGAATACTAAAGTGGGCCCCTGATTTCCACTTTTTCTTCTTAGACTACGTATGTATTATCATTTGTTATTTAGCCTACTTTGTTTTGATGCTAATGCAGCATGAGTA
The DNA here is from genome assembly GCA_030347415.2 of Decapterus maruadsi. Taxonomy (NCBI): domain Eukaryota; kingdom Metazoa; phylum Chordata; class Actinopteri; order Carangiformes; family Carangidae; genus Decapterus; species Decapterus maruadsi. The sequence continues at coordinate 19,595,605 of CM064890.1, read as the reverse complement.
CTGAGGGTCTTATGCAGAATAATTCAGTTATACATAGATTTGACTACTGGGGTTTTTTGTGGGCCCTACTGGACGCGGGGCCCAATAGAATTATCATCACCTTTCTCCTCTATACAACGGCCCTGCCGCCACACAAAGACAGACTACACAAATATGAAATGCTACCTATGCTAAGTACATATGTAGTGTTAGCTTGCCTCCACCTAAAGTCATCAGAGAAACTCTTCAGCAACTCCAAATGGACCAATCTTCATCTCAGAGCTGACATAACTCTCCAGTAAGGCATCTTGAGCTGTCAAATGCCGATAACGGGACGAGATGGGTCAAAACAGAGGGTTCAAGCAAAAACGGTTTATTTTGGTGCAAGCTAGCTACATCGAGGGTAGGTTAGCTTCCTATTTCAGAGTGAAAGCAAAACAAAAAAAAGAATACACAAATATACACATGGTAATGATACTGTTGGGCATGTTACTTTTAAAAAGCAATAAGTTAAATTTACTGGTTACTTCCCCCCAACAGTAACTGTGCTACTGGTTACTATTGCATTTTATTAAATAAAATATGAGTAAATATGTCAAATTACTTGGACTCTGAACAGAGGAATACTGAGTGAGTTGGTTCCAGATGAACAGCTTTTTTTCTGACTACTTGATGAAAAAAAAAGTTTTTTATAACGTACACTTTAACAGAATGTTTTGTGGTCAGTAATGGCAACAGTGTTATAACAAGGGAAACAGTAAGATTTCTATTTTTACTTACTGAAAAAAGTAGTGCCGTTATTTTGTAACACTGTTATTCCTATCACTGATGACTAATAATCCAATGAATTGCTTTCTCACCAGCTTAATTGAAAACAAAAGTACATGGCTTTAAGTCAGGGCAGACGGTGAATAATAATGAATAAGGATAAAATGTTAAAAAAAATAAAAAGTTATAATGAAAGGGAAGTAAATACATGATGGGATTTACAAGTGCTGTTAGGAGTGACACTTCCACTCTGGTCATACATACAGTAGTAACTAACTATAGTGAAGTCTATGACCCTGACCCTGTCTGCTCTGTATTGTTACGCAACAGTCTGCAGTGTTGTTGAGTGTTGTTGACCCCTGGATCTACATCATCAGCCACTGCCCAGATGTCATTCCACATGTGTCTGGCATCTTGCAGGGCAGAAGTCTGAACACACTCCCCCAGCTTTTCACTGGTGTTACATGCCTCCATGGGAAACTATTTATAAGTTATCAAAAATCAGTCTTGGGTCATACTTGAGACAAAGCTGCAGCAGGTGATACAGCTGTTACGACAGTTGTTTAATTCCTGCCTGGACGGCAACAGATGAACACAACTCACTGAATGTCTTCTTCTCTGAGCCTTCAGTTCCTGTCCAACCTCTCCATCCTCTTCCTCACAGCTGGTTTCTCTCCCCCTCCAAACAGCTTAGAGTGTCGCAAACACTGTGCATGTTTGTTTTTTTTAAAGCTTTGCCCGATGCACAACCTTAGCGCAGGTGGCCACTTTGCATGACAGCACCGAGGACTGGTGCCAGTAAATGTTGGTCGTTTGCATTCATTAAGGTATTTTTAGATGTTTTCTTACTAAGACATTCCACTCCCCCTGCTGCGGTCCACCCTGCTCCCCCCTCCTCTGATATCCAGCAGTGCAGGTTCATGTGTTTTAGATGGATGCCTGAAGGGAGAGGGTGGAGGTGTTGAGTTGGATACATACCCCAGCTTTAAGTCAAGAACTACACTGTATTATGCAACAGATGAATTCAGACACAGACGTCTATCCGGAGTCTGTTTGTTTATCTAAACCACAGTCGAGGTCTGTCTTTGTGAAACTCGCTCCAGTTTGGTTTCAAATCAACTGCAGGTGGAAGTTTAGAGAGAAATAAACAGCCAGTTTGTGGTATTTTTTTTAAAGTGAGGTGACACGATGAAAAAAAAAAACCTCTCTATCAAGGGGATAATAAAAGAATAATGAGATAAATGAAGTCAGATGGAGTGAGAAGAGTGTGGTGTGAAACAGGAAGAGGAGCTTGGAGGGTGGGGTCTTAATGAGCATCGTTACAGCTGTGAACAGGAACAGTGAGTCACCTTCAAACCCTGAGTGCCGTGACGGTCGACACCGAACAGCTGGAGATGCTTTGTTCTGTCCCATCATTTACACAGAGACGGGTCATGAGTCAGACCGTCTATAAACTGTTTATGTTTGGTCCTCACTGGACAATATGAACAATTATATGAATATGTGTTTATCACTGCATCTGCACAACAAGACCAACAACAAGACGCTGTCTGCATGTGCACAAGCCTCGTGTCCAGGCCCACAACCAGCCATAGATTCACAAAGACACTCCCTGGATCCGTTTGTGTAAAATAACACAATCTGTGGCAAAAGCAACCAGACACAGAGAAGAGAGAGGAGACTGTGAAACTGAGGGGAAAACCTGCATCAGTTTCAGTGGAGGCTGGTGTAGTTTTCTGCAGGGGGGGCTATACCAAACTTCAAATTAAATCTTCATTTATACATGGCCAATCTCACTTTTCTGCACAATACAGCACTACTGCGATTAACAGCATTGTAAAAGACCAACACCACACATGTAGGCCCAGCTTCTATCTCACCTCTGTACACTCTGAAGATCAGAAACACTGCCACTATGACGGGTGGTGGTGTTTATTTGGGTTCTTATAATAGATAATAACACAGACATTAGCAATCAAAGATATCAGGTACGTATGTAATGGTGCATTTCATTTACATTGGTAGTCGGAATTCAGAACTTGGAACAACGTCGTCCCTGAGTTGCACACTTTAGACAATTAATGGCAACACTTTCTTGAATATGTGTTCATAAGATTGACGTAACACTGGCATAACCATGACATGACACCTGTCATAAACATCAATGAATACTTATGAGAGCTGTTGGTAAGTGTCAATAGTGCAAAGTTGACATTGTTTGAGGCGTTTTTGTTCTGACAACTTGTTGTCTGTCTGACTTCTGCCGGATTTCACATGAATGCAACATCAAGAATATGTTCCGATATGCAACCACACCGCTAGATGGGGGTAATTCATACATACTGGGGCTTTAAAGTCTAATGCAAGGTACAGGTTAGTGGTGGGGCAGCCCTGTACCGCCCCTATTGACCAGCCACCACTGATCAATTTATATCAGTACAATCACTGCAAATGTAAAGTTCTGCTTTACTCTGAAATTCATTTACTGGACTAAAGACCAGTTGAAATGTGTGATGAAAAAGAACTTGAGATGTACAACATAATACACACAGTAGTCTATATATATAGGCCTATATATATAGGCTACTGCTCCTGAAATCCTCCCTTGCCGACGGAAGGGGTGAGTGTGAGCGAGCGAGGATCTGAATGCTGGATATCACAGTTTTCCCTCCATTTCACACACTGGACCTTTAAGCACAAACACAATAAACTCTAATAACCAGCTTCAGAGCTTCATTCATTAGCTTTATAAGTTTCCACAATAACAATTTAACAATTGAAGCTGGTTATTAGAGTTTATAACATGGTACGAGTCTCAGTTTACAGTATATGATGTTTTCACTTAAATCGTTTTGTTCACATGGTCACAGGAACGTGAGGCATAAAGACCAGGTTTTTTTTGCATGTATTTTACATTTATATATCTGTGACCAGGTGGGGAACTGTACCACACACTGTCCATCAGCTTTTTAACAAGCTTTCATTTCTCAGACCTTCTCACTGAACCTGCTGGTTCCAGCTCATCTTTCTCTCCAGCTGCCAGGTCGCTAAGCCAGGATGAATCAGAGTGAATGGAGCACAATAGTGTTCAACACACAAATTTTGTGTGTCACGATGTGAAAAAATTTTAAATCTCCAAAGCTCCCTCCTGGAAGGTTTTTCCCTTGTTTTCAAAGTGAACATCCTCCTCTCTACTGTGTCCACTCAACAGCACTGAGCTTGTAAAGAGTCACGTGCTGCACATTCTGCCTCAGGTACCTGCAGCAGCTTTCATAAAAGTCTTTTTACGGCGTGCTATCAATCATCGGGCGGGGAGCGAGGATGTCGTCATGTGTTCTGATGAAACTGAAGCAGGTTGAGGAGCGTCGGGCTTTTATTTTTGCAGATGGAAGCGCCTGAGCTGTTTCGCAGTGGACACACAGAGCTGCTGTGTCTGTGTGGAAACAGGTGGGTTACTCATAACTCCACTTCTTCCTGCTCTCAGGCCTGAAGGGTCTGATGCACGGTGGGCAACACCACCACAGATTCACCTCCAGTGACACCAGAAGGGCTCTTGGTAACCCTAACCCTGCATAGTGTTGCTTTAATGCCCATCCAGGTTAAAAAAAATGCATTGGTTAGCTTTTACTCAAAGGGATAGTTCACCCAAAATTGAAATTTCTCATTATCTACTCACCCTCATGTCCACTAAGAGCTGGGAGAAGTTTCAAAGTCCTCCGTGGCTTCTCTGAGTTACAGCGGGTCTCGGCGTGGCAGTGCATGTCCATATAACGGTTGCAAATGGATACCAATGGTCTACGTAACAAAAAAAACATCCGAATACCTCCATGCTGCTCGTCTGTAATGTCCGTCTTGTATTCATAGCGGAAGCTTCTCGAAGCTTCCCGGTTTGTCAAATTTGGAGGAACTGGGAAGAGGACGGACCCTGTTTCATCCAAACTTTTAGACTAGGACTAATAGCCTAAGTCATTTGAAACGAGGAGCGAGCCGAGCCGAGCCGAGCCGTACCGACACCGTGCAGCCCAGTGCCGAAGTGCGGATGAGAGGAGTGGACAGACCGGGCAGGAGCAACCAGCCCAGAGATGTCTTGTCGGACACCCGCTATATTTCCATAGAATATTTTTTGGCAACGAGAAAAACAATGTTTGACCCAGCGTTTATTTGGGATGGACGTTTAATATAAAAAAATATTTTGCTACACCCGGCGGTTAATTGGGACCAACGGCAATTTGGGACTCTGCGCTTATTTAAGGTTTTACGGTAATGACATTATTCCACATTTATTAATCCTTAATAATTTATTAACTAACTTGTAGTAAACATGAATTAACTGCTTATTAATGCATTAACTTATAGGCTATGTTATCTAATGCTAAGCAATACATAATACTGATTGTTATTATACTGTTAATTAATGCTTAATAATGTACTAACTAACATTAATCAAGGGACCCTTATTATATAGTGCTACCAGGCACTTTAATTAAAGATAATATCATTTTAATTTCAAAGCTAATTCATTTTCTTCAACTACTTTCCTGTTTCCTCCTTCATCTTCTTCTTCTTCTTCTTCTTGTAAATTCCCAGTTGTGGCGAAGCTCCTGCATGAGGTCGGCTCTAATGTGTGTTGAAATGCAAGATGGACGGAGAGTGCGTGATGATGATGACGATCTTGACAAAAGTTTTTGATTTTGAATAAAGTTGCTTCCCAACACCTGACGATCAGAGTGTGAGAGCAGAAGGTCTCTGCTGAATCCATCTTGTTCTCGTTTCCTCTCAGAACCAACAGCGGAACAGGAGGAAGGAGGGAAAAAGTTGGCGCTGCCATGGCAACCGAGAGTACACATCCTGCCCAGACAGGAGACTACAGGTGTGTGTGTACAGTATGTGTGTGTATGTGCGCTCATCGGACAGAGTGAAGCCTGTTCTCTTATAGGCTCCCAGTATGCAGAGCAGTGCATCGTGGGTCGCGGCTGCTTTAATGTCAAATCCAGCTGCTGCAGCTGCACAACGCCTCCCTCCCTCTCTCTGTCTCTCTCTCTCTCCATCCGGCCCCCATCAGGAAGTGGTTTCCAGAGAAACTCCTGCTGGATGCCATAAGAGGGAGTCCCGAGTATGTGTGTGTGTGTGTGTGTGCGCATCTGTGCTTTCTTCATATTTGTGTGTGAAGTTGTGAGTCTGTCATAAACACCTTACACACCCTACAAACTGATCCCTGTTGCCCTCCGTGTGTGTGTGAGTGTGCACGTCTGTGTGTGCATAGTATAATACTAGTTGCGATAGTAGAGTTGTGATGCAGAATACTCAGACATTTGACTCCAGCATGTCCGTCCCTGTCCCCATGACACATCCTGTCATCATATAAAAAAAACAAAAGATTTTAACAAACAGTTAAAATACTAGAATGTAGTTAAAGACACAGTCATCATACTAAAAGTACTTCCTGTGGTTCAAATATCAAAATAAAAGCACTTCCTGTAGAGCAGGGGTAGGGAAATTGATATTTGAGGGGGGCTGGACATTCAAATAGGACTGGATTGAAATTAAATTCACTCATGTTGCCTCCAGTTTATATTTTACATTTTTAGTTTACTTGTGCAAATCATATTTGGTGTTTCGTATGATATGAAATAAAAAATCTTGCCATAGCCATCATATCATCATTTACAACATAATCATGCTGGAGCTTTACACTGCTGACTTGTATCCTGAGACATTGACCATTACAGGACAGGTCTGTTCTGATGATACAACAAGTCATGTGTTTCTCTAACACCACATTCTACATCTCAGAGGCGACGTCTTTCCACACACGGTCTTCCTTCACCTTTCAAACGAGGCAGAACTCAGTGGGAAACAGTAGGAGGGACACAGGCTGAAGGAACCGGGACACAACAAGGAGGGGCGGGGGGTTAAGCAGCTAGGTCCGTACAGTCGTGCGCCGTGGACGCGCACGGAAAAACAACCATGTCACATCAAATTCACACTGCTACGGCTTTTGAGTTGTGAGCCCGCATGATGCACGTCTACACTGAATGGGTTTGGTCGCGTGCAAAACACGTTTCTGACTGGCCCCCCATGCATGATGCACACACGGTCGAACCGAGGCAGTGGCCAGAATCACTCATGGGCTTTGCAGACAGGCAGGGACAGTCCAGCCGGCTCCCAAACATTTGCGCATGTTGATTGGGCGTTTTGTTATCCTTAAATTAATGTCACCAACACAAATTTGGAGGGTGTTGTGCCGAAAAGAGACTATACCTGCTGAAAAACGACTGCATGAGCAGGCAGCCTCTTTTCGGCACAACACCGGCAGCGTACCGCAGAACTTCCGCATGACCCGCCAGTCCATTATGAAATTTCATGCTCAACATTTTCCCATATTACACGGACATTTTCACTTGAGTACATTACAGTACATTAACTATTTTCAATTGGTTTGGTCTCCCAAACCTTTCTGAAACCTAAATTGTCCATGTAAACTTATTGAACTGTTTTTGGTTTTATGGTGTCAGTTAGGGATGACCAATACAATACCGATACTTGGATCTGAGTACTTGCCGAGTACCGATGCCGATTCTTCTACCACAACAAAAAAACAAACGATTAGGCAAAATGCTATGAATTGGAAGACAAATTTTATTTTATTTTATGCTTGTTACAACAAAATTCGTTGTAACAAGCCTCTGAACTAAAAAAAAGCAGAGCAATTGCATGCACTGGTATCAGTTCTTGTACTCGCTAAAGTTCACCGATACCGAGTACAAGTATATTACAACAGTATCGGACCGATACCCGATACCAGTATCGGTATCGGGGCATCCCTAGTGTTAGTACTACACCATGATCATCACTACTAATGACTTCATACTGGGTTGCTCTGATATTGAGATAGCTGATAAAAACTGCAAAATCAGGTTTAATATTCTACTCTGTTGCATTGTATGATGTTTTGAAACAGACAGGAAGTATGTGATTTGATTTTAGCGTTGTAGCTATTTTGACGACCCCACCAGTTCCCAACACAGAAGCCAAGGAACCAGATGAAATACATCTGAGATAAAGAACTGGCTGACTGATCTGGGGTCAGCTATTAGACTTTTCTCCGATCTTATACTTTTCATATAATATTTGATATTTCAAAATAGTAGTAGCTTTTCCCTCTTTATCCCCTGAGCAGCTGTTAAAACTGGCCATGTAGATAAAATGTACCATGAAAGTACCATGAAATGGAAATACGTCAAGTAAAGTATAAGTACCAGAGTAATTTAAATAGTAAAATGTATTTATACATTCCAGTGGTGGAGACGTCTCAGTCCAGAGCTGACCACCACCATCTCTTTGATAATAAACTGGTACATTTCTCCTCTTTATGACACATTCTTGACGTTTTATTCCTGTGTTTCATGTTTGTGGGTCCGTGCGGCGCAGAGCAGCTTTACAGGTGAACACGCTGCAGCTACAGTATGTATAATATAACCCTTCAAAATAAAAGTATCATTCAGATCCACTGATGTGAAGTCAGACTGTGACCTCGGTGTCAGTGTTACCGAACGTTATATTAGTCCCTGTCTCTCTCATATAACTGTGTCTGTGTTCAACATTAGGCTGGACAGAGAGCCTTTCGTTTCCTGCACACACACACACGCACACACACACACACACAGAATACACACATACACACACTCCAGATGTCGGGGAATAAGGGACACTTAAAGAGCTGGTGAGTTACGTACATCCGAATTTCTCTCTCACACACCGAGTTCAACACAGAGGCAGCCAACTAAGCGGGCGAGCATGACCAGAACAGGGAGAGAGAAAGAGAGAGGGAGACTTCTGCAGCGGCTGTGTGTGTGTGTGTGTGTGTGTGTGTGTGTGTGTGCAGCTTCCTGTTCTCATCTATGAAATAGGACACAAGCAGAAACAAACATCTGAAGAGCAGGAGTTCATCACATATTTGTAAACTACTGCATATGGCCAAAAGTATGTGGACACGCTGCTGAGGCCGGGGTCGGATTCACCTGGTCTGGTGCAACGCTCAAACACCTGTTTTCAGCAAGGAGGCAGTTCTGGTCTGAGAAGTGAAGCTCACTTCCGTGTTCAAAAAACTGCAATCCCCCCGGCTTCCTCTGGGGGCTGGTGTCAGAAAGCAGCATGTCTCCATAGACCCCCATGTTAAAATCGCCGACTTTACATCCTCAATAAACATGATCAAAGCCTGGTGTCAGGACGTTTTTTGGTCTCAATCGATAGTTTCTACCCCCGGACACACTCTGAGAGGGGTGAATTTATTTTTAGCTCTACCATTTTACTGTTATTAGGTTACAATTAGGGCGCGGAAACGTTGGGTGACAGGTCCGGAGCGGTCTGGAGACAGGCTGCTTCGTATACAGCAGCTGCTGTTGTATATGGGTCGCAAGTGCCCAAAAAACTTCAAAGTTGTTTTTATGTCTTTATTTCTTGGCTGCTGACAGATGATTGAAGTCATTACTCGGTTGTTTGTCAATTGAGAGTCCATTGCGCCGCCATTTTGGAATGTTGTTTTGGAATGTTGTCAGCAGCTTTTTATGTAAAAAACCTGCTTTTACACACTCGCCAAAATAAAGATTCAACACAAGCTAAAGCTACAGAGTGGAGCCAAATATGGCCAAAACTGTGTGGACACTGTTCTTCGCATGCATTGCACTAGTTCATTACATGAGTTTCATGTATTGCTGTATGTGTATGAGGTGTAATGAACGCTGCCAGTTCTGTTTATGGCCACAAGGGAGATGAGACAGGAAGTCCCACCCTGTCACCTCTGACACAACTTCAATTGACCTTCTGTATTTTGTTTTTCTTCTTTAGTATATTTTTTTTAGCAGGTTTTGCCTTTTTACGTACACTGCACAGAAGAGAGGACTTTTAACTATTCTACGTTTTACTCCTTCTGAAGCTTACAGGGATAGTTCAACATTTTGGCAAATTGGCCCATTGCCATAATCCCTATACTCTTAGGAGTAGGTTCATTACCTTTAATTGTCGGTGCAAGCTGTTTTTAGAACGGCAGAGCAGAGCCGTGAGCTGCTCAGAGCTACAGTACGCTACAGAGGCTCATGGGTTTTCTTGGTTTACCTCATCAAACTAATCAAATACACAATCCAACAACTCCAAAACGCTCTGGTGGACAAGTTGTGACCTGCACATTCACCACACTATAAGATAATTACGGAACAGAGACTGCTTGCTGAAAAACTGCCCTTTCCCTTTAAGCTATAAAGATTCAAACCAGTTTTAGCCCACAACTGGTTTCATCCAACTAATTTTAGAATTGGACCAAGATCTGTTTTTGTTTGACCAGGGTCTCACCACCCAATTAATCACCTGATCCTGAATGGACAGCTCCTGGACGGCTAGTTGCATTTCTAGCAGTTCAGGAACTCTGGTTGGCCGTCTGCAGTGAGACCCCTTGTGAGCAGAGACTGGTTGAAAGACGGGGAAGACCACAGTGTGATCTAACTTCTGGAAAAGGGCAGTGAGTGGAGTTATTTACATAAAACCAGATTTCCTTTATCACCGGCAATCTCATGTCCCTATTTGGATTCAATCTCACATCTTCACACTGTTTTCTCCTGTGGTGTTCTTCACCAGCTATTTCCAGCTCTGATGAAAACAATGAAATAGAAGCCTTATTGAAGCCAAAAAAAAATAAAAAAAATACTGAACCTCGCTGTGCTCATTCTTTCTTGGACAAATTAAATATTTCAAGTAAAGTTGGGTGCAGACTGGAGTAGCTGGACTCAGTTCCTGCTATTTTCACCTTCTCTAGATTACGTCTTTATGGGTCAAGTCCAGCTGTCTTAAATCACTTTATTTCGTCATTTTTTCTTTGTCAGTTAGAGGTTTTTTTTTCTTGTTTTTTTCTAACAGACAAGACTAATTGTTTTTACCTGAGATTTTAAAATAGAAGTCAGCTGATGGATGTGACGTTGTTGGTCTTATCAGTTGACATTGCCAGGCGTGGCCAACCTGTCAGATGTGACATGAATGCTCCCTCATCTGTGTTCATGCTGTTGTTGGCTTTCTGATTTCTATTACCTCTCTCATATATGGCCTGTGTTTGTCTGGTTCTGACCTGATGATTTTGGCTCCATCCCAGCCCATAATGTGGTTATTTCTCCTTCAGTGGTCTGATATGGCTGATTTCAATATGTCCTGATTTGCTTTCCCCATTGTCTACTTTTCACACTCTTTTTTGGTGTTCTCTTTTCCGTGTGAAGAAGGTCCTTTCAGTGCATGGGGTTTTGTTTATAACGTTGCATTTTTTGTTTTGTTCTGTTTTTGTCTTTCAGTTGCAACAGGAACTGCCTTAACTTTGTGTGTGGTTTGATGTTTGTTTGATGCTTTTTCAGCTCTTTGTATCCATTCTGTTACCCTGCAGACATATGGTATTTACATTTTTGTTTTTTGTTTCAGCTTTTTGTGCAAGTTTTTTTACATCCATGAGCTGATGTCTGAAGATCGGTCAGGGAAATGACATCTCAAACTACTAGAATTTGCGCCCCTTGTAGATTTCATGAAGTCAAATATTTACTCCCCATCACAGTCCCCTTAAGGAAGACATGACATAAGTGTTTCCTCTGGTAGCTGTAATACTACTGTGGTCTACCAGGCCTCTGGGTCCAGATATTTAACTGTGTTTTCAGGAATATCTTTAAAATCTATCATGTTTGGATAAATACAAAGCTCCAGATGTTTACCCAGCCAAAGGATTTAGTTCCATTCATGTTTTGTCAGAGGTATCTCTCCTCTGAAAAAAAAAAGTGAAATCCGATCCTGGACCGGAGCTGTTGGGTTTTGGACACGGTGAATACAGTAATTCCCCGGCTTGTGATGAATCACACCTGAGCCTCCCCCGTCCCCTCCCCTCCTCCCTCCAAAACTCAAATAAACATGTCAGTCTGCATCTCCCCGGACAACTGTCGCCGTCCAGATGCGTCACATTTCCTCGAATTCGGTAAACATCACGTTCATTTGATTTATCCGCCTTGTACTGGAGGATTTCATCTCAATTAATCAAACTGTCAACCTGCCTCTCCGACCACATCAGCAGCCGCCTCAACATTTCCTACAGTTTATCCCTGAAGGAGTAAGACATCACCTCGTACGGCAGGATGAATCAACCTGCTGGGAGTTCACTTCTATATTTCTGATGTGTCTCCGAGATTTGAGCGATGATCTGGGATTATTAACGTCAGAAACAAAGCGCAGCCAAAACTTTTCCCTCTTCCCAAAACAATATCTGTAGATGAGGGTCACTCATCACCCAACAGTTTACGTGTGTAAAGAGAGTATAGGGAAAAAAAATCCTCACTCACCCCGGTGGGCGGTCTGTTCCTCCTTCTATCAGAGTCCTGGAAACTGGAGGGTCCGGAGCAGGATCTCAGCTGTCACACACTCTTCTGGACAGAGATCTTGGATCCGCTCCCCCAGCCTGCCATGTTGATGTGGAGACAACCTCTATCTTCACACTCCACGTCTTTTCAAATTCTCCATCTGCTCGTGCTCCTTCTTCCTGATGTTGTGGTCACCTGAGGTTTCTATATCTATCAGTACAACCTTCCACTACTTATTTATTGTTTATTGTTGGTTGTGGATCCCCATTAGCTGATGCTCAAATGCCAGACTAGTCTTCCTGGGGTCCTTTATGAAAAGTTCAAAATAAAACAACAATACACAGATCCAGTTACAGTAAAAATAAAGAAAAAAAAGGAAATAAAAAGAAAGTTCTCAAAATGGTAACATAAAAGACCAACTCTTAAGTCTGAAAAGTAAATTTACATGTTTCTTAAATGCTTTTTTACTTGGAACAGTCCTAATATTTAAAGGAAGAGAGTTCCATAATGAAATGGTTCTTTTTACAACAGTGCTTTTCATTTAATTAGTTCTTGGTCGTGGTAATGCAAGGAGACCTTGAGTTGAAGCTCTGGTGCTGTAGTGGTGAACATCAGCATTATAACCAATCTGATTAGAAAAAGCTGTAGGATACTATGAATAATGTTTTGAATAAATAACAATAAACTACTGGATAACCTATGAATAACCTTCAGAAAGTTCTCAAAATGGTAACAATTTTGTAAGATCAAAAGAACAATAATGTTTTGTTTTGTTCACCATGACTATGTCCATTGAACGTCTGAACATCATGCCTGCTGCCACTGACTGTAGCTATGGTATGGCGTTCTGCCTGCTTAGTGGCATGCAAAAATGTGGGCACCCCTGGTCTGTTAATGTGAACAGTTCAGTGGCAGATAAAATGATCTCCAAAAGACATACAGTTAAACATGAAACACTCTTTTGTAATATTTGAATCAGTATTATTTCAGTTTTATACAGTTTTAGAGTGAAAAAGGGAAACAAAGCAGCAGCTGCAAAAGCATGGGAAACCCAGGAGACTTGTGCTCTCGAATAACTTTGACCAAGGTATCAGACAAGATATTTACTATTTACACACTGTGGTAGTTTCCAAATGCAGGGTAGACAAACCTTTGCTACGGGCCCTTTTCCTTTTCTTTCATTTTGAGAAAGTAAAACGTGAAAATAAAAAATATATCTAATATATCTAATATATATAAATATCTACATTGTATAAAATGTAAAGGGACTGTGTCATCTGTAACTTGATGCCTTTAGGAGATCATTTCATCTTCCGCTTGATTAACTGTTCACATTAACACAAACTTTTTCATGGCACTGTATTTGTTTCTCACTGAGGGTTTGACCTCAGCACCCTGAGACTTAAAGGACAATTCCAGGTGAATTCAACTTGGGGGTGTATGTTCCTATCATTTTAGGAGTTTTGGAAAGTGAAGTGTTTTCGCACTACATTTCCCATGAGCCTCCGCGTGCACGGTAAAATTCTTGGACCGGCGCAATTTGCCAAGAATGTTTTCATTGATCAAGAGTGAAAGTCAGAGGTTTGAAGACTATGCTACGAGGAAGATACCGTCGTAGTTCCGACCATAAACAGCTATTCTGCTGTGTTATTCCCATGACCCACCGGGCAGTGTACGCGAAACCGAAAGTAGGAAATGCTGGGCGAGGCGACCACTAATAATAATAACAAAATAACGATAAAGACAAAACGATATATTTATCGAAAATGGACTCATTAACAAGTGTTGTTATCTAGATTCATTCACATTAATATGAGACTTTTTTTTATAACCAAATACAAACTCCTCCTCGTCCTTTTAAGGGGAGTTAAATATTAGTATGAAATAACAAAGATCATCAGGAAGCCTGAAGTGATGAACTGCTGGAGTGCTTAAAAAATATCTTTATTTCCAGAAAGCAATTGACAGTTATTGTTTTTACAAACAGTTCATTGAGACTTAAAAAGACAAAAAGTCCTTCCAAATACTGTTAAATACCTTAAATCTGTTTTAAACCATTAGATCCGGTTTAACTGATTTAGTGTATAGTAAACATCAGGTTGGTTACAGGTAGAAAAAGAACAAATCATATTGAAAGACCTGGGTATTCCAGAGAGTGCTCATGTGGGCAAAGTTGTGACAGCAGCAGGAGTGTTTGAATATTAAAATAATTATGTAAATACTGTAATGCTGGAGTGGCTTTCAGCCTCAGGGAGGAGTGTAGGTTTTGTGCTTCCCCTTGTTTTCCCTTATCCAATCAGGACACTTCATTCTGGACCACTGCTCTCGATGCCAGAAGCTTTTGAATGATGTCATCACTGTAAGACAGGATGTTCCGCAGTACCTGTACAGTGTGCTGGCCAATCACAGGAGGAGGTGTCGGTCCACTGGGGGTGAAGGCGCTGAATTGGACAGCCGGACCTGGAGATGGAAAAACAACCACGTTCAAGACCAAAATGTTGGACTATCCCTTTAAAGTTGTTCCTTTAAAGCACAAAGAATGACCAGCACGACTTAATGCTGATGTTTCACATTAAAGCCTGTCGGGTAATTTATGTATATTTCTTTTAACACAGATCTTCTAATATTTCAATATAAATAGCCTTATTGTAAAGAACAATGTTTCTTCTATACACTATAAACTTCAGGTAAAGCAGGTGTAAGTTGTGATGCACCAGCTGTGAGGTTATAGACTGAGTAAATGTGACTCCTGGTCTCCAGAGGTTGAACCTTTTCATCAGTAGTGTGATCCTTAGGATTGAGAACAGAGCAGCATCCTGCTGCTGTCATGTCCTCTGCTGCCTCTATGGGCCGATACACAGGACTGTCAGGGCTGGAAGTTTGAACTTAACACTCACACATGCACATGCAAACACACAAATCATTCCCAGCAATAAAAAACTCAAACATGTTGTCTCCTTCTACATCCTCCTTCATCAAAACCAGCAGCCTCATCATGCTCTCTATCTGTGTGTGTGTTTTCCAGCAGTAACTACACATGGACTGATGCCTCTGACCACATCCGCTGCCCCCCACCCACACGCCTCTCCCCCCCACCCGACCTCTAATTAACTTTGTTTGCAAACAGAAAATATATGAATATGAGGGGTGATAAAACACACAGCGGTGATACAGAAATACTCTAAATACTTACAGTTATGCATCTGTTTCTATGTGTGCACGTGGGTGCGCATGTGTGCGTGATAATGAAACACGTAACTCGAAGCCACAGGGACTCATTAAAAGACAGCAGAGAGGATGATGATATTTATGATGATGATGAGAGGAGGGGTCAATGAAGATGTCACCGATGATGCCTCCAACCTTCATCTCTCTCTCTGTCTCCCTCCCTTTCTTCTCTCTAACTCAGTTGCTCAGTTTCTGCCGTACTCTCATTCACATTTCTCTTTCTGTCATTTCTGTCCCCCAGAGGGACAGAGACAGGACGTGATAATCAACAGAAGATCAAGGCATCGATAAAACGACTTTATGAAATAACCATGACATTATCAATTCATGAAGAAAACTTTGAACTTTGAATTTACATTTTCTTTTCTTGTCATTTTATGCAGCTGCTCCGATTATGTCTCTTATGGATTAAAAACAATGAAGAAAAAGAACAGCTGGGTCAAACCTCTACTGTATTTTTGTCCCAGTTGTGTATCTTAATGCACATTCAAAATCATATCATGGTTATATGTCCATTTGTTGTATGAATACAGGGTATATACTATGTTTATTTAAATTCATGAAATTCTGTATTTCTGCAATTCATATTTTTCAGTTTTTATTATTATCTCAAAAATGAGACACTGATGTGCCTTCCTGATTAAATAACATCTGAATATTATGGTTCTATCTTTATCTCGCGTATTATTGGTGTTTCCGATTGTTGGATGTGCGACTCTTTATAGTCTGTTAGTGTCTCCATGAGGTTGGTGGATGAAGACATGTGGGAATGTTTTACAGATGTACTGCACAGTTGAATGAAGAACAGAAAGAAGAAAAGGATGGGAGGGAGGGCAACCTGTGGACTGACAATAAGAGCAGACTCGTAGACCTGGTTTATGCTGTTGGGGTGAGGAGTGGGACCAGGATGAATCTATGATGGCTTGTTTTGCACCTGACCCAAAGTCCTGCAGGTAGTGGGTAGACAGACCCTTCTGTGGATCAAAACCCAGACACTAGACACACGCTGGTGATCTCCCTTGTGAGAACAAAAACGCAACCTCTCTCACCTCCCCTGGGACCACAGGAACACATAAATTCCTCCACTATTTTAGGGTGGTGGTGATTCTTATGCTGGGCTTACACAAAACGATTTTCACAGTCCCAGACTAAAGACTGACAGTCTTTGGTAAATCTGAGGAGTCTTACTGGAGTCTCGACGTTTAAGGTGGTAATCTGCCACCTGCGACTGCGTGTCATACCAGTCTAATAGTAAACGTGTTTGATATTATCGCAAGTAGCTGTGGCACGATCAACAACCAAAAGATTAGCACTGACAAAAGCCGAAACAGGAAACCAGACAGTCAATAACAAACATGGACCAGAGCAATTGATATAACAAACAGATAATAACATAATAGCTGGCTCTCGGTTGCCGCGAAATGGCGATAGCGATGCAAATTTCTGTTAGCCCGCCTTTTGTTTGAGAACTGACATTGATACAGTAATTCAGTAACAGTTGTAAATACCTTTGAAAGGTTTATTTTTTAACATTTTACCGTCCAAAAGAAAGCTCACTACTGTCTGTTGCATAGAAGAACATGACAGCAGCAGCCTAGTTTGGAACAAGCTAATTCTCCTCCATTTTTATAAAATGTCTGCTGTGCGTGATGGGTAAAAATTGCACGGTGGGAAAGAAACACCCCAAAATAATCGAGTTCTAGTCTATGACCCTATAAGATTCACAGTCTTTGTAAAATCTAGTCTGAGACTAAAAACTCAAAACTCAAAACACCAATCTTTAGATGTGAGCTGATAGTCTTTTAGAGTCTTTTCTAAATCTTTTCAAAGTCTTCTGGTGTGTGGGAGTGGAGGTTTGGGCTTCTGGCCTTTGGGAGTTTTCTGGGTGTGGCCCTGTTGGTCGGAGCCAGACCAGGCTGGAGGGACTACATGGATGTGACAAATGGGCACAACTCACGATCCCCCATGAGAAGTGCTGGAGAGAGCATGATCTGACCTACTTTGACCTCTTGAAAGTCCTTTATCAGGTACACACTTATTTTAAATGTTCTGCTGAAACACAGTTGAAAATGTGACAGAATCTGGAGGAGGTACTTTGTGTCTCTGCTGCATTTAGCTTCTTTCTCAAAATCACCTGTGTGTGTGTGTGTCACCCCTCATGCGTTATCAAGTTCTCAGTGTTCCACATAATTGGGAACAAACTCTCCAAGCAGCTTCTCTTCGTGCCAGTCAACCAAACTGTTTCCTCTGCTCTCTGTTCTCATTATTCTTTATTAATAGGACACAGACACTGAACAGTACAAGCACCATAATGAAATTGCTCTTTCTTTATTTCTTTTATTATTCTCTTTAGTGAAATTCCTCAGCCTTTTCAGGGCCTTACCTTTTCAAAAGTTATCAAGTTTGGACAAGCACCTGGCCATGTGAAAATGTACACTACCAGTCAACAGTTTGGACACACCTTTTCATTCAATGGATTTTCTTTATTTGTAGTAATTTCTACACTGTAGATTCATAAAGACATTCAAATTATGAAGGAACACATATGTTGTGAACACAAAAACGTGCAAATCTGTCACCAGACCCAAAGCCAACTAAAAAGGTTTGGGATTAGTTGCACAGAGTGATGGTTAAAACTCCTTTAAGAGAACCGTTTTAGGTGACGACCTCATGAAGACGACACAATACCAAAAGTGTTCAAAGCTTCCATCAAAGCAAAAGGTGGCTTCTTAGAAAAATCTTACATCTAAAACATATTCTGCTTTGTTAAACACGTTTTTGTTAACTAATTCCATGTGTTACCGTAAAATTTCAAATAATGGCCGAGTCCTAATTTCCTGCTGGTCCGAATTATCTGCTGGGTGTAGCAAAATATTTTTTGTATTAAACGCCGGGTCAAACGGGTTGTTTCTCTGGTTGCCAAAAAATATTCCATGTAAATATGGCCTTCCTAAACGCAAACATATAACCTTAAAGGAATTGAAAGGACGGTGAGCGAGCCAACACTGTGTAGGAAGGAAGGATAAAGGGATAGAAGGAAGGAAGGAAGGAAGGAAGAACAAAGGGAACGATGGGAGGAAAGAAGGAAGGGAAAAGGGAAGTAAAGATAGATGGAGGGAGGGAACAGATTGGGTCAAAAAAGAAGGAAGAAGTAAGGACGAAGGAAAGGAAGGAAGGGGGGAGGCAAAAAGGATTGTGGAAAGAAGGAATGGAAAAGGAAAGGAAAGAAAGATGGAGGGAGGGAACAGACCAAGTCAACTGGATCAAAAGAGGAAGGAAGTAAGGACAAAGTGAAGGGAAGGAAGGAAAGAAGCAAGGGAAAAAGGATTGTGGAAAGAAGGACAGGAGAAAGGAAGGATGGAGGAAGTGAACAGATTGGGTCAATTTGACCCAGAAGGACAACAGGACGGCTAATAAACGCCTGTTGATTTGAGCGATTTAAACAAATAAACGCCCAGGCCTTTATTTGGTGTTTTACGGTGCTTTATAGTTTTGATGTCTTCAGTTTGAATCTACAATGTAGAAAGTAATAAAAATAAAGAAAAAACATTGAATGAGAAGGTGTGTCCACACTTTTGACTGGTTGTGTACTCATGACACAGTGGTCCTGGCACACACTGACCAAACTGCCACAAACTTCATTGACTTTGTTCAAGCCTCTACCTTGGTCACCAAATGAAACCTTGTTGGTCTGTTGCAAATATTTGTCATTGAGTGGTGTGACTCTGGCAACAGGTTGGTGTCCAATCTGCCTCAAAATTGTTGAGGATGCTAAATTTTGCTGAGAGTTTTCAAGTATGGTTGTGGGTCTGGACATGGTTTCAAAAATAAAATTGATTTAATTCTTTAATTGAATTATCCATTGTCTGAGATCTAATCCCTGATTATATTTTTGGCAGCACCATGAAACGGCACTGAATCACCATGTAGTTTCCTCTCAACAGCTTTGATAGTCTGCATTTTGTCATAATAATGACAAAAAGCATCTTATTACAAGAAGATGCTGCCTGACACTGTGCACATTGGACCAATTCTCTGTGGTTTTTAGGGTGAGGCATAATATACAGCGCAAAGCAATCGAGGAAAAACCCTGAAATGATTAAGCCTTAAGAACATCGACTGTGTGGGAATCTGGAGGGAAGTTGTGCAGCAGCCTCAGCTCTCCTGCCAGCATTACTGATGCTCCATCACATGTAGAGGCCACGAAACACTCGCCCAAAACGTGGTCATCACAACCATATTTGTAGAGGCATGCCAGCACTGACGCTGCCTGCCAACAGACCAGATAACCGCCATAGACATGGCACTTGTTGTGATGGATTCGTCCATCAGCACATATAGTCTGTATGCAATTACACCGTGGGAATTGCCCTCTCTTGGAATAAATAGTGATTGATTGAAGGCTGAAATTTCACAAATGTAGCTTGATGGGGTGAGATGGGATGGTTGGATGAAGTGTGATGGGTAGGCACCACCTCCAGTTCGGCTGGGCAATTCCACCTGCAGCTCCAAGTCAATGAAAACAGGGAGCTGAGAGCTGATTTGAGAAGAAAGGGTGCGAAGACATACGAGGGTCTACATCAGTGGAGCTGAGGTTCACAGAGAAGCTATCCTGGTCCTCACATATCTCTATCCTGGTACAGAATCTCAGAAACAGATGTTCTTCTACAGCCAATGTGTTTGTGTGAACTCTAACAGAGGAGCAGTGGAACAATTCTCCCACTTACAAATAAGAGAAATGTGTGAATCTTATCATGGGAACGCTCCATTCCATTTGGTTGCCTATCAATGACGATCACCAGAGACTCATTTTAGAATTTGGTGGTTTCCAAACGTCTATCTTAACCAGATGAAGATAATTTATAATGAGGACTTAATAATGACCAGGTCCGTTTGATCTCCTGAACCACTGACACTGAAGGAATCCAAACCAAGGGAGGGTAGCGGAGCCGAGGACAACTCCCATGATCTCATAGCAACATTCATTGGTACGTTTTATTATTGTTTTGAACCAGGGACCCCTAGAAACTGTGCTTTGAATTACCTGATCATTTATTCACTTTATGTAACTTTACCTTTTTGTGACCATGCCATGGAAGATGAAGCCAACACCCCAAAACCACAAACTGCAGCTCCTCTACTGACCACTGGAGCGAGTCTCCAAGTACAGAAATATCTTTGATCTCAACATTTCATTCTTCATGACGACCCTAGAGGTAGTGACGATGTGATGGCAACGACTTCTTAACCCCCGTTCAGAAAGCCACATGAGACGTCGCAGAGGTTTCATCCATGAGTATTTTCAATCAATGGTCACTGTAGGAGCCATTTTAGCTTTATTTTGTATATGACAGACCAGCTACCGTGCCCTTCTTATAGGGAAGGAAGGGCACTACAGTCACAACACATTAACAAAGAAGCCAAAGAAGTTTTAAGCCATCCGTAAAGCCCCGCCCCCCTTCCTTCTGTTGTTGTATCAAAGCATGGTCCAATCAATTCTCACATAACTATTCCATCTGCTTCTACAACATTATCTGTCAAAAACAAAGCCAAACTCACACGCATAACAACCACAGCTTCCAGAATAATTGGGCTCCCCACACCAGGTCCATCACACACATTTCTATCTCAATAGAACAGGACATCACACACCCACTCAACACCTACCTCATCCCCCTCCCATCAGGACAAAGACACAGGGCACTGAGGTGCAGAAGGGCTCGCTTTGGCAGAAGCCTAATGCCGGCCGTCGTAGTGACCTTAACAAGAGGCTAAGATAACCTGGCCAGAGTGTAAAAATGTGTGGCAATGTGTCATTTGTGTGTTTGTATGTGTCTGGTGAAACGAAATGTGAAGACATGGTCCCTAGTGGGACAATAAAGTCTTTTATGCAATTTAGGCTGGAAGTGAATCCTTCCTCCATTTATCAACATGTCTGCTGGTGCAGTGTGGTTATCTAAACTTAGTGCTGCTGGAGATCCACATTCCAGCTTCCAGTGATGATGTCTACCATTGTTGGCAGATGACAAGCTTGTTAATGTGTTTACTCCTTGTTCATTGGACAAGTGAAGGCACCATCATTCCCTGCATGGGTTTCTTTATTACAGATTGGCTGGACCTTCAGTGTGGAACACGTGCACACACCGGTATTTGTGCGTATCCCCGAAGGTGAGTGCGAGTTGTGTACCTGCGCACGTCGCACACCTGTCACAACAGCGCTGTGCTGATTTCCTCGACACAGCATGTTAGGCCTTCTGTGCGTGAAACAGCAGCTGTCACATGAATTACAGACTCAGTGGTTAATTGCTGCCAGCAGGTTGCTGTTGCTCTGATAATGGAGTTTTTTTTTTTTCCTAACAGTGAAGTTTTGGAGGTAAAAGGGGGGAGGGAGGGGAGACAGGAAGTGAGGGAGGAGGGCGAGGACTCGGACAGCAGAGGGAACAAACAGTTTATTTTGGGAAACTCACAACAATCAGCTGTTTTTTAAAGAGCAGCACTAATGAGCTGAACTCTCACAGTCAGTGTGTGCGTCTGAGCCCACACGTGCATGATCACACAAACATGTGTGTATGTGTGTGTCACTGCATGGTTTTATGCATGACTGTCTCTGTGTCTGTGTGTGTGTCTGTGTGTGTGTGTGTGTGTGTGAACGGCTCTTCTATTTTCAAACCATTAGCAACCTGTTTTCCCCTTCAATGACGCTCAACAAGTGTGTGTGTGTGTGTGCGTGTAGGGGTGTCAGGGCAAATGATTAAAAATAAGATTATGTAATGTCTATTCATTCACAGTTGTTCATTTTTTCTGCCCTTCATCTGTTTGTCCATCAAGCAAAAGAAAAGAGAGAATGAAGGAAGAAGGACAGAAGGATAGAAGATCTTTGTGTCGTCATCTGACAATTTGAATTAAAAAAAATAAAATCTTCCTAAAGTTTACCGTAGTTTCCGGACTATCAGCTGCTACTTTTTTAACACGCTTTGAACCCTTCTCCCGTGACTCTGCTACCTTAAAGGATAACTTTAGTTTTTTACAACCTGGACCTTATTTCTAGCATAAAATACGATCATTTACTCACCCAGACAACTTTGGTGGCATTTGAAGTCGTTTTGACGAAATTAGCTCCAGTGGAGCGGCACGTATATCCGTATAATGTGAGAACACAGGGCACCCAATGCAGCCTCTAAATAACACATTATCTGCCGCAAAACTCGCCAATATTTTTTTGTGGTACACTAGTGTTATTCCCCTCCGAGCCCGTGGTGGCATGTTATCACCATCCTGCTCCTGTAGGTTGACCTACTGACCTCTGATCTGGATGATGTCATCTCCGACCACTGCCCGGCTCATTCTGATAATAATCATTCCACTTCGGCATTTGGGTCCATTTTTAGCGCAACCAGCCAGAGCTTTAGTGAGTCCAGGCTGTGGAGAGGAAGCCTGTGGAAGCTGAACTTCATCCAGCTGCTCATTTTGTTCTGACAAGTCAGAAACATGCAGAAACGGACCATAGCATTAGCTTTAGCAAGTTAGCCACGCCGCATCACGGTCGGAGATGACATCATCCAGATCAGAGGTTAGTTGTCAACCTACAGACCCCGGATGTTGCTAACATGCCACCACGGGCTCGGAGGGGAATAACACTAGTGTATCATCACAAAATTTTGGTGAAATGAACGAGTTTTGCGGCGGATAATGTGTTATTTAGAGGCTGCATTGTGCTGCCCTGTAGACTCACATTATAAGGATATACGCACCGCTCCACTGGGGCTAATTTCGTCAAAACAACTCCAAATGACAACATTATCTGGGTGAGTAAATGATCGTATTTTATGCTAGAAATAAGGTCCAGGTTGTAAAAAACTGAAGTTATCCTTTAATTAAATGGATAGTTCACCCAAAATTCAAATTTCATTCACCCTTATGTCGACTGAGGGTTGGGAGAAGTTTCAGAGTCATCTGTGCTTTCTTGGAGTTACAGCAGGGCTCCGTGCAGCACTGCATGTCTGTATGACGGTAGCAAATGGGGCTCACTTTTCTTCATCCAAAAAGACACACCAAAAAACATCCAAATACCTCCATACTGCTTGTCTGTAATGTCCCTCTTGTATTGAAGCCTCAACATGAGAAATTGTTCCGAAAAAATGTAAATAAGTCTATATTTTAAGCTTGTCTGTAGGGAAAGCTCCCAGTGTCAAAGAAAAGTGAGCCCCGTTCGCTACCGTCATATGGACATGCAGTGCTGCATGGAGCCCCGCTGTAACTCATAAGCCTTAGTTGACATGAGGGTGAGTAAATAATGAGTGAAATTAGAATTTTGGGTGAACTGTCACTATCTAAAATGAGCTATATTAGTTAAAATTAGTTAAAAAGTTGCATATAGGACCTTTAAAAACAAAGTAGGCTAGCTACATCTGATTGCACACTGTCTTTCTCCACAGAACAAAGCCGTACACACTTCTGTTGCCTATTAGGAGTTATTTCTGACCCCCCCGCATACACACACAAACACAGAAATACCATGGTCGGGTAAATCAATGGATGTTCTGAGCGGCACGTTTTCATGCTCAGTTGACCTCCAAGTTACAGACAACACACACACACAAACACATGCACACACTGACGCACACACACACACACACAAATGAGCACACTTGTGCCTGGTGTTTACTAAACAAAGATGGAAAGAACAGAACAGGAACGTGAAGAGCAAAGACAAGAAAAGCATATTGTTAAGGCAGTGAATAGACTTCTGGCACACAAACACGCTCACATGCTCACGCACGCACACACACGCACACACACACACGCACACACACACAGAAATTACTCTCGCATTGTGGTTTGGTGTAGCTACATCACAGGAGAGGAAGATTACAGGAAAATCATTGAGCATCGAGGGATATCACATTATGTTACTAGCATGTATGTGCGTATGTGTAAGAGAGAGACCACTGACAGATGTTATATACTCTGGCTCCATTAGATAGCCCCCCCCCTCTCTGTCACTCACTGTGTTGCACCAGCTCCTGTCACTTCTCACCTCCACATAACTTGGACCTCCTGTGAACTGACACGTCTCTGTGTTCAGCTCTGACTCTAATTCCCCTCTCACAGTAGTTATTTAAATCCCCCTCAGCTGTGTGGCCCCTCTGTCTCTCAGGAGACGCTTTTGTCCCCCGTCTGTTACGGACCAGATCCCATCATGGCGTCCACAACCTCGAGTTAAGTGTTCACCCCCACCTCCCTCATGCCATCTGAATGGGGCCAGTGAACAAAACACATTGACAGGTCCATAGAGACAGCACATGGCTGATAAAGAGCCTCTTGTACAGTGGGTCACGGCTACATTTAGAAACAAACTGCTGATGAAAAGAAGAGAGGCTCTCATGTTGGACCTGTGGAGATACATAAATATTAAAGGGCCGTTTGTCCTGTTTGTTGCACCTCTTTCCACGAGTTTACCCGAGTAAGGAAAATTAATTTGATTGGTCGTTATCGAGCAGACGGGATATTCACTGTTTGGGGCGAGACCGAGGTTGGTGTGTACATTATAGGCCTAGGCTATGTGTATGTGTGTGCAAGTGTGTTTACGTAGTTCGTAGATTTGCTATGTTATAGCTTGCTAAATTAGGGTGTTTTCACACATGTTTAGTGCGCACCCTAGTGCGGCTCCACACCTGCTTTTTGTCACTCGGGACCAAACTTGGAGATCGTCATGTCTCCATGACTACCGGTTGAAAACTGGAAGCGCTGATTGATAAAACTTTCATGATGGAGACTGAAGTACGCCGGTTGTTAGTAGCTGTGGTCATTTATTTCTATATTGTTTGCATGTAGTTACAACTCTTGGAAAACAATAGTTCTAGTTTGGTAGTTCTGGCTGGTTTCCGGTTGCGTTCACCCAGCTCGGTCTTGTTAGTTCCTGGTATAAACCTGATCGGACCTCTGCTGCTCGGTAACCAGCTGCTCCACGGACCCAAGGGACGGACTCGCCGACCTGTCCGGTGTCTGAGCGGATTCAGCGGATACGCACCGACGGGCTGCCCCGTTGCTGCTGCTTTGTTTGTGGGGACAGAGCTGTGTAGGACCGGAGCACCGGGCCGTCTCCCCGCTACGTTAACCCTACGGGAGCCCTTTTAGCTCAAACTTGTTGCGTTCGCCTGGCACTTGGGTCGTACCAGAGTGCGGTTGCTTTCACACAGCAACAAATGCACACCAGAGTTCAGCTGGAGCCGAACCGAGACCATCTTCTCAGGCCGCACTAGTTTGGTGCGCATTAGAGTGCGATGTGCTTTCACACTGACCCAAACGGGACCAGATTTAGGTCGATCTAGATTTAGATCTGGGTGAAAGACTTTAGCTAGCGAGGCTGAGTAGGAACAAGGAACGAAGGAGAGTTTGTGTCGGTGGTGATGGACGAGTCTACCCTCGTGTCGCTCAGACATTTGGTTCTTTTCTTTCTTTCTTTAACCTTTATTTAACCAGATTGATGGATGACGGATCCAATATGGTCTGATACATGAGATTAGCCTACACTAATGTTAAGACCCATAGTGGGCTCAAATTCAATTTTCTTTTCTGAATACCTTTACATAAAATAATAAAAGCAACAAGATGTTAAGTCATAAACCGTAATTGTTCCTCAATAAAAAGAAAGAAAATGTGTTCCCCATGTTGTGGAGTGGTGTTCTTACATTTTCCTTCATGTTTCCATCTATTCTCAAACCAGAAAAGTCTGTGATCTTAATCATGGTAATGTTTCACTGCTCGTCTGTCAGTGATGTTGTTCTTGGGGACTTTTCACCAGTGAGAGAGTGACAGGGAAAAATAAAAAGAGGGGATGACAGGAGTCTGACTGGAGCCCATGGACACTGCTGCATGGACTGATTCTAAATCGTTCACGCTCTACCAGGTCAGTCACCATGGTGACCCAGAACATCTGGATCTGAAGCTATCAGAGGAACTACAGTATCAGAATCACCTCTGCTCTCGCCACTCAGACATTGTTTATCCAGACTCATATTAACTTACTTGCTTCAAGTAAAAAAAACTTCTCGCCGCATGTTTGAGTCGCCATCTGACGCTGTCTGTGGAAAAAAATGTTACACTTCAAGCAAGTCAAGAGTTGATATTCCTGTGTTTATGACACAAACGGGAGTTTCCAACTGCACGTGAACACACCGAGCGTCAACTTGGGTCTTGCGCGAGTCTTTGAATTAGATCTAGTTTTACAAGCATGTCGGCTTGCTTGAAGTAAATAAACTTCTCGGTGCATGTTTGAGCAGCCATCTGACGCTGTCTGTGGAAAAAAAAAGCATCCTGAGCAGCGGAACTTGCATCCGCTCCCATTCATCGTTGCCGTGGCGATGCAGAGACAGACACAACTAAAACAGGAGCTATTAAACTGAAAATCTTAAGATTCCTTCTTTTAGACCTAAAATGTGAGGAAAATACAGCCCCGAGTTGAATTTGCCCGTAATTGTCCTTTAACAGAACTGGGAGAATATTTATCTTTGTAAAGAGCAAAAAGTGAAACCTGGATGTAGCAGAGACATCCACCAGCTTGACGCTGTGGACCAATCAAAAACCTGGAGGCTGACAAATCTAGAAACTCATAAGTGTCACCATGAGTGCGGGCTGGTCTCAGGTCAGAGCAGGTCGTGGCTGACCGCTGACCGCTGACCGCTGACCGCTGACCGAGGCCGAGGTGGAGGTGGAGGTGGACGTAAAGAGCTGAAGATTGACGATGCCGTTAGTTTCACTTTGATTCATCTGTTGTTTCTGTAACAAACTCTGTTCATGATTTCACAGAAAAGCGAAGCCCACTTGTCTGGCTCCACACCAAACTCAACACACACCTGCCTCAGCTCATTATGAATGTCTTCCTGCTGGGTCTGATACACACAGTCATACACACACACACACACACACAGTGTAAGATTGATTACAGTGTAAATACGCGGTGGTGGACAAAGAGCTTCCTCTTGGTGGAAACACACTGAGATCCATCAAACCAACCAAGCGGGAGAGTCCCCATGGACAGGTGTGAGTGTGTATGGGTGTGTTTGTGTGTGTGTTTGTGTGTGTTTGGCTGCTGAACGGGATCCTGTGGTTTTAATGAGAAATATTTGTTTGTGTATCTGAAGGAAAATTCATAACGGGATCATTCCAGCAGAGAGTGTTTTTATGTGTGTGGTGTTTGAGAGTCTGCTGTATGTGTGTGTGTGTGTGTGTGTGGGTGTGTGTGTGTGTGTGCGTGTGTGTGACTGAGTGTGTCCATGACCATTTCTGTCCCACAGGACAGGAAAACACCACTTCTTGGAAAAATGTCATTTAACAAGTTGGTGTCAAAGACAGAAAGTTAAGGTTAGAGAGAGGACAGCAGTGTGTGTGTGTGTGTGTGTGTGTGCGTGTACTGACCAGGTACAGCGATGCGTCCTGCTGTTGGATGATCCATCTCCTGTATCAAACCATTGTGTTTCACCTGTAAACAAACAAACAGACAGCAAATAAACATTTTTTTAAAAAACCTTAAAGGTATAGTACGTAGGAATCCCCCCATCTAGCGGTGCGGTTGCATACTGAACGTATTCTTGATGTTGCATTCAGGTGAAATCAGACAGACAACAGACGCTGCATGTAACAGGCGTCTATGTAAACAAGTGGTCCACCAGCATGAGGCAAAACAATACAGGCCTGTATGTTGCCATGCCCCACACTCCCGGACGCAAGCGAGGGTCTTTGCACTGACAAATATAGACTTATTTAATTTTTTTCGTAACAATGTCTCATGTCTTTTTGGACGAAGAAAAGTGAGCCCCATTCACAACCATTATATGGACAAATACTGCTGCGCTGACCCCCCCGTAACTCAGAGAAGGAACGGAGGACTCTGAAAATTCTCACAGCTCTTAGTCGACATGAGGGTGAGTAGACAATGAGTGAAATTTGAATTTTGGGTGAACTATCCCTTTAAAGGTTTGCTTCTTATCAGTGAGCTCAGAGCCACACACACACACACACACAGGGGAGAGGAAGACAAATACATGTAAAGTCTTTTTTTCTATTTCAAACTTCGTCTCAAATTCCCAACAAACTCCAAAATATCTGCAGGTCACAGCTTGTGAATGGGATGTGTTAAAACTGAAGTGCAGCCGTGCAGTTGAAGCACATTCAGTTCGACAGCGGAGACACGAAGCTGCTCTAACAGACTCCAGGTCTGAGGAAATCACAGTCTGTCACACACATGACACACACGCTTTGTTCAGTCAGGAGTGATGACGAGTTGAGTGGTTTCCTCTCTCTCTCCATGCACGCACGACTTCCTCTGTACATGAGCAAGAACTACGAGTGACGCGTCACCTCCTCCTCCTCCTCCCCCTCCTCTTCATCCCTCCATCTCTCAGTCGGTGGCAGAGGGATGAGAGAGCACAGATGCAGCCTTTCGTCATGTCCCTCTTTTACGTAATCTCCAGGTGTGATCTTGGTAAACCTACATGTATTCTTCCTTTTATCACATCTTTTCTAAAGTGGAGCTGATGATAGTGAATCAGTGCGACCTTTGACCTCTTACAAAAGAGCACTTTGTGGCATTTTGACTTCACAACCTTCACGTAATGTGGACACAGAGAACGCAGCCTCAATGCACAGGTGTGAAGATGTTTCTAAGGCTGTCTACATGGATAAAGTGGACCGATTCAGATTTTTTTCCTATTAAAGGAGCCTTCCGGTCATTTTCTAATTAACACTCTACATGTCTAAAGGGCGCTTTCACACTGACTGTCCTCCTTTGGTCCGCTTTAAACGGACCAGAGTTCGTTTCCTCAGATAGTCCGCTTCGTTTGGGCAGGTGTGAGCTCATACGAACTCTGGTGCGAAATCAAACAAACGAACTCTGGTCCGCTTGAAACAGCCCACAAATAGGCAACAGACGTACATACTTTGGAATCTGGTATTTGTCAATCTCTGTATTTTATTTTGAAAATTTTGAAAAATTGACCAGATTGTCTGATCGCTGTGTTTCGCCGATTCCTGTCTGATCTGAACTAGTCTGGCCTAACGGAAGTGCGATTAGCCTCTGATTGGTCGGAACGAGCCACCAGGTGGAAGTCCCGCCTCCGTGTTGCAGCTTTCACAGTCTGCCCGGTAAAGGGAAACATCAACAAACAACAACAGGAACAGAACCTTGGATCTATTATACAGTACATCTGTGTCTTGAACTGAACAGAAGATGAAATGTCCGTCAGCGGTTGCCGACCGCCGTTAAACCGAACAAAAGAATAAATATTCGTCAACGGTTGCCGACCGTCGTTACACCGCAGACCGAAATCCAGTTTCCAACCGGCAATATTTTGCAAGCGTCTGATCTGATTGTGATTGGTTGAAAAAATTCCAAACGGCCGGAGCGTTTTTTTTCTCTGATTGCAGAATCATAGGCGGACCAGCCAGACTCTCCTTCTTCTAGGAGGAGAGTCTGGCGAGCGAGACTAGATCTGAACTAACAAGGGCGCTGAAAGGAAGCGAGCTCCGTTCCGTAGCGCCTCGGTGGTTGGTGTGGTCGTGCTGGGCTTGCTGAGCCATGTGCAATTGATAAATAAAAAAAAGAAACAACATCCCAAAAGCAGCCACCCTCACATGCTGTTCTACTGTTATCCAGCGGCAGGTCTGCCAGTCGGGAGTGATTTCCCCTCCTACTCTGTCCAATCTACGCACGGCCGTTTCAACTGTTGTGAAAGTTCAGACCGTTCAGAAAGTTTGGTGGCTTGGTGCGGTTCAAAGATTGCAGTGTGAAAGTGGAACTGAACCAAGCGATAAAATGCAACAATGTTGCAACTTTCAGCCGCCCAAACGAACCGAGTCCGTTTGGTTAGGGGTGAAAGCCACCTAAGTCCCTGAGTGCGGCCATAGGAAAAAGTCTGAGAGAAGTATATGCAGACCAGACCTAGCTCTCCTCCTGCTAGCTGCGCCACACTGCAGTTAAACAGCAAAGTAATGGAGGCAGTTCTTCTAAACGCGACTTTGGCAAAATATCACTACACATGCTTTGCAACATCCACCAGTTACCACACAACACTGAGTGTGCATAGTCGACTGTCGAGCCCAGGACTGTTTCCATCAACAAAGACAGAAACGTGAGGAAAACATGGATTTAGGAGGAAAAAATGATTTGGAATGGGAAAAAAGCAGTTATATTCATACTGATGTTAACACTGCTCTCTCATATCATGAAATAAGGCATCAACAGCGGATATTGATGACAGTGTACGTTGTTTACCTGCAGCTGCTGAACAGCTGACTTCCTCCAAATTGGAATTGGGCATCAAGGCCTGTAGTGTAAAGACAGCCTAAGACTGTGCTGCAGCTCTCTGTGACACAAGAGGGGAAAAACCAGACTGGAGATTAGTCTGAAGGTCATCCAGAGGTCATGTCAAGCCCACCGCGGTAACACACTGATGACTGAGGTCATGTCATGTTCGCGACTGAATCACAGACGGGGTGTGCAGCAACACGGGGTGACGTCAGACTGGCAGACGCTGCTTCGACTGCGTCTATTTTTGAACAGTCGACTCAGAGAAAGAGAGTGAAGGAGGAGTGTAAGTAGACCTGGTTTCACTCCATCCTGGTCGTCCCGACCCTGAGCCGATCAGGGGCTCGGTGACCTGGAAGTTTCCAGATGTGGTGACAGACCGAGACAAATCTTTTATCAAGGAGGGAGACCCAGGGGAGGGAACGTCGGAGACAGGAAGCTCCGATTGGTTTAACAGAAGAACCTGGACAACAGCAAAACAGGAAGTGACGCAGGAATAAGGGGATGAATGGAGATGAGGGCGGCCCCGGCCTCCACAACTAGAACATGTGAGCCTCCTCTCAGGAGGGATGTGATCAGCTCTGTCTGGAATTGATTTCATTTATTGATAGCGAGCGTTAATCCTGAAGAGCCTCGGAGACTCAAGCTGACACAACATCTGTTCCTGTGGAGCGGCGCTGGACATTCACTCGGTCCACGGTTCAACTGCACCTGAGAGACACTGATGGCACCGATCATCTTCGGCATAAATCTAATCAATACATCAGGAAGCAATAAAGAGTGAAGAGGGAAAACTCAAAGGAGATTAAGAGCAGAGATCACAAAACAAACACGAGGCAGAGAAAAGTGGAAAAAATGAAGAAATCACGTCCACATGTTAGAGCGATTATGTGAAAATATACACAGTAGAGCAAATGGACAAAGATCAGAAAGTGAAATATTTCAAACAGTGGAAAGTGGAAATTCGATCAATAAACTACGGCCCACTGCACAGAGAAATTCAATTAGCACTTTTCTAAAGTTCCAAATTTCCTTTTGTTCCATGTTTTACTCTAAGGCCCAATTCCGATTCTCCCCTTAGCCCTCGCCCTTGGCCCTAACCCTTCGTTTTGCGCGTTCACGTGAAGTGGTAGTGCTGTCCCAATGCTCATTCTGCCGAGGGTTAGGGGGAAGTGGTAGGGCTATCTGGCCCTCGAAACGGAGATTTTTCAGGGGCACACTACAGACCGAGGGCTGTGACCGAGGGCTGTGAAGTTTCCCAGAATGCATCTTGCGGCAACCGGCAGCTGTTTTATTTATCACCGTAGCGCTGTTATAACGTCATTTTGTTAAGTTTTAATATCTTTTCATGCGAGAAAGTAGCGATTTAGATCCCTAATGTGCGGTCGGTTTATCCAAATGACGGGTGTTTAGACGTTTTTTCGGAGAAGTGAAGCTCCGCGGTGGAGCCTCCACCTGTGGAGCAGATCAGCGGCTCGTCTCGGAGACACCACCCCGTCCGGAGGGCTTGTCAGCCGGCCACCCTCCCGACGTAACACCGGTAGAAAAGACTGTCGCTAATTAATTTACTCGCAGGTTTTTAACGGTTTTCCGCCGGGTAGTTACATTCTTTTTAAGAGATAAATGCTGGTCTCATTGATGAAATGTAACAATTGTGGCAGTCGCATTAGTTTGTTTGAATTAAATGATGTGTGTTTTGGATGCAGGAGCAGCGCTGCCTGCGGCTCTAGAGCCTATGTACAGAAATCACCACATTTACATCAATAAATAAATGTTTTACCATGAACCGGTCAGTCTTGATTAAATGTTATTTTATTTTATTAAGTTAGCGTGGTTTTGAATATAGGATTTGTGTCGAAAGCTTGTCATGTCTGCTCGCCAGCAGAGACTACTGATGACGTATGGCCGCTGAAGTGGTGTCCCAATTCGTATGGGTTGACTTTCTACCCCTACCCCTTGTTTAGGGCTAGGGGTAGGGATGAAAAATAGAATCGGAATTGGGCCTAAGTGTTGATCCACAAGAAGATGTAACGGTGGTTTAAAGGGACAGTACAGCATTTGGCAAATTGGGCCATTACCATACTGTAATCCCTATAGTCATAGCAGTAGGTTTGTTACCTTTAATTGTCGGTGCAAGCTATTTCTAGAATGGCGGAGCAGAGCCGTGAGCTGCTCAGAGCTACGCTATGGAGGCTCATGGAATTTCTTGGTTTCCCTCATCAAACTCAGATTTCAGATTTTTTTTTTTTTTTTTTAAATAGGAACAGTACATATTAATGGGCACTGACATGTAAATATGTGAGATTATAGCCAAATGGCTAATTTCCAACCCCAATCTCATTAGCAGGTTGATATTAGGCATAACAAACAATGACGATAAAAAGTACAAGAGGCAGGACAAGGACAATAAAACACCTTGACATCTTACACAAAACATATAAACAACATACAGAAACCACCAGTTAACTGATCATAGACGGTTAAAAGAGTGGGTAAGGGGACCAAAAGATTACTGAGAAGTTATAAAGTGCTACAGTGCTAGTTAAAGCGCTATTACACAATCCAACAACTCCAAAATGCTCTGGTGGACAAGTTGTGACCTGCACATTCACCACGTCATGAGATAATAGCAGAACGTTACAAGATGGAGTTGCTTTCGGGGCAAATGCAGAGACTGCTTGCTGAAAAACTGCCCCGCTGTGTTGTATTTTATGAGTTTGATGAGGGAAAGCCTCCGTAGCGTAGCTCTGAGCAGCTCGCGGCTCTGCTCTGCCGTTCTGAAAATAGCTTGCACCGACAATTAAAAGTAAAAGAAACCTACTCCTAAACCTATATGGATTATGGCAATGGGCCAATTTGCAAAAATGTTGAACTATCCCTTTAAGAACCAAAGACCAGCCCAGTACAGCTCTATCTCCTGTCTCTGAGGGTGAGCTGCTCAGCTTCTCTAAATAACTAGTTCTTATTCAACACATCGGACCGTGGATGAATACATAAACAGAGGTGGTATTTTGGCAGCTGACTGTGTGTCGTCACCTTTCTGGTGTCGTCCCAGTGTGTTGAGGTGTCACAACCCTAATCATGTAAATAATAACACTCAAAATCTGTATGCGATGGACGGGGCCACACGACTGTCTCTGGAGGATTTGGAAAAAGTGTGTGTGTGCTTGTGTGTGTATGGAAAAAATGCCTGGCACAGAGGCACAGACATATGTCTTATTTTATACACACACACAGCAGCAACTGTCTGTGTGTGTGTGTGTTTCTATATATATAACCATGTGTTCTTCAGTGCATGTTTATTTATGCTCCTCTCATGCCCCCCCACAACCTCCTCCTCCCTCTGACAGCCAAACAACGGCCTCTCTCTCTCATTTTCCATCCACTTTCTTCTTCTCTTTACTTTTTAACATCCTTTAGTTTAAAGGGACATTGTGTAGGAATTACTCCCATCTAGTGTTGCAGTTGTACATCGCAAGCTGCATTCACGTGAAATTGGGCAGACGGACGACAGCCGCTGCACACAACGGCATAAACAAGCCTCTATGTAAACAAAACAATACACGTGACAATATGTTGTCATGGCGATGTCGTATTGTTTACCTGACCCATGTTTTACCGTCTTTCTCTGGACTTCTGTGACTAAAATGACATCTGGTTTGTTACCGACTGCACCTGAATGCAGCATCAGTGTAACGCTCCATTCCTCCTCACTGCGTTACCACGGTGACTTTTCACAGACCCCACCTGAATGCAGCATCAGATAAGTTTCCGTGGTATAACAGGAGAAGTTACACAATGTCCCTTTAATGAAATGACCCTTTCTTTTTCTTTTCTTGTCTCCACTTGTTTCTCCATCTTCTTCCAACATCCATATCCAATGTCTTTCTTTCTATCTTTCTGCATCCTGGAGAATATCTGAGTCAAAATAGTCTGGATTTATAGTTGTGCCAGTCAGTTCAGCTGACTGGACATTAAAGGGATAGCTCACCCAAAATTCAAATTTCACTCATCGTCTACTCACCCTCATGTCAAGGTCTGGGACAGTTTCTCATGTCGGGGCTTCAATACAAGAGGGACATTACAGACGAACAGTATGGAGGTATTTGGATGTTTTTTGGTGTGTCTTTTTGGACAAAGAAAAGTGAGCACCATTCAGAACCATTATATGGACAAATACTGCTGCACGGACCCCCCTGTAACTCAGAGAAGGCACGGAGATTTGAGTTTTGGGTGAACTATCCCTTTAATGTGGGAAAGAGAGACAGGACAGTACAGGACACTTCAGGTTGGTCTCTGCATTCAGCCCGTGAAATTGAAGAAAACAACAACAACAACAACAACAACAACAAAAGGCAGAAGGACAGCCAGGGCCACAGTGAAGGTTTGTCCCATGGAAGAAAGAAACTGTTGTATAAAATTAAAGATAGGACACAGAGACAACCTGAGCCCCCAGGAATGGTTACCAAGCAATAAAACACACATGCACGTACACATGCACATGCACGCGCAGCCTCTCCAGGGGGTTACTTTAATAAGAGCCACACTCTGATCGATGGCTTTAATTTAAACATCAAACAAGACACACTGCAGGAAGTCCACCACCGCTAAACGAATTAGAGCGTGTGTGAGCGCCCGTACCTGCACACAGCGTCAGTGTGTGTGGACGTACTGGAACAACACACTCCGCTCTGCATCGCTGGGGTTGCTTTGGAAACCACGAGATCTGCGACCGACCTGGAACCAGTCGTCAGCAGCAGCTGATTGGACGGTTTTCATTTGTGAAGAGTTCACAGCTTCATGGTTGTAAGACGACTCCAAAGACAGTTGAGTTGTCCCTGGGTCGGATGAAAACTGATTCACAGCAGAGACCAGGTTCACATTAAGAGACCAGGTTCACATTAAGAGACCAGGTTCACATCCAGAGACCAAGTTCACACCAGAGACCAGGATATCCACAGCAGAGACCAGCATCTCACACCAGAGGCCAGGTTCAAATAAGACACCAGGTTCACACCAGAGACCAGGTTCAAATAAGACACCAGGTTCACACCAGAGACCAGCATCTCACAACAGAGACCAGGTTCACATCCAGAGACCAGGTTTCAAATAAGATACCAGGTTCAAACCAGAGACCAGGATATCCACAGCAGAGACCAGCATCTCACACCAGAGACTAGGTTCACATCCAGTACAGTGATTGTGTAAATTAATTTTTTTAATTTGCACCAGTCCAGTGTCTTTCTCTGACCTGACCCAGGGTCAGTCAGTGTGGACAGAACCATAGAGCAGTTTAATGAAGCTGGACCTACTACAGGTGACTAATACCAGAATATTTAGATGGATGTCTATGAGCAGTAAAAAGAAAGAAAGAAAGAAAGAAAGAAAGAAAGAAAGAAAGAAAGAAAGAAAGAAAGAAAGAAAGAAAGAAAGAAAGAAAGAAAGAAAGAAAGAAAGAAAGAAAGAAAGAAAGAAAGAAAGAAAGAAAGAAAGAAAGAAAGAAAGAAAGAAAGAAAGATCAAGAGCCCCTGGGCGTGTGTACAGTATGTGACCTGCCATGACCAGGGATGTAAAAAGTATCTGGATACTGTATGAAATGTTTCTATAGTCCTCTTGTGTAGTTCTTGTACTTGATTTGGAATGTTTTGCATATCTAGTCACTAAAAGTAATTAAATCAGCGTGTACCAGGTTTTATTAGACTTTAATTGTTTCAATAGTCTCAGGTTTCACCCTGTGGTACACAATGTGGCCCTGGAACATGTATGGATCCACCCACTGTTTGACTCTTTTGTCTCAATCTACAAATAGAGCACAGGTGTGTGATTTACCTCTTAAGACAGACTGTAGACAGCTGTGTAGGCCCAAACATTTTTGTTTTACTTATTTCTTTATTTCATTATTTTATTTTATCACCATGGTTGCACTTTTTTGTTGTTTGATGGACCATTTAATGTTTGTTGGATCTGTCAATCTCTGGTGGACATTGCCCTGGTGCACCTGTAGCCACACCCCCAGTGGTGACATCACAGTGTGCCACCAGGGTCCACATGTCAAACCCCTTGAGGTCGGTGTCGGAGCTCTTTAATGTGTTTTTCCTGCTGTAGCTCACAGCTCAGCTCCATCACACGCTCCTCTCTTTATTTTTGTTCCTGTGATGTTTGGAACAGTGATTTAGCTCTACTCAACACTTGGCTGACACACGTCTCATAACACATAACCAGCTCTGCATGTGAACTGTACTTATCATCTGCACTAATTACAACTTTTACGAACACGGATCAGAGATTAATGTTGTGAAAACGGAAAAGTTTATTGCAAGGTTAATACAGGACATGCTAATAGTCTGAGATACATTGCATGTGTGTATTTGTGCATGCGCGCATACAAGTGTAACTGTATGATTGCATGCATGTGTGCGTGTAATCCTATCTGCTTGTTATGCAGGGTATCATTACATCCATATGGTCGTCACTCACATTCAAACACACATGGACGCGTGTGCACACGCAGACACACAAAGTTCAAGTGTCAGAGGCGTTTTTTGAACATCGCAGTTTATTTTAGTTTTCTGACAAACACTAAAACACAGAAAATGACTCAAAACAAATATTTTTTAAATTAAAAACAGTGAGAAATAAAACAAGCAGAGAAGAAACAGGAAATAGTAAAAGTTCCTCAGTGTGTTTCAGTTTATCTGAAACACTTCATCCACACTCAGTGTGACAACATGACGACCTCCATACATTTATGTGTGTTGAGGTTTAAAGGTGGCTCATTTTCCCTGAATTTTGTTCATGCATCAATCAAATCTCTCTCTCACAGACACACAAACACAGGCGCAGTAGCATTGTGTTGGTGTGTGCGTCTCAGAGAGTCTGTAGGCAGTTACCAGGCCTGATCAAAAGGCACTCACTGATCACAGAACAGTTTTGTGGTTGTGCCTCCTTTTTCCTCCTCAGTTCCTCCACTTCCTTCCTGCTCATCTCTCATTTCCCTCTCTGTGCAAACTATTTTGGCGTTCTAATTCGCCGGCCAATCAGAAGCAGAGCTGCGGGTACAGGAAATAAAACCATCAACTCCCTCCGTCAACTTCCCCGTCGCCGAGGCCGACTCAGATGATGACTTCTTCACCCTCTTCTCCTCTTCTAGCTCTTTTAACGCCTCCTCCTCGTCCACCCCCCCCCCCTCCATCACTTTGCTCTTTTTAACCGCCCTCCCCCCCTCCCGGAGCCTTTGAAGCTAGCTGTGGCAGTCCATTAAGTCGACTAACCAGCACCCATGGGAGCCATCCAGGCCGCTGTTACATCATGTTACTGCAACATCAAGGAGAGAAGGACGGAGAGTGTGCGCGGCAGCAGCAGGATGTATGTACAGTTGTGTGTATGTGTGTCATACTGTGTGTGTGTGAAGATCTGAGGTTGCCTGAACCTGCTGCTCTCTGTTTGACCTCCACAATCAAAGCGGCTTCTGAATATCGCAGCGTTTTCATTCCTGTGAAGTGTCAGAGCTGCTTTTTTCTTCCATATACGGCCGCATATCAGCACTTGACAGGATTTTTTAGATGCGTTACATAAAGCTGCGGCCTGGATGCTAAAGGTCCCGGGTGGTTTGGTTTTTCATGATTTTCAGCTCATGACATGAATAATGCCCTTCATCGTATTTTTTAAATGAGTGTGTTTTAGTTGGAGAAACACTCATTTTAAACTTTGAAGAGCAAAGCACTGATGCGTCGCACTAGTGGACTTTCACGTCTAAAAATAAGTCGTCATCGGATCGCATCCTTTTCGATGTGATGGGTGGAAGTGTTCCTCAAGTAATATTAAGAAATGTTTTGTCTGTCAAGATTTTTAAAGGGATAGTTCACCCAAAATTCAAATTTCACTCATTATCTACTCACCCTCACATCGAGGGACATCCTACAGTTACAGGGGGTCTGTGCAGTATTTGTCCATAATGGTGGGTGCTCACTTTTCTTTGTCCAAAAAGACACACCAAAAAACATCCAAATACCTCCATACTGCTGTCTGTAATGTCCCTTTGTATTGAAGCCCCTACATGAGAAATTGTTCTGGTCTATTAATAAGACATGAAGCTCCCAGTGTCTCAGTGTGTCTTTTGTGATTTGCACTGAACAAAATTTCTCATGTCAGGGCTTCATTCAAGAACCATTATATGGACAAAAGTGAGCACCATTCACAACCATTATATGGACAAGTACTGCTGCGTGGACCCCCCATAACTCAGAGGAGGCACGGATGACTCTGAAAATGAAATTTGAATTTTGGGTGAACTATCCCTTTAAATTAAGGTTTGGTGAAACTATTCTGGTCGAATATACATTTCTACCATATAAGCCATGGGAGAATACATACAGCAAAGTTCCCTGCAATCACAGAGATACAGACATTCAACTTTTGTCTGGTTAATCTGGACCAATCAGCAGCTGCCAACAAGCCAACTATGAAAAGTTGGGGAAATAAATTGATAGTCTTGAAGGTTTGTCTTACATGTTGCTGATTTCCCACTATGTGGTTGTCAAAAATTCCTAACTACATTCTTTTCTGTGTCTAGAACAAAGCATAGCATAAAAGATCAAGCATAACTCATGATCTGATAAAGACATCAAAGACTTCAAATCACCTCAGGAACAATCAAAACAAACATGTGCAACTTTTGTTATAGTGGTTTGCAGCTTTCATCTATCAAATAAATTCAAGGATTTCTTTTGGGTTTTTTTTACTACTTATTCCCTATTGCAGTGGACAGAAGCCCTTAACAATTTGTGATTAGCTGAGGCTCCACTGATTCTGAAGTGACAAATTTATGAGGCAAAGCTCAAAGGTATTGTAAAAGGAAAAGTCTGTGGCCTGTTTTCATCTGAGAAACAGATGCCACTAAAACGTCTTGTGTTGGAGGTGAAGTGAGTGATGCTGGAGAAAGACTGCTTGGAATTAAAGTCAAGTGAAAAAACAAATACAGCCTTCCCCTTCATGCTCCAAAGATAACAGCAGGTGGTAAAGCCTGATAACAGAGTTCGCTTTCTTGATGTCCTAATGACGTTTGTTGTAACAGATGAGATTCGATGCATCTAAGACGCAGAGATGCAGGGCAGCTTTCTGGCTCTGTGTAGGTACAGCAGAGAAGTGATGAACCCACTGATGATGTTGACGCTCAGAGTAACCATTGTGGCCTCCAGCATGACCCCTTGTGCTAGCAATAACACAAACATTATGAGATGGAAGAGCTCGGTACTGATGGTGAAGACCAGGGTGATCATGATGATGTTGAAGGCCTTCCTCTTCACAAGGTTCTGGCCCTCGTGGTGGCTCCGCCCATCGCTGGGCCCCGGCTGCTTCAGCACACATAGAATGTGAACTCCAAAGTATGACATGAGTACCAGGAAGACCAGAGATTTGACCAAGAACTGATACATTTCCTGCCCTGTTGCAAAACCGAGTGAAGACATGATGCAGAACAGCAGCACCAGCAGCCAGGTGACCACGCAGAATGCTAGCTTGTAACGGAGAGGTTTGAGCCTGCAGAGGAAAAGGAAAGGGACATTGTGTAACTTTTCCTGTTATCTATTCACAAAAATCAATTATTTGGTTCAAAAATATGTTTTTCATTCATCAATAATCCCCCCATCAACAAAGTGAAGTGTTCCTTTCAGCTCTGAATGAGCCGTTCATATCATTCATATCTACATGGAGCGGGTCAGCTCGCTGCTGGCTGCCATGTCGTGTCGCCATGTTTTTATGTCCAGTGGCAGCGTGACGGTAGAAAACTACGGAAAAAAGCGGAGACACCGGAGCTGTCGGCTCAGGTCCAGGTGGCGTCTGTGAAAAGTCACTGTGGTAACGCAGTGAGGAGGAATGGAGCATTACACTGATGCTGCATTCAGGTGCAGTCGGGCAGACGGCCATCGGTAACAAACCAGATGTCATTTTAGTCACAGAAGTCCAGAGAAAGACGGTAAAACGTGGGTCAGGTTAACAATACAACATCACCATGACAACATATTGTCACGTGTATTGTTTTACCTCGTGCTGACGGAACACTTGTTTACATAGAGGCTTGTTTATGCCGTTACCTGCAGCGGCTGTCGTCCGTCTGCCGTCTGCCCAATTTCACGTGAATGCAGCATGAAAAATACGATTGAGTTGCTTGCGATGTACAACCGCAATGCAAGATGGGAGGAATTCCTACACAATGTACCTTTAAATAATGGGAATGAATACAATAAGGGGGCTTTCACACCGACATTGATTGGAGACATTGTTCCGTTGGTCATATACTGTATGAACACAGCAATCGAGCTTGGATGCAGAACATGCTGGTTCATACTGAGTGATCCTCGACCAAAACCTGGCCTAAATCAGCGCGTCTGGTCAGCTTCTTTTTTTTGCCGTGTTCGGGTCGGATTAGGACCGAAAATATAGGCTACACAAAAGACTTGGATTGGGTCAGCTGTGGGCTTCAATCGCGGTTCAGACCATGTCGGATTTTAATTTTCAGCCCTGTTGAGACCTGTCCTGTCCTCCATTTTATTTTATAAGAGAAGAGTTTGTTAGCACATGGCATTTGTTTACAGCTTTGGACCCTTTAGAACTGTTATTGTGTGAACACACCGTTTTCTGGAAGGTACCTGAGGAAGGTGGTGGGATGCACCACAGCCAGGTAGCGCTCCAGGCTGATGCAGCTGTGGAAGATGGGCCGGGAGACAGACATGAGCGTCATGAAAAAATGCAGCAGCAGCACGCCAACGTCCACAGCCACCCCCAATAGAAAGTGAAGCGTCATGTAAATGGTGGAAACGCAGAAAATGATCTCTGAGATGGCCAGGTTGAGGGCATAGAGCTCTGAGGTCACACTTCCAATGCCTTTGCTGACGATCAGCCACGTCACATAGATGTTAGCAGGGAAATTCACAATCAGGTTGCAGAGGAAGAAGACTGCTATGCCAGTATAGAGAGCAAAGTTGTCGGACGCCGAGGAGCTGTCGGGTTCAGACTGATTCATCTTCACCAAATCCAATCTGGAGAGGCAAAACCAGAGAGCTGTTTGAGGCCTTCAAAGAAAAGCATATTCAATGCATGGAACACATACACACTGTACAGCAGCACATATTCATTTTTAAAGTGTATTTTAACCTATTGAGAAAGTCTCTTCTTCTGCTGTTTGTCATTTACATGTTTTATCCCCAAAAGAAAAGCCAAGGATTAATGACAGGAAATCAGTCATTCCATCAGAGGGTGATCCTCTCCATAGGAAAATGTAATTTTCCACACCTCCATAGAACACGAGTGTGTCCAGGTTTTTGCTGCGTCTAACGAACATCCACTCTCTCTTGGTTTTGCATTCAAGGGGATCTCCTGTTTGTAATTTGGGCTTTTGTTTCCCAACAGTTTCACCACAAGCTCATCTTAAACTGGACCCACCTGTGGATTTGCATGGCGGGCAGTGAGCAGAGTCTAAGTTTACATCTGGCGTATTCAAAACATGCTGAAGGCAGACGTGGATATGGTTTCTGCAAATGGCTGTGGATTGAGGGTACGGCCACATTTGCATTGGATTTTCCTCTGAGTGTAATTTGCTCGTGGAATTTCAAAAAGCAGAGCAGCCAAAGGTTTCCTATCGAGTCAGATGGGGCAGGATGGGGAGATTTATCGGAGCTTTATAAATAAAGGAAATTTCAGATTAAGAGACAGAAGTTTAGCTTCCTACCACATCAATTATCTGGCACAACTGGGTCAGATTGTCTGTTTAGATCCTTATGGAGATGATAAAGATCAGTTAGATAATGTCACTCCACAAATGAAAGCTCTATTTACACAAAAAAGGGGGACAGTTGTGGCTAGAACACGAGAAATTACAAGTGAGTAGATCAAGATGATATCACCATATGGGGTTCTTCTCATTTCTAAATCCTGATGAAGGAGATGACCCAGCCACTGTTTTATAACCCTAGCACCTACAGAGTGCACTGTTTTCTGAAGTATCTAAAGCACATTTATTCTCATGCCTCTGTGCACAGCTTCACCTGTACTGGTGCTTTTGGTAGGCTTTTCTAACAGGAGCACATTAGATTAGAATCTATCCCAGGTAATATGCAGAACTATTCTTTACAAATATACTCAGAAGTAATGACATTCAAAGGACACCCAGCTACTTATGTATTCATGTTACTTGGCTGGTATCTCCAGACCTCAACACACAAACCAAAACCTTCTGCTGGGACTCATACAAGGAAAATTGAAAATGACCGAAGTTCAGGTAAATAAGAACAGGTTCCAACTTCAATATTGCAACAGAGAACTTAGTCCAACACATCTGATTTTAATTTGTGTTAACTTCCTGAAGCTGAATAAATGTTTTTTTGTTTCTTTTTTCTGTTTTCCGTCAGCCTACCTTCAGATCTGTTTCCACCTGCAGCATCAATTCCAGTAAACAAGCATCATGAAGCTGTTTGTGCCCTTCTCTGATGATCATCCATCCATCAGCCAGGTGGTGACACCTCTGCTTCATTTGCATCACAGCTCCTGTGTAGTTCGTCCAGCAGGAAACCACATGACTTAGCTTCTACTTGTTACATGAATACACAAGTATGACCAAACAAAATAAAAGCAGTTTTTAGACTTCCAACAATGACATGTGACAATGGTATGCCTACATTTCCTTTATATAAAATGGTTCTTTCTCATCAATAAAGAAGCTAGCTGACTGGCTAAGCTAGCTCAGCTGCTATCACAGAAATACTCTCTAGCTAGCCATGCTTTCTATCAAGCCAATACAACCTTCTGACCCAATCAGTTTGCAGATCAAGGGTGTATTCACAGACTGTGTGTTTTGTTCTGATTCACGAGGGTAAACCGATACAATTGTTGCATTTTTGTTTGGGTCATTTGTGTTCACACAGTAGCTAACAGTCCCAAGCGGTCCAAAGTTGTAAAAAAAATGCCATGCGCGAACCAGCTGTTCTCTCATTGGTGGTCAAAAATCTTACTTGGAAAGACGAGGAGGAGGTTACCCGGGAAAAACAAAAAACATGGGACAGAGGTCTCGTCGGGCCCGAAGACAATCCGAAGTTTGGTGTCAGGGTTACAGGAGGAAGGAGCCAATAAGATCTAACACAGGCAGATTACTCGTAAACTAAAGTTTAATCAACAACATAACGGCATAACAAACACACAGAGGACGTGACATCCGGACCCGACACGATCCAGCTCATGTATATTTTTGTCCCACAGCCAGAAAAGAGCCCTTATAACCCTTCATAATAGGAACCAAAGATTAGCTGTCTGCCTCAAAGGGTTACAATCATAACTCAGTCCGTCACACTGATCTACAACACAGTTTATGCACAGTTTTCACAGACAGTAAAACAATTTGAGGAAAATAAATGATAAAAACAAAAACAGTCAGGTAAAGGTGATACTTACTCTGTCATACTTACTCCTCCACCTGTTCATCTCTGGCATCTCCAATGTCAAGTAAATTTCTCAAAAATATTGCTGGAAACCTTTTTTATTTATTCATATATATATATATCTTTTTTTAAAAGATGTTTGTATAAATTCAGGTGTTTCCGGGGCTTTACATTGACACCTGTCAACCCGCCAAATGTGGGTGAACTCATTGGCTGCCATTGACGAATAGGCGTCGATCTAATTACAACCGTTCAATGCTATTGACGTCTATAGAAAAATAGGAAACCATGGGAAAACACTGTTCAGATGTTTGAGGTGTCACTAAAGCAAAAAATATTAACGTCAAAGTCACTGTTCTGTTTGACATGTTTCTTTCCACAAAAAGCTTGTTTTCTCAGTGTTTTGGTCAAAAATAGTTGATTTTGGTGAAACCAGCCTATGTTCTACTGCTGTTTACTAAAAAGTGGAAAAAGGTAGAAACAAACATTTTTTTCCTAATGAAAGAAGAGAGGTGACTCTTTCTCTTGGTAGTTTCAGTATGTACATAGTCATAGAACACAATATTCTGTGCGTCTTGGAAGATTGGTCAAAATGCTCTAAAATAGCTGGCAGAGTGCCGAGTAACTCTGGGAAACCAGTAGTCACAGTGGCTGGTGGGCAAAAATACGAAGCGAAAATAATCTGCTGATGAAGAGTCACTTTAAAAGACCTGCCTAAGTGTGAATGAGTTCGAGGTGA
This sequence comes from Decapterus maruadsi, assembly GCA_030347415.2. Classification (NCBI taxonomy): domain Eukaryota; kingdom Metazoa; phylum Chordata; class Actinopteri; order Carangiformes; family Carangidae; genus Decapterus; species Decapterus maruadsi. The sequence continues at coordinate 19,550,785 of CM064890.1, read as the reverse complement.
GTGTAAATCACCAGGCCGTCAAATACAAGTTGATTCAACATTGATTCAACAAATCTCCTGTGGATCTTTGTCTTTCAGTTCTTTATAACTCCACCAAAGTCATAAAAGAATTCTTAAAGACTTTCTATAAAATGCTGATGAATCCTGAACCACATGAGGTCTGTAAATCAACACATGTCAGAAAACAGCTTCTACATGCACATTTATGTGTGTGTGTGCGTGTGCTTGTGGCTTCCTCAACTGCTGCAAAAATAACAACTTCATATTTATGTCCTATTAATACATCAGTGACACTTGGCACAGCAGTGAGTAATTATAAGTTAAAGGCCGGGTAGGCAGCTTTTTTTTGACAGTATTAGGCAAAAACTTACACAATAACCTTGAGGATAATGTAAATGAAGTGATGTGAAAAAAGATCAGACGTCTGCGTCTCCCCTAGGCTCTGTTTTCAGCCTGCAAAGAAATCTACCCGTGACGGTAGATTTTGACCAATCACAGAGCAGCAGCTCTTATTCGTATTATTTTACACGAAATATAAATACTTTGTTATCGTTCATGTGTTCAAAAAGGTTTTTCTTACCCGTGACTCGGACATTATGGAGGATAACATTGAAAAAGAAAGAAGCTTCGGCAAGTTGGTTGGTTAGGGAGGAGGACAGAGAAGCTGCCCGGCCGATGAGCTCAGCTCCCCGCTGCAGCCTCTGTGATGAGCCGCTGCTGCCGCTCGTGTGTGGCTCTGCACTCCTCCGACAAAAGTCGGAACAATACTTACAGACGTTATTAGGAAAAACTGACCACAGATTGGGAATCTAAACCGTCACTTTCTCGCATGAAAAAATATTAAAACGTAAGAAAGTGACGGACTGGCGGAGGGGATGAGAACCGTGTGGACTCAACTCAAGGCTTTTTTCTAGATTTCTGCCTACCGAGCCTTTAATGCAGCCAGTACACAGGATTCCTAAAATACTGACCTACCATATAACCAGTGTCCCTGGTTTGATCCCTGAACAGTCTTTGCATCATGTTGCACTTTGTTCTTTCTTTCTTTCTTTCTTTCTTTCTTTCTTTCTTTCTTTCTTTCTTTCTTTCTTTCTTTCTTTCTTTCTTTCTTTCTTTCTTTCTTTCTTTCTTTCTTTCTTTCTTTCTTTCTTTCTGCTGAAAGAAATTGCATTCTGACCTGATTATGGCACCAGATGAAAAGTCAGGGGATCACGTTCATCACAATTAAAGGAATAGTTCCTCCAAAATTCAAATTGCACTCATTATCTACTCACCCTCATGTCGACTAAGGGCTGCTCGTCTGTAATGTCCCTCTTGTATTGAAGCCCCGACATGAGAAATTGTTCCGCCGCAGGAAGAGCAGTGAACTGAGACACTGGGAGCTTCCGCTACAAACAAGCTTAAAATATAGACTTATTTAATTTTTTGGGAACAATTTCTCATGTCGGGGCTTCAATACAAGAGGGACATTACAGACGAGCAGTATGGAGGTATTTGGATGTTTTTTGGTGTGTCTTTTTGGACGAAGAAAAGTGAGCCCCATTCACAACCATTATATGGACAAATACTGCTGCACGGACCCCCCTGTAACTCAGAGAAGGCACGGAGGACTCTGAAAATTCTCCCAGCCCTTAGTCGACATGAGGGTGAGTAGATAATGACTTTTGAATTTTGGGTGAACTACCCCTTTAAATCATCTGGGAATGAGATATTTGGACATGCTGATATCAGCTGATATGAACTATCCCTTTAAACCCCAAGCGGAACTTGAACCAAATGTCCTGACAATCCATCCAACAGCCTCAGGGAAGAAAACAAGAATGTGCCAGTTGGTTGCACTAGAGGAGATGACAGTCAGTGACAAACCTCAGTAGGATTCATCCCCTGGCCTCCATGAATGTATGTATAATGGTTGAAAACCATCCATCGGGTAGTTGTTGTGGTGTTTTGTTTTGAACCGGAGTGATGCACATACTGACCCATACAGTCCTCTCTGAGTCCTGAAGGCCACAAGACTTAGAGGTGAATCAACGTGTTGAAGAGGCAACAGCAGAAAATAAATTCCCCCAGAAGCGCGTACACACACACGCACGCACGCAAACCTGTGTGTTTTTGTGAGTTTGAGTTTGTGTTTAAGTTTGAAGTGGAAACTTTGGCATGTGGAATGTGTGTGTTTTGGATCAGAGCGTTGGCCATATGGTGGACAACTGGGGGAAAGTAGATTAACAGTGTGTTTGTGTATCACTATATGTGCTGTGTGTGTGTGAGAGTGTGTGCTTCAGCAGCTGTGGTCCAGGTGTGCAGCAGGACAGTAACCTCCAGTCTGCAGGGAGCTGTTCAGAAGCAGCAGACAGCGCTAACTCCCACTGATGAAAACAGCCAAATATGATTTCATATTTTATGTGGAGAGTTTGATCCTGGACTCCAGCTCGGTGAGAGAGAAGGTGAGTACGCGGCTGGAAGACTGAGACACCTGAGCAACGACAGCGATTAATGATCAACCCACCCACGACTCATCTACTTATACAGTATATCAACTCCTGAATCTCCCAGAATGCTTTTCAACAGCATCAGGTCAGGTTGCAACAGTTTCACCGTCTGTAGTCTGTCATTCATCAGTTTGTGTATTTAGAGAATTATGTCTATTGGCTTATTGAAACCAAACATAAACTCTCTACCAGAGAGCTGCTTAAAACACTGTAGTTCCTGTACTGACCACTAGAGTGTGTGGGTTAAAGAGGAGCTATGCAGGGTTTTTAGCTTAAAGGAGACATATTTTGCCCCCTTTCCCACAGATTAAAATAGTTCCCAGGTGTCTTAAAGACATGGGATGACAAAATCCCCCAAGGATCAAACATCACAGCTTCAGAATGGCTGGTTTTAGTGCCTGTCCCTTTAAATGCAAATGAACCACTGCTTGCCCCACCCCACCCCTTCTACTGGTACCAGGTAAGGTGGTATTATGCAAATTCGAAAACTAGTTAGAGGGAACAGCTCGTAAAACCACATGCATTTCAATCTAGAGAGCCTGAAAAGTATAGATTTTTTTTGTCAACTCTCAATTCTCACATTTTAAGGGCCGGTTAAAGAGCCTTCAAAAAGTGATATTTCCATAATATGTCCCCTTTAACTTTGCTAGATTTTTACCTGAATCAGACAGCTTTACAGTAATTGTGATGGTTAAATAAATGACTTGTAACTTGTTACAGGGAGAATGGAGGCTCTCTGCCCTCCACCAAGTGTCTCTTGGTTGGAACCGACTTCCCCTTTAATTAGGCTCCCATGTCATAATGTAAAATACATGCTCACTACAAACTGATGCACTAAACTCTCAGCTCCATATGCACCCCACCTTTTTGACCATATTTGGATTAGCAGGGGTTTAGGGGCGGAGTCAGCCAAGATAGCAACGGGGTTACTCACTCAAGGTTTCAAATCAGGAGAGAACAAAAGAGCTGAGAAATAAAAATCTGTGTTCAAAAAGAATAAAAGTAGAAGACAGAAAGGTGAGAGTCATTTTAGACAGCGTGAACATCCATGTTTGTTTGTGAAGACACTCTGGGCTGGGGGCCAAATGAGGGCCGGACGAGGTGAACAGGAGGTTAGAGGTCTTTGATGCAGATCCCTGCTTTACAGATGAGCACGGAGGAGACGTTGGCTTGAACTCGGCACTGATCCAGGATTTATGGAGGATAAAGCTGGTTTATAAGTGTTCAGAAGTCAAACTCATTTTTATAGAGGATTTAACGTTTCATTACAGGCCTGCTCCCAGAGTCTCAGGAGTCTCAATAACATGTAAACCGCGGCAAACTCTGCTGAGCAAAACACAGAGATAAATGAGGCTATAGATCAGTCAGTCACTGACAAAGAGCTCCAAAGCTAAATGCTGCTAAAACCACATGCTATCCTTTTCATGAGCTTGTTTCTACATATCGTTAAAAAAACATATATGTACATCAGACCTGGAGTCAGCTGAGGACCTGCTCTCACTTATTACAATATTTCATTTTCTAATGATCCTTTAAATGTGGATCTATAAATGCAGACATCCAGAATTGAGTCAGATTCCTCACCTCTGAGACTTCTTCCAGTGAGTGATCTCTGTGATGGAGACGCTGGTTCCTCATTTCATTTCTGAACCCTACACACACAGTGGACGTGCAACATCTCTGGAAAATTGAAATGACGCAATATTCACTGGCCTACCTGGACCAAAACCCATCACAAGTCTGGTCATGGTCTGGAAAACCTACATGAAAGAGGTGTCCAACTGTGCCTGTATTACATTAATTCTTTTTTATTTCAGGTTCGTCTCAAGTTCACATGAAACTGAGTCAAAGTTTTAGCAGAGAAATTAAACCAGGATCCAGGATCTGACCAGTGACATGTGATCACATCCGAGAGAGACTGGCTCAGCTCATCACCTCTGATCTCGTCCTGACTAGAGTTGCGAAGGGGCGGAAATTTACAGTAAATTTCCATGGGAAGTTAAGATGGAGAATTTGGGAAATATTCCAAATGGGAAACTTTCCCATGGGAATTAGGAGAATTTATGGAAATTAACTGGAAATCGGGGTAATTTAAACTGTATCATATCCAAACATAAATAAATTTGTTTTGTCATAAGCAAACATCCATGCAATACAATGGGCTTCAGTCACAGCTCCACTACTTCCTGAAATGAGACAGCTGCTTTATTTCCTGTCTTACATTATTGGACCAACTGATAAATTCAGGTGTGCCTGACCATTGTTGTGAGGTCAGACACACCTGGATTAATCAATTGGTCCACTAATGTAAACCAGGAAATAAAGGAGCTGGCTTATTTCAGGAAGTTGTGGAGCTGTGAATAAAGCCCATTAAAAACATGACATTTCACCAGATTTATTTGTGAGTAGAACTTTACCAAGTTTTAATTCTTATACGAACAATCAAGTCTTTTACTGAACAACAAAAACATGAATGTTGGGAAAGAAAATAGCCTCAATAGCCCTGCAGTAAGCAGTGTGCTGTGTGCATGTGAATGAGGAATATCATAAGTATACTTAAATCTGCTTGTTTTAGCCAAGATTATGCTACAATACTGTATATTTTCCCCAACTACATTTACTGTACGTTCCCTGTTAAGGGCCAACCTTCAAATTTTGTAAATTTCAGATTTATTCCCCTTTATTCCCATGTTCCCGTTAATTCCCATGGAACGTTTCCAACATTTAGCATGCCATAGTTGGCCTTAATCATATTAACTCATTGGCTGCCATTGACGTCTATAGGCGTTAATCTAATTACAACCGTTCGCTGCCATTGACGTCTACAGAAAAATAGGAAACTATAGGAAAACACTGTTCAGACTAAAGCAAAAAAAATTAACGTCACTGTTCTGCTCTACATGTTTTTACACAAAAAGCTTGTTATCTCAGTGTTTTGGTCAAAAACTGGTGTTTTTGGTGTAATCAGCCTATGGTCTACTGAACGGAAAAAGGTAGAAACAAACTTTTTTTCCTAATGAAAGAAGAAAGTCTACTGTTTCTCTTGGTAGTCTCAGTGTTTACATAGTCATAGAACACAATATTCTGTGCGTCTTGAAAGATCGGCTGGCAGAGTGGCTAGTAACTCTGGGACACCAGTAGCCACAGTGGCTGTTGGGCAAGAAAGTTATATACTATATATATTCCCGTTAATTCCCATGGAACGATTCCAACTTTGAAAATTCCCGGGAATTTTGCAACCCTGCTCCTGACCAATCATGAAGAGAAGAAGAGGAGGAATCATGAGAAGAAAAGAGGATGCAAGGAGAGGATAGGTGGGAGGTGAGGGGAAGAAGGAGAGAGAGGACAAGGAAAGGAGGGGAGAGGTCATGAGGGGGGAAGACACAAGGGGAGGAGGAGAGGCTGCAGCCAAGTGGGTTTTATGAATGAAAGTCAGAGTAGTAAAGGTTTATTACACCAGAAAATGACTTTGTGTTAGTGTTTGAGAGAGAGGGACACACAAAAATGCATGCACGCACGCACGCACGTACACACACACACGCACACACCTTGGCTCTGTTCTCTGGACTGCTGGAGTTTCCGGAAAGCGGAGTAATCCCTGCTGCGCTCCAGTTGTTTCAACTTGCCTGTGCAGGTGTGTGTGCGCTTGTGTGTGTCTGTGTGTGCATTCATGATTCAATCTGCAGTCCAGTTGGTGAAGATGAACCTGAGGATGTTTTCGTAGCAGCTGTTCTCACTCATCTGTCCTTTGTGTGTGTGTATGTGTTTGTGAACGTCACATCTGGCCTCCAGTCGAGCAGGTGAGGTGGAGTGCAGTGAGACAGATGTGACTCTAAACAACAAGTGGTGTAAAGCGTCCAGAGGGGGACGGGGACAGGTCGTCTCTCCTCTGATACCTCCTTGTGTTGCAGCTCATTAACAGTTACAAAAACACATTCAGCTCCTGAAAGTGTCCAAAAATAACATCTGAAATACCAGCAGCCGGCCACATACTTTCTCTCTTCCTCCCATGCTTTTGTCTGAAACTCTGTCCATTCCTGATTATTATCCGTCTGTTTGTCTCTCCTTCTCTCCAAGTGTCACCATTTAATTGGACGCCCCTCCTCCTCCTCCTCCTCCTCCTCTTCGTCCGTCCCCATGGGAAAGTATGCAGACACATTTTGATTTGATTATGGCTCACAAACCAAACTATGCTCCGTCACATTCCAGCTCCGACAAACAGACCATCTGAGGAGACGACGGAGCAAGGCCCCCCGAACATGGCAGGGGTCAAGGGTTTGATTCCCCGCAGACATCGTGAAGGTGATTTCCCACATCTTCAAAAATAAAAACATCTTTTCAAGGGTTTGGTTCCGCTTTGTTGAATCAATGATTCCCAGATATGTCTGATGTCTCCCTTCACACACTTAATGAACCAATCACATTCACTTCCTTCCTACCGTCTCCGTCTCTCTCCTCACAGCAGCGGTGGTGCACAGACGCCCTCTGAAGGCAGTCATGTGTCACTACATCGAGATGCAGCTCCAGGAGCTCTCTGCCTTCCTGTTTGTTCATTAAGGGCTGAGACACAACACCTCAGTTTGCTCTTCTTTACAATAAACTCGAGCGACGTGCGTGAGTAAAACCTGAGACATCCCAACACAACACAGAAGCAGCAGTACTGCAGATGCACAAAGAGCTCAGAGCAAAGTGCAGATTAGGAAAGCGACACTGGTAGTGATCGATGACTCTCTTAGCACAATGTAAACAGGTGGAAATACTAGACTGGCAACAAAATCCACCAAGAAGCATCTCCAAATATCTAATTCTCAGATGATTTAAAGGGATAATTCACCCAAAATTCAAATTTCACTCATTATCTACTCACAATCATGTCGATTAAGAGGTGGGAGAATTTTCAGAGTCCTAAGTGCCTTCTCTGAGTTACGGGGGGTCAGCACAGCAGTATTTGTCCATTTAATGGTTGTGAATGGGGCTCACTTTTCGTCCTCCAAAAAACATCCAAATACCTCCATACTGCTCGTCTGTAATGTCCCTCTTGTATTGAAGCCCTGACATGAGAAATTGTTCCGCCGGTCACTGACACAGGAAGAGCAGTGAACTGAGACACTGGGAGCTTCCGCTACAAACAAGCTTAAAATATAGACATATCTAATTTTTTTCGGAACAATTTCTCATGTCGGGGCTTCAATACAAGAGGGACATTATAGGCGAGCAGTATGGAGAAATTTGGATGTTTTTTGGTGTGTCTTTTTGGATGAAGAAAAGTGAGCACCATTCACAACCAATATTAACTGCTGCGTGGACCCCCCCGTAACTCAGAGAAGGCACGGAGGACTCTGAAAATTCTCCCAGCCCTTAGTCGACATGAGGGTGAGTAGATGATGAGTGAAATTTTAATTTTGGTGAACTATCCCTTTAAAGGGGAGCTATTATGCTCCTTTTCCACAAACTAAAATAGTTCCTGGGTGTCTTAAAGACATGTCTATGCTTCAGTCAAAATGCCCCAAAAATCAAACATCACAGCTCTCTGTTCATTCTCAAAACGGTCTGTTTCAGTGGCTCCTCCCTTCAAATGCAAATGAGCCACTCCCTCAGCATTGCGTTACCATGATGACGTCTACTACTAGTAAAAAGCTAAATCTGCAATGTGAAGAATTCCTAGATGTCGTACTGATTCGTAAAGTATCGTTTTCTCCACCGGGATGACGACGGAGGTTGGCCGGCCGACGAGCTCTGCAGACGAGCAGCTGCCTGTGTGAGGAGCCGCTGCTGCTGCGGCTCTGCCGCTACGTCAGCCCAGCGGTACATCACTGCTCCCAGGGGTCAGTGCATAAAACACGGCGTGCAGAGAAATCCAAATCATCTAGCAGGGTTTATCTCCAAATGCATAAACTTCATGATATGGCACTTCCACGTCCTCTAGAACCATTATCCAACATTTTAAACATATTAGTCTGAAAAGCTGGAAAAGCATAATATGTCCCCTTTAATGTCACTGTGGATGTAAAAATAAAGCTATTGTCATGTCTATTGTAATTTTTGATGACAGTCTAACCAGTCGGGGCAACACATCCTGCTCTTTGTTGGAGTTCATACATATGCCTCGCTGCAAGTTCACAAACTTCAGAGTGTCTATCTGTCAGTTTGTGTTATTGCAACAAAACCAGGGTTACCGTCAACAGCTGTTTACTAGTCGAGCAGAAACATTGTGGGCTCTGTTTGAACAATGCAAAGCTCATGGTCTGAGGTGTGTGGTGCAGTTTAACAGCAGGAAAAACAGTCTCTGCTCCAAGAGAAAGCTTTGAACTGAATCTCTTAAATACTGATGTGAGTGTTTGGCTGTAACATCTAATACAACAGTCACATCGTCCTGCACCCGATGAGAGCACAGTGGTTCACATGGTTGGATCCAGTCCTGATGAGTCCAGCCCTGACCAGTGGATCCTGACCAGTGAGTCTAGACCTGACCACAGAGTCTAGACCTGACCAATGAGTCTAGACCTGACCAGTGAGTCCAGTCCTCACCAGTGAGTCCAGTCCTGATGAGTGAATACAGTCCTGACCAACTTAACTAGTTACTCCAGTCCTGACCAGTGAGTCCAGTCCTGAGGAATGAGTCCAGTCCTGACTAGTAAATCTAGACTTGACCAGTGAGTCCAGTCCTGACCAGTGAGTCTCGACCTGACCAGTGAATCCAGTCCTGACCAGTGAGTCTAGACCTGACTAGTGAGTCTCGACCTGACCAGTGAGTCCAGTCCTGACCAGTGAGTCTCGACCTGACTAGTGAGTCCATTCCTGACCAGTGAGATCTGACTTAAGTCACATCTTAACTTAACTAGTTACTCCAGTCCTGCGCAGTGAGTCCAGTCCTGGCTAGTGGGTCCAGTCCTGACCAGTGAGTCCAGTACTGAGGAATGAGTCCAGTCCTGACCAGTAAGTCTAGACTTGACTACTAGTGAGTCCATTCCTGACCAGTGAGATCTGACTTAGTCACATCCAGGCAAAGGAGGGCTGACTGACTCAATGTGGTGTCGACAGCTCTAGAAGTGACATTACTTGGCTGAAGCTCTTGGTAAGACTGGTAGCTGTCCATGATAACATCAGCTATGATCACTAGCTTAACAGCTAGCTCCCCTCAGTGACTGAGTGGAAAACAATGTGTGTGTTAGACTGGACACTAGTACATCAGGAAGACACAGAGTCAGAGACAGGTCACACACATCTCCCTCTCTAATCACAAATAAAAACATGATCATCTTCATATCTGTGTGAATGGTTCTGCTGCGTCCCCAAATGACCTCAGTGTGGGTGTCTGTGTGTGTGTGCGTGAGACAGACAGACAGAGAGAGACACCTGGGAGACATTTGGACACAATGACAACCATCTGCTTCACACGCACAAAAACACACAACGCAGGAAGGAGGCTCAGCCAATCAGGAGGAGGAGGAGGAACATCAGGTGTATGTGGACAAAATGACAGCGACACCTGAACAGAGTGATGTCACCTCAATTATACGATATTTTAATGCTCTATACAGGGCCGTTGCTAGGAATTCTGGGCCCCCTGAAAGAATACTAAAGTGGGCCCCTGACATTTCCACTTTTTGTCGTAGAATACTATGCATTATCATTTTTTATTTAGCCTACTTTGTTTTGATGCTAATTCAGCATACTAGTCAGGGTCTTACGCAGAATAATACAATCATACAAAGATTAGACTGGGGGTTTTTGTGGGCCCTACTGGGCGCTGGGCCCCTCGACGCAGAGAGGAGGGGGGGCGGTGATTCCTACCCGTGCAGGAAAGTTATATAGTGAAGTTTCAGCTGACACGACACGGCTCAGGCTGCAGCGGCAGCACCATTCATCCCATTACCCATTTTTCTACCATTGCAATGAGTCTGGAAACATTATTTTAAGGCTGAAAAACTCTGCTATGTTGCTTTAAAGCTCCATACAGTATACAGGTAGATGTTTGTGTTACAGCTCCATACAGTATAAAGGTAGATGTTTGTGTTAAAGCTCCATACAGTATAAAGGTAGATGTCCATGTGTAGTGTGATTATAAAGCAGCTCTAGGTTCTATATTAATACTGTGAAAGTATCAAAGCCTCAGTCCACAGAGAAATGCACACAGCCTGTATTCAGAAACTGAGCCTTAAAACCAGCCGTCAGGACTTCCTGTCACTTTGTGATGTCACAACAAAGCAGTTTGAAAACCGTTCTAGGCCATGCCCCACTCACCGGAGTTATGAAAATACAAATACATATTCTTATACTGTACTGTAGATCAGGCATGTCCAAACTTTTCCACAAAGGGCCGGTGTGGCTGCAGGTTTTCTTTCCAACCAAGCTGCAACACACCAGACTTGACTAATTTAATCAACAGATAATCAACAGACAGTCAAAAGTGTGTGCTCTTGATTGGTTGGAACAAAAACCAGGAGGCACAGGGCCTTTTGTGGAGTAGTTTGGTCATGCCTGTTATAGATCAACACTTCAAACACTTCAATCTTCACAGGAAAATATACAGTTTTGGGGAAAAACTTATTTGACCTCAGTGATGTTGCTAGCCCCGCTGCCTGTCAAATACGTAACTGATTTTTAAAAGATGCCTTAAATTATCCATCGTGCATCAAGAGGACACGACAATATTTTAAAGTTTTATCGCTGTTTATCCAGAGGATAAAACTCTTTGTCCGTATTAAAACGTTGGGTAGAGAAAACAAACAATCTAAGGATCGCACCATTTTGTGAGCGTTTCCGCATGTGAGATTTGTGAAACAACATGTTGATGGTGAAGGAGGCTCTCAAATATCCTCAACAGGCTTTAATGAGTCAGCTCGAGCAGCACAACACAGCACGCCTGCTAACTCTCTGCAACACTACCTGTACGTCACCATAAGTCACACAGTATGCAGACGCATATGCATTGTGTCAAAATGTTAAATTGTCTTATTGACAATAAAAGCGTGAATGGCAACAATCCTAATCCAGCAGTTTCCTGATATTTCAGTCCCTTGATCTAATTGTTTACTACTAAAGAGCCTTGTATATCCATATAATGACAGTCTAGTGGGCACCAGAATTCAGCCTCTAAATAACACATTATCTGCAGCGAAACTTGTTCATTTCACCAATAACCAATTGTTATGATATGCTAGTGCAGGAGTCCAGAGTGACCTGTTATGAACATCTACAGTAGGGTCTGTAGGTTGACCTACTGACCTCTGAGGTTCAATGTTGACAAGACTCTGATGAAAATGTTTTATTGTGCTCACATTGAGTCTGTCATCTCCTTTTCTATTATCTGCGGGTACGGCAATCTTTGCATCAGAGTGATGTGGTATTGTTTGTGGTTGGTTTGCCGAAAGCCGTCTGCCTGACTGCACCTGAATGCAACATCAGTGCCTCTATCCTTCTTCACACTACACAGTGTTAGGCGCTACCGAGAAAACTTTCTCCCCGAGCCGACAGCTTCAATGATGGTCACGCTGTCACTCAACGTAAAAAATGGCGATGCAACATGGCCGCCTCGGTTCCTCCCCCTTGTATATTTGTAACGACTCGTAAAAACTCATTCTTAAGGTATGAGAAAGCTTTCATTTGTATGCGGGTGTGATTCCACTTCAGTGAAATACGTATTTATGAAAGACATTTCATTTTTGCTAATAAAAAGCAAAATAAGTGATTATACTGGGGCTTTAATTGTGTTATATAAATACATTTGTTCTGTATTGGTAAAAAGACAGATTTTATTAGTGATTCAGAGAATTTCTCTAGGACTCATCTGAAAGACCACCTGTGAGCCACAGGACTCAGAATGTTGTCACTGTGACCTGGGAGCACAGGAGGAGGGAGAACAGCTTGAGAGAGAGAAGAGGAAAATAAAGAGGAAGAAAAACAAGAAAATTAGGATGAACCAATGAAGAAAGGGTAAAACTCAAAGAGGAGGAGAGAAAAAGCTGTTGTTCACTTGTAGTGACGTCATTAGGTGAGCTCAGGTTATGTCACATTGTCAAACGATAGAACACAGTGTGATTTAACACTGGTATCCATTGAGTGCTGTAGAGTCTGTTGATGTCAGAGGTGAACTGACCTTTTCAGTGTTATTGAAACAATCCTCTCACCTGGACACACATCGGTGGACTCCAACCAGATTATTACTCTGTTTTATTATCACTCCGAGTTTCTGTGTGTTTTTGAGTCAGGAGCTCAGAGCATTCGTTACAGTTCTCAGCCCCAAGTGTGAAGTTACTTTTTATCTCCCTCTCTCGGATTTCAGCCTCTCTGGAAAGGTATCCCGATCTGGCACGAGTGACTTTATTTTAATAATCAGATAAGTGACTGCAAGGATCAACACGAGGATGTTTGTGTCCAACAGAGAAGTGGTTATCTTTGAAATCGCAGAGGGAGGACTAAGCTCAGGGTGTTTTGCCTCTTTTTTATCAGATGAAAGCGATTGAGAGTTCACAGTTTCAGGTTCTGTGAAACTGTGTTTTCCTTCCAAGAAAGATTTTGTTTCTCATTTAGGCTGTTTTTTTAATAATAAACTAATCACCTCTTACGTTTCATTTTGCACACACTTCTTAACCTCTTCTTCTCTTGCAGTATTTCTCTTTCTCTTGTGTTTCCCAAATATTTTCCACAGACTGTTGCTGATTGTTTCTCTCTGTGACCCAGATCAGCTCAGGTTCAGACGTTTGACAGCAGATCATCACAGGACGAACTCCAACGTCAACACCTACGAGTCGATCCAGAGCAGAGACGTGCAACCTCTCTCTTCCTTTCCTATTCTAACCTTAGACGAACCTCAATCAGTGTGTCTGCACGGCCTTGAGACGGAACTCTATCGTGTTTGAGACACTTAAAGTATTAAAAGACAAAATCCTCTACTGGGTTGAAGGCAAACCACAGCCTCCCCCTTCGTGCAAATTAGTAGAAAAGTAGGATAGTACGGGACCTTTCTGTCTGTCTTGGGAGAAACTAAGACTGAAGATACGATCAACTGATCTCTCATCAGTTTGACTAAAGGGCGACGTCTTTTCTCAGATTTCATCTCTATATCTTTTTTGTCCAATCATCCACAATCCTTTAGATGCATCTAGGGACCTCTTCAGGAGGTTCTGAACCATTGGGTCTAAATGACTCGCTATGCAAATCAAAGACCTTGAACCATAAAATATAAGAAATGAACTAAAAGATGACTTGATATCCAGCCCGTCCATAATTTACTGCCTCCAGTATAAAACTGCAGACACAAAAGACATTTGCACTAACAGCCTGCTACAAAGATCAACAGGAGAGCAGGAATCTTCTATTCATTCCAATACGACAAATGATGATTGGTGAAGAGTGGAGAGTTTGACGTCAGCTTTGGTGTTTTCGTCCTGATAAAGACCTGTCAGGTCCCTAATGGACAGCATGGTACCCGGTGAAGTAATGGAGTAAGAATGTCTTACTACTTAACATGCAGAGTGGAGTAAACATGTTTAAAGGGATAGTTCAACATTTTGGCAAATTGGCCCATTGCCATAATCCCTATAGTCTTAGCAGTAGGTTAGTTACGTTTAATTGTCGGTGCAAGCTGTTTTTAGAATGGCGGAGAAGAGCTGTGAGCTGCTCAGAGCTATGCTATGGAGGCTAATGGGATTTCTTGGTTTCCCTCATCAAACTCATCAAATACATTATCCAACAACTCCAAAATGCTCTCATGGACTATGACAGTGGTTCCCAAACTGGGGGGCGCGCCCCCTAGGGGGGGCGCATAGCCATTACAGGGGGGGCGCGGCACACCAGCTGTGGAATGAAAATCACGGGCGAGCCAGAGCCCTCCCGTTTTCACATCACCGAATTTGTCAATCATGGTGTTTTATTTTGAAAATCAACCGGGTTCTGTCGTTGTTTCTTTGTGTGACTTCCTGTCTGGCATGACACGGTCACTCACGGCTCCCACTCGAAACTTCAGACGCCGAAATGATCACTGCAGGGCAGAAGTCAAAACGTAATCCGTTAATATCGGCGCCGAAAGGAAACTGTCCGCTTCTCGGTGCTTCGTGGCTATTCGCGGTGCTTCCACGGCCCGCGGCTGGTGTGTCCCCGGTAGACGCGTCTCTGCACCGGTCGGCCGACAAGCGCCGAGCTGCGCAGAGCGGCCCCTCAGCTCCGTGTGTGTGTTTGCTCATCATTTTCGCGCTGTGTTTAGATACTTAATAGGTGCACACACAAGCTGGAAAGTTTGTCGGCTCATGTGACAGCCGTCATTTGGGAGGTGAAGGCATGGTTTTCCCTTCATTGTTCTAAGACTGAATCACTACAAACACTACTGTAGACTGTTATGAGCAGCTGGTCAGGTTCAACACACAAAAATGAAAAATGAAATAAAAAATAAAAATTACACTGTTCAGGTGCTTGAAATGCGTCAGCTATTACACACAAGAAAAAGGAAAAAAAGGAGGGGGGGGGGGGGGGGGGGCGCAGAAATTTTCTCATCAGCCAAAGGGGGGCCCAGCAGAAAAAGTTTGGGAACCACTGGACTATGAGATAATAATGGAACGTTACCAGACAGAGTTGTTTTAGAGGTAAATAAAGAGAGTGCTTGCTGAAAAACTGGCCTCGGCGGGAACACGCATCAGCTGTTCACATGAATTTACCTCTAAAACAACTCAAAATCAAAACATTATGCAACTGATCAAAGATGGAGATCTAGGGTCTGATTAGTTGTAATTGTTTGACACTTTCATTCAAGCATTTTCAAGTGAAGAAACGTCACTACGCATTAACATCAACATGCACAGGTAACATTCCGGTTCACCGTTTACATGACACAATTTTACTGTGAAACTGAATGAAATTCCATTTTGGTTTGGCCTTGTTTATTCTTATTGAGGGTATTCTTATTGATATGGGGTATTTCATTAGGTTTGGACATCTAAGCCGATTCTTCATTTAAAATGACTCTTAAAGCAGGCCTGGATTCTATCTTATTTTACCATTTACAGTTCAGCAGTAAAAGGTCCTAACTCAGGTTTGGACAGAGAATCTAATCTAATCTGATCTGATCTGATCTGATCTGATCTGATCTGATCTGATCTGATCTGATCTGATCTGATCTGATCTGATCTGATCTGATCTGATCTGATCTATTATTGTACCGTTAAAAAACGCTGCAGCTGCTGACTGTGACCACTGGGGTCTTTTTCAGACCAGGTCCATTCAGATTGAGTCTGTCTTTGTTAACTTATTTTGTCCTCAATTTCCCATACATCTGTTTTGGACTGGACCCAAGAAAACCTACAGGATCCACCGGCCCCAGTGTGAGCTGGGCTTTAGCCCTATGTGGCTTTCCTCTGGCTGAGTGAGTGAGTGCAAATAACTGAAATAAAGGCTTACAATTCATACTGTTCTTCCACTACCTGCCAGAACAATCTTTGTTGGTAAACAAAAAAAAAGTCAAATGGTTTCCCCTTTGTTTAGGATTCTGCTGTACCTGCAAATGTCTTTTGTCTTTAACTCTAACCTGATTACAGAGCTTTACTCTTTCTCGCTATTTTCAACAACATTAAATAAACAGGAGCTGTTGACCAAACAATTGAGGCATGCCGTTGACCTGTTGGTCAGCCTCTGGGTCTACGTGCAGATCAGTTCGAGTTTCACGTCATCTGTTCCAACAAGCGTCCTCTACTTCAGTCTCTCCATCACGTCGTCTGTCACTACATGTTTTCAGATTTACTCTGTGGTTCTCATACTTGTAGCGTACCTGGATTTTATCAAACCCGCCTCTCACACTTTCCCAGATGTCCCAGAGCTGCTTTCCACTGACCGCTGAGGTTTTCCAACTGATTATTTCCTTACATTACCCTGCCTCAACTCCATCACATCCTCCGCCCACTCTGATTACTGTCAACAACAAAAAAAAACACACATTTCTTTTCCACACAGTCATTCAGAGGTCACGGAAAAATATTGGACATCTGACCCCGCTAACTCCTGTGGTCTTCTATTAATCTTGGTGGTTTAGGACTTGAAAAGTCTCCTACATGCTATTCATGATCCTCCTGGATCAGAAAATGACCACACACGTTCTCAGCCCTGTAACATGGATGATGAGGTCAGCAAGTCCCTGACACAATGCCTGAGTTACTTAAGGACAAATAGTTCCCTCAGAGGGATATTAACTCAAGTTATTACTCTGGAGGTACTCTGTGGGTGTCTGAAGAGACAATGCGTCATATAGACTTTGACTGAAAGTTTAACCACACGCTTCATTTGTCCCCAATGTAAACGATCACATCCGCCTGCATATTTAAGGGAACTGGGGGGTTTTAAAGACAGGAAGAAGAGTCTACATTGTGTAGATACACATGATGAGTATAGCTGAGGGAGGTCACGGGTATGTTCAAAACCTTTAATTTATAATACAGCCCTGTTTTAGAGAACACATAGTGAAGAGTAAATTAAAGCTCCACAAAGTATAAAGGTAATTTACCTGTATGTGGTTTGATTATAAAGCAGATCGCTCTATGTTGATACTGTGTAAGTATCAAAGCCTCAGTCCACAGAGAAATGCACACGGCCTGTATTCACGAACTGAGGCTTATAACAAGCTGTCAGGACTTCCTGTCACTTTGTGATGTCACAACAAAGCAGTCACCGCTCTAAACATGAACTGAGCCCTACGATATTCAATACACAGAAAGATACTCCATGAGAGGCTGCTCCAATGATAGAAATGGTATACACTTCCTGTCTCTCTAAATGGGCGTGGTCAACCGTCAGCCCACCTAGTTCTCTGAACGTGTGTGTGGATTTGTACAATTTGTAGGTAGATGAAAGTTATGATAACATTAAATATTTACACTACTAACAGTCATATTCAGCATGACAAAAATAATTTAAATCATTTTCACGGTAGTTCGCAGCTGTTTGTTTGAGGTTGCCTAGTCTCGTCATGGAAGGTCTTGGTCTATAAACCGTCCTTACTGAGCCCGTGTCACCTGGACCCACCATCCAATCTGAGAGGATTTTAGTGTCTCGGTGTTTTCCCTGAAATACGCTGTTTGATTGTATCACAGAAAACATTTAGTCAATGAGAAGAGAGGCCCAGAGCCTCGGAGCCTCTCTTCTGATTGGCTACTAAAGCTGCAGGGAAAGAAGTAAATACTGAGATGTTTTTTGGTCCTTACAAGCACAAATATATCATCTTCTCGTTTACTTGACAGAAAAACACAGAAATGGAAATGATGGAGATTTACGGTTATTTATATGTCAGAAGGACCCAGGAAGGGCCTTTAAACCAGTTATCCAGTTCTCTTTGTACTGTTCACAGATCAGGTTTGTGTCAGGTAGGTTGTTCCAGCATCTTCCACATGAACCCAGACTGACTGTGGTGGCCAGACCATCTGCTGCACGACTCCTTGTCGTGTCAAGATAGGTTTTTTTTGTGAAAAACAGAGTCTGTAGTAATCAAAGGTTCAAACCCTATCGGTAGGAAACACAAAAGTTTGAAAGAGGAAAGATCCAAGACATTCCTCTGACAAAGAGTCACAGCAGCCGGCAGGTTGTTCTCTGGTCAGCTCGCTCTGTGAACGTGTGGATGTTCATGAAGCAGCGCTGAGGTCTGTCCGCTCTCCCTGGATAAATAAAGCTTTAATGAGCAGCTGTTGCTCTGTTTCTCTGCGCTCCTGTAACAAGCCACCGCTGGCCAGCAGGCTGTAATCACAGCACGACCTCTGACCTCTGACCGGGTCACTCTGAACAATCAGACAGGAAAGTAGCGGCATGCGAAACAAACACGCCCTGAACTCCGGACGACGTCACTCTGATTCATTAACCTGCGTCATGTCAAACCGTCGTACTCAGGAGGAACTAACTGAGTCACCAAGGAACAAACTGATGGATGTAGGGCAGAAGAACGAAGACATTAAAGGACAATTCCAGACAAATTCAACTCGGGGCTGTATTTTCCTATCATTTTACTGTAGGTCTGAAAGAAGGAATCTGAAGATTTTCAGTTTAATCGCTCCTGTTGTAGTTGTGTCTGTCCCCGCATCGCCACGGCAGCGATGAATGGGAGCGGATGAAAGTTACGCTGCTTTGGCTGTTTACATCCCTCAAAGCTGCAATGTTTTCCCACAGACAGCGTCAGGTGGCTGCTCAAACATGCACAGATCTAATTCAGAGTCTCGCGAGTTTTGCCATGCTTAGGTGCAGTCAGCCCTACAGTGTCATAAACAAGGAATATCAACTCTTGAGTGGATATTCCTGACAGTTTATGACAAACAAACAGGTTTTAGCTCAAGAGTGGATATTCTGTTTATGACCTGAACACTGCACCTGAACACGGCAACTTGGGTCTCGAGACTCTGAATTAGATCTAGTTTTACAAGCATGTCGGCTGCTTGAAGTAAATAAACTTCTCGGTGCATGTTTGAGTCGCCATCTAAGCAGCGGAACTTGCATCCGCTCCCATTCATCGCTGCCGTAGCGATGCAGGGACAGACACAACTACTGCAAAACAGGGGCGATTAAACTGAAAATCTTCAGATTCCTTCTTTTAGACCTAAAATGATAGGAACATACAGCCCTGAGTTGAATTTGCCCAGAATTGTCCTTTAAGGGGAACAGATTAATATAAATGAGAAAGGAGAGACGACAAAATACACAAACTATAAACAAGGTTTGAGAAAATCACTTTCTGAAATGACAGTAAAAAATTCAAGCTTTTTACATTTTGTTTCACTGATTGTAACTAAATTACAACGTGATTTAAAGGAACAGGACGGATATCAGTTTCCCAGAGAGAAAATATTTGGAAATTGGGGAAAATAAAATAAACCAGAACGTTTTCATCCCTGGAAGGCAGCATTAAGGAAGTTCAGGTCCTCCAGGTGTTTCCAGGATGCATGGGACCCCCCCCCCACCCCCTTCACCCCCTCCTCGACCTGATTCCAAACTTAAACAGCCGTCATGATTGATGATAAATGCGTTGTAGCAGGAGAACACCACATGTGTTCAGAGAGCAGCAAAGTGACAAATCGCTCGATTAATCAACTCATATTTCAGCCATGACTGTGCTCTCTCGCTCTCTCAGCTCAAGTCATGTCTGTTTACACTGAGGCTCATTAAAAACGACACACACACACACACTCTGGGTTGTGTGCGAGCGTGCGTGCGTGCGGGCGGGCGGGCCGCGAGTCGCCCGTGGGAGAGTTGACGGTGGGGGCACGGAGGCAGAGACGTGAGTCAAAGATACCGCGCGGGGTGAAAGGGACAGGTGTGTGCAGGTGTTCTAAAAACAACAGCTCAGCGAGGAGATGGAGGCACTTTACAACCTCCTGATCCTCACTCCCCCTCAGAGTCACGACTCAGTCAGGCCTGAACACACACACACACACACACACACACACACACACACGACACACGGTTTTCAAGTCAGTGTTACTCACACTAACTGAGGACAACAATAATATCTCATGTGCATCACAGAAAAACCTCCGTAAACCTACTTAGAAACCAGGGGAGTGAGATTATTCTTAAGTTTCCTTCAGTAATAGATGGCTGAGAGTTTGACTACCTTCATTTTTTCTCTTCTTCTCTCTCTTTTTTTATCTCTCATGTTGCATGTATATTTCTCTGCTTATAGCTACTCTTTCTCGTTCCAGTTCATCCCCATTATTTCCAACACAGAGCCTACTGTACATATCTACACTAATACACAGGCACGGACCAACACATGCTCACAGACACACGTGCGCATAGATACCTATACTCACCACAACATCTATGTACAGCGCAGTATAGAACGAATCACCTTGTTGTTTGCAACTACTTCCGGATAGAAAACCAGCATGAGAACAATAGTGATGGATGAGAGCTTCGCTATAGAATATATCTCATTTTTCTTGATGTTTGTAAAGTTTATAAAACCAATGACTGGACAAACATTACGATTTATTTTTGTAATTAGTCATGGTTATCATAAATTAGCCGGGCTAACGGTTACCTGTTTAACTTTAGGACCCCCTGGAAGACGAGATGACACATCTCAAGGGGTTATCCCATAATAAAATTTGAATTAAATTTGAATTAAAGCAACATTGCGGAGTTTCAGCTCAGTGCTAACCACCATCTGGTTGAGAAGTGCTATCGTCTGGGAAGAAAACGAAACTTAACGAAAACGAAACTAATCAGCCGGTGCATCTAGCGTTGATTCCCATTAATAAACGACAGTATTTACCACATGTTTGCATGGAGACTGTGTGGTAGGTGGTGGGGGGGTGGGGTAGGTCGGCGGCGGAGGCGGCGGCGGAGGCGGCGGCAGCGACGACCGGAGGGAACCGTAAGTTTCGCTTTTACCCACCTCGTCTCTCCCTCGACGCAGAGGGGAGGGGGGAGGAGGGGGGGCAGTGTTTCGTACCCGTGCAGGGAAGTTACATAGTGCGGTTTCAGCCGACGCGACCTCGCTCAGACCGTGGCAGCAGCTCCATTCATCCTATTAACCATTTTTCTATCACTGCAATGAGTCTGGAAACATTATTTTAAGGCCGAAAAAACTCTGCAAAACTCTGCAATGTTACTTTAAGAACTCAGCGACTCAATAAATGGTCCATGAAAAAATATTTTCCCCAGTGGATATCTGAGTTACAACATGACTGAGCTAACTGGAGTAGTTTCATGTCGTGTCCGACAACAGGAGGGTTTTAGCAGTTGACGTCCTGATGTTAGCTTAGCTGCCGCCGTTAGCACGCACAGAGAGAAATAGTAATGTTTCTTCAATCATTTGAGATTTGTCTAAACAGTGATAGGTGTGAAAAATATAATATATATCTAAACTCTCATTCATTACTCCTGTTCTCTTTCAAATTACCTGCTGGTTTTCTATTCGGACGTAGTTGTAAACAACAAGGCGATTCAGTCTATAGCATTTGTCTTTCTTCATTTGTCTTGTCTGTATAGTTGTTTTTTTGTCTTTGTATGTTTCTGGTGTTTTCCACTTGTATTGGCATCACTTAAAAAAATACATTTATAAATTAAAAAAAAGGAAATTAATTTATTGCCTTTATTATTTCTCTATTTACCATCAAAACTAAAGAAAAAAAGAGTGACTACCTGTGAACAAATGTAGTCTTTATAATATGAGAAGATGGAAATGCATTGGAAAATAAGCAGCAATTCAAATGTATAGCGTGTTGTGGCTCTGCACGGCTGAAGTGGAGGCTTGAACACGTCTGACACAGAGAGCCCACGTTCCCTGAGAAGATACTGTAGCTGAGGAACTGGTGTCTTCAGGAATAATCTGCTCAGCCACTCTGTCAATGGACAGCAATTACAGTGAAGAGGGAACAGGTTGTACAGCCCCGAGCGCCGAGCCCACAGCCCCCCACAACCCCCCCTCCCCATAAGACACGCAGCACCATCACTCAGTCCACAGAGAGCAGCAGCGCAGGCTGAGATTATGTACTCGCTCTTTCCCCTTTCAGGCGCATGACGTGCTGACAGATGAACAGCCTCCACGTTATGGAGGAGTTGTTTTTAAAGACAGGAGTCTCTCTGAGATCACTCACAGGTAATCCGAAGGTCTAATTTATGCTCCTGTATCAAGGAAGTTTAGTTCAGTTCTGAGAACTGACTAACACCAGTTGCGCCTTTTGACGTTAGAGAAGTCATCATTCAGAGAAAATGATTAGAAAAGTCCTGTTTCAGCCTCCCTGTGGCTGAACTTTAGTTTGCTTGTTGTTTCTGGCTGGACTGCATCATATAATCAGACAACATATAATCACAAATGTCCACAACTGGTTGAATGACTGAGTGATAGAATTACCACCGCTGGTTAGGGGTGGGAATCATCAGAGTCCCTGCAATACGATATTATCACAATACCATATTATTGTGATATAAAACTGCGATATATTGTGATTCAGCTATTTTTTTAAACTACAAATGATGTCTCCAATGAAAGCTTCAATAACATCTGTTTTTTTCTAATAAGATAAAGTTCTTATTCTGTTCGGATCGATACTTGGCATCCGTATAATACACAATATTGCCATGCAAAATATTGTGATACTATGCTGTATTGCAGATTGCTGAGCCACTGTCAACCAAACCATTCTGGTTTCCTGATACCTCTGGTACTGCAGGGAAGCAGAGGAGTGCTTCCAATACACTGAGCTTCACTTCCATTACGGCAAATTAACTATTATCATTCCATGCATCAGCAGCGGAAAACAAAGCTTTGTAATGTCTAGCTACATATCAAACAGAGGTATGTAGACATGAAGATCTGCCTCTAACAAAAGTTGGTTACATTCTGGAGTTTAGGTAAACAAAGACTAAACTATGGTGGATCCGAGACAGGGGTGCAACGATTAATGGATGTAGTCAATAGAAATTGATGACAAAATTAGTCGCCAACAAATTCAATTGTCAACAATCTCCCTGTTTCTCCCGCTGGTGTTGTGTCAGATCCTGGTCCCCCCTCAGGGTTGTGTCTCCCCGACTATTTCCCAATGAGCTGTGCTCCGTTAGAAAGGTGAAGGAAACCTGTGTCGCCTCTGAGATGTAGAATGTGTATTATAGAAGAGAAACACACATTTTAGGACCGCTGACTTGTATAATCAGAACAGAGCCCTATGATTTCTTTGGGGGGGGCAATACCTGACAGTAATATTCTCAGCTGAATTGAAAAGCTTATGGCTAAATAGGAGCCATTGAGTAATTGTACACTTCATGATCCTATTAGTTGATTAATCGTTTTAATAATCAATAGATTAATCCACTATCAAAATAGTAATAGTTGCAGCCCAGACTGTAAGCTGTGTGAGCTAATGCTAAATAAGAAATCAAATCTGTCTCATGGGATTCCTCTCTAGCTCACATTGTGGTGTGCTAGCTAATTGGGCATTTAGTCACAGAGACTTTCTAAACTTTATTCTAATGAGTCTACTGAGCATTACACTGACATATACTAAACCATAACAACCGATGAAGGTCTCTCTCCCTATGTTCTCCATGGGCCTGACATTCATCATCACCAAAGGCGCTGGCCTCAGCTTATTTATCAGCCGGAATTAAAATTAGTTATATAATAATTAGGGGAAATGTCAGACAGTTTGTTATAATTAAAAGCCTCAGTGTCATGTGAACACAACTGCAGGTACATTTCTATATTTCCTTGTTAAGATGAAATGACCTGATATGACCCTTAATAACCCCTCTGATAGACTTGTTTAATCTTTTCACAGATGTGCTCCTGACGTTCAGGAAGTCTGTTTGTTCTCATTTGTGGAAACTAAATATTCCATTTCTGTTTCACTGTGAAAAAAAAAAAAATCACTTAACGGTCAAAACTGAAATATAGTTTGTGACAGATGCAGTCCATTTGTTGAAATGAAATATAGTCACAAAGATGAGAATTACTTCACAAGGTCCTCTCTGCCTCCTACTCTCTTACTGACTCCGATCATCGCTGGGATAGAATAAAAGACTATTTCCAAGACACACACACAGAAAGACGGGAGGGTCTTCATAGACAGTTAGAAAGAGGAATAAATCTGTCGTTGTGTCCAGCAGATGATAAGAGCTATTAGCCGCAGGAGACAGCAGCGGGCTGGAGCAGCTCCTTCTCTAAATTGAGTTTCAAGAGTCTTCACGGACGGAAGAAAAGACGAATGTGCTCGGGCCATTACTCTCTCAGCGGACGCAGAGAGGCAGTAATCATCGGAGGAAACAAAACCGCTGGAATTACAGGGATTCGAGAGCTGTTGTAAAAACAGAGAGAGTTAAACCAGGGAGGGATTCCAGCCAAGGAAGAGGAACCGTCAACGGCGTGGAGGAGCTTCGTGATGGAGCCGTGGTGACAATGTGGAGCTCAAGGTGAAGAAAGTGCAGCAGAAAAGATAACACAAACTTGTCCCACTGAGGTCATATTTGTTCTCCTCGAGAGGTAATTCAATCTCTTGTGTTACTGACTTCATCAACGGCAACCAGCAGCTGTGTCACAGTCTAATTCAGGACTGAACACCAGGGGCCAAATGTATAAACCGTACAAATGCGAACAATGTATAAATGCGTACACATGTAATGTGTGCATACGCCACTTTCCAAGTACTTTTCCAAATGTATAAACATCTACAGGCGGTTTCAGACCATGCGTAGTATCCCATCTTCTGGTTGTTTCAGATTATTGTGATGTTGATGTTGAGTTCGCAAAAAAGGATAATAAATGTGTGAATTTGAGAGATGTTCCATTTAGATATTTTTTGTGTTTGTGTAATGAAACAAGAAGAAATGAAAAAGACAAAAAGTTAATTTCCGCAGTATCACTTTAAGTTCCCTCACTTCCATTGATACAGTTTATAATAATCTCATGTGCCCCCAGCAATTCACCTTGGTTTTATTTTGCATGCCAGAGCTTAAAGCCCCCCCAGTGTGTAACTTATTTGGCTTTTTATTAGCAAAAATCAATTGTCTTTCATAAATACGTATTTCACTGAAGCTGAATCACACCTGCATACAAATGAAAGCTTTCTCCTACCTTAGAATGAGTTGTTACAAGTCGTTACAAATACATAAGTGCCCGCACCGAAGGCGGCCATGTTGCATTGCCATGTTTTACATTCAGTGGCAGCGTGACCGTAGGTAACCACGGAAACTCTCTGGAGCTGTCAGCTCAGGGAGAAAGTTTTCCAGGTAGCGCCTGGTAGAACTGTCACCACTGTGTAGTGTGAGGAAGGACGGAGGCACTGATGTTGCATTCAGGTGTAGTCAGACAGACGACTGTCGGCAAACCAACCAGATGTCATTTTACTCCACGAGTGAAAGACGGTAAAACGTGGGTAAGGTAAACAATACGACATCACCATGACAACATAGTGTCACGGCTGTATTGTTTTGCCTCGTGCTGGTGGACCACTTGTTTACATAGAGGCTTGTTTATCCTGTTACATGCAGCGTCTGTTGTCTGTCTGACGTCTGCCCCATTTCACGTGAATGCAACATCAAGAATACGTTCCGATATGTAACCGCACCACTAGATGGGGGGAATTCCTACATACTGAGGCTTTAAGCTTCCAAATAATATATATTTTCTTTGATAACTTTTTTCAACCACGACTTCTATTTCACAATCAGTGAAATAGCACTTCTTGTTCAACTGTTTCTTTCTTGCTTCTGCTATTTTTCTATTTAAATCCCAGCCTTTTAAATGCAAAACAGGCAACTGGGGGTTTGTCACAAGCCATCTATGGTGAATCATGGGTGGTTACAGGACTTCACAGGAAAAAAAAAACACGTGGGAATATACGTACGTGGGGTTTTATACGGGAAGACTGCGTATGCATGTTCCCTGTTTTGTGTGCACACAGATTTCTACACCTAAATGAGTTTTATACATTTGGCCCCAGGTATCACCACTCCATGGCTTTCCAAGGAATTCTTGTCCAGATCTGCTCCTGTTTAGTCGGAAAACACCCGAGGGAGCTGAGGAATTTTATTGTGCTCATTGTGTGTTTGTGTAAAAGAGGTTATTGCAGGACCTGACAAATTCCAAAATTCATCATCGCTTCCACATAACTCTGACATGCTGTTTTTTTCCCTGACATAATTGCAGCTTTTCAGAGGCAGGTTTATAATATGACGCTCACAGTCCAGCTGTGTGAATGAGTATCACGGAAGCTCAATCCATCAGGCAGCGCAGAAAATGTGGTGTTTGCATGAGATGAGTTTTAACTGCACATAGTAACACTGTCAGGTCAGATAACTATTACAAAAAAGAAAAAAAGTGGAAAAAAGTTAAATGATTTCATTTGGTGGAGACAGAAATGTTTCCAACAACTAATTCCCCTGTCAGTTAAATGGAAATTAAACTGTTGATCAGTCGACTGGTCCATTGGTATTGATAAAAGTAAATGTAAAAATAAAGCCACAGTGAGCAGGGTGGCACGGTGGTTAGCAGTGATTAGCACCTCAGGTCTGGGGCCTTTTTGGTGGAGCTGATCTCCCTGTTCTCCCTAGGTTCTCCAGCCCCCCCCGCACTGTACAAAGACATGCACACTAGCCCTGTTTCCACTATGCGGTACGGAACAGTACGCTCATTTCAGCATTTCCACTACCATACTGGTCCCATGGTACCCATTACCATTTTTGTAACCCTTCTGGTTGGGGTACCTAGCACACAGGACCACTTCCCTTGGAGAAGAGACAAAGCAATTACTAAAAGAATAGTTCACCCCAAAATGAAATTTCACTCATTATTTACTCACTCTCACGTCGACTAAGAGTTATCCGTGGCTTCTCTGAGTTACCTGGGGTCTCTGCGTAGCAGTGCATGTCCATGTAATGGTTGCAAATGGACACCGGCGGTATTCGTCACAAAAAAACACACCAAAAAACATCCAAATACCTCCATGCTGCTGTCCGTCTTGTATTGAAGCCCCGAAATGCTTATATCAATGCTGTTATATCAATTGCCCTGGGGGGCCTTTAGTAGTTCGCTAGTACTAGTACGCTTCGACACACACTTGGCCAGAAGGAACACATATTGAATTATATAGTAGCCTAAACACCAAATGTTCATTAAAACAAAAGTGTTAACTGTCAAATAAAGTCTAAATGAAGTTTAGATGGTTTGGGATGAGTTGGACCACAGAGTGAAGGTAAAATAGCTCAGCTCCTCTGGGAAATCCTTCAAGACTGTTGGAAAACCATTCCAGGTGACAACCTCATGAAGATGGTGACACAACGTCAAGAGTGTTGAAAGTTGCCATCAAAGCAAAAGGTGGCTACAAAGAATATAAAATCCAAAATATATTCTGCTTTGTTCAACACTTTTTTGTTTAATACATAATTCCATATGTGTTCCTTGCAAGGTCTAATCATTGATCACATGATCACTTTCTCACTTAAGATTGTGCTTTTCCCACCTTTGATCTAGTGCAATATTGTTATATTAAAAAAATAAGCACATAAGCCACACGACATGAAGGAGCAATATGATGACATTAGAGTGAACACCAATCACAGTCCTGTGCTAAAAATTCATACATCTACTCTAAGATATTCTGGGGAGTATGTAGTCATGTATGTATTCATGTGATAAGTTCATAATGATTTGTTCCCTCTACGTACCACTTGAATTTAATATCATTCAATTTTAATCCCAAGAAGTGTGGACATGCTTCATCTGGCATCTTTGATGTGCCTTAAATCTATCTGACGGTGCCAGTCCACTTCAGTGTAAAAGCTTTGACTGATGCTGCACATGTCCACCACATGGCTGAGGGACGGGACACTTTGACTATTATGCATGGTTTCATCAATAATATAACATGAATGCTTTCCGTTAAAGGGACACTGTGTAACTTCTCTTGTTATGTATTCACGAAAATCGATTATTTCATTCAAAAGTCTGTTTTTCATTCATCAGTAATCCCCCCCATCAACAAAGTGAAGTGTTCCTTCCATCGGTAAAAAACCAGATGTCATTTTAGTCACAGAAGTCGAGAGAAAGTTGGTAAAACATGGGTCATGTAAACAATACGACATCGCCATGACAACATATTGTCACGTGTATTGTTAGGGGCTTGTTTATGCCGTTACGTGCAGCGGCGGTCGTCCGTCTGCCGTCTGCCCAACTTCATGTGAATGCAGCATGAAAAATAGAGTTGCTTGCGACATAGGCTACAACCACAACGCTAGATGGGAGGAATTCCTACACAATGTACCTTTAAAAAAGGTGAAAAAAGAAGTAGATATCAGTGTTCGTCTTTTTCTCAGTGTTGTGAAACATGCAACATGTTGCGCTGTTGTAAGATACACACAAGTGAGTAAGTTGAGGTCAATAATTACGCAGCATTCCTCCTGCCTGACATCCAAACTATAAGAACTGCAAGGGATGTGGAGCCAAGGAGAATTTAGCAAAGTCTGAAGAGCCATCCTCTATCTATCTATCCTCAATCATAGGTCACTTGTGTTCACTTTGAGCAAACATCATACTCCCTTTAAACACTTACAGATATATTGAAGAAATGTATGCAGTAGAGTTACTGGATGGGTAGTAATGGAGGCATCAATTCATCCACATTTGAGTCACGTTGCACTTTCAAAGCATTTTTGTTTTGCTCCTCATCTGTGATTTCTATCCCAAGTGATGGATGTCCCACCCAGGAGTAGACTGATAACATCCTTGAAGTCAGCTGCATATTGTGTTGCAGGAAGCTGTGATTGAAGAAAAGCCCCACAACGTTTACCTACATGCGTGTTTTCCTGTTTGTTTTCATTCCATCTTGATTCTCCTTGTAGGGTCCATTACCAAAAAAAGAAGAAAAAAAAATGCTGCCCTTTCATCCAAACTAAATCCAACAGAGTTATGAGAAGCAGTCCCTGCTGACTCAGCACTCCCTCTGATAACGCAGTGATTCATCATCTGACAGATGAAGGCGATTTATCAAGTGGAGAGATGTGTTTCGGAACAGGGGAAGACGTGGAGCGGGTGTCCTCCAAACCGCCTAAACCCCCTCCCGAGAGAGCACATGAGGTTTTAGCTGATGTCATTTCAGTCCAAACTGCAGGACGTTGAAGCGCAGTGACGTCAAGACACACAAAGTCCAAACTGGGAGGAGGTTGTGGTGGACAGACGAATGTGCCACAGGAGAGTGGAGTTCCATTCCCATGTGAAAGTAGCAGTTTATGTTCAATCTATTAACCGTGACCGTCCAACAAAGTTAGCCACATTGTTATTACTGTGACTATGACAACAAAGGTTATACTAATGTTAATGAAATACTTATTTAAACCAAAATGACCGTATTTTCCTAAGGCCGACCAAGCTTTGCTGTTATTATAATTACTGTCGATGAAGGTAAGCTGATATATATGCAGTCTGGGAGTTACCATGACAACTAATATGGCCTTGTATGCCTCCCACCGTATAGTGGAGCTATGTCAAGTTCATGTGGTCAGCTCCTGGACGTGTCCTTCACTCCATGTATGCTAATGGGAGATCCACTTACTGTGATTACAAGCACCGACATGACCGCAAACGGCAAGAAATGACAGAGTTTCTCATTGAAATTAAATAAAGGTTTTGGGGTTTTTCAGGTCATCGGAAAGGTGAGCAGTCATGAATTGATTTTAAACATACATTTGCAAGGCTAACCTTAAAGGAATAGTTCCCCCAAAATTCAAATTCAAATTATGGTGATTACCGGTATGTAAATATGTGCAACCATGTGAAGTATGTAAACCATGAATGGAATAAATCGAAATGAAAATGCCAAGTAAGCTAAATATGATTGGCTCTTATCCCTATATCCCATCCATTTATAAAGCTACTACCCTGAAAGTACACGCCTCTAAAATCAAAAGTAGCAGGTCAGTAGATATGCCATTATGTCAACTAGAGGTCAAAGAGATTTGTTTTACTGTAAATATAACAACATAAATTCTTTTTTTGTTTTTTTTGTATGTCTATTTTCTTGAACTGGTGGAAACTTTATATTGGAGTTCAAGTTCCTCATCAATCCTCCCCACACCTCCACATCCATCTATCCAACACACCACTCACGCAGACCAGAAATATATTTCCCCAGAGCTGTGTTTTAACCGTCAGCTTGTGGCTTGTCTGGGTTATCTGGGAACAGATGGGGTTAGAGGTCTACGTGACCTGGAGGAAGCGTCAAGCCTGTCAACGCGACTTTAAATCCGAGCTATCCTGAACGAACCCCTGACATTTTTCAATATCTTGTCAAGAAAGAATCCAGGAGTCCGAAAAAGTTTCCTCCTTTAAGATTTGTGATCATCCATTGCATCCCGGTGTCTTGCTCCTGTGGGCGTAGAAGCTTCTTTGTTATTCTTCATCTGTGATGGATTTCTCCCCGTGTGATTGTCGAACAGCTGCTTCAATATGGCGCTCGTAAAAAGAGACCTTCAGCTTGGTCTCTTGTAATGTGACATGATCCTGTGACATAACTTGCTTTCACATGTCAACCTCCAGCCAACCATTATGTCTGTACACAAAGGGACATCATTCATTTGGCTATTTGTCTTTTTGTCATGAGGTCGTTGGCCAATTGTCTTCGTAATGTGTGTCATTAAGACCACGTGTTGCTGGTTTTTCACTTGATATTACATAAACGCCAATGTCACATGTGACATCTCAGTTAACAGGCTGAGCAAACCTAAAGTGGCCATTGCTGCTTTATAACGATGCACTTTAAAGGGACAGTTCACCCAAAATTCAAATTTCACTCATTATCTACTCATCCACATGTCGACTAAGTGTTGGGAGAATTTTCAGAGTCCTCCGTGCCTTCTCGCAGTTACAGGGGGGTCCGCACAGCACTGCATGTCCATATGACGGTAGCGAACGGGGTTCACTTTTCTTCGTCCAAATAGACACACCAAAAAACATCCAATTACCTCCACACAGCTTGTCTGTAATGTCCCTCTTGTATTGAAGCCCCGACATGAGAAATTGTTCCAAAGAATAATAAATAAGTCTATATTTTAAGCTTGTTTGTAGCGAAAGCTCCCAGCACTGCTCGTCCTGTGTCCGTCCAAATCTTGCATAAACCGGAAAGTCAGTGGTTCGATTGCCAGTCCACATGTTGAAGTGTCCTTGGCCAAGAACTGAACCCACACTTGCCCTCCGATGTATCATCGGATGTATGAATGAGTATGTATGAGTATTTAATTTTTTTCGGAACAATGACATGTCGGGGCTTCAATACAAGAGGGATTACAGACAAGCTGTGTGGAGGTATTTGGATGTTTTTTGGACTAAGAAAAGTGAGCACCATTCACAACCCTTATATGGACAAATACTGCTGCATGGACCCCCCGTAACTCCAAGAAGGCACGGAGGACTCTCACTTCTCCCAGCCCTTAGTCAACATGAGGGTGAGCAGAAATTTGAATTTTGGGTGAACTATCCCTTTAATATCATCAAAGACTCTCCATTCTGAGAGTAACGTGCAGACAGATTGTTCCCCTGAAAGTCTCCTGTCTCCTGAATGGGGATCTCCAAGGAAAACTAGATCATAACTGGTAGAGCAGGCCTTCAGGACTTTAAAAGACAACTCCCTACTAGTTGAATCTTCCCATAATCCAACCCATCCCTCCGTCCATTTCACAGAATCAGAAACACTGTCCCATTTGATAAATGTGAACAAAATCTGACATTTAAGTGCTGCATTTTATTGTTCCCTCACCTCAGTGAATAAGGCCGACATCGTGGAGACTTGTGTCGATGTCTGGGGAAGTTCAGGGTTTGATCCCAATGACCTCAGCGGAAGCCTTTTGTCTGTCCTCACACCTTCACTCCTTCAATCCAGTCCTAACGGAGAGAGCGTTTCCCAGGAATGTGACTGGAGACTCGTTTTGATTTCGAGTAGACAGTGTGCGGTCCTCTTGACCCGAGTGTGGGAGTTCGCTGGAAAAGTGACGTCTTCTGCAGCATCATTTTTCTTGGCATTCCTATTTTATTTGACTAGTTCCAGACAGTAATACTTTGCATAACTTGTGTCCAAACAGAGATACAAAGTGCTCCAAAGTTGACTAAAAAAACATATTTCAAAAATGAGGAGAGGAAACATGAAAAAGGGCTGTAGCTCAATGCAAGATACTAAGATTCTCAGAGTCCTCAGATTCCTAAGAAAGACATCTTATCGTGTGAAGGCGAGAGCTTCTCTGTATCTGTCAAAATGCCAAACTGAGAA
Source organism: Decapterus maruadsi (assembly GCA_030347415.2). Classification (NCBI taxonomy): domain Eukaryota; kingdom Metazoa; phylum Chordata; class Actinopteri; order Carangiformes; family Carangidae; genus Decapterus; species Decapterus maruadsi. Next base: position 19,518,579 of record CM064890.1, on the reverse strand, counting down.
AAACAGCTTTTTGTGTTTTTCATTGTCAGGTTTAAGCATCAAATTATGAATAACTACCAAGTCTATAGAAGGTAGACTGAATTAAATGTATTTTAGTTTGTCTTTCTGACCAATTTTGACCATTTTATGGCAGATACTGCACTTTGGCTTGGTTTTGGTGCAGATACGACACTTTGCCTTGGTTTTACTCCAATGGAAATACAGAGTAAATGATAGAATCTAAGGAGTACAGTATTCCTTGCAGATACTGCACTTTGCCTTGGTTTCGCAGTGCTTTTTTGGACAGCAAAATAAAAAGCCCAATAAATCTGGAAATTTTAGCAGTACCAATATCAAATTCTACCAGACTGAAGAGAATATGCCATACTTTTGATTGTTGAAACAAAAATTAAAAAAATGCAGATACTGCACTTTGCCTTTGTAGGGCAGCTCCATTCTACAGGGTAAGGGACACACTTCTCAAAGTCAAAGGTTCCCAAGAAACAAACACTGGCAAACACTTAGTTGTATTTTCTAAGAGCAAGACACAGACACCGCTGTAGATAGAGGTTGAACTCTTTTGAGTGGGGCAGTGATGTCATGACAAGCAAGTTGACTGCAGGGGTTGAAGATTCAAGCACTCCTTACATCACTGAGAGCAAAACGAATATGAAAACATGGATGGAGTAAGGTGATACCGATGCCAGGGTTGAGGGGTCAAATCCCAGATTCCCTACAGTATGTAGTCCGGAGCACTGGGCAGGATTGTAAATTAAATTCTTTGATTCCCTGTTTAGCTTCGCACAGTGCAAGGCTCCAGCGCTGCCAGAAGTGGGTGGTTTCAGCCTCAAGAGTGGCTGATTTATTTGATCTTACATGCAAGGTATCCACTTCAGAGACTGTTTAGGTTTCAGCTGGGATAAATCAAGTGCACCTCCAGTAGTCAGGATATTAAAGCCATATTTAGCTGAATATGTTCTGCAGGACCTGGCTACTGCCCAGGCGGCATGACAGACACATGGACGGAGGGTTTGCAGTCGTAAAAACAAGGTCGGTTAGCGCTGAACGCTAGAGAAAGAGGCAGAGGGTGGGCAAGAAGAGGGCACAGGGACAGGAAACAGTAAAAAGGTAAAGTGAGACCTTCAAGATTTGAACATGTAATAGTATAAGAAAGATATCAGAAAGCGAGACAATGGTGATACAGTAAAGATGAAGATAATGAAGCTGTTCCATGCTGTCAACAGCGATGACCCCCTCCACTGCAATGAGCAAAGTAAAGAGAGTGTCTGTCACAATGGAACAAATGACTTCCCAAACATCCATCTCTGCTGCCATTATGTATGAGCTACAACTCCCACTACAACTTAGCATATAACCTCAACATCGGTGTTCTCAGCCACTCCCTCTGTTTGCTGATTGGCTGGTAGATTCTCTGCAGGAGAAATGCAGAGAAAGCGTTTCAATCCCTGGCAGGGTACTGAAGGGAAATTAAAATATACCATAAGTACGTAGGCGGGCAGAGCCAGGCTAATCATGACCACAACTGTCCCATGACATCAACCCAAATTATGATCCATTGAACCTAATCGAATCCTTGAGCTGCCACTAGAGTGTGTCTCCAACATTGACTCCAATATAGACTTGCATGTTTAAATGTCCACCTTTCCGGCATTCCCCAATTTTGGATTAGCACTGCTAAAGATGGTGATGGAGCAGTTCGCTCCGAGCTTCAGAGAACCTGTAGGTAACGTCCTGGATAACACTGCATTTCTACTAGTTCTTTTTATTGTCTGAAGTTTGGAAGACAACATTCAGTAGTGGATCAAATGAAACAGCGAACAGTAAAGACACAGCAGCACTACATGGTGAACAAGGCCACAGACTAGAGGAGCATTAAAGAAGTAATTGTAAGAATGAAGTAGGGGAAACGATGTAGGGAACAGTAGCTCCTTTATGATAAAAAGATAGTGATGGAGAGAGGGAGAGAGAAAGAGAGAGAGAGACCCTGTGCCAAATGTGAAAAGAGTGTTTGGCGTTTTTCCAAATGACTTCCAGATTTCAGGTTTGGAGTGGTGACTTCCTACCGCCTTGATTAGTAACAGCTTCTCTGCAGAACTGCTGTGTGGAAGCTCCACATCATCATCATCATCATCACCATCACACACACACTCACATTAAAAGCGCATACAGCTTGCTTTACATGTTTTAGTCCATTGACTACAACACTGTGAAAGCTTTAGTTCTAGTGAACAGTTTCATTCATTTTCTTCCAGGCATCCAAATTATTTATTCCAGTTCACTTCTAAACACTTCTAAAAGCCTAATCATGTGGTCATAATGGAGGAAACATTTTCAAAGGGTTTCCTTGGTGGTGTAGTTGAGGACAACCAAGAAGCTGCAGTTGGCTGCTGGAGAACGATAGCACAATTTATTGGTGGACAATCAGTTCCAGAACAAAGATTACTATGATGATGATTCATTAAATGTCTTTCAAATTATTATTACTTTAAATGATGTTAACGAACCAAAGTCTCAGCTCATAACAGCATCAATTTAGGAGGAAAATGAATTAAAACAGCAGTTGCCTTAAAGGGAAAATCCCAAAATGTTCAGATTAAGGTCTGAATTTGAAGATATAGGAAGGAACGCAAACTAAAAGTGCTGGGACCCATTGGGAGGAGACGGTCAGTGATCGATAGAATCCTGGTGTCTGAGAGACAGCAGAAATGTTAAACTTCAAACAAAGTGTTGAAAAAATAAACACAATCTCTTCAGTTTACTTCGACATGATCTGCTGTCTGCAAAGCAGCAGGTCTGATGTGGTTCCATGTGTTTACTGCCAGTGACTGGAGGCTAATGAACATGCTATAGGAAGCCAAACAGCGAGGCAGCTATCGTTTCCCAGCGTGGCTGGTCTAAACAGAATGCTGTGAAACTCAATCTGCTGCATCTGAACACCAGCAGCCTCAGAGAGATTTTTCCTCTGTTAATTGCAGCCATCATGTGGGAAACATTCACTGCCAGAACCGTGCAATTAGGGCGACAGAGTAAATACGGTGAGGAGCAGCTGTCAACACTCTACTGTCAGCCGAGGTGTCCTCTAGCAAAGTGTTTGAACCTGAGTGGAGTTCAGGAGCAGGTTTCAAGGTTTCCTAGTGATCCATTTGCAGACAGACTTGTCTTGAGGTTGATGTTTACATCATCAGATTGGGGCTTGCTGTACCAGGTCGCCTGAGGAGGTTCTAAACTGATGCTAGTTACAAATGAAAGAGGACGTCTATGTCGACCAAAGCAAACCTCAGGAGAGCTGTGGCCAGGATTCTATGTCAACAGCTTTCATTTCATGAAACAACAAATATGATGAAATATTGGATTGTATTCCCTCAACAGATCAAAATCACCTCCAGAAACCCGCAAGGGTACAAGCTGTGTCCAAATTCAGGGTATGCACCCTTTGGACGGCCGAGCCTACGTGGTATGTGGAGACAACAGCTTCAAAAGGCGGTGTCAACCATCAGGAAATGGGATCGCCAAGCCTTCAGAGCATTTTCTGATTGCGTCCGAATACAAGTCTGCAGATTTGTTTGTTGCAGTTTGTAAACAAAACATTCAAACCAGGCCCCTCCTCTCAGGCTCAACTGTGTAGCCTCCTGCCCCAGACAGCAGCAGCAGTCAGGACCGTAAAGGAAAGGAAATCCAGTCCGAGTAAAGCACTGGACGGGAGCCTCCAGTGTTATGTTGTAACGAGCAGGACGGCCGTCGTGGTAAGCTGGGAAGAGGGTGTTAGCGGTGGATGCTAACCGCTACCACTAGCCGAAGTTAGCATTAAGATAGCTCACCACAACGGCCCTCATACTAGTCACTAGTTGTCAGTGACGTCCAGGTTTCCGTCCACAGCTCCAACACTTCACTCAGACTGTATTTCTTTTACGTTGTCGTCCTGACTGCTGCTGCTGAGAGAGAGAGGCATGCTAGCACTCGCTAACATCGGGACAGCTGGCCTTCAGAAATGTCCCAGCAGACACTAGAGGTGTAACAGCCAGTGCAATATTTGTAGGCTGTTCAAGTGTGGATTCAGGCTTTTAAAAAAAACTTAGTATTCATTATTCGTATCGGGAAGAAGAGGCCGGCTAACTAGAAAGAGAATAAAGCCGTTTTCCCACTAAAATTAGCTAGAAAGAGAAGTAAAATCAGCATTTGGCCCCTTTCCCATTGACCAAAACAAGCCTAGTATGACTTTTCAACAGAGCAACCATGTTGCCCCGCTCTCATCCGTGAATGCACTGTCATTAAATTCTGTCGGCCGAGGCAGACGAGGCGTCTGGCTGACCTGCGGACCACCTGGACCGCGGAGGAGACACCGCAAAAAAACATGTCAGTTAAACACACTTTTTCTTTTCTTTTGTTTCAATCTGTTTTCGGTCAGTGTTGTCTGATCTTTTGATCCCAGTCTGGAATGCTAGAGCTTTGTTTTGTTGATATGAGACGCAACCATGACGTGGCGTCACGTGATTTTGTAAATTAGCAGGTTGACGCAGGTCTGGCGTTCCCACTGCAAGCCAAGCCGATTAGGCGATTTTAACCCGGGTCGCTTGCCGAGTCAGTGCGCCTTTCTCACTGCCACCAAAAGCCAGTGGGAAAGGGGTATAAAATAATTTAATCGTGCGGCTCTAGACTTTTCAAATGTAACTGGACTGAATGGATCAAATTCTGGTATAACGAGTAGCTTTGCGGGGTTGTGACACTCAAAAAAATGTATCTACCATTTTTTTTCTGCTTCTTTTCCTGTTAAGGTGCATTAGCGCCACCTACTGTGTTGGAGTGTGAACCAGAGTCACCTGATTATGTTGCTCCTCTGTGATAATGTAAAGGACTGAGCCTGAGCGCTCTCTTCATCAAAACCAAACTGTGACAGTGTCTCATGCATGGATGTGATTGAAGCGGACATCACTCCTGTCTCAGCGTTGGGGGTCCACACTACAGCACCCAGCTCTGAGGTGCAGGATGCCAATCCTCTGCACTCCCTGGATCTGATGTTCCTCAGCCTGTGCTTTCCTGTCTTCAACCTGATGCTCAGCAGTCCCAGGTTCCCAGAGTCCAGTCTGTGGTCTCATCAACTCCTGTCTCCAGTGTCCAGCCTGCAGTGTGTCTGGCTCCTGTCCAGCCAGGGCTGTTTCTTTTGTCGTGAATAAATATTTTTTGTCACATGTACCTGATTCCATCGTCTGTTTCTGCACTTCGGGTCCTTCTGCAAACCCTCACCCTGACAGTAACAACTGTTTAAACAACGTTTTAATCAGCAACCTGCAGAGTCACACACTCTGCAGGTTGCTGCTGCTGATTGCTGCTGCTGATTAGTACAAACTGAAATGAAACCATGTGAGACGGACAACACGGAGACATTTGAACTGAGACAGACACAACTAAACGCTGTGTCAAAGTGTTCGCGAGTACAGTGAGTCAGGAAAAACCTGGCCCGTACCTTAATAATGAATTTTATTTTACGATGTGAAAAACAACAGTCAGTATTGAAACATCTGCATCATCAGTGAGCACTCGCAGGTGTGCGTGTGTTCAAACTTGGTTGAAAACAAATTAGTGTGGTGCAGTCGGCCTAGAGAGGCAGATGGGCTGTTCTGACACACACACACACACACACACTGAGTCATAGCTTTTATATGACAGGTGGTGATGGGAGCTGTTGTCCTCGAGACACCCAAACACACATTCATACAAAACTTGTTGAGAGCCACAGAGATGCAGAACACTGAGTGAGAGCAGAGGAGTCACATGTTCCAACAACAACCGATCATTATTAATTCATCTGCCCAGTTTTTTTTTTCTCCGTTCATTGATTCACTGTTTGGTCTAAAAATGTCAAAGTTGTGAAAAACAACATTTGAAAAACTGGAACTCTTTTTTTTATATATATGACTAATCCGAACAAAGAAATTATCAGAAATCGCTGCCAATTAAACTTCTGTTAATCCACCTACAGGTATCATGGGAGCTGAGGGGGAGAACTGATCTCGTTGATCTCTACTCTGACTCTTCAAACCACTTCTGGCCAGATGTTGAAAGGCTTCGTCATAGTAACTCTGTCTTCCTGTGGTAACAGCAGTTCCAGACGCTACACCTGGACGTGTGAATGTGTCTTAAATCTCATCTGGATTTTATCTGGACATGAGATGCTGGATGAGTTTGAGCTGAAGTTTGTAAAATGAATGTTAAAGGGATAGTTCAACATTTTGGCAATGTGGCCCATTGCCATAATCGCTATAGCCATAGCAGTAGGTTTATTACCTTTGTTTGTTGGTGCAAGCTATTTTTAGAACAGCAAGCTGCTCAGACTACGCTACAGAGGCTCATGGAATTTCTTGGTTTCCCTCCTCAAACTCATCAAATACACAATCCAACAACTCCACAACGCTCTTGTGGACAAGTTGTGACATGCACATTCAGCACGCTATGAGATAATAACACAATGTTACCAGACAGAGTTGTTGTCTGGTAAATTCTTGTAAACCGTTGCCTTCAGGGACAGTTTTTCGACAAGTAGTCTCTGTATTTCCCTCTAAAACAACTCTGTGTGGTAACGTTCTGTTATCATCTCATAGCGTGGTGAATGTGCAGGTCACAACTTGTCCACCAGAGCGTTGTGGAGTTGTTGGATTGTGTATTTGATGAGTTTGATGAGGGAAACCAAGAAATCTCATCAGCCTCTGTAGCGTAGCTCTGAGCAGCTCACGGCTCTGCTCCGCCGTTCTAAAAATAGCTTGCACCGACAATTAAAGGTAACAAACCTACTGCTATGACTATAGCAATTATGACAATGGGCCAGTTTGCCAAAATGTTGAACTATCCCTTTAACAATAATGTGATGGAAGCTGGAAATCAAGTGTGTTGATGGAAAGACTGAAAAACACACACACACATGTCAGCAGTGATCCATTCATCCACAACCAATGAAAACAAATGGGACCAAATGGGAGGAGGCGGGGCTGAGGAGAGGCCCCGAGGGGGAGGGGCTGACCAGAGCTCACCTTTGATTGGATGAAGACAAATAACTGACTCGTGTTTGTTTTACGGAGACAAAGGGAAAGAAAAAGACCACAGAAAAAAATAGAGGCTCGCTATGAGATACACTTCATTTGTTTCACTTACTTCTACACATACACACACACAGAGGCCATATGTCCTGTTGCTTTGTTCTCAACATACACACACACAGTAATGAGACCTGGAGCTGTGTGTTATTATATCATGCTGAGTTGTGTAATCTGTGATCAGTGACTAATGTGTTTTTAATCCATATGGAGGGACAAGTCTGATGAGCAGCTATGACACACACACACACACACACACACTCATACACACAGACACACACACAGAGGAGACCACCAGAAGATGGTCTGGGTTCACTTCAGGTGCTCATGCAGCGTCTTTTGACCAGGGGACCGCAGACCACAGTGTCTGAAGACGGATGAGTCAAAACCCACAAAGACTGAGAGTGACACAACAAAGACAACCTGTCCAACTTTAGTCAGCTGTCTAACGATGCGTTCACGTGATCTTCATCTGCTCCGAAAATCCAAAACCGATGCTCATGCTAAGCTCACTCCACCAGTGCTGAGGCGGTAAATCCATTAGAAGAAGAGGACCAATGAAAAGGCCCCTCGCAGCTGCAGCGGATTGGTTGCCTTCATTAGAACCAGAGTTGGGTCTGCGTGGTGCTTTTGTATCCTTTAGTGAGACATGATGTTACCAGCAGAGCCAATGACTTCTGTTTGCACCTTTTTGTTAGTTACACAACATGGAGCTCCTCACTTCATCTCTATTGGTTCAATGGATAAAATAAAAAGAAGTATAAAAAATGGATAGCTGAATATTCTGGCAAATTGGTCCATTCCCATAATCCCTAGGTTTGTTACCTTTAATTATCGGTGCATGTTGTTTTGAGATCAGCGGGGCAGAGCCGTGAGCTGCTCAGTGAACACAATGGAGGTGAACGGTACAGGTCCCCTGTCCCTCATCAAACTCATCAAATACACAATCCAACAACTCCAAAACGTTCTGGTGGACAAGTTGTGACCTGCACATTCACCACGCTATGAGATAATAACGTATAATTATGTAACATTACAGTACGACACAAGAAGCAAACACTCGAAACAACTTTCGCTTTTGAAATCACTCCACCCAGCAGCCGTGTCTGGAATTTAGTTACGGCTGCACATTTGTCTCCAAAACAACTCCGTCTCGTGAATGTTATGTGATTTTTTTGTTAGTTTTTTTTTTAAACAGAAATGTCAAAAGCTCCCATACACTGTCCTCACATCACGAGGACACATACTCACAGTCCAACACTGTCACTGTCTTGTCAACTCACTGAGCACCTGAATGCATCAGCGTCAGTCTCTGTGGTGTGTCTGATTTGAGAACCTTAAAATGAGACAATGTGTGCGTCTTACCTGTGAGTCAGAAAAGACTTCCTGGATGCTGTTGATTGGTCCAACAGGAACACCTGAGCCCTCAAACCTCCTCAGCCAATCAGCTGTCTTTCTCTGCAAAAACCTGCCAGAGAGAAAAGTTGTGTTAAGAACAAAGATTAGTAAATCAATCAGTTGACTGAAACAAAGATAATCTATATTCTGATCATTTAATTATGAGCCTGCACATGATTCTCATGTTAAAGGAATAGTTCAACATTTTGGCAAATTGGACCCTATAGTCATAGCAGTAGGTTCGTTACCTTTATTTGTCGGCGCAAACTATTTTTAAAACAGCGGAGCAGAGATGTGAGCTGCTCAGAGCTGACCTGCATCAAACTTCACAATCCAACAACTCCTCTGGTGCACATGAGATAATTACAGAACGTTACCAGACAGAGTTGTTTTCGAGGTAAATACAGAGACTGCTTGCTGAAAAACTGTCTCTGAAGGCAACGCTTAACATGAATTTACCTCTAAAACAACTCCGTCTGGTAACGTTGTGTTATTATCTCAGCGTGGTGAATGTGCAGGTCACAACTTGTCATTGTGGAGTTGTTGGATTGTGTATTTGATGAGTTTGATGAGGGAAACCAAGAAATCCCATGAGCCTCTGTAGTGTAGCTCTGAGCAGCTCACAGCTCTGCTCTGCCGTTCTAAAAATAGCTTGCTATAGTCATAGCAGTAGGTTTGTAACCTTGAATAGTCAGTGCAAGCTATTTTTAGAATGGCAGAGCAGAGCCGCGAGCTGCTCAGAGCTACGCTACAGAGGCTAAATGAGTATGTACACACACATACTGTACACACTGCGTACAGATGGGCTTTAGGTCAGCGGTGCTTCCTCATCTCCATTTTATTCAGACAGAGAAACTATTCAGCAAACAAGAAACTGCTGTCTCTAGGCTGTTGTTGGTCTGTTTGCGTTTGTGAGCGTGTGTGTATGATAAACCTGCAGCAGCCTCAGGGAAAGACTCACAGCTGTCATTCACACACAACTCTGGGCTCTGATCACCTAAAATAATATATATTTTTAAAGCTTGTAATAACTGATGTTTTCCATCAGTTATGAATTATAGAAGAATTCAGCCTCATACAGAAGTAGAGACTGAAGCAGCATTTATGGCAGGTTGTAGACATGTGTGTGTACCTGTGTGACAGTGTGTGCAGCAGTTGTGTGCGATTCTGGACTCTCAGTTTGTTGGTTTTGTATTTTGGCTCCTCCGTCAACTCCGTCAGCTCCAACACCTGCAGATACACAAACATTTTAACCGTGGCCACTTCTGGGACCAACACTGCAGCCGACAACGTGCACGTTCATTTTCAGCAACACAACCTACCTGACAGACTCTGACGAACTGTTTGTCGTTGCCTGCGGCTACGACGATGTGTCCATCCTGGGTTTTGAAACCCTGTAACAGGAAACGAGATGGAGACACAAGAGGTTAAAGAGGTGACCAAGAACCCAAAGATCACTCTGGCTGAGCTCCAGAGAGAAAGTTCCAGAAGGTCAACCATCACTGCAGCCCTCCACCGATCTGGGCTATAACGCAGAGTGGTTCGATGAAAGCTCCACGAAGCCTCTCCTCAGTGTTAGATATACGAAAGACTGAGTTTGCAAACAACCACCTAAAGATTGTGAGTAACTCTATGAAGCTGTTCATGTGTCGAACACTGAGGAGAGGCCTCGCCGGACTCAAATGAAGGTGAGGAACCATCACAAAGATGAAAAAGGGAATTGAAGAAACCTGAATGACTTACATTAGTGTCAACAAATATATTTATGCTCATGTTCAGTTTTTCTTTTTTAATTGATTTGCAAAGATTACAAAAAATCTCAGTTGTTGCTGTCCTGATGGGATGGTGAGATGAAAAAGGGAAAAAAAAAAGAGCTGCAAAAAAACAAATGGTGAAAAACTGAAGGGGGTCTGAAGACTTTCTGTGTTTTTCTTAATTTGAGTGCAGTTAGCAGATTGTACCAATCTTTTAGAGACAGTTTTGTAAAAAAAAAAAAGATTCTGGCCACGGTTGTAGAGATGAGGATGAATGTTTGAAGATGTTTTGGCGTTGATGAAGAGGAGAGGTCACCAAACAGGGCTGTGGTGGAGCAGCGTGGGATGCTGAGGTTGAGGATCCTGGATAGCTGTCCAAGATTCTTCTACGGTTTAATGAAAGGAACTCCATCCCATCATCTTGGCAGAAGCTGTGTCAGGAAGTTTCGGAGGCAGCGGAGACACTGGTGTTGACTTTTGGGACTCATTTTCATTAAGTGGATCCTTCCCAGCAGGTAGATATGAAACGTACTCTGATTAAATAGAGGGATGAGTGTTTTGGGAGTGAGAGCTTGATGCATCCCGAGTCCCACATGAGTTTTAAAATAATTTTAATAAGCTGATTCGCGCCCGATGAAACCTGTTTAAAAGGCCCAGCTCTTCTTCCTGTTTATCTTTTCTTCTCTCCCCGTCTCTCTTCCTCTTCCTCTGCCGTTACTTTCTCCTCCTCTTCCTCTTTCTTTCACAATTGCTTGTAATAAAAACTTGTCGCCACATGAAAGGAGGTCAAGAACTGCTGTTATACATCACAACACACACACACACACTGCTAACCACATCCCACTGCTCTGCGTGTGTGTATATGCAGACCACTAACCCTTTAGTCACACTGCACTCAACGCTCAGCTCCGACCGCCGCCTCTCTTTCATCCCCCGCCTCGGGGAGTTGTGGGTAATGCAGTCCACAGGGGGACTACGACTGGATGCTCGCCCACAAAACCTCAAACGGTCCTCAGACAGGGCAGGCATAGCAGTCGGGTCGCAGCGGGGTGACATCTGCCCCCTGCTGGCTGCAGATTCAATCCAAACCGCTCCGACCTCCAACAAAACTGTTACAGAACCGAAGCCCCTCCAGCACGTTCACTTATGACCACCTGAAGCTGAGCGTGTCAGCATGCTAATTGCTAACAGCTCCAAGTCTTAGCTTCATCTGATATTCCTGTCTGGTTCAGTCTAAGTGTTTCCAGCAGCAGCAGCAGATAATGTCACAGTTCTCCACCTGCTCAGACAGCAGTTGATGGTGGAGACCAAAATAAGAGCTAAAAGAGAAGACCACCAGACCCAGGTTCATCAGGTGACACTAGAGGTGTCACGATTACAGATTTTCTTGGTATCATTACTGTTAGAAATATAATCAGAGTATTATGACACTATGAATGTGTGAAATCAAATGTAGTCAAAATATGATTATATGACTAGTTATATACACACATATTTGAAGTATCTGGTCAATTATTTTCAAGTCATTAATTGTCATTTATGGGGCGATGCGTGGTGCAGTGGGTAAAGCGGCTGCCCCATGTAGAGGCTACAGTCCTCACCGCAGGCGTCCCCGGTTCAAATCCCGTGTCGGGCAGCCCCTTACATGTCATTCCCCCTCTCTGCCTCCCCTTTCCTGTCTATCTCTATTGTGTGCTGTCAAATAAAGGCAAAAAGCCAAAAAGTATACTTATATATATTGTCATTTATACCAAATGTTTAAGTTTATAATTTATATTTTTAGATCTTAAATCTTTTTTTTCCTTACAAATGACATTTAAATTTAAATTTAAATTCAGTGTTACGTTGTAAATTGACATCAATATAAGTTAACGAATAACAAACATTTTTGGAAAGTGCCGGTATTTAGGGTTCTTTGCGATTAATTAATTGTGGCGTTTAATAACTCGGTTAATTGTGAAAACAAGTAATCATGACATCTGGTGACACAAACACCACGTCTACAAACACCCAGGACCACGTCACAGCTCAAATCCACTTCTATTTCTAACAGAGCTATTACTTGTATCATGTATCTTGTATCATCAACTTCATAAATACAGCATACCTTTCACATTATTAGCCTTTTAAACCATAACCCGTGACTTGTAAGTATATTAATCAAGTAAAATCATATGTATTTCCTTTTTCATGTTTAACATAACAACATCAGGCATGCTGCATGTTTCAAAACTGTAGGTTACACCTACACAGTGTTACTTTTTTGACTGTAATTGTTAATTTTCCTTCTTTCCTTAAACCAGACCAGACAGAGAAGATGCATCAAAAAGTCTTGATAATCGTTAATATTGTCATAATCATTGATTAATCAAATTGTAGCACCCTGAATCGTAATTGCATCGAATGGTGAAGTGCAAGATGGTGGAGTTAGAGTTGCAGAGCTGGGGTAGTGACTCAACTTTCAAATCAAATCAATTGCATGAATTACCACATATCTCAATAAATAACAGTGCTGCGCAAATGAATAATTCATATGAACTGTGGATGAAGAGACGCAACGAACAAACATCCAGAAGAAGCATCGATGTGCCACACAGATCTGAATCACAACTTCTGGTCAGGAGTTTCACAATAAAATCTCTGCTTTTAGCATCCAAACCAAAGTCCAGTCATCATTTTCCATTTTTAAACTCTCATATAGTATAAAGATAGATCTCCATGTGTAGTGCGATTATAAATCATCCAAATGTGCAGGATTTTATAAGCAGAAATCTTTTTCTGGATATCAAATCTTCATATAAAACTGGTGAAATATGGAGCTTTAATTTAAGGTTTAAAACCATCAGTTCCCTGCAGTTAAAGCTTTGATGTCATTGGGCCGTTCCATTTGCAGGTTTGTAGTAAAACAGGAAATAGTTGAATATAGTCCAAACGTCATAACATTATCATCATCAATGATGAAAACAATAAAATATACAAACGTTTCTTCACTAAACAAGTTTATCTTGGATTTGAACGTTTGAACTGAACCATCAGGCAGCTGTACTGAGACACACCATCATTTCTCCACAGATCTGAAATATTAATATTATGTTGGTGAAATGGCCTCTCGCGGTTCTCTTCTTTGACACGGTGGATGTCTCACTTTTGAAAGATGTGAATTGACCCGTCTCAGAAATCAAATGTGAACTTGAAAAGCGTCGGTGGGTTCAGATGATTTCTTCAGCTCTAATATCTTCCTCACAAAGCCGCAACCGCAAAACACCAATAATTCTGTTGTTTCAACTGTCATGATCTCCAGGCAAACCCGCCCGCTCCGCTTTCATCTCCGGCGCCCGGGGGTTGGGGGTGGGGAGGTGCAGCATTGTGGATAAGGCGGTTCACACGAGGATTAGATCTGAGCGTCGGACAATAAAGCTGCGGCTGGTGAGAGACAACGACCACAACAATCGAGCCACCACCGCCACATTCACATGGAGCGAATCATCGGGAAGAGCTGACAGTTTATCTGTGTGTGTCTGAGTACATCTGTGTATCTGCGCGCCTGTGTGTGATGGTTTAATGTGCATGTCCACATGTGAGTCATGAACCTCCATAATAACCTAGTAACATCGCCGTTCCCTCAGGCTCAGTCAGTAATGTGAAGCAGACTGAAGACCCAGGTTGGATCCAGTCTGATACAAAACATGGCTCTGAATGTTAAGAGCCTCTTATTGTTTTAATCTCTGTTTTTCTGCTATTGAGCATTATAGAGTTCATTTTATTGAACTGAGTTTGTGGACTTTAATAAGTATTAGATATGGAAGGAACAAAGACAAGAAGCTCCAAATATCATCTTTGTTGTTTGTACCTTTTTGGCTGAATGGCAAGTCCAGCACTATAATCACAGATGTCCATGGATGGATGGACGGTTGAACGGGTGGATGGATGGATGGACGGATGGATGGATGGATGGATGGATGGATGGATGGATGGATGGATGGATGGATGGATGGATGGATGGATGGATGGATGGATGGATGGATGGATGGACGGATGGATTGACGGATGGATGGATGGACAGATGAACGGGTGGATGGATGGATGGATGGATGGACGGATGGATGGACGGACGGACGGACGGATCGATGGATGGATGGATGGATGGATGGATGGATGGATGGATGGATGGACGGACGGACGGATCGATGGATGGATGGATGGACGGACGGACGGACGGACGGATCGACGGATGGATGGATGGACGGATGAACGGGTGGATGGATGGATGGATGGACAGATGAACGGGTGGACGGATGGACGGACGGACGGATCGACGGATGGATGGATGGACGGATGAACGGGCGGATGGATGGATGGATGGACGGATGAACGGGTGGACGGATGGATGGACAGATGAATGGATGGGTGGACGGATGAACGGGTGGACGGATGGATGGATGGACAGATGGATGGATGGATGGATGAACGGACAGACGGACGGACAGATGGATGGATGGATGAATGGACAGATGGATGGACAGACGACGGATGGATGGACGGATGAATTGGGACTGATGGACAGATGGATGGACGGATGGATGGACAGATGGATGTTGACAATCTACAGAGCTGCTCTGGTTTCGTGGCTGCTCAGGAATGGCAGGGAAGTGGAGCAGTGCTTCCAATACACTGAGCCTCACCTCCATCACAGCAAATAAACTCAACTACTTAGGCCACATTTCGTGAACATTATTGCCAGGCTTCTTACTAACGACTATGACCAGTTTTACGTATTAAACCACGGGAGTGGGACATAAAAACCTGCCTGGAGTAAAAGTCTGTTAACAGGCTGTGCTCTGTGTGAGGGACTAAAAACAATACGTAGTGCTATTAGTGATGGGAGTGTTCCCTACGGTTTAGTCCTTGCCCTGGTCGTCTGGATTTGATGTGATAAAGGCAAAAACCTGAAAAACAACTTAAAAAGGAAAGTCTGTGTCTTCTAACTGAGTGTTTATACGTGAATAATGCATCTGAAAGCACAACTCAATCTTTCCCTTCATCCTGTCTGATATAGATTCTGTTTGATGTCACAGGTTCTTATCAAGTCTTATTGAAATACAGTTTGTTCCTTCATGCAGGAGGCTCCGAGGCTTCCTCTTCTTTTATCCTGTTCAACAAAAACCACTACATTAAACAGACTTAAAGAGCTGTTACTGAATCATGAGCAAGTTGTGGAGCAACAGCGAAGTATAGCAGTAAGCACAATAACACACAGCAGCAGGGGAATGTATATGGAAATAAACGACAAAAACAGATTCATGGATATTTCTTTGCCCTGACGCTCTGAAGAACTGGAAGTTTCTCCGTCCTCTATTTCTGTGTGCTGTTATTAGCTGGATTTACATGGAGCTGAGTATTCCCATCAGAATGGTTTTAGATGTCCAACCTGAATGAAAACAACCCATATTAACACCTCAGTCAGAATAAACAGACCCAGAGTGGTAGAACATTCCTCCTCCCAAACTGATCAAAGTCAAATCATATGTTGTAAAGAGTGAAACTTGTCTGGTTGCATTTTTTCTGCAGATGCTCATGTCACACAGCTGTGTCCATTCTGAATAAATGCAGTGGCACATGGAAACACCAAATCAGCCTCGACAGTCGAAATGAAATCTTCATTCAGAATGAAAAAAGTGAATGGAAACCTAGCTAGTGTCGAAAACAGTCATTTAAAACTCACCACAGATTTAAATGATTACAGGGGAAGACAATCCTCTGGGCCCACCATTCACTGGCCCAGGACAATGTCAGGTATCGATCCCCATAATAACGAAAAAGAACTATCCCAGCCAATTCCAATTCCTGCACTTCACATAAACAGACAGCGAGCTCGACGGGGTTAGGGTTAGGGTTCTGGGGGCCCTGACAGTTTTAAAAGTACATCCCGGCCACCGGGCCATTTATATTGTCGACCCCGGATTTTGCTGAATGTCAAATTGTGCCATTCACACTGTTAAAGACTGTGTGTGCTACAGATCTGCTACTTTACTGGGAGCTTTAAAGGGATAGTTAAACATTTTCCCCATTGCCAAAATCCCTATAGTCATAGCAGTAGGTTCCTTACCTTTCTTTCTCGCTGCAAGCTATTTTTAGAACGGCGGAGCAGAGCTGTGAGCTACATGGGGTTTCCTGATTTCCCTCATCAAACTCATCAAATACACAATCCAACAACTCCAAAATGATCTGGTGGACAAGTTGTGACCTGCACGTTCACCACGCTATGAGATAATAGAGATAACAGAGAGTTGTTTTCGATGCAAATGCAGAGACTGCTTGCCAAAACACTGCCACCAACAGGAACATGCATCAGCTGTTTTGCATGAATTTACCTTGAAAAAAGTCTGAAACCAAGGAATCCCATTAGCCTCCGTAGCGTAGCTCTGAGCAGCTTGTGGCTCTGCTCCTCTGTTCTAAAAATAGCTTGCACGGACAATTAAAGGTAACAAAGCTACTTAGGATTATGGCAACGGGCCAATTTGCCCAAATGTTGAACTATCACTTTAAAAGCATCAGTGTGACATTACGATATGATATCGAAGTAGAAGGACCTGAGCTCCAGCCAGGTGAACATCTAGCATCAGCTGCCAAATACTCCACTATTTCCACCAGCAGCTCTCTGACTGAGAGTCTACTGTTGGTGCTGAGCAGGTAGAGGAGAGGCTTCTTATAGCCATATGTCTCATGGAGAGAGTGGACTAAAGCTGTGACAGATAAACAAGGAGCTGAATTCACTATTGAGCGCTCTAAGTCTGAGGGGAACCTCCATTTGAGCCTCTTCAAGTCTCAACCCTCCAGTGTTTCAGTTTTGATTTGTTTTCTCTCGGCCTCGTTGCTCTTGTTGTGAAATACTGTGTCCAGCCCTCATGTGTTTGGAATATTTGTGCCGTGCAACGGAGAGTAAATGATTCACCGTTTTAACGACACCACGGAAAAGCAGAGGGAAAAGAGAAATGCACTTTGAGCCTCTTGTGTTTTTAATAAAAATAAAAAAGTGAAAGAGAGGATGGAGGAGAATCTAACCTCCATATTCTTCCCTCTTTTATTTTCAAAAGCAGGAAACTCAAATATTTCAGACTAATATATTTGCTTTATTATTCTTATGTGACACAAAGAAAATCTATCCATCAGGGAATCTTGACACATTAATTAGGGCAATAAAAGCAGTGCTATGTCTGTGGTTGAGGAAAGAGAGCAAGATAACAGGAGAACAGGAAAGACTTCCACACATAAAACACCTGGATGAAAGCATTTGGCTGTTTTAGAATGATGGATCTGAATATTAATCAATTTGACAGTGAACTGGTTCATTTACAAAAAGGACAAAGATCCAGAGCGAGGGACAGCTGAGTGTCCAGCGTGTTACCTGGTACGGTACGATGCTCTCGTGGGCCGTCCCCCAGCGTCTCGCCTCCTTCCCTGCGTTCAGAAAGTTAGCAGCGATATGGCTGAGGCAGGAAACCTGAGGGGGAGACAGAGGTGGACTGGAGTTAAATCTGAGCTGTCAACAGTCTCACTCCTCGCTGCTGCTGCTGAAGGTCGGCGCTAACTCGCCGCTCCCTCCTGGAAGAACTGGAAACCACATCCCCGCTCTCTCGCCCCCCTGACACCGCCGCCACGAAAACCACCGGAGAACAACCAGCAGCTCACCTTCAGCCCTGCGGCTTTGCTGAATTTACAAGCAGCGGAACCGCTGTGGACGGGTTTTCACGATTCTTTGGCAAAGGAAATCGGCCTTGAGCCTCGTTCCAACCCAATCCCCATCCTCCGTTTCACCCACAGCTCTGTGGCAGGAACATACAAACTGTTGTGATGGAGACACATACAGACTGGAGCAACCAATAAACAGCAGGGACACTTTCTCCTTCTGAGCTTCTCGGGTGTTTCACACCTCTCAACTTCTGCTTCAACTTCAACTTTATTTGTCCCCAATGGGCCAATTCATTTGCAGGAGTGGGGGGCATAGGACAACAAACAAACACAAATACAGATGACAACAATACAGATAAAACACTGATGTAACAATGGACATAGATCAGTCTAAAAAGCAATACATAATTAGTAAAATGAATCACACTATGTTATTGCTAGATCAAGACGGCCGAGCTGCTCTAAATTCAAGGGTGCAGTGCAATAAGCTATGTCTTCCTCCTCAAGCTGAGGAGGGAGACAGCAGTTGGAATAAAAGTTTGTTTACATCAGTTGGTTTTAATTGGTGGCAGTCTGAAAGGGGAACCTGAAAGAAGAAGTTCAAATTGTCGATGCTGCTGGTTTGTAAATTCAAACCGGACTGGATGAAGTTCAGTGAAGTTATCCCCACACATCTCATCCACACGCACTGCTGCCTTTTTTTTTTGTCCTGTCTTTTTTGTTTCAGGGCTCTGCTTGTTTACTTGCTATTCATTTTTGTCAGGGATTACTTTTTCTCTGTGAAGTGATTGGTTTCCCAATAAACATATTTGAAACAATTACTCCGAAGCTGTTTAATTGAGTTATAAATGTAGCATAGTTCCTCTTTAACTGAACAATCCCCATTTTTTCCATATTGTAAACTGTAATCTGGGTGGAGGTCTCTCCTCTGTCACCCTCAGGTTCCCCCGTTTTTTCTTCTTTTTTTTTCTTGCTTTGAGACAAACTGTTCGATAAATAATGAATTAGTCTTGTTTTGCCTTGCCTTTATCTCCTGACCACCACCACCACCAGTCTCTACACCAAAGGAGAATATCCCATTATCTGCACGTCTCCACAGTCACATCCCAGCAGGTCTACAGGTAATCACCAAAGACACATACTTTTCACCTCTGCATTTGCATAAGGCCTTAAAGTTTTATTCACTTAAAGCTTTTCCTGATAATTTCCTGAAATTCCATACTGAGAATTACAGTAACAAAATCTACTGACTCTCTCATGTAGCAAAGGAAAACCAGTGGTTGTTGAGATATTTCAGTCAAAATGGTGAATCACATCAACAACTGGCAAACCTTAAGACATGTCACCAGGTGGGCTTTCAAACTACTTGATGACAGCCTTTAAGCATGCTTATAAAAATAGTAACTTATGTATTATGTATGTAATTATGTATCTCTTAACTGGCAGCTGCTTTACAGTAATCAAGAAATCCAATGACACACATCTCAAATATTCATGCCTTCAGATTCCAATCAACAGCTAGAGAGAAAACATAAAGAATCTAAATAATGGTGCCAGCATTCCCTCTTGGACCTGTTTGTGATAAGAATTATTAATTAAGGAAAAGTGTTTCCAAGTATCCACAAAACAATTCTTATGTGTTGCTTGAGAAAACTTGACTGAATGTTTTCTACTGTAGGTTTTAGTTGTTTATTTCGTTCTTCATTCTAGTTTATTCTTAGATTCTTTGCAACTTTGGGGCCAAACCTCTGCATTTCAAGATATTACAAAAAGCTGTAAAGGCAATCATAGAGTTTGTTGGGGCTCCTTGCAAAAAAGGTGACTGACACCAATAAAATAACGTACAAAATGTCAACAAAGTCGGCCCCAACATATCCAGTGACTTTCTGGACAGACCTCATCTGCACTGCTCAGTGAAGAAGCTCTGATGTGGCTCTGGACTGACAGTGTTCAGCAGCTGGGAACAAGCAGCAGCACACTGAGTCATCCAATCATCAGGCAGACAGAGATGGGAATGAGTTTTCAGTGAGTGTTCCTCTACTCAACCAACTATAAGTCATAAAAACTAAGCATTGATGGCCATTGTGTTCATTCAAAACAATGGGTTTTGGAGATTTGCATAACCATATAATTTTGGAAAGGTTATAAGGAATCAGAAAATTGCTGTTTCCATTTGCCTCGATATCTATGTGGCAGCCATATTGGAATTTCTTAAACGGCCACTGTAAAATGTACATTTTACTTACACATCTTGGCTTCCAAATCAGCTGGAACATTGATTTTAACTACTAAACCTGCATTTTCAGAGCTAAAGAATCCAAGTAGTTACAAAGCTACAACACTTACGCATGAGTGGGTCAAAAATGACATGGTGTATTTGTTTTCTTGCAATATTTTGGTAATGGAAAGTTGTCATTTCATATTCTCCAATATGGCCGCCATACAGACGTGTATGTAAGAAAATGCAAACACTGATTTTCTGATTCCCATTTCCCCACATTTTTAAAAAATTGTGGTGCATGTCGCGATGTTTTTAAGCGCTTTTGTTGCAATTAAATTGCGGGAAACCGTTTTGTTCTGATTAAAAATCAAAGGAAAATTAAAAATTTGGAAGTGTCACAAAGTAATGTGAGGTCCTCTTACACCAGCAATTTTCCACTAAGAAAGGCACACGACAATTACAGAGAGTTGAAAGTTGTTTTACTTATAATTATAATGTCTCTTTAAAAATGGTGGTAAAGCAACTGTTTTACAAAATAGCAAGATCACACAACATTCACAGGGATTGGTTGACTTCGCATTAATTGTTGTGATCACGACATTGCAAATTCCTGAGGGACTGATTTCATGGGATCAAGTCCGATGTCAATGTTTCTGTAACCTCTGTCAAACCTTTAGAACCTAGTTTTTCAGCTTTAATGGGGAAAACCCTGACTTCAACTTTCGAACGTTTTTGTGGTCGAGGACGTTCCTTTAATGTTGTATTTGTGTCCATTGTTGACATTCACTGAGGCTGTGGTGACGACAGAGAGCGGGACGGAGCACCGAGGCAGAGGATGAAGAAGGGGAAATGTATGATTAGAAGGGAAATGGGAGAAAAGCAGCAGAAGATCAGAGGTGGCCGTAACGCTTTAAAGGATGTTGACATGACGGAGTAGAGGCAGACTGACGCTCAGATGGGTGGTGCCGTCAATCACCGCTCTGTTTAGAAGCTCATATTATTCAGGGTTTATAGTCTCCAGCCCACAGTGGGACCTGCTCTCTCAGTCTAACTACAGGCTGTGCAGGATTCATCCAGCTTTACGTTGAGAGACGCCAAATCGACTTCAGGACAGTGACACCACATGTGACAGGACTTTGAGTCACCATCACAAAGACAAGGCCATAGAATTAAACTGAGTGTCAGTCAGCATTGGCAGCCATCAGCAGTTAGCTCCGACTGTCTCCAATCCAACATGAGACAATGAGAAGATGCACATGAAGATCAGTCAAAAGTCCTGAGCAGTAGGGAAGGGTAGGCCTTCCCAGTTTGGTACTTTAATTGGAACCGCCCAAATTCCCACCAAAGTACCAAGAATCGATTCACATGAAGTCAAACTGTACCACATTTTAGTACCTGAACCCACCTTCACGTCACAATGAATCTTTTATAGACAAAAAAACTTTGATTACCACAAATATACACAAAAAGTAAAGTAAAAGTTAAAAAAAATGAGGTACCATTGTATACTGGTACCGGTTCGCAGTATCGATACCGTATCGGTTCAAATGTGAAAGGTAACCCTCCCTACTGGGCGGTGGTGTGTCAATAGGCCTGTTTCCATCAGCGTATTTAGATGCACATCTAGATGTATCGCATCAGAAAATTATGATGGAAACGCCATAATTCCAGTTAAAATCCCCTGATTTGCACAAACTGAAATACACTCACTATGGCCGGCTTTTGGTTGATTCAAAAGGGATGGAAACAGCTGTACTGTTAATGGAAACACACAGGATTCAAATTTCTTTTAATGTGCATTTCCCATAATTCCTAGACCGACAACTGCCCCGTTGGCATTTCCAAGTAATTCGAATCACTTTGGATGGAAACATGGCAGGGAAGTGCAGGTACCCATGTTAGAAATCCTGTGAAGTGTTTTACTCTTCAATACTTTAAATACAAGTGTTTTGGTTGTTCATTGAACTCATAAGTCGATAAAGTTTCCTGTATAATACAATCAAGAAGCAGTCTCCACTAATTACACTGACATGTTTGTCAATTTCAAGACCAGAATTCCAGATCAGCTGCACCAATGATAGACCAGAACCGTGGTTCCTCATGTGTCTAACCTCATCAATCATCAACCATCACATTACAGTAACACCAGTGCACATAACAGATCTTGTCCAGACTGTGATCTTCAGCACATCTACTAAACAACACCTTCAGCACTTCCTGATTTTTAAGTAGGCCTACTTTTACAAACACCAAGATAAATATCCTGAAAACCTTCCTGGTAATAATATAAACCTTGTGTTGTGATTCTGCCTTTACCATGATGTCATCATCCCGTCCTCATGCTGCTAGAGCCATGTTTCTTTCAGATTTAACTTAAGTAGATTTAACTAAACTTGAATAATAAAGGCCAATATTGAGAATAAATCACTTGTGAATGCTTGGTTGTGACCTCTAGTCTTTTTAGCTGCAGTGGAAACTCCTCCGTTTTGAGTTACACTTAACAAACATGTTTCTACCTGATATCAACAAACCTCAGCTCAGAGACGGAGTGGAACAACTTTTTCCATCCGATCAACAACTCAGAGTTTTTGTTTGTATTTTGAGGAAACTCGGAGGGTTACTGACATCTGTTTCTGAACTCTTTCTAAAGCTATATTTTCACTACTGAGCGTATACAACTCTTTCTCCATTTCCTTTACAAGCACAACCAAACTGCAGAAGGGTTTCTTGGAAATATGTTGGAAATAATTCACGGATCAATATCAGAAAAGGTTTTTTCTGTGAATACCAAGCATGGAAAATAAAATAAAGTGTTATGAATGTATGTCCTGCTTTGAATGAACCCTAGGTCCTCATGGATGAGGACTACATCCTCCTTGGACTGACAGACGGTCAGAGGAACCTTTCCCTCAGGACTAGTATAGAGAAGTGTTTATCTTCTAAAAGTTGCTATTCTTCTGCGCAACTGAGCCATTTCCTCGACAAACCACAACAATTTAGAGACATCTCTCACTGAACTTAGGACTTCTGACTTTTCAGCCTTTGGTGTGGAGCTTCTCCCGATGCTAAAAGCTTCTCTTTTTTTCCCGGGACCTGCAGGCAGCTTGTAGAGGCTGTGAACTGTGATTGGTTTGTAATGATTAGATTTCCCCCAACAAGCAAAACCAAACTCTGCTTAAACCCGTCCACATGGATCCAGACCCGCTGTGGCTGTGTGCTCTCATTGTTCGTCTCCCTGCTGGACGAACCGCTCTGTGGTTCGACGTGCCTGTGGTTGCGGCACTTTATACAGGAATGCACCACGGGATATGGAGAGGAAAGAGAAGGGGAGAGAAGTGGATTGTGGGTATCTTATGTATAGCGACCACGGAAGGTGACCGCAGGGATCGAGACCTCGCTCCCTCGAAAACCGATCGCAGCCTGGATTTCACTTTTTGTTTTGTCTCGTTGAGTTTTATTGATCTGTCACTTCAACTCTATCTCTTATAATCCGCTCATCTGTTTATCTTTGTATCAGTCTATCTACCTACAGTGCCTTGCGAAAGTATTCATACTCCTTTAACTTCTCCACATTTTTCACATTACAATCACAAACTCAACCCTCCTGTTGTCCTCCTAGGTCAAAGAAGGAAGGACGAAGGGAAAGAAGGGAGGAAGGACAAAGGGAAAGAAGGGAGGAAGGCAGGAAGCATGAAGGAAGGAAGGAAGGAAAAAATGATTGTGGAAAGAAGGAAGGGAAAAGGAAGGTAAGAGGAGGGAGGCAACAGATTAGGCCAAAAAGATCAAAAGAGGAAGGGAGAAGAAGAAAGGACAAAGGGAACAAGGGAAGGAACAGATTAGGTGAAGGAAGGAAGGAATGGAAAAATGATTGTGGAAAGAAGGAAGGATGGAGGGAGGGAACAGATTGTAATAGACCAACACAAAGTAGTACATCATTGTAAAGTAGTGTAGCATACATGTACTCAGCTCCCTGATTCAATACTTTGTTGAACCACCTTTGGCTGCAGTTACAGCTGCAGGTCTTTTGTGGTGTGTTTCTACCAGCTTTTCACATCTACAGCTGTCATTTCTGCCCATTCTTATTTGCAAAATCTGTCTGTGAACAGCAGTTTTCAAGTCTTGCCACAGTTTCTGGGTAGGATTTAAGTCTGGACTTTGACTGGGCCGGTCTAACACATGGATCTGCTTTGATGTAAACCAGTCCGTTGCAGCTCTGGCTGTGTGTTCAGGATGGTTGTCCTGTCTTCTGCTGCCTCTAACAGCTTTTCCTCCAGGATTGTCCTGGATTCAGCTCCATCCGTCTTCCCATCAACTCTGAGCAGCTTCCCTGAAGGAAAGTAGCCTCGTGTCACCCGGCTCTTCAGACGAGCAAAGAGCCTGAGCCTGGTGTCTTTGTGTTGGTCTATCACATAGAATCCCAATAAAAGACATTTAAGGTTGCGGTTGTAACATGACGTTGTGGAAAAGTTCAAGGGCTATGAATTCATTTGCAGGGCTCTGTATGTATCCATCATTCTATCTATCTATATGGTGGGAACTGGAGCGAAAGAGAAAAAAAGGCTGAAAATGGGGAAAACACACGGAGCACATTTACACATCATACAGGTATCACTGTCAGGATGAGGGGGAGGATCAAAGCGCTCTGTTTCATTCTCTGAAGAGAAAAAGTATCTTCAGCTTCTGTTACATTCAAGGCAAACCTTACCTTTCCTCACCCACCATATTTCAGCCGAACAAGTCTTTTGCTTTGTTTTTATTCTAAACTCCATTTGTTAACTCAGTTTCCCTCTGGACGACCATAAAGTTGTGAAATGAGCGGAACTGAGCGGCGTCGCAGCATCTTTCCCAGCGCAAGAGCTGAAAAATGATGATATATGAAACATAAAACAAGCTTTTAAAAGCAACAGTGTCTCACAAGCAGCTCGTCCTGACACAACAAATCACACACACCATGGGTGTCTTGAATACCTCCCAGACAGTTTTAGGATTATGTATCTTGTATTTGTATAAACAGTGAAAACACAAAGAGATATATTGATTATTTTTGTTTAAACTGCTCAGACTTTTCGGGGTAAATTAACCGTTTGTTTAAATACCTGCGAGTTTTAGGGATTAATTATTAGTTCTGGTTCAGAAACGCAGTCGGTAAAACAGAAGACAGCTCTGCTTATCCCTCCCTTCAAACACACCCCACAGATCAGACAGGCAGCGTCAGCGCTGTCATTTCCCCGCCGAACCTGAACGCAACCCCGTGAAGCAGCGTCATGCGCCTGCAGCAACAACGCTATTAATTTAGGTGAAAGAACACATGAGGACAGCGAATGTCCATTTGTCCAGAAAGGTTCTCAAAAACTTCAAACTACAAAAACAACAGAAAATGAAAAGTTTTTTTTCATCTAAATATTATCCTCGTGCTCCTTCAAGACCAGTGCAGTCTGGAAGGATCCTTCATGCCAACAGTTACAGTATCCATATAAGCAGTGTTGTGTTAGAGAACTCAGATTACTTCTTTGATGTAACAAGAAACATAAACGCATTAGTTCGGCGAGGCAAACAAATTGTAATTTGATTATTTTTTCAAATAAGTAATCTGTTACTTTAAGACTTTCTCTGGATAAGGAAGAAAATCCCCACTGCAAGGTGATCATAGTTTGGGATTTTACATTATAGTTTACATGTAGTTTTTGTTTTGTTTTGACTTTGTTTTTCTCTAATACATTAGTTTTCATTCATTTTTAGAGCTGGTTTGATAGTTTGTTTCTGATAGTTTTCGTTCTTTCCCAAAAGCTTAGTTTCAGTTTAGTTTGTATTAGTTTTAGTTTTTTCATACTGTAGGTCATTATCAGGTGCAGGATTCAATAAGATCATAGTAAGTAGGCTAATGCCTAATAAATATTGTATATTGTTTTGTTTGACATATCAGTGCAGTAGAGTAACAATAGAGTACCTTGCATTTATTTTGAAGTCTTGTCGTCTTCCTGTGTCCTCCCTGCCCTTGATTACCTAATGTGTCTCACCTGTGTTAATTGCACCACCTGTGTCTCGTTCCCTCATGTATTTAACCTCAGTGTCTCTCTTTGTCCTCATCGGTTCATTGTCGCTCATCCTCGTTCCATGGTGTGTTCCGTGCTCCTGTGTTTGGATTTGTGACAAATAAAATAATCCCTTTTGTGTAACTGCAGCTGTATCCTGGCTGTCTGCATTTGGGTCCTGTGCTCCTCAACCCTGACAACAGCTGATAAGACTTCTCCACCTCAGCTTGATGCTGACGTGCTTAGCTTTCCTATGTTAACCTTACAGTGCCTCATGTCCAACATTGGTCTTTGGTGGCAAAAGAACTGGTTCAGTATGAGGCGCTGGTCAACATCCAGCTGTTCAAACACTAAGAAACTCTTATTCTTCCACAACTGTCATAACGTTTTTGACACACAGTAACCTTATGGGATCCAACAGCTTGTTATCAGCTGACCAATCACAGTGAAGAAAAGACTAGATGACATATACATGTCAGGTACCACTTGTTTTTGTTCCCATTTTTCATGAGCTGAACTCAAAGATCTGAAACTTTTATGTACACAAGAGACCTATTTCTCTCAAATATCGTTCACAAATCGGTCTAAGGCCTAGTCTACATGAGCCTGGGTATTTTTGAAACCGTGAACGTATGTTCTCGGTTGTATGTCCTGTCCACACGCAACCGCGCTTTTCAAACCCTGAAACCGTGGTTTTTTGAAACCGGGGTCCGAGGTGGGGTTTTCGATGTGGACACTGCAACCGTGATTGTTTTTCTCGTTTACGTCATAGCTACGCACGTGCTGATGTAAACACTGCCAGCCCGCAGAGGTTGTTTGCAGCGGGTTGCAGTTAAGTTGACGTGAGCTCGCAATAATGGAGTTGACAATGTGGATTATTATTATTTCACTTTTTTTTAACATCATCTAAATGCCATTTGTATAGTTTTTCAATGAGAAAAATATCACGAAACAGTTGTCAGGGCGATCCTCTTGTCAGCTCCAAACTCCCCCTCAATCACAGACCTGTACAGCTTTCCACACAGCATCATTTACAGTAGCACAAGTGACGCTACAGATCAGTGCGGGGCCAGGGCTCGTGTGGACTAATCTGTGTTAGTGAGCCGAGATGATCCATCCACCTCATAGGTGTGGCATATCAAGATGCTGAGTAGACAGCCTGATTAGACAGGGTGTACATTGGGGCGGTGTTTAGCTCAGTTGGTAGAGCACCCGCCCCATATGTAGAGGCTATAGTCCTCGCTGCAGGCGGCCCCAGTTCGAGTCCCGCGTCGGACGGCCCTATTCTGCGTGTCATTCACCCTCCATCTCTGCCTCCCATTTCCTGTCACACTCTCTACTTATGATCATTTTTAAGTGTTTATAACTATAGTTATACAGTGCTATAACTGCATTATAACTTATTCTAAGTATGGTTATAATGCGTTATACAGATAAGTGTCAAGTCAAGTGTTACCGTTCGTTTTTTCCTGCGACCAATCGACCAATGAAATTTTGGTCGACTAATGACTTTTTGGTTGAATAGTCCTTGGTCGGGGCAGCCCTGGTAATTTCCAAAGAAAGTACACCCCACACTGCATATGAGCAGCGTGGTTCACTCTTCAGTCAGAGAGGAACGATGAGAGAGAACAGGACGGAACAAAGACTCCTTCTCACAGTGCAGGTCCAAGTAGAACACCGAGTATGTTCTGCGTTTGTCTTCTCTGTCACAGTCCCTCTGGGGTTTGGTCCACACTGTTGCCTGTGTTGTTTGTTGTCTGTTACGTCTGTGTCTCCTCCTCATTGTGGGGGAGTCGGTCAGTGGGCTCTCAGCAGGGGTGTGGTGCAGCAACGTTACCTGACACACTTGTCTTCAGCCATCGTCAGGCTCTTCTCTCACTTGTCACCAGATCGTTCTGCTTCCCATGTGGTGGTGCTCAGGGCCAACTCCAGGTCCTGCAGAAAGTCCTTGCATGTTTGCCTTTGTTCAAACGCTGACCAGCGTCTCCTCGCTCTGGTTGGGCCTGACTGTTGTACCCACTCTGTACCACTTCCTCCTCAGCAGACACCCAGCAGCACTTGCAGGTCATCCACAGCCCTCATGGATCCCATTAAGCCACATTCCTGATTGCAGCTACCTACTCATGTTACTCTGATCATGTGGTTGAATCTGCTCTGGGGTCTGAATTATACCAGAACCTTCTGTAAATTAAAAAGGACTGAGTGTTGACATATTAATAAATATAAATACATAAATATTCACAACTTAGGAGGAAGCTGTACCACCTCGTCGACGCTTGCAGGCATCTTTTTCATCACAATCGCAGTAAAAGTATGAGGTTGTGTGGTAACGCTCCGGGAAACGGATGTAATGGATGGATTATATTATTGATCTGAGGAAACGCACAAAGCCCCTACTTTTTTTTTTATTATTATTTTCTTTTTAGCACAGCCACAGCCTTCTTCTCTGAAGGAGGGTCTGGAGAGCGAGACTACATCCATAGTGATCTTCTCCACCATGTTTTGAAATCCCACCACTCTTATCGCCCAAAACACATCACCCGACGCGGCATTGCGTGTCATCGCATCATTTACATTGACTTAGAATGGAAATTTGTGGCGAAAAATACAGTAGATATGTGAATATCTATATATATAATATAAATATGATTTTTTTTTCCAGTTTTCTTTGCTTTGTTTTTTTTTTGCTGCTGATCTATAGATATTGATTATGGATGAAGATCCAGGGCCAGTACCAGTGTATTTCAGCTGCATTGCAGATGGTGTCCTTTATATCAGTCTCACACACTCACACTCCCAAAAGAGCATGATGATGTCACTTGTTAGTTGGATCCATGCCGTTCAATCAGCTGTACATCATTAACTCACATCACAGAGCTGATCATCTTTGTCAACAATTGTACTGTTAATGCAACTTTAATTAGGATTTCTCATGTTGTTAGGTACAGTCCGACCAGTTGACAGTTTAGGACAAAGAGTGGCACAGTTGTTGTAGCTGATCCCAGATCAATCAATTAATTACATGTAATTTGGAATTTTTGGGGGGTGAAATTTCAACAATAACTCGGATTAGCTGCTGCCACACACACACACACACACTCAGATGTTACCTGTGAGGACAGCAGGTTGCAGTCGATGTGAACCCCTCTCCCGGTCTTGTGCCGCTGCAGCAGGGCGGCCATGATGGCACCGTGTGCATACAGCCCCGTCGCCAGGTCCGTCATGGCGACACCTGGACGCACCGGCTCACCATCCTGCCAGCAGACAGCAGCACATTATGCTTTATATAACATGCAGCACCTTGCATTGTGGGATTGTGAACAGGAAGTTGTTTATGTACTTAATGGAGAGCGGTTTGTGTAAGCCTGGGGCCTTTGACCAGAGGTTCATGTTCTCCCTGTGACTGTGTGTTCTTCAGCCTCCTGTACATTAAGATAATTGACTCTAAAATTAAACCCAGTATGTGAGTGTGTGAGGTTGTTTGTCTCTATATGTCGGCTCTACAGTATAATAGACAGGTAACCTGTCTATTAGCTCTCCTAAGCTCTTTCTAACAAAAGTGCTTAAAGGGATATTTCAACATTTTGGCAAATTCGCCTTTTGCCATAATTCCTATGTAGTCATAGGAGTCGTCTCATTACCTTTAGTTGTTGGTGCAAGCTGTCATTAGATCGGCGGGGCAGAGATGCGAGCTGCATGGTATTTCCACCTTTCCCTCATCAAACTCATCAAATATACAATCCAACAACTCCAAAACACTCTTGTGGATAAAGTTGTGACCTGCACAGTATTTAGTTTGATGGGGAAAACGTGGAAATGCGGTGCAGCTCACGTCTCTGCCCCACCGATCTAATATCAGCTTGCACTAACAATTAAAGGTACAGTAATGAACCTACTCCTAAGACTAAAAGGGTTATGGCAATGGGGGAATTCACCAAAATGTTGAAATATCTCTTTAAAGGGGAATTTCCATTTATTACAATCTGAACCATTTTCTAGCCTAAAATACAATCATTTACTCACCCAGATAACTTTGGTTTGGTGGCATCCAGCCGAGAGGCGCGTATATCCGTATAATGCGAGGCAGCGTAATACAGCTTCTGAATAACACATTATCTACCACGAAACTCGTTCATTTCACCAGTATGTTGTTACGCTAGTGCTATTCCCCTCTGAGTCTGAGCTTATCAACATCCGGGGTCTGTAGGTTGACCTACTAACCTCTGATCTGGATGATGTCATCTCCGACCACTGCCCGGCTCATTCTGATAATAACCATTCTGCTTCGGCATTCAGGTCCATTTTTAGCGCAACTAGTCGGAACTGTAGTGAGTCCAGGCTGCAGACTGGAAGCCTGTGGAAGCTGAACTTCATCAGCTCATTTTGTTCTGACAAGTCGGAAACACATCCAGGTCAGAGGTCAGTAGGTCAACCTACAGACCCCGGATGTTGATAATAGGTCTGCTCAGACTCAGAGGGGAATAGCACTAGCATATCATAACAAAATATTGGTGAAATGAACGAGTTTCTCTGCAGATAATGTGTCATTTAGAGGCTGCATTCTGCTGCCCTGTAGACTCACATTATACAGATAGTACGCGGCTCTCGGCTGGAGCTTATTTCATCGGAAGGACTTGTAATGACACCAAAGTTATCAGGGTGAGTAAATGATCACGTTTTATGCTAGAAATAAGGTCCAGATTGTAAAAAAAGGAAATTCCCCTTTAAGTCTTGTTGCATGTTTTCTACCTGTTATGTGTTATATCTGTTGCATTTCTGGATTTGGTTTCCGTTTCTGTTCATGTTTGTGTTGTTGTTCTTGTCTGTCCTTGGCCCTTTATGGATCGCTGTAGTAAACAGCTACAGTAAACAAAAAAGAATGGAGTCTGACCTCGGGCCCTGTGATGTGCATCATCCCAGACACAGCAGAGGCGATAGAGTCGTAGCCAGGACTCTGTGACTGTGGACCAGTCTGTCCATAACCTGCACACACACAGACAAACACACACACACACACACAGGTTAATGCCTCTCTGCCAGTGGGCTGGTTTCTCTCTGAGCAAAGAGGAAACGCTGAGGAGAATCAAACCATCGGCCTTTCAGCGTCTCCTCTTCCAGGAAAACCACATTCCAGCTGCTTGTTGAGTCTGCCGCTCTGACTAAACAACCAGATTGATTTCCTAAAGAGCCCGGGCTGTGGTCACTTCATATCAACAAAAAACCATTCCCATAAATGCTTTTTAAACGATAACCAGCCCACAGACAGGGATGAGTCTGCACAGCTCTGAGCACAGTTGACCACTGGGATGTAAAACACAGGAGGTGGAAGATCGGAGTGGAGTGATGAGAGCTGAGCACCACAGTGGAGTCAGTAGTAATAGTATCAGTGCTGACTTGATCTGATTAGACAGGGTGCAACACCTGAAGATATAGGATCTACTCCCACTGCTTCCATTTGGTTAAAGGAGACATATTATGCATACTTTACTGTTTTTTGCTTATTATTGTGTCCGTTTTGCACACCTACTGAGTAGTTCTGCATGATTTTCAGCTCCAAAAACTCCTCAGTTGTCTCGTACGAATGTCAAGAAAAATCCAGATTTCAACCGCTACGCTTAGTTTTGGCTGCTGCCCCCCGTCTCCCCCTCTCTCTTTTTGCCCTCGTGTCCTTGTCTGCCTTGCATTACATACTTAACGGCTTAAAGAGGAACTCTGCAAGTCTGATCACTTTTCCGCTGTTTTGCTAACCCTCCACCTGGCCATGTGCATTTGTTTACAACAAAGCTGGCAAAAAATCAATACATGGAGTGGTTGGACAACATATAAGATGTTACAACGTGTATATTTCTGTAGTCGTATCTGTCATAAATACGAGATTACGGGTTACGGAGTTGCGATTTTGTGTTTGTCTTGCCTTCTGGGCCCCAAAATGTGAGAATTGACAGAAAAAAATCTGTGATTTGCTCCCTAGGTGGAAATCCATGTGGTTGTACTGTTCCCTGAGTTGACATACAACGATGTTATTAGTTTTTTGGATTTGCATAATACCACCCCTACCTGTGCGTATTGGTACCATAGACTGTAAAAAGAATGAACATAGCACCCGTGACGTCACCCATTGGTTTAGGGGAGTCTGTTTTGTGCCTCTACTATGCATTTGAACTGAGCCATCTTGGATTTTAGTGGGAGTCTACTTTCCATATTTGGAGAGGTGCGGTGGTTTGCCGGCCGAGAACCCCCCAACCACCACCACCACCACCACCACCACCACCCCCCCCCGCCCCCGCTGAACTCGAAGCAACCAATTAACGGCCGGTAACTGTCTGCGAACCTGTCATTCAACGTAACCACGCCCCCATTTATGAAGCCTAAACAGCACTAAAACGGTTGTGGTACAAAAAAACTTAACCCCCCAAAAAATAAAAGGCACCAGGCTGTATATATGTTTTTTCAAGTTGTAAAATCGGCTATTTTAACATGGGGGTCGATGGAGAGTTGCTCACTTCCGGTCCCAACCCCCAGAGGCTGGACAGGAATTGCTGCTTTTTGAACGCAGAAGTGGTATTCACTTGTAGAACCCACAACTCCCCCCTTGATTGGCACCGATAGAAGGGGTGGGACGGGGCAAGCAGTGATTCATTTGCATTTAAAGGGACAGGCACTGGAACCAACCAGTTTGATCCTTGGGGGATTTTGACCAAAGCATGTCACAGACATGTCGTTAAGACACCTGGGGACTATTTTATGGAAAGGGGCAGAATATGTCTCCTTTAAATTTACATTACTACCTGACAGGCTGTGCTTGAAATATATATAGTGGGCTATATAGTGAGTACACCATTTTGTTGTGCTATCTGAATGTATATAAGAATTAATATACCCTATATAGTGGACTCATAGTACCCCACAATATACTATACTGCATTGTGGTGGCACATGTGGTGGACATTAATCTGGAACGTTTTAATTGTACACCAGTAGTGATGTAATTAACTGCTTGGTGTAGTAATGCCGAAAGTGTTTTTTCATTTTACCAACGAGCTCACCATCTAGTGTTCTGTATAGAACTGTGTATATAGAGAGTGGGGACTGAGTGAGTGATTTTGGACAAAGCCACAGTGCTGGAGCAGCAGCCATGGGATGTGTTTCATGTAAACTTTGTTTGGATCTAAACACTAGACATGAGTAACTGGCGTCTGTACGAAGTGGCGCTGGAATGCAGGAGGACGCCCCACGTCCTCACCGGGAAGAGGGAGATGTGTGTGCATGCTGATGTGTGTGCATGCGACAAGTTTACATTCCATAAAACAGTGCAAAGACACAGGTTACATTATCTGCCACGATTACCATCATTTACAGTGAATGATTCAAGGTGTCGAACAAGAAGACAGATCTAATCTCAGGAAGTTATCATTCAAAGTCAAAACATCCCACAAATAAACACCAAAACAAATCAAGATTTGCATGGGAATAAAAATCCTTTGCTGCATGCACAGACGCGTTGTGGCTGACATCCACAGACTCTAACCAACCTGCTGGAACTGAGACCAACACAATAACTTCACCAAATCCAGGTTCTGGTCCATTAACAAACCTTTTTTTTTTTTTTTCATTACAGTTTGGAGGGATCAGGACATGAATCTATGAAGCGTCCTGCCCAGGATGAAACCAGGCTGTAAATCTGCCCGCTGCATCCAGCTGCTGCAGCTTAATGAGGCCTCCTGGGTAATGTAGTTTTTTTTCCTTAAGGATGGGAGGAGGAGGGGAGGACAAGAATGTGGGAGCGATAAAGCAGCAGTAGAGGGAGAGAGAGGAGGAGGAGGGGGAGAGGGGACACAAAGGGAAATGAAAAGGACGAAGAGTAAAAACAGAACGGAGAGAGAGGTGGGCTCAAAAGTTTGAAAAGTTTTACAAACATGTTTATATATATACATACACTGTATATATATATAATTCATTTTTTTTATCATTTTAGAATAATAGACTAAACTTTACATACGCATCATCATTTTTTAAACTCACATGGAAACACTTCAGTGATTTTATTTTCATATAGGGCCTTAAATATGGCCTCATTAAACTGAGCAATAAAGCAGTGGTTATCAGAATGGGACCCCTGACGGGTCCTCGTGTCGAACTGTTCCTGGTGGTCCCCAGCAAAAGAGAGGGAATCACTTATTTCCACTAGAATTTACCACAAAGACAGAGTGCATTAAAGCAGAACTGTGCAAGTCCACTCGCTTTTCCGCTGTTCTGGTTCCGCTGCTCTCAGCCATGTGCATTTGTTTACAACAAAGCCGGCGAAAAATCAAGAAACTGAAACGTTACATAACATAAACGGTGTTACGGCGTGTGTGTTTGTGTAGTCTTAACCGTCATAAACAAAAAATTAGGGGTTACAGAGCACGTTTGTGTTGCGGTGCCGCAGAGACGAGAGCTGGGACACCGAGGCGGCGACTGAGTGACTTACACTGATGTTGCAAGGTTGGTTTTCAGCCGTGAGACGCCAGGTGAAGACAGAGAGCCTCCGTTGTCATTCATAACAAGTCACAAGTCATGTAGTTAAATATCACAATTAATCCCTAGCTTTTATGTAGCAGAGCCATGGGAGATATCCTGTTTAGTTCCTTAGGTCATGTGTTTCACACTAAAATCAGAGAGCCTGGACCGAGAGACAAATCGTAATTCTGTGCTCTCATTTGTGGTTCCTGATGTAAAAAAAAAAAGAAGAAAAGTTCAAGAAACACTATTGTGTAACCACTAAATACAACCTTCACACCCACTTCACTTTTAGTGGATCCTCCTGATGTGGTTTTCCTCTGGTCCAGAACCAGCAGTCAGCTCTTTGATGACCCGTGTTTATTGATCTGTGTTGGTTCGTCATTATTCACACTGACAAAGCAACTGGCATGAAGACGGGACGAGATCAAAGAGAGGGAACGACAGACAGAAACACTGACAGGTTTTGGTGCCGTTTTGCAGAATCTGATGAAACACGAGGAACACACTTCGCCGTGGAAAAGCTGTTAAAGTGCGATTGGGCTTCGCAGAGTGGTATCACCGCTGTGCTGTTTGTTACACATGAGCAGCGGCTTCACGTCATGGCAGACCACAGAGAGGGAGCACAGAGGAAACGTGAGGCCTTCAGGTGCTCTGTCTTTACTGTGGAGTCCTGCAGCATCTAGTGGCCCCGTCTGAGACCTGCAGCTCAAAATCAGTTCTCACTGAGATCCCACATTCCTTTACAACACAGACTGAGAGCTGGTCAAAAGCAAACAAGAGCTGAACCTTGTCAGTAAACGTATCTATTGTTAATTGTCTTTGTTTGACTGTTGACTGTTGAGCTCACTGTGCACTTTCTACACATAGTTACACACACTGCACTTTTTTTTTTTACTTTGCACTAAAATCAACATTGCCAATCTATCTATCTATCTATCTATCTATCTATCTATCTATCTATCTATCTATCTATCTATCTATCTATCTATCTATCTATCTATCTATCTATCTATCTATCTATCTACCGTATCTATTTGGTTTTGCCATTTGCTGTTTTAATCACATTAAACTTATACTGTACTTATTGTTTTTCTAATTGTATTATGTAATGATCCAATTAAAGGGATAGTTCAACATTTTGGCAAATTGGCCCATTGCCATACTCCATGAAGTCATAGAAGTAGGTTCATTACCTTTAATTGTCAGTGCAAGCTATTTTTAGAACGGCGGAGCAGAGCCGTGAGCTGCTCAGAGCTACGCTACGGAGGCTCATGGGATTTCTTGGTTTCCCTCATCAAACTCATCAAATACATAATCCAACAGTCTCCAAGCAGTCTCTGAAAATACCTAGAAAACAATTCCGTCTCATTCTGTTATTATCTCCTAGTGTGGTGAATGTGCAGGTCACAACTTGTCCACCAGGGCGTTTTGGAGTTGTTGTTGAACTATCCCTTCAGGGCTGTCAATGTGACTCAGTTACAAACGAATATCCCAACTCTGATAAGTATAAATACCAGTGAATTAAATCATAGCCATCCAGGAGGAGGAAGAGAAAGAAATAAAATACATAAAGTATGAATAAATCAGTACATAATAAATAAAATGTCAAATAGAGAAACACCCCAAACCAAAACAGGAAACTAGAACATGTAAGTCGGGCCTACAGGTACATGGTCTGCATATGTACAACATGTTCCACAACCAGGCAGTACTCTGAGGTTCACCACATTGCCAAAGGGTTAGTCAGTCCACCTAGAACTGGTTTCACATTAGTTTCCTGCCTTGTTTTGCTGTGTTAACTTCAATTTGTCTGCTCTAAAACAAGGTGTCCTTGAATGCACCATGGTGTAGAATGTGCAGCAGGCAGCCCAATAAAACATCCAGCCTCAACCGGTTCTCTGTATAAACATGAATCTCCACTGATTCAACACTGAACCTTCATGTTGATAAAACTGCTCATTATCAATAAACACTGAGTCGACTGTAATAACCTGAGCCTGACGCTGAAACCAGTCCGCTGTGATCAGACCCAGAATGCCTTGCCTGCCAGTTCCTGACATGAGTCAAACCACTGCAGCTCCTCTCTTAAATCACTTTCCCTCCGTTTCCTTTCCTGTGCGACTCGGTGCAGCCGGTCCACATTACCCAGCTGCCATCGTCGGCGATGGTGCCAGCAGGGCCGCTTCCCGCTGAGGAGAAGCCCCGACGCCACCCGTTAACTCTAATGGGCCCTTAAACGAGCCGCAGACGCACACAGCTGGGCACACGGGCCGGCGAAGTGAGATGAGATCAACGGCCTTCACATCAGAGCCGCTGTCACCGATCTAAGTGGTTGTCTTTACTGTCTCAACGCCGGCAGCGGTGCAGCTCATGTCAGCGAATTCCTCTCAGACCACATCAGCCTGTAAACTGCCCTCCCCCCCCACCCCCCCACCCCCCTCAGCAACATGCAGCCATGGTGACGATCTGACCACAGCCGTCTCTCCTGTACTCAGACAGGCCTCGTTTCATACGCTCTTTGTTTTGAAACACAGGTAAACCCCATAATCAAAACTGAATCACTCCTTTCCAGTGCCAAATGAGTGTGTGTTTGGACAGAGGAAACAGACAGAAAGACACACACACAAACACACAAACACACACACACAGTGATGGTGTGTTGGAGCTTTAGAGCTCCCGGTTCACTTGGTTTACTGTAATAAACTTTACGGTGTTAACCAGTCTTCACTTGCCTGACTCGAACCTGTACAAAACCCTGCTGCTGCTGTTGCTGTTGTTCACCTTTTAAAGGGATAGTTCAACATTTTGGCAAATTGGCCCATTGCCATAATCCCTATAGTTTTAGGAGCAGGTTCGTTACCTTTAATTGTCAGTGCAACCTATTTTTAAAAAGGTGGAGCAGAGCCGTGAGCTGCTCAGAGCTACACTACAGAGACTAATGGGATTTCTTGGGTTCCCTCATCAAACTCAAAAATTAATCAGAATAACTGTTACATCTAATTAATCTCCACTGTATGTTTGTCAATTCAATTCAATTCAATTTTATTTATAAAGCGTATTTCATGCACAGGGCAAACTCAATGCGCTTTACAATAGTTAAACAATTATAGTACAATGCAATAATAGTGCAAATATCCGTGTCCATGTGTTTGTAACGTATTTGTCCTTCATGTCACCTTGTCTATCACTTCACCAATTAAAAAAAAAAGGCCTATAATATAGAATTGTATATTATAAGTGTTATTTCTTCCGTGTACTAACTTTGTGTAAAGCTTTATAACCAACCTGATCCCGGTTTGTCATTTGTTTGAAGATACAATTTTATGTAAATGAATAAATATTCCATGTGTAATTAAATACAGTAAAAAAAACTTTTGATTGAAAATCAATGTAGACTTTTCTACCAGCAGCTTAGACCACTTCAGTCCTGACCTGATATGGAGCAGTAGATGATCCGTGGGTTCACTCTGCTGAGCTGCTCGTATCCTAAACCCATCTGATGGAGCTTCCCCGGCAGGTAGTTTTCTACCAGCACGTCACACACTCCTGTAAGCTGGGACACACACATACACACATGTTAAGTCAATGGACCTGGGCTACTGGTACAGACCGTCAAACATTTCCTTGGTGTTAGTGTTGAGAAGCTGCTACAGCTGACGTGTCCTACCTCCTGGATGATCTCCACTCCTCTGGGATGCTTCAGGTCCACAGCCATACTCTGGAAATCAGACAGTTAATCCAACACTGAGCTTGTGAAGCACCAGTGGCTCCTTGTTTGTATAGTGTTATGTTTTGAGGAACCATACAAGACAACATGACCACAACCAGTGAGTTACATTCCCAGTCTTTGTGACTCAGACCCTGTCCCGTTTCCCCCACTTCCACTCGATTTTGACCCTAGCACTCGGTTTTGTGCTGTCTCGTGTAGGGGTATGACCAAATTCTTTTAAGAGCAAGGGGAAGTGCTTTTCAACCCTTTAATCTCAGTTTATCTGGCTTTAACTGACTGACTTTTTCTTAGCTCCGTTAAAGCCATTGGTGAATGGAACAGTCTCCCAAACGACCTGGAAATCAACAAAAACTATCGCAGTTTCTATCTATCTACAAAGAAATGGCTTCTTAGTCATCAAAGTTGCCAACACTAGGTGGTGCTGTCAGGCTTTCTGTCTGACTCATGTTTTTTTCTCTTTCTCGTTACCACTTTTCGTCTCTGTTCATCTGATATCCACAGATACATCTGTCACATTACCATAGCTTTATTTCTGTAACTGCGAATTACCATCGTTGGTATTACGTCTGCCACTGTTGCAACTCTTATGTTTTATTTTCACTATTACCATATTTATTTGTTATTATCATTACTATGCTTAATCATGCTGCTATGAGCACTCTGCACTTTGCCTACCTCAGAATTCACGTTTTCCTACTGAACTGAGCCAATAAGAAATCAAGAGAGGAAAAACAATACACATTTGTGTCCAAGAGGCTTTGTCCCGATCAAACGGCACAACTGTCACCGTCACTGTCAGCTGCTCATCTCACAGCATCTCCGTCCCACACAGCCACCTCTCTAACCTTAAATATCCTCCAATTCTGGAATGACCCATAAACACAGTATAACAACAGGAAATGATGTCAGGGCTGTTTGTGTGCATGTGTTGAACAGACTTGGTCAAGGCGCTCTAAAGTGTCCTGCCTTACTTTTTTGTTCCTGTTGACGCTGAGGAAGTAAGCGCTCTCTGTGCCGACAAACGGAGGACCCCACGCTCTGGTGTCATCGCCTGCACCTGTCCGACACAACACACAAAAAACAACATCACACTTCATTTAGATCATTCACTCATGAGAAAGGCACTAGAAGGGAAGTGAGAGAGGTAGACGGGCACTGACACTCACCTGGTCTCTCTATCTTAATCACTTCAGCTCCCAGATCTCCCAGGATCATGGTGGCAAAGGGACCGGCCAGAACCCTGCACACATTTAAAAACATTTAGTTATATCGCTGATCCTGGAGCAGAGGGGATGAGAGAACTCTGTGGAAGCTCAGCATTACCTCGTCAAGTCTAACACTCTGACGCCCTCCAGTGGTCGCAGGTTTGCTCCTGTTGAAGAGTCAGACAGTGAATCACGCAGACAGTGAGAGAACACGAGTTGACAGTTTTTCTCAGTTGCTAAAACACTAAACCCTGTTGTCTGAACCAAATGCTCGGTTGCCTAGAAGCCACTGATTGAATCACTCTTTTGGTAAAACCATCAGCACTTTTCACCTGTTTGTTTGTGATGCACCTGTGCTGCAGAATGCTGAGCACAGGTGGCAAAAGTCAAACACAACTAAAGCACAAGTTTCACCGGTTGAACACAACAAGTCAAAATTGATCACACTTGTGTCCAATGATGTGAGGAAACACAAATCTGTTGAGGATGAAGTGGCCTGATCCAGTAGAGAAATGATGCTGTGGCTGAGTTATGTACTTCCCCTATTGTACTTTATTTCTACGCAGGCTTACTGCATACAAGAGCTAAATGCACAAGATTTCTGTTTTGCAAGAGGAGAAGATGAGAGACGACAGGGTGAAGGAAGAGAGGAGGAGGGAGAGAGGGAGGGAGGGAAGAAAAAAGAAGGAAGGAAGGAAAAGGGGAGGAAATGGAAGGAGAGAAGTGCTAAATGCACAGGTGTTTTGTTTTGCAACATGCATTTAGCCTACAGTGAACAATAAACATTTATTTCTACAGCGTCATGTCCTGTGTTTTCTTGTGGTTCTATTTTACTATGTCGTGTCTAGTGACTGCTCAGTAGTGTTTTTAATTTTGATGGACTCGGGGCACGATTTGACAACATAGTTCAGTTTAGGGCACAGATTGAACTGTTTTGAGGTGAAAGTTTGGTTTTGCAAGAAGAGTCTGGGGTTTTGTGAATGTAGCATGAAAATTGGATGAATTGTGGTGACTGTGATTGTTAGAAGTGACAGAAGAATAAGGGTCATTCCATGAAATCAGTAACTTTGAAAAGTTAAAATTTTAACATTTTTAGCAAATGAATGACAACAACAGGGTTGATGTTATGGTAACAGGGCTGATTTGAGTAGGCTAATAGATGACATGACACATTTCACTGCCTATGCAAAGGTAACAGGAAATGCTAGCTGAAGTACAAGCTATGTGCTTTGAAAGGCAATTACCTGTAGAGATTGATTATATTATGAGGAACAGAAAATTGTTTAAATACGGTATGTTAAAAAGTGGTAACAGGCGTTGTATGCTTGTCCCCCTGGTCAAACCTTGAAAAAACATTTAAACATTTTCATCAGAGATGAATGACAACAACAGAGCTTGATCCTGTGTCAGAGATGATGCAAACTCCTGTCAATCATGTCAAATCTGGGATGTACCATTGTTTTTCACCTCTAATTTACTTTAATTTGATGTTATAATAAGGACATATTACTTTGTTGTTATCGTAATTTTATGACAGATTACTTCTTGGGGGCACAAAGGTTACTGATTTATAACCCATAGATAAAAAGCCTTGTATGTTTGCAGCTGATAGGCCTACCTGAACAGGTGCTTTGGTCCAGTGTGGTGAATTAGGTTTCATGCTCATTTTCAAACTGTATTTGAATATTTTGTGTACAGTTCAAACAGTCTCAATCTAATGTCTGTTGTTATGAACCACTCGTTAGTTGGTTCGGTCTTATTTTGAAAATTCTTTTTTTCTGCACCGTCAGATTTACTGTATTTTGACGCACATACTTTGACCTACGGTGATTATTAAAGTTTGTGCAATTGGTGAAAACGACAAGGCAGAGTCTCTTTGCATAGCGAGGCTGAGGATAAACACCTGACGTCTGCTGCACGACAGGTGTGTTTGCATTGACGGTAGGTGCAAACTGAGAGGAGCACACTGACAGAGCTGCTAACATTAGCCAGCTAGCTAATCTCGGGCCCAGTACCTGTCTGTGAGTGGGACATTCGCCGTACTCTGGTGGGAAACCTCGTCGGATGATTCCTCCGCAACAGAGAAGTGAAACCTGGTGGACAAAGAGCCGATAAACGGCCGTTAAACGCTCTGACAGAGACAGACATCTTCTCCACCTGTTAGCTTCAAGCTACAACAATTGCGACGGCGCTTCCGGGGAAACCATTTCAAAATAAAAGTCAGAGACGATTTATTTTGTGCTGCCATCACTTTAGATTCTTGCTCATCGTTAGTTTTATGAAGGATAATATCCTGACATGAACCAATATGAGTTTTACTCTTTACTATTTCTATTGTAACTTGACATTTATTTTCATACAATCAACAATATAGTTGTTTTCTGTAAAATAAAAAATCCAGAGAGTTTAAATTTGATGCTGAGCCTGATTGTCATTTTAATGAAAATAATGATGAAGTGATTTACAACAATGAACAAAAAGAAATTTCACTTACATGCAGCAATACTGAAATGTAACATTTTTTAAAGATAGCCTACTTCGGAATTGTTTGTCTTGCCGACCCATACGTCACACTGGTATGGTGTCTGAGTACCTGTGCTCAGTGCTCATTTGGAAAATTCACCCTGGCACTTTTATCAGACATGACACCATACGGTCAGAATTTCTGTTGCATTAACCCCATCTGTAACTCTCCATCTTCAGTGACAGCCTCCATGTTTATCTGTCAGGTGATATTTCCGAAGCAGATGTGCAGATGTTTATGTACATACAGATAGTTTGTCCATCTCTGAGCTGATGGTGCAGTAAACAACCTTCCTGACTCTCAGCTGTGACTAAGTGAACAGACCTGCTGCTAAAAAGTCTCTGCAGTCTGTGCTGCACAGCTGCTGCACATCTGGTCAGAACAGGACTGAGGTGGATGAGCTGCTTCACTGACCGACAGCTGATGGAATGACTGTGTGAACACTCGTTTATCACCTCTTCTTCTCTGCACAGGTGGGAGTGGAGAATGTGTGTGTGTAGTGCTGCAGTTTGTACTGATCTGGGAACAGCTGTGCTGCCAGTCCACCATCATCATTCAACATCTGTGGACTTCTCACATGGAAACTCCTCCCCCAGTCTACACTAGACCACCTCTAACACCTGGACTTTTTCACTTGCAGCTGATTTGTCTTCAAGCCCTAAAATAGCCTAGCTACTATTGTGGTGAACAGAACAGAACCTTGCGTCGCTCTTTCTGCGATCTATCAGAAACAACAAATGCCAATGCAAAAAAGAAAAGTTTATTTTGTAGTTTTGGTCCTTTCTTCTTTATCTAAACTATCATGACATCCTAGTTTGTGCAGAGGCAACTTGTCCATCAAACTGTGTCATAACAGATTCTCACTTTGAGACATGTTGACAGACATTCCT
The DNA here is from genome assembly GCA_030347415.2 of Decapterus maruadsi. NCBI lineage: Eukaryota > Metazoa > Chordata > Actinopteri > Carangiformes > Carangidae > Decapterus > Decapterus maruadsi. Next base: position 19,475,549 of record CM064890.1, on the reverse strand, counting down.
TATAGTCCTCCTTGTATCTGAATCAGTTCAGATTCCCCCCCAGACTCTCTCAGGGTTCCTACATATTTGAAATTTCCAAATTCCATACTTTTTCCAGACCCTAATTTCCAGACTTCTTGGTAAAAAAAAAAAAAATCAAATAATTGGCGATATTTATGTGTTTCATGTAAATAAATCATGCAATTAATAATTTGAATTTGTATGTCATTATGTCACCAAATAATTTCCAGGAAATTGTAGCCAGGTACAATAGTGCATATGAAACAATTAACCCCAATAACTTAAGATAAAACCAAACCTAGAGAAGTATTAATATAAATATATTTCCATACAATGGTGTATAAATTAAATAAAATTCCATACTTTCCCATATACTTTCCATACTTGCATAGGAACCCTGCTGTCTGAACACGTCCCATCCTCATTCAAATCAATGTGTAGGCTAATAATAAATCTCAACATGTTCAGTGGTTAGTAACGCAGCAATGTGATGCGTACACCACTTATTTTAAGCTTACTTACATGTTTGACTGTTTTCTGCATCAAAAACTAAGCCACATATCACCATGTCAATGAAACCCCACCTGCAGTAATCCTTATCCTCATCGTGCCTTCTTCATGCTGTCAACAGTTTAACAGCAACAGTAACTGCAGACATAACACACAGTGAAAACAACTCTATGAGAGGTAAATGCTGCCCCCTTATGGATGTGGAGAAAGTTGCATGATTTTAGATACAACTGTATTTCTTTTGCTGATGCTGGTTGCATGATATAAAACTTTGGCTTGCATTATTCCTGTGATGAGTTAGCTGTGTCCTGATCGGCTGATGTCTTTGCTGTTGTTACTGCAAAAATAAAAAACAAAGTCAAATTCTATTTTTGTTATTTGTCTTGTCTGTGGCTCTCAGCTTTTTTTTATACACACCTGAATCACCTTCCATGTTTTCATAAATCATCACTGAGATTTCATATCATGTATCAACAGTCTAATGTAAACTTGCATCTGGCCTCAATTTGGTTTACACAGGTGATCTTGTTGCTATGGGAAGTTGTTGCCTGCAGTGTATATGCTCCACCTACCAATGAGTGAGGTGAAGCCAAACTCAAATGCACCTAATTCATGTGGCTGAACAGACTTTTGATTCTACAATTCAAACTGAGTGAAATGAGCTGAGATGCTGCAGCAAAATGCAAAGTGGTCCTGAAGGGAAGATGATTTCAGTTTTAACAAAATCTTTAAAAATAATAATAATAATTTTGTTCACAAGAATCAGCCAGTGGTCACCTCACTGGGATGTACTGTAAACTGTAGAGTTAGTTCCATGTGCTCTCTCTTTACTCTGTTATATAATCTCATTCAGTTTATTTTTCTTTCCCTCATATCAAACAAGCTGATTTGATTGTGTGAAAAGGTCAAAGTCACTCATTGTCCTTCACTGTTTACACACCAAAGTCAGATATTACTGTAATGCACAACTGGGTGTGTTTTTGTGTGTTTGTGCGCATATGTATGTGTGTGCTTCCTGTTTGACACGGTCATGCCACTGAATCGTGTCTGCCTCTTTTTCTCTTACATTTTTTGGGGTCAAAAGTCACATTTTTACACCTAGTCTGGATGTTTTCTAACTTTAGGACTTTAGGAGAAGTTTACAGTTTTGCTTTGTTTTGTTTTTTGTTTGTATTTCACTTTTTGGATTGTGTTCTCAAAGGCACAGTTAAGTCCATGAGGTGCAGGAGCTGGATGCTGCGTTCACTGACAAAGGAAAAAAAGCACTTTCAGCAGATGTGTCAGCGCTGATGCCAACAGGATGTCCTGCTCCTGCTGCTGCTGTGTGACGCCTGGCGAGAAGCTACTGACGGGTAAAATAACACACATCGCACACAGACTCCATATATGATCATACTGTAGGGAGAGTGAGTCTGAATTAACCTGAAGGTCACAGCTTCGATGTTTTATGTTCAACCTGGCACAGGTAAATCTCAGAACCACCTCTCTTCTGATTGGCTCACAGACATGTTGTTAGTAGAGCTCCAGAGATGGGTTTTGATTCTTAAAAGCACAATAAATACATACAATACACTAACCCTAACCCCAACCAAACAGCTCAAAGGAAAGAAGGAGACTCTCTATTTAACCAGGGGAAAAACCACGTTTGTACCTTGTTCCATTCTTGATTTATCTTAAGTTGAATTGAACCTGGTTGCACCAAAAAGACTACTTTTTTTTTAGAAAGCTGAGAAAAGAGAAAAATCCTCCCCACACCTCTCCTTCTCCCTCCTGTTGCATCCCCTCCTCAGAGTCTGGGTCTGAAAAGTCCGTCTCTTTAGTAGGGAGGGAGACGTTACGACCTTCTTCAGACTCTTTGCTGCACGTGCAGGTCACTATATTCGGGGTCGGTTTCAGACAGCAACCGGTTCACAGAAGTTTAACATTTCTTCCAGTGTGTTCTGGTGAAACTGACCCGACTCCGCCATCCGCTTTCGCTTCAGCTTCAGCATTTTGGTACTGATCATCTACATCAGTTTACCTTTCCTGCCTCCTCCAATCACTTGTTGCAGGCTCTGCCCGTCGTTTTTCTCTAGAAATAGAAACTTTTCCAACTTTTTTATCTCTGTACCGATCGTCTTCTTCTTCTTCTTCTTCACTTCTTGCTCTGCAGTCTTCTTTGTTCTACGCATCCCAGAAGCCCCAAAATTACTCACAGTATGCACAACAGCGCTCCCATTTACCAGCCGCAGAAAACTGCGTTTGACGTAGGCCTATACGTCAATGGCACCCAAGCGTTGTATTTTGATTGACGTATATATACGTCAATGGCACTCGATGAGTTAAAGCAAGACAGGGAGTGTTCACAACTCCTCCATTCACTTTTATGAATAGGATGTGTAGCCAGTCATAAAACGTTATATTGTTCACATGTTTGGAAGACCATCCATAAATGTTGAAATAAATCAAATGAATTAGTGTCAGTTCCTGTTCAACCTAGATAATCCATGTGACAGTGACTTTAGATGGTGCTTTATTTTAAAACACTGTCAATAACTTATTGGCACCTCAACACTCAGTTGAAGTGCAAAATTTTGTCTCACACCGTTTTTGCTTCCTGTTGTTGTGATGCACGGTGATGTAGTGTGAAATCATGGCTGAATAGATCATCCAGGCATACGGTATCAGTTTAGACTCTCAAAATCTAATGTAAAGAGAAATGATATCCCTCCAACTCCCTGAAAAAACAGCAACAACAAAGACCAACAACATTTGAGTATAAGGGCAAGTCTAATTAAGCTTTTCAGATCACTACTGCTTCAGTTTTCCATGATCATGGATCTTTTTAGATAAACATTATAAAGTTAACTTTCCTTATCATTAAGAGAATCATTCCAATTGACAACCTCCTGCCCTGCATGGTTGACAGGATGGTCACACCCACTAAAATGACAAAAAGCACAGTTGCAATATTGATCTTACTGGGAAGGTGACTGGTGTGAGTTTGAAACTTGATGTTGTACATTCATCCGTCTAAAGTGACATGTTCTTACATCGGCTATAGAGTCTGTGATACATGATGATACATCTATATCTTTCTTTATACGAAAAGGTCTATTGGTTACGATTTTCATATCATTATCATATGTTTTTTTTTCTTTTCAGAAAGTGAGGGGTTTATTTTTAGCTGTGAAATGGCCCCTGAAATGACTGTTTTCATGGAGTTTTTGGTGTCTGCTCTCCTGCAGAGGTCAGGGGGAAGGGGTGGCTGGTCCCAGAGGAGGAGGAGGAGGATGAAGAGGAGAGCAGGAGGATTGTGGACGTGTCTCTGCTCAGAGAGCAGTACAGGACCAGCAGAGAGACACAGAGACAAACCCAGATGCTCCAGTACAGGAAATGTGAGTGAAGTTAAGGATCTAATCAATTAACAAAGAGAAAATGACAGTTATTATAAGAAGAGTAATGAGTCATCCTCTCTCTGTTCCTCATACTGGAAAGTTTAACCAATGGTTCTCAAAGTGGGGTCTGGGGACCTTTAGGGGTCCTTGAGAGGATTCAAGGGGCTCCCCAACTTTTTCTTGAAATTTTTACCAATTTCTATTATTATTGAGAAATGTTGTCACTTTTATCAACAATATTTCCTAAAATTCACACCATTTGGCCCTAATTTGAACGTACATTGACTAAAAAAGTCATGTTCTTCAGTCTCAGAAGAAATATTTGTGTATTTCTGGAGTTTGCTTCAAAATCTTGTCCAACAAGGGTCCGTGGTCTTATTTGTGTCAGGTTCAGGTTTCAGGTTTGTTTATTTAGCACATAGAGTGTATAACTCTGTGCAAGGAGGGAAAAAAAGTCCTAGACAGACTTGTAAAAGGTTCCACCCCTGTCAAAATATGAAACAAAAGACAAGCAGACAACATACATGAGCTAAACAAAAACAGACAAAAAAGATGAGTAACAGCAAAACTCAAAGTAGGACCTGAAGCAAATAACAGCAAAAAGGATAGTTAACAAAAGCAGAACAATGACAGAGAAAAAAATTTAAGAGAAGTAAAAATTCCTTCAGCTTCTTTTTTAGAATGCAATGGGAGGAGATGGACCTCAGTGATAAGTTTAATTCATTCCAAAGCTTGGGGGCTGTATGGTTTCTCCAATTTTCCCTGTTAAAAGGGTTTTCCATGGAGTTTTTCCCAGTCGATGTGACAGAGGATGTTGTTATGATGCCATGTGAAGCTCTTTGAGACAAACTGTTTGTAAAAAACGGGATATACAAATAAAATAGCCTTGTCTACCTGCCTATAAGTAATGTTGAATTGATGACTTGATGTCAGTTTAGGGGTCCTTGATGTAAAATGTTTGAGAACCAATGCGGTAAAGTGTGTGTGTGCAGTCTCAGAGGAACTATCCGAGGCCATCAGCGTCATCCCCTTCACTCCACCTGTCATCGCTTTGGACCCAGTCCCATCGTCCTACGACCCCTGGCAGCTCCACCTGGAGTGCTCCTGCTCTGACATCCCTGTCCAGCTCCCAGCCTCCAGCATCACTGGTTCCTCCAGGTCAGAAGTTCCAGATGTGCATCATGGGATTGAAAAAACCTCTGCAGTCTGGTGATTTGTTGTAGTGCAGGGAAAAATACATTATGCAATGATTATAGTCTGCACATGGTGAAGCAATTAATTATCAACCAACCAATCAATCTTATTATTTGCATAAGACTTTTCACGTAGTGCTTCACAGGCAACTGATATAGAAAGTTGACAATGAGATACATAGAGATTAATAATAAAATACCAGATGAAATAGAATAAATTAGATGTATCACATAAATCTCATAAACAGCGGTAATTCTTACTCAAACAAGCCTTCTGAAACTTCTGACCTCAGTTTTGTTTTACAGGCGTTCATCATCCTCTTTCTCCGAGTACCTCAGAGTCCATGAGTCCAGAGAGAGAAAACTCTCTGTGGACTCAACATCTGAGTCAGTCAGCAGCTCTGGACTGATGTCTCCCTGCAGCTCCTTCAGCAGCAGCAAAGAAGGAGACTACTTCAACACAGAGCTACCCAGAGATCCAGACTTTAGAGGAGGTCCTGTCAGTGGTACCACAGCCCAGTTTTATGTCACCAGACCTCTCAGTGGTCCTGAGCAGAATCCTAGTGATGGGTCCAGACAAGATCCTCCTAGGGATTCCCAGGAGAGTTTGGTGTCAGCTTCCCTGACCAGCTCTGATCCAAGCCCCACCCCCATAAACCAGTTCTCACGTGTGAAAACCACTAATGGTGTTGTGCAGACCAGCAGCACACCAGTTTGGACGGTCACCAGGAAGTTCTCTGGCCCTACCCCCAGGTTTACCAGGCAGCTGAGTGTAGGGGGGGTGAGCTCTTCTTTGGGCGTCCACCAGAACCAGAACTACTATCCGTTCCCCAGCAGGAAGACCCCGAGGATCTCTGAGGCTGCCAAGAGGCTGGGGATGTACTCGTCCTTCTGAGAGACTCACAAAGGATGACAAATGATTACACAGTGTATTTTATGATACGACTCCGTAGCTGCAGAATAAATAAATGATGTTATCAACTGCTTCAAAACCAGGAGTGGTTATTGTTTTCTCTTTTTTTCATAACCCAAGTCTTACTTACTCACTTTCTCCTTCTTTACCATTCTTTTCCATTTCTCACCTGCTGTTAAGGATTTTCTTCAGGGGCATCTCCAATTGCAGCAAAGCATTTAGGCATTTAGGCCAGAGTGACAGAGCTGTGTTCTCTGCAAAAGCTTCCTCCAGATGTCAGGACTCTTGTGGAACTGTACTCCTGGTTGAGGGGCCTGGTAATGTGGTTAACCCTAACCCTGACCTCCTCCTCCTAACCTGGATAACCACAAGGATACCAGCCCCACAGCCCGCAAGATACACAATACAGACTCTAGTCTGCAACTGAAGACTCTGCTTCGCATTGCCCTGCCCTCGGTCGATTTCCGTTACACCCTCCCTCCTCCCCTTCTCTGATCTTCCTTTTCTCTTCTAATATGGTTCATGTCGGGAAGTGGTAAATGGTATGGGGACTAACTTGCCGGCCCCTGCCTTGACCTGGCCTCCCACCCAGTTTGCCGTTGGCCGCATAGACTGTGGTTGGCAGAAGAGGGGGAGACCTTGATTAGTTATCTACTTCACCTAACCCTGACCCAATAGAGTGGTGGCTGCTGTGATGGTCCATAGTGACTGTTATTCAGGCAGCCATACAACTCAAACATCCCTTTTCTTGGAATTACACAATTTCTTTGATTTAATTTTATTGTATTTAATTTAGTTTAATTTAATTTAATTAATTTAATAACATTTTATTGTTTTGAGGGCATTCTATTTTCTTTCTTTTTTTCATATTTACATATTTTACAGAGTGGCCCTCCTGTAGCAAAGCAAAGATCGTCTATAGTTAAGATGACTAGTCACGTGGCCGCGAGGGACTCTGAGCCCCTCGCTTGATTTCGGTTGACGTACGCGCGTAAGACACGTTGCCCGGATCGCGAAACGTGCTCGGAGTGAGACGTCCTTCCACCTCTCGTCACGTCTTTTCCCTGAGACAAACCCACAACAACAACACGACGGCACAAGAAGTGGACGGTTATCTGCGGAGCTCCTACACACGTTTAAAACAACGAAGCTCTTTGTCGTCGTGTCCCGTAACGTCAAGGTAACTCACAGCGACATTTGACAACGATACCTGCCGAGTTAAAAGTGGGAAATGACAGACAGTATGTTTGTGTGAAGCTAGCAGCTAAGTTTGACTGTGGACAGCAGATGTTAACGTGTGAATTGAGAGGAAAGCTGCGGTGCTAACCTCAGCCTGTGTGTGTCAGCGTCATTAACACGTTTACTGTCAGATAGCTTATTTTATTGAAGCTTTCCGTGTTGTATCACAGCTCCATTAAACCACATAGTGTTGAAAGGGAATACGAAAGCACTGTCATGTCACTGACGATTAGAAAGAGGCTGCAGTCTGAACACAAACTGTGTAATACGTGGAGCCAGAGCCCCCCTGAATTTTACCTATAGGTCCTACATCTCCCACAATGCATCTCTCAACTTTTGACCCTAAATGTAAAGTTTGTCTATAAGTGGCCTTTACAACATTATTAATTTAAGTTTGTGGCTTGAGTTAATTGAGTTATCAGTTTAAAATCTGCTAGAACAATGAAAAACCAAACATGTTGTTCCACAGCTGCTTCTTATTTTTCTTTTGGGGAGTTTTTCCTTGGAGTTTGTCTGTTATCATTTCCTTTAACAGAACAGACTCACTCCATGACGCAGGGGAATTCCTCCAGCTGCCTGCTTTCACTTTTTCTTTCCTCCTCCCCCGTCCTGCTGTTTTTCAGAGACGATGGCGGAGCAGAACACCGAGGCCAAGCTGAAGACCCTGCTGAAGCAGAACAAGATCCAGCTGTGGAACCCTCCGTACACCGACGACAACAAGCAGCCGGGGCAGCAGCACATGGAGGTCAGCTCACACAGCTGTTAAACACTGCACCTTTGTAAACTACACTATCATCATCACAGTAATCAGACCATGACACAGCACTGAAATATAATACTATACGTATATAAACAGAAAACAAAACTTAAAATGATTGAAATTTTAATCTTGTGGCTGTAATTTTCGAGCTCATCTTATTCTGAATCATAAACTGATGTCATTCAGGAGCTGGCCGAGTGCTACGCCCCCCTGCTGGGTCTGTCTGTGTCTGAGGTGGGGGGCACTCTGGAGTCCATCAGAGTCCAGGCAGTGAAGAGAGGAGAAGGAAACAAGATGTACAAAGAGACCAATGTAGCAACACTGGAGCTGCTCCTGCCCAAAGAGTGCAGGAAGGTGGGCTTCATCATCATCGTCATTATCATCATCATCATCATCATCATCGTCGTCGTCCTCTCTGCCGCTGCTGCAGCTTCAAACTGTCATTGTTCTGTTTCCTGTTTGTTTCAGGATCCAAAGTCAAAGAAGGTCCACCTGGAGACGAGGCTGGATGTGTTGGTTCAGGAGGTGGTGAACAGGTACACACACACACACACATACATGTATTCACCTAAAGCTGGGGACACACTATGCAATTTTTGATTGATTTAACCCACAATTCACAGTCAGGTCTAGTCGGCACTAGTTGGGGACAGTCGGCATGGCGAGTTGGCGCAGGAATCTGTGTGTGACGGGGTACAGCAGTGTTTTTCAACCTTGGGTCAGGACCCCATGCGGGGTCGCCTGAAATGTCTAGTAAAAAATTATTATTCTTTTTTAAATTATGATTAAAAAGACTGCACATAATCTTAAACAACTGTATCTATACTTTCACTTTCTCAAATATAAATCGTGTTCAAATTAAAGCCAGTCGGTTAGTGTCGTTTCTAAATCGGAAACAATTTGCGTAGTGTGCCCCCAGCTTATCAGTTTTTAGACAGAATGTGTTGATTCGTCGAATGTGTTGAGTGTGTGTTGCTCTGTTGTAGGATTGTAGAGGACCACGGCCTCAAATACATCAAACTGATCCTGAATGGGAAAACACTGTGTGTAGGTGAGTAGGTCAGCTGATCCATTGTACAGCGATCTGATCATCATCAGTCTTATTTCATCTCTTTAGTTAGAAAAGTCCCAATGTTTGATATTCTACTGTTTATGTTTTATCATCTCCAGTCAGATTTCATTTATTTAGTTGATTAATTAGTTTAATAGTTTTAATGAAGCAGAAACTTCATCAGCTTTGAGGATTTGCCTTTTTTTCTCTTGGTTGTCTTATAATGTACAGTAGATCTTGGGTTTGAACCAGATCTGACCTTTGCGTGTGTTGGTCCCTGCAGACCAGCGTCTGGACGAGCAGGGCGTGAAGAACAACAATAAGGTGATGGTGCTGAAGGTGAGCGACACCGAGCTGAGGCAACAGATGAGTCAGGAGGAGCAGAGGAGGACGGAGCAGGACCAGAGTCTGCAGAGGACTCAGAAAGGCTTCCAGATCCTGTCAGAGAGAGGTAGGTGTGAATGTTTTAATTATTTTTATTTTAATGTTTATTTAACAGTGACGACGATACATACAACATTGCCACAAAAAATGGAGAATGCGATGCATACAAGACGTCTAGCTTCAGCTAATTTGCATTATTCGTCCCTGGTCAGGCTTTAAAATAGGATAAAATATACTGAATACAATAAATGCAGTGATAGAAATTCAGTGGACAATACAGTGAATAGGTACCATGAATAAATAAACTTGTAGTCTCACAGTCTGTCTGTGCTGCTGCTTGTCAGACGGCAGTGAGGACCCAGACACCACGCCTTTCCTGGAGATCGCTGACCAGAAGGGAAACCCCCTGAAGATCCCCCACAAGGAGAGGAAGGTAGAGATCATTAGTCCATTTAGTGTTTATTCACTGATGATGACTGCACATATCATCAAGTTGTTGTTTTAAAGCCTAATGTTAAGTTTTGTCTGTGACAACATCCATAATGTGTGTGTGTTAGGCTCTGATCCTGGCCATGGGTTTCCATGAGAAAGGTCGTTCTCTGATGAAGAGGAAGCAGTACGACAACGCTCTTTGTCACCTGCTGCAAGCAGACCAGCAGTTCAGGTACAATCAGTTGTCATAATCAACACATCAACTCTGAGGACAACATGTTCACCTGTTGCCTAATACATCCCACCCACTGACAAGAGATGATGAAGTGTTATTCACCTCACTAGTCAGTGGTCATTGTGTTAGGCCTGATCGGTGTATGTGGTCATAGAGGAGTTATATAGTCTGTGTTACCTTTACTTGTACTTAACAGAATTGTAGTACTTTTTATGAAGGCATATGTTTCTATGGTTCATCTTAAAGGGATAGTTCAACATTTTGTTGGGATAGTTCACCTATTGCCATAATCCCTATAGGTAGGAGCAGGTTAATTACCTTTAGTAAAAATTAAATAGTCAGAACTTGTCCTAGTGGATTGTGTATTTGATTAATTTGATGAGGGAAAGGTGAAAGTAACATGTGCATCCTTTGCGTTAGCAGAAGAGCTCACATCTCTGTCTCGCCGATCCAAAAACAGCTTGCACCGACAATTAAAGGTAATGAACCTACTCCTAAAACTAAAGGGATTATAGCAATAGGCCAATTTGCCAAAATGTTGAACTATCCCTTTAAGAAATTGTGTGCACTCCTCTTCAATTAGCCATAAACAGAGGGAGAGACACTACCTACTTCAGTTTGAATTAAAACACTGTCTGTGCCACAAGTGATCAGACACAGAGAAGAAACCAGGCTGAAGGTTGAGCAGACACCAGGTTCTGTATGAACTCCGGCTCAGACCTGTTTTTTCTGTGCAGTAAGTGCGACTCGGCTCTGCTGACCTCAGTGGACAACTACGCCGTCCTGCAGCTGGACATCGTGTGGTGCTACAGAGCCCTGGAGGCTCTGACCTGTCTGGACGACGGGAAGAGCCGCTTGCAGAGAGCCGAGAACTGCTTCCTGCAGTGTTACGGACAACAGAGGGAGAGGCTGCTCATGATCAAGGTGAAGCAACTGTCAGACACAACAGTCACACTCACTCATTCTCTATTTATTCTCAATTTATTCTTAAGTTTCACAGCATCGAATGTGAAGGAAACGTGAATAAAAATTATTTATTTTTGATGAAAAGGGGTATATCGAATCCAGATACAACAATTTGACTTTCAATTGTCATTGTTTTACACCTGTGTGTCTGTGTGTGTGTTGTCAGGGTAACACAGGCAGAGAGGAGGTGCTGTTTCTGCGGCTGTATCTCCTCCAGAGTCTCCTCTCCTACCTGGAAGGAAACGACCTGAAGGCCCAGCAAGAGCTGTCCAAGGTAAAGTTCACCATCCAGCTGAACAGACCGGTTCACACCCAAACTAGATTGTACATGGATTTACTTGTGCCTCTACAGATCCGCCACGGCCTCCGTGTTTCTTTTGCAGTGAAGCAATACAGTGAATCCTGCTATGAGAGTTTAAAGGGGATGTATACAAGTCTGGTCTCTTCTCCTCTGTATCTCTAACCCTCCTCTCCTTCATGTGCATTTGTTTTCAACAAAGCTGGTGACAAATCAATCCATGGAGCGGTGGATAACGTTTTATCATCTACCATGTTACTATGTGTATATTTGTGTAGTCTTATCTGTCATGAACAAGAGATTACGGGTTACGGGGTGCGTTTGTGTCACAGTGCCGCAGAGACAAGAGCTGGGACACCGGGTTAGAGACTCTGATCTTACTAGGTTGGTTTTCAGCCAAGAGACGCTAGGTGGGAGGAGAGTGGAAGTCATTTATTTAGAATAGAATAGAATAGATACGTTTATTGTCTGCCCCAAAGGGTGGCAGAAATTTGTCTTTTGACAGGGCTCATCACTTGAAACCAGCTCTAGTACTCTGAAGCTATTGAATTAAGGTAAAATGGTACCTAAGTTAATATGAAAATCCTGCATACTGTAGTTCTTCTTTAATAGAAAAGGGCAGGTTGATTATTATAGATTTTATTATACAGTGTATATATATTATATTAGTTTTTATCTATTCATTTATTTGAAGGCAAACAGATTCTTACTTATTTCTGTGTTTAATTTGAGTTCAAAGGAACAAAAACAAAGACATATTATTTAAAATACAATACACTGTAAGTGTAAAATATCTAAGTATTACATAAGAGAGAAATTCAAATAATTTTCATTTCATAATCAGTTGTATTACGCTTTATATGACCACTTTTCTCACGATGCTATGTTGAGTCAGCGTTCTAATGGTGTGACAAAAACTAAAATGGTTGGCAACCACAGATCTCAGCAGTTGACCGGCTGCAGGAACAGCAAAGACAGTTGTAGTTCAAAAACAGAATGTACATGAACAACAGCTGCAGCAAAGACTGTGATTCATTGTCAGGGAGAACTGTGGGCGTCCATGTCATAGTTTCCAAAGGTCTTTGTATCTGTCTGGCCAGACTACAACACAACCCCAGAGGTTTCAAAATATAAGACAACTCCAGAGTTTTCAAAATAAAAGACAACCTCAAAGTTTTCAAAATACAAGTTTCAAGATAAAACAGGTCCGGCAGATTTTCTTGCAATGAATGCTTGGAGCTCAAAAACAACAGACGTGTGGGGATAAAAGGAGGAAACATGGAGATTTCAGAAAATAGTTGTAGTGTGAACATAGCTTAAACATGCTGCAGTTCAGGATCAGGTTTTGGGGGATCTTTATTGTTTTTTATGTCATGAAGGTAGAAATCCATATTGAGTGTGTGTGTGTTCAGGTGGAGTCTCTGTTCAGCAGCCTGTGTCTGGACTCAGAGAAGATGGCCCAGCTGATGGCTCTGGGTTTCTCCGAGAGAGAAGCTCGCCTCGGACTCAGAGCCTGTCAGGGAGACCTGGAGGCAGCGGCCAACCACATCAGCACCCGCAGACAGGTACACTGTAGCACCTGCACTAGGGATTGTCTGAGGACTCTGACTGAAGTAACTGAACCTACTGTAGGCCTGATTCTAACCTTAACCTTAAATCCAATGTATTCTTCGCCCAGGAGCGAGAGGAGCTGAAGCAGAGGGAGCGGCAGAAGAGGAGTAGGAGGATTCAAGATATCGCTGCCCTCACAGAGATCGGATTCTCCAGGAGAGATGCAGCCAGAGCTCTGCACAGCACTGATGGAGATGTCAACAAAGCCTGTGAGGTAAGTTCAACCACAAAACAGACCGGTATATGCTATATGAACACAAAGGAGGTAGTTTACAAGTAGAGTTTGACTATTAATATTAGTAAAGGTTCAACATTTTGGCAAATTTGCCCATTGCCATAATCCCTATAGTCATGGGAATAGGTTCATTACCTTTAATCATTGGTGAACGTTATTTTGAGATCTGCGGGGCAGAGACGTGAGCTGCTCAGTGAACACAATGGAGGTGAATAGTACCGGCCCCCTGACCCTCATCAAACTCATCAAATTCACAATCCAATCAAAAAATATATTTTCAATGTTTAAAAAAAAGACACTTTTTTCTTTGATTGAAAAGATTTTTTTTTATTGAAGTGAATGTTTTTTTTTATTGAAAATATATATTTGATTGGAGAATAAAAACACAAATCTACCTTATAGAAAGACAGCTTTTTTTTTTATTTCTCAGTGATCTTTCCTCTGACTCAACAGAATTAACAGCAGTTGTTACTTTCTCCTACGCAACAGTTTTTCTTTTGTTGGTCACACCTGCATTTAGTGTTCCAAACGGTATTTTTTGGTTTGATTTAACTTCTCCTACAAGTACCTCAATCTCGGTATCAGAGAAACTCCTCTTCTCCGCTCTTTTTGCCATGATTTTGGTGTGTGGAAAAAAATCCACTCACGCATTATTAAAGGGATTGTTGCTACCATATGGGTCAATTGCAGGCGTTTCTGAATGTAAATGATCCTAACCATGGTAGTTAGGAAAGGGTGGTATTTATCATCACTGATTACTTGCTAGTGTGCATACGACCGGTGTACGCACGTTTGATAAATACAGATTTTTTTTGTACTTACACTCATTCTAAATTTCATTCGTATGACAGAATTTAGAACCTTTTCTACGCAGTTGATAAATGAGGCCCCTGGAGCTGAACTGATTTTGTCTCTGTGTCTCTGTCTCTTTGGGTCTTGCAGTTGATCTATTTGGGCTTTGAGAGGGAAGCGTCTATAGAAGCTCTCAGATTGACGGGTGGAGACGTCCAGTCTGCGGCCGCGCTGCTGCTGGACAACCAGGGCGTCCTCTCCCCGCCCTCCACCTCCACCTCCACCCCCTCCTCTACCTCTACCTCCCCCTCTTCAGAAGAGCCCAGCACCTCCTCCAACTCCACAGGTGAGACGCCTCCACACAGTGAAACACAGTCAAAGTGTCTGCTTCCTCCACCTGCTGAAGGTGGACTTAATGAACAGTGGGCGAGGCTTTCTTCACCTTCTAAAAGACAAACTGTAAATTAATCTTTTATCATATTGTAATGCTGACAGTAATTCACTTTAAATGACAAACTGATATGGTATTTGAAAATCATATAAAATAGAAAAAAAGAGAAACAGAAAGCAGCTTTATATCACATTAATATCATTATTTAATCTTTATATGTTTTGATTTTCATTCTCAACTAATTTCTTAAAGCTCTTTCATCCAGGCTTTTTAAAATCATGCCACCATTTTCAGTTTGTCAATGTCTGATTTGCCTTTTTACTTTTCTTCTGTTGTACATTGTACTACATTTTAAGTATAGATCCTGTTGATCACATCGGTCTCGTAAGATATCTGGTTTTGAAATCGTCGCGCTCAATTGAAGTAGGTTTGCCTATATTGACGGAAGGGCGAGAACAGGGATGATTGACAGCTGTGACCGCCAATCGCCGGGTGCTCTTGGGTACTGTAGGACCAGGCCTTTCACAATAACAAACAAACTCCACTGGTTCCGACCCGGCCCCGAGTGAGTGGACCCAAAACCCGAGCCGGGTCGGGTCGGAACCTCGGGTTTTCAGGTTGTCGTTTTTTCTGAAGACCTCTACTTCAGACTAATCAATGGTACGGTTAACCTCTTAAAGGAGTCATCACCCGGAAATCGCAATTTCTCTTGTTAAAACATGCATATTGGTGTTTGACCTCAGTTGAAACTTGCCTGAAAAGCTGGACTTTGAAAGCGGCGCCGTTTTTTCGCTTCGGCTCTTTTTCCGAACAGGAATAGCACACAATGGTGTGCCTTCCTAAAGCACGAGATTTTGATTCTGCCGCTACGTGAAATCGCCGAAGCGGTACCAGGGGGCTGTTTATGTTTTGGAGTCTGCATGCAGGCAAGCCCCCCCGGCTCTGTCCTTCCTGCGGCGAATCAACGCGTGCCTCATACAATGCACATCCGGACCAGTCAAAACCTCGCGCGTAATCTCGCGTGATAAAGTCGCGGTAGGAAAAAGGGTCAGAACAAGCTCAATGTTTGATTAAAATTATTATTATTTTTTCTAATAAGTTTTACAAATTGATCCAAAGCGATCCAAGGGGGGCTGGATACGTAAAAAACCAGGTGATGACTCCTTTAACTTCGTGGTTAACCCTTTAAGATGACCTGTTGACTTTGGATCAGATGGATCAGAGGAAGAGCTTTAATCTAGAGACTAATGGACTCGTTTGCTGCTGTGTTCTCAGAGGACAATGAGCTGGTGAGCGAAGTGCTGGATGACATCTCTGGTCACGAGGAGGACTATCTGGACCTGACGCTGGAAGAGGAGAGCCAGCTCATTGAGCAGATGAAGACCTTCCTGAGCCGAGCCCCCACACGCACTGTGTGACACACACACACACACAGTTCTTTGCCAGCCTTCTGTTACCATTAACAGCAACGAGAGTGTTGTTTCCTGCAGGTCCTAAGGCAGAATGCAGCGTCACTGTGACGTGCCAAAGCACAGACCAAGCTTCAAAGCACTAGACAACACCGACTGATTATCATCTTCTCAAACAGATCAGGAGTTTTATTTCAAGTTATTGAAGATTATATCATTTGTTTTAAAGGTTCTAAAGTGTTCTGTGGCACTACAGCTGCTACCATGTTTAATTTGGATTTAATTTGAAAAGGTGTAAAGTCCTGCAGGCTGACAAGTTTCTGTTTTTACTTGTAAAAGCATAAAGCAGCACCATCACACGATGATGTATTTGCACTTGTTCCTCTCAGACTGATCTGTCTGTTGTTTATGATTTTCCCTTTAAATGCACAGTTCTTTTCTAAATTAAATCATAAGCCATATGACCATTTTTTAGACGTTTGACTCAATGATTTTGTCGATGAACCAAAGGAACCTGTTGAGCTCCTGCTTTAAATTGAAAGTTCAGGTTTGACTAATCCCAGGAGCAAACTTGTGTTTTCTGTTTGTGGCACAGCAGCAGTTGGTGATCTTGTTTGAAGTGAAGTTGATTTTATTTCAATGACTTTGATGGTCATGTTGAGATCTCAGTGGATTGTCTCATGTTGATGGAGCCAATAAAGACAAAGGTTTTGTTTGACTGTCTGTCCTGTGGTGGAGTGGAGTGGTGCAGTGGTCTGTTACTGATGCAGGTCAGTAACATCTGACTCAGTGTCACTGTGTGATGTACAGTACACACTCAATGAGTTTCTACCTGTTGAAGCTATTTAATCCATCCTATACTGCTTATCCATGCAGGGCATTATGGGGGCTGGAGCCAATCCCAGCTGGTCTAGGGGGAGTGCAGGGTCATCCAGGAGGACAGGTGACCAGTCTATCACATTTAGAGACACACAAGACACACTCACATTCACACAGCACAGGTAATTTAGTCTCCAATCAATCTAGTGTTCATGTTGGGAGGAACCCTATGAACCCTTCTTGCCTGGAGGTAACTGAGCTATTTAATACAAGTTTATTACAAGCATCGATCTCTGAGGCTGAAAAATGAAGCCAATACTGAGAGTGTTGAAACCTGGGTTCCAGGATGCCATTCCCAAGGGCCGCCATTCCGAACGTTTAACGTTCATGTGTCGGAATGCTGGCCCTTAATTATTTATGGAAAAGGGGTGCCATTCCGAACCTGAAAAAAAGTCTGCCATTAAAAGGTTTAAACTGCGCAATCGTGTCAAGCCGGACAGGAAGTCAAACACAGAAACACGAGAGAAAACAAAATAAAACACATTCGGAATGGCGGCACCTGGGAAGTTCAGAATGATGGACCTTCGGGAATTTTCGGAATGGCAGACCGTCAGAATGGCGGTTTTTCGGAATGGGGGTCGCCCCCCTGAAAACCTGAGCCGTGCTGGGGGCTTTTACCGGTGTTTCGTTTAACTAAACAGTCATGTCCATTTTCCTTTTCTCTGAGCCAAAGCCATGTGTAGCAGGCAGCAGCTGGCAGGCCATGGACCAAACAGGCAAATGTATTTGTATTCATACACAATTCATACACCAGGCATTTCAAAGTGCTTACATTAAAAAGGGGAAGGAAGAAATACCTTAAAGCCAATATTAGAGTGATTAATATCATCAAATCTATCTATCTATCTATCTATCTATCTATCTATCTATCTATCTATCTATCTATCTATCTATCTATCTATCTATCTATCTATCTATCTATCTATCTATCTATCTATCTATCTATCTATCTGATTCTTATTTTATTTAGGCTATATTTTTATTGGACCACTGAGCCAATCAAAAGAGAGACTCAGAGAAAAGTGCGCGCGCGTGTGTGTGTGTCTTTAAATGATCGCCCCCCCTCCTCCTCCTCCGGGTGTGAGTGTGTACATGAGGCGGTGTGTGTGTGTCTCCTCATCATGGCGGCTTGTCAGGACTCCTCTCTCTACCTGGGCTTCGACTTCAGCACCCAGCAGGTAAAAACTGAACCCTTCACCTGTCCGTCGTTTACCTGTGCGCGTAGGTTCCGTGACGTGGTTGACGTCAAAGCAGCGCGCGCGCGCACACTGCACAGCGGTGACGACGTAGCAACGCGCAGTGGCGGAAGAAGACGACGCTATGTGTAGTGAGTCCGCTCACTGAGCCTGGTTCTGGTTCTGAGTCCAAACCGGTCCAGACCACGTCCTCAGGACCTGTTAGGACACAGTTGTTACAGCTGAGACATGGTGTCGTTTACTTCCTCGTGCTCCGTCTCCGAAGCGGAGACACTCTCCGTTAGTTAATGGTCAAAGTGTGCAACACACTGACCCCGAGTCAGTCTAAAGTCTGCTACGTTAGATCAGCAGCTGCATCAGCACGGTGATAAACATCTGCAGAAATATTAAAAGAAAAGATAGTAATCTTTTATTTGTTCCACAATCGGGGAAACAGCAAACAGCACAGATAATAGTATATTTATAATGTGAATTTTAAAACAAACAAACAAAAACCCTACCTGGATCAGAGCATGGTTTCTCTGGTTTCAAGCAAAAGGTGAAATTTTATTGAGCTGAGTTCCTTAGTTCCTTTATTATAATATCTGGCTAAGGGACACTGCCAAATAGTGATATGTCCCAAGCAAAACATTTTTAAAAAGTTGAAAAAAGAAAGTCCACCAAGGAGTCAGTAAATTATTAAAGGGACAGCGAGGAGTTTTGGAAAGCAAAGTGTTTTCACACTATATTTCCCATGAGCCTCTCCGTGTGCGCAGTGAAATTCTTGGACCGACGCAAGACGAAAGAAAGCGAAAACATTTTCCAAGAATGTTTTCATTAATCAAGAATGAAAGTCGGAGGTTGGAAGAAGATCAGATACCGTCGTAGTTCCGACCATAAACAGTGATTCGGCGGCGTTATTCCCATGACCCGCCGGGCAGCGTCCGGGAAACCATGCTGAGTGAGCTGACCACTAAATAATAACAAAATAACTATTAGGACAAAATATATTTATCGAAAATGGACCCATTAACAAGTATGGGTAATGTAGATTCATCCACATTAATATGAGACTCTTTTATAACCAAACACAAACTCCTCGTTGTCCCTTTAAATGACAACATATGAGGACATGAACTACATAATATACAGTAATGGTATCAGGGTATCAGAGCAGAGATGGAAATAAATGAAGTGGACAAAAGAAACAGTTGAGCAGCAGCAGAGTGACCACACAGGTGAAGGAGGAGCAGCTGAACTGCAGATTTGAACTTTCCTCTTTTTACTTTGAAATATTTTGTTCTGAAGCTGAAGGTGGTGGCGACTGATGGAGACCTGAACCTGGTCTACCGGGACAATGTGCACTTTGACTCAGAGCTACCAGAGTTCAGGTAACACACAGCCTTTCAGTCGATTATTATTATTAATCTAATACAGAACAGATTCTTGAAATGTGATACAAGCAGAAGCTGGCAGCTGTCACTGATTCTAGAGGACTCTAGTGCTGGTGGTTCAGGTTTTACTTTGAAAGTTTGTTGTGTCTTGTGTGCAGGACTCAGGGAGGAGTTCACCTCCACGCTGACAGACTGGCTGTCACCTCTCCTGTGCTGATGTGGGTCAAGGTGAGACACACACACACACAGTCATGATGATGAAGGTGTTTTCACTGTTCACTCTGTAACTCTAAGTTTAAGTATTAACTCACCGTGGAAGACCATAGCTGACCTTTGACCTCTGACTAGTCATACTCTGAGTCCACACAGGCTGTTGATCCAGAATAAGGCAGAAGATCTGACTGAGCTGAAATATTTAAAGGGATAGTTCAACACTTTGGCAAATTGGCCCATTGCCATAATCCCTATAGTCATAGCAGTAGGTTTATTACCTTCATTTGTTGGTGCAAGCTATTTTTAGAACGGTGGAGCAGAGCCGCGAGCTGCTCAGAGCTACGCTGCGGAGGCTCATGGGATTTCTTTGTTTCCCTCATCAAACTCATCAAATACACAACAACAACTCCACAACGCTCTCATGGACAAGTTGTGACCTGCACATTCACCACGCTATGAGATAATAACACAACGTTACCAGGCAGAGTTGTTTTAGAGGGAAATTCATGTAAAACAGCTGATGCGTGTTGCTTTCAGGGGCAGTTTTTCAGCAAGCAGTCTCTGTATTTACCCCGAAAATAACTCTAACTCTAACGTACTCGTAATGTTACATTATTATCTCATAGCGTGGTGAATGTGCAGGTCACAACTTGTCCACCAGAGCGTTTTGGAGTTGTTGGATTGTGTATTTGATGAGTTTGATGAGGGTAACCAATCCCAGAAATCAGGTTAAACCAACTCTGACTCTGAGCTGAGCTCTGAGATAGAAACTCTGCGGTTCAGATCCAGAGCAGCTGATCTGAGTCAGTTCACTGCTCTAACCACATGTACGAGGAAAATGAAAAGTCATCAACAGATTCAACAATCCAAAGTCTGGGATGCAGAGCCTGGGATTAAGAAAGTCTGAGTTATTGCTGAACTTGCTTTCTGGACCACCAGACCCATGGTTATCTTTTGTGTGTGTCCTCAGGCTCTGGACCTGCTATTGGACAAGATGAAGAAGGCAGGCTTCGACTTCTCCCAAGTCAGAGCGCTGTCAGGCAGTGGCCAGGTGAGACAGCAACACTTATCACTGTGAATATGCCCTTAAATATTGTGTCATAACTATGGAAGATTTCCTCTAGATGACCTCATCTGTCTACTAACTTTTACATGCTGCAGTGTTAAGCAACTCTGTCTTTACTGATAGATAAAAATAGAGATCAGACATTGGAAACACCAAAGGGTAGGTCTACACACGTGTTCTGCTGAAACAAATCAAGTTCTGACCATGGAGCAAACCTGATACATGAACTGTTCCACTTTTCCAGCAGGACGGGGTCAATTTTAGCGACAGATTCCTGTAAAATGTGAAGAGAAGAGTCTGGTTAAACATTCAGGATCTATGATCACACCGGCGTGATCAAATCACATGACGCTCTCAAAGCGCTCTAACAAAAATATTATACATTCATCATATATATCATTTTTTGTCATTTTACAAAACTGCAAAAGGTGGTGCAATCAACTCAAACTCAACTCAATTCAAATTTTATTCATATAGCCCAAATTGCTACACAACATGAATATAATCCAGTGACAGCAATATAATAATAACAGTAGGAAAACAACATAAATCACCAACATAGATCAACAATTGTAGTTAAGACAGTAAAAACAATCATTAAAACAGGTCAAATACAAATAACAGCTATACTAATAAAAAAGGCTCAATTCAGATTTGATGATTTCTGTGTATTTTGGGGCCCAATATGTTATAATAACTAAGTACCATAGGTTAAAGTGAAAAAATAATGATCAGAACATGCAGGTGAAGTTGTGCAGAAAAAAAGATGCCAAACGTGGTAAACTATGTGGTATATGAAGGCAAATTCAACAGTACTGAAAACTGGCCCTGATAGGCCCAGACCCCTAAGGGTTAAACAGCACCTCTCTATATAAGCTGCTTTTAATGAAATGATTCTTTCTCCCTTAGCAACACGGCAGTGTGTACTGGAGACGAGGAGCCTCCAAGACTCTGAACCAGCTGGACTCGGACCAGAACCTGCACCAGCAGCTGCAGGTCTGTGTATCCACGGCGACATGGTACATGCACGTGGTGGTTATATCTGCTGGTGTGTGTTCATTTGAACTGATGTTGACTGTTCACAGGGCAGTTTCTCAGTGTGGGACAGTCCTGTGTGGATGGACTCCAGCACCGGTCAGCAGTGTCAGGACCTGCAGGCAGCAGTGGGAGGAGCTCTGAGACTGGCTCAGATCACCGGATCCAGAGCCTACGAGGTCCCACTGTCCCCCTGTCTATCTGTCCATCTGTCTCTGCAGCGTCTTTCTGTCATCTAACTCCTCACCTGGGGTCTCATTTATAAACTCCAAACCATACGTACGCATGGCTCAGAGTTTGCTTAGAGCTGCACACATTCTCCCGTCCCGTTTGTTTTTTATAGATCACAACCTTGGCGTGAAAAGTCGCGTACGCTACTTTCAGCCCTGTTTTGTGTGTACACAACAGTTATAAATGAGACCCCAGTTCTGTCTCTGAATGTTTTTTTCTGTGCATTTATTTAAAGGGATAGTTCAGTTTTTGTTTTTTAAGTGGGGTTGTATGAAGTACAAAAGGCTCGTCAGTATAATATCTGCAGTAAACAGCTCTCTGATCTGAACTAAGTGCAAACAAAAGATAAACAAGGAAATATATTGTTACCCAGAATATTCTGAAATATACATGTATCCTTTTTAAATTCAAAGATGATCTCATACACAGCATTGGCAAAGATAATGGTGTGTTTGTCCCGTGACATAGTTTGTAATAGGAAAATGATTAAATGTAATGTGCTGCTGTGGGCAGGGCAGGCAGAAAAAACTGTGTAGAGACTCTTTTAAAGGCACCCATTGAAACCTTCAAATATCCTTAAATGTTTAATTTATGTAGAACATTTTCAGGATCAACACGAAAACAGCACATATTAGAGGATCCTCTATATGAAACGTACCTTTAAAGAGGGCATCTTTAAGTGCATCAACCATGTTAGTTCTGTTGGCCCCGCCCACTGTAGCTCCGTGTTCCCTGCTGCCTCTCCAACTACATCACATAACCCCAACTACTCTACTAACTCCAAAAACTACAAAAAGTCAAGATACAGCCATGCAGCCATATACACAAACACAAGATATTCATTTCTATGAATCACCCTTCAAACCAACACATCAGACACACAGTTAAAGGATGATTCTGTGTGTTTACCTGCAGCGTTTCACAGGAAACCAGATCTCCAAACTGCGACAGAGACAACCGGACCAGTACCAGGACACTGAGGTCGGCCTCCAGAATCACTGAAACTGAAGCATGCCACTTAATTTCGTCAACATATTAGTCTGAGCTGTGGAGCAGGTTTTAACCAGCTGTTGTGTGTGTTGGTTTTCAGAGGATCTCACTGGTCAGTAGTTTTGCAGCCTCTCTCTTCCTCGGTGACTACGCTGCCATTGACTACAGTGATGGTACGTTACCACAGAGCTCTTCCATCCATCCATCATCCATCCATCCATCCATCCAGATGACACCTTGTCATTTTTGTTTGTGCTTTAGTCATTCATTTCACTTCTGTTTTACCCAACAAAACTCAGCATTGAAATATTTTTTTTAATAAAGTCAGGACAATGTTACCCCAAAGAAATGTTATATTTAAAAACACGTGTTTCAACTAGAAAATGAACATCATAAGAGACTGAAGTAAATCAGTTTGATTAGCCAGAAAAAGCAATTCATTAGAAAATGAAAAGAATCCTGACTCTTTGATTGGTTCCTCTTGGCAGAATGTGTCATGAACAGAGTCAACTACAAAGTAAAGGCCTGATAGATTAACTGATTGGTTGTTTGGGTGTTCAGGTTCAGGGATGAATTTGCTGGACATCAGGACCAGAACCTGGTCTGAGATCTGCCTGGAGGCCACTGCTCCACATTTGGACCAACTGCTTGGAGCTCCGGTACCCTCCTCATCTGTACTGGTAAGATGGATCTGTACTGGTCCGCTCTGGTTTGGCCTGTTTGTTACAGTCTGAGACACCTGTGTCTCCTTCTGGTCCTGCAGGGTCCCGTCTCCTCCTACTTTGTGCATCGATACGGCTTCTCTGACAGCTGCAGAGTGGTGGCCTTCACTGGAGACAACCCAGGTAAAAGACGTGAAAAAATTATTAATATGACGCTGTATGATTATTTTGAGTGATTTATTTCCCAAGCTAAGAAAAACACAGAATAGAGTTTTCATGTAGTTCTGTTAAATGAACTGAGGATGGTGGTGTTGTGCTGCAAGAGGAGGTGACCTGCTGATAAGAGCTGGTCCGGTCAGTTTCACTCAACCACTAACTACACACTGTGCACACTTGCCTGCATATTTTTGATGAAACCCATTGAAACTAATTGCAACATACTGTGCCACTGATCTCAGACCAAAGTCTATGTTAAGTGCTGTGCTTATAAACTGCTGCATGTAAGCATATTGCATTCACTTGAGTAATTTATTTTTCGGTTTGTTTTTCTGGGTAATTATTTCTGTTTTCCTGACCATTTTTTTTTTCTGTTTTTCGTGGTAACTTTTTTCCTCCTGTTTTTCTGGGTTATTTTTTTCTGACTTTGACTGGAGTTTGAATAAAAATCCTTAGCAATGTATCTCATGGATCTAAGATGCAATACATCTGTGATGAAGTGGAGGCTTGACTGCAGCGGTTAAACGATATTTGCAGGTGGGGGCTTCTCACGGGATTTTGAAATCTCGAAGCTTAGTCAGAAAACAATACCCCGAAAAACATGAGGAAAAAAATGACCGCAAAAAACTGAAAATAATTAGTCAGGAAAACAGGGGAAAAATAGTCAGAAAAACCAAAAAATAAATTATAGCTGCTGCGCAGCAATGGGTCGTGTCCGGGCAAATTTTGCACAAGAAACAGGAAGACAGGTTAATTGACCTTGGAATGTTCATTTCTGCATAAGCTGGGGATTGAACCCGCAACCTCTGGAACTAAAGACTGTTGTCTATCGCACTGAGCTAATTGTCAAGTGGCAGTGCCTCGGTGGCTTCACAAATTAAGTAAACCATTCACTGTTGTGCAGGCAACGTTTCTGAGGTAAAATTCTGATGTTTGTGTCAAACATCATCTGCTATGAGTCTAAGATTTTGTTCAAAGACTATCTGGTATATTGATGTAATACACTTATCACCTGAACTGGGGATCGAACCCACCTCATCTGGAACCACAAACCAACACTTAACTCACTGAGCTAATTATCTGGAAGTGAGACATGGTGTGTGTCTTCTCAAATACACTCATAGAGTCCGCGTCCGGGCAGCTGTTGTGGAGGCAGATTTCAGAAAAGGTCAAAATGTCAGAAATTCTAATATCTAAACAAAAAATCTGATAATACATAAATTGCATCTAGACAATGGACATGTTGGTGATTTGTTTTGCAGGTGGATGTTTAAAAGTGTCACTCTGGGATTGACTTTGTTCTCATGAGAGCAGCATTCAGGTTTGGTGAGCTTTAGACCATGGTCCGATCTGTTTGCTTTTTTAATTTAGAGGCTTGCTGTGATGTCAGAAAATGTGTCATTGTCGTCGTCACCCATGCTGGGTCTTGAACCCACAACCCCTCGCACCAAAACCAGCACTCAACTCAGTGAGCTAATTATCTGGTAGTGAGACATGGTGTGTGTCTTCTCAAATACACTCAAGAAAAGCGCCCGGGCAGCTGTTGTTGAGGCAGATTTAAAAAATAGTCAAAATGTCAAAATTCTAATATCTAAACAAAAATCTGTTAATAATAAATTGCATCTACAGCATGGAAATGTTGGTGATTTGTTTGTAATTTTAAGTGTTTTGCTTCTCAAGAAAAATGTGATGTTTAAAAACATCACCTTTACATTGGCTGCAGTTGATCCCATGAGAGCAGAAAAAATGTTCTAGAAAATTCAGTTTTTGAGAAAAATTATATTTTCCAAACTTCATCAACCGTGACTCTACAATATTTTCAATTTTTTTGAGAAAGATAGAAAATGTATTTAGCAGGAATTTGATGGTATATGTTTACAGTAGTGTTTACAGTCAAACGTTTTCATGCACTGTAGGCTCAATTTTTGATTAATCAAAAATCCGAGAAACAAGTTTTGTGGAGGACAGTCTGGAGATGCTCTGGAGCAAGTTTGGTGACAATTGAGCAAAAATTGTAGGAGGAGATACATTTTAAAAGTTTTACACTTATTGAAAAAAACAGAGTGATGGACTTTAATTTGTAATAAGTTTAAGTTGACAAAAGTTTCAGCAGTATCTTGTGGTGATTTCCTGTAGCATCTACCGCTAATTTTTAAAGTTTTTAATTTTAAACGTTTTGCTCCTCCACAAAGTTGAAATCTGGCATGGGACTGGACCTTTGTGCAAAGTTTGGTGAGTTTTCGCCCATGGGAAGTATGACTTCCTCGGAAGAAGAAGAAGAAGAAGAAGAAGAAGAATATCAGCAAATACAATAGTGTCCTTGGCAGCTGTCGCTGCCCGGACACTAATGACTCAGGAACACAGAAATAATTACCTCGAAAAACAGACCAAAAAATTAATTACTTGTTTTTTTATTCAAGTGAATGCAATACGCTTCCGTCGGGATGATCTGTAGAATGACCATAAATTTTACCTCCTTTGTTTAGTCATTTGAACAGCTGAGGTTGGCTAGCTACATGTTTACTGTCATGTTTTCTAGTTCCCTCTGCAGTTCTCCTGGGTGCACATTCTCAACACCACTGCTATCAATATATATAGTGGGGAATATACTTTACTAACTATAATATATGATGGGGGGGGGGGGGGGGGTTAAATTTGATCACCTGCTGATCACCTGCATAAAGAAATGGAGGATCTGTAGTTTTTATGGTAAGTAACAGAGAGAGACAGACTATCAACAGAACATCCAGAAATAATATCATCATATAAAGGTTGGAAAGTAATTTACATTTGATCAAGTGAAATAAGGGCAAATATCAGCAGGTGATCAAATTTTACCCACTGTCTGTATATATACATACATAGTCTATGTTTATGATTGAATTGTGATTAGTTATTGCTTTAGCGTCGAAAACACTGTGTTTCGCCCCCCTCCCTCTGTCCTCCAGCTGTTTTCTGATTCCTGCTGTTCTGGCTTCACTCCTGTAAAACCTCTTTTTCTTATGTGACTTTAATGTCTGACATAGAGGTGGCAGAGAATCCCTGGAGGTCTGAATGCCAACCTGAAAAGATCCTCTTATCTTTGAAAAGTCGACCTTTTAAACACA
This sequence comes from Decapterus maruadsi, assembly GCA_030347415.2. Taxonomy (NCBI): domain Eukaryota; kingdom Metazoa; phylum Chordata; class Actinopteri; order Carangiformes; family Carangidae; genus Decapterus; species Decapterus maruadsi. Next base: position 19,448,785 of record CM064890.1, on the reverse strand, counting down.
AAACTACTGTAATACTGAGAAGCACAAGACTGAGAGAAAGCATCCATTTCTTCTCCTCCTTAGATGTATAATGGGCCTGAACACCCAAGACATCAATAGAGCACAAAAACAACTGAGTCAATCCCCATCGGAAAAAATAAACACATCTACAGACAGATACAAAAACATTTGAGTCCCCTGCAGTTAATTAACTCCTTCATGACAGCTGTATAGAATTCTCCATATAAGTCTGTATAATTAAGGGGGTGACTATATGTTTGCAACAAACCATCATACACCTAATTCTCAACTCCTTACGTACAGTTATTGAACTATTCTGGTCCAAAAATGACCCAACAGTGGCTGACATTTATTGTGGAAATGATTACAAAGAAACACACATAATAAAACACAATAAAACAAACCAATAGGATGTGTGCTGAGGCAAAAAGTGTATACTTGCCTTGCAAGGAGTTTATTTGCTGTGACATTTCAAGCCAGTGTAATTCTCCCGATAGACTTATTTGTTGTGGACCACACAACATGCTTAATAACAGAGCAGTCATGTATAGTCGGTATTGTTTTCAAGTTTAAAATATGTTGCATATCTCTACAACATACATGCATTGAACCAAAACAGTGTGTTTCCCTGTTAAAGGGATAGTTCAACATTTTGGCAAATTGGCCCATTGCCATAATCCATATAGTCTTAGCAGTAGTTTTGTTACCTTTGATTGTTGGTGCAAGCGATTTTTAGAATGGTGGAGCAGAGCCGTGAGCTGCTCTTATGCTGGCGGACCACTTGTTTACATAGACGCTTGTTTATCTTGTTACATGCAGCGTCTGTTGTCTGTCTTCACATGAACGCAACATCAAGAATACATTTCGATGTGCAACCGCACCGCTAGATGGGGGGATTCCTACATGTTATACATTTAAAAATAATAGTAATTGGTTAAAAACAATATATCAGTAATTTGTATCAATTACATTTCAGGCGACCCCATTTGAATTACTGACCCCAAGGTTGTAAAACACTGGATTATGGCAATGGGCCAGTTTGGCAAAAATGTTGAACTATCCCTTTAAACTAATGGCTGTACTGTGGTTGGGTGCTGCAGGAACAGATGAGTGTAAAGTGACAGTGTGATGAGCTGTTCCATCATCACCTGGGCCTGCAGCAGCAGCCACCAGCTGCTGAACTGCACTGACTCTCACTGTGGCCAGATGAGACCTGCTCACACCTGTTTCCTCTCTTTTCTCAGCGTCTCTGGCAGGAATGAGGCTCCAGCAGGGAGACATCACTGTGAGTCCATCCAAACCGGTCCGTCCCATTCATCTCCTCACTGTGTTTTACTTCATTACATCCTGTCTTTGTGTGTGTGTGTGTGTCTGTATCCAGGTGAGTCTAGGGACCAGTGATACGGTGTTTCTGTGGATCCAGCAGCCTTGTCCTGCTCTGGAGGGTCACATCTTCAGTAATCCTGTGGACTGGGAGGCGTACATGGCTCTTCTGTGGTACGACACACACAACAACCTTGTCACATACCTTGTCATCTTTATTTCTCACCATCTAGTGACAAAGGTTTTTCAGATCTCAGGGAGGTGGTCAAATAGAACAAATAGCTGCCATAGAATAGAATAAAATAAAACATTATACAATACATATACGGTTGAAAAGAACACTAGACCTGAACCACGATCTGTGAGTCTGAACAGAACTGTTAACCATATTTTGAAGGAGGCTCAACATAGCCAGGCTTTGTGTTCATGATCCAGCTCAACAAAACCTAAATCCCCGGTCAGTCAGAGTTACCTGGTGTCACAACAGTGGTTATCATTTTGGTTTGTTGAGTCTGGCTCTTAGCTTTGGGCGTCATATTATTCTACTTCCGCGCAAATTGGAGCGATTGCAGGCTGCTGATGTCAGCCAAGAGGAGCTGGTTGTTTTAAGGGAAAGCTGTGAGCGATACAAATACTGAAAAAAGCAAAAAGCAACACTGCTGTTGCAAATAAAGCAAGAGATGAGGCTGGTTTTTATTTTTGTTTTTAACTTATAATATGAACCTTTTATCTATTCAAACAAAATAACTGTCGTTTTGAAATTGTGTTTTATACTGTTTTCATATTTTACTGATCACAATGCAAGTGTGTGTGTGTGTTTATTGAAAGTTAGGCTGGGTGTGCGTATGGATATATTTTGTTGTTGTTGTTTTTTTTAGGTTTTCTCACTTCCGATTTCCTGTCTAATGTTTGTTTTGATGAAATGTGATGAAATGTTTTTCCATAATGGTTCAAGAGGTCAGAGGTTATGGTGCATCTGGCTCCTCTCTGTGTGGAGAAGGTGGAGTTCTGGAGATAAGCCAATATGTGATTTGGGCTGAGACGGTGGTAGATCTCATATTGGAACCAGAGATTTTTTTCAGATTCTGCATTTTTTTTTTTTTTTTTGACATTTCTCTTTTTTGTTATAAAACCTTTTTAAATGCAATTTCAACCTAGGGAGCCTGATAATTACAGATTCCTTTGTCAATTCTCACATTTTGGTGGCCGTAGAGCAAGAAAAACACTCACATAGTCTTCAAAAAGTGATATTTCTATGATATGTCCCCTTAAAGGGATATGCCAACATTTTTTCGTGTCTTGCCTCACTCTCGAGTCCATGACAAGCAGATAGACACCATCCTTTTGACTGTGCGTGTAGTAACAAGGCAGATAGAGCCGTATCGCTCATTAGCTCAAATGCCGATAACGGGACGAGATCGGTCAAAACGGAGGGTTCAAGCGAAGATGGTTTATTTTGGTTCAAGCTAGCTACTGTACATCGAGGGTAGGTTAGCTTCCTATTTCAAAGTAAAAGCACTTATGTATGTAAAGAGCAACAGAAGTTTTATTTTGTGAAAGTAACCGGAAGTGCATCAGCCACAACGGCTAGCTTGAGTAGAGCTGAAATCGTCCGAACAAAATTGTAAACAGCTGGTATTTAGACAAACTAACGACACACTGCTGATCTAAACGGCTACTTTCTCACCTAAACATGTTTGAAATGTCGATAAAGTGATATATTTACAGAGTTTAGAGCTAAAATGAAATCAGCTTCTGAATGCTGACTTTGGCTTACCCATACACTTCCAGCCTTTGAGCTAAGCTAATTACGGGCGATACGTCTCTATCTCCCTTGTTACTGCACGCACAGTCAAAAAGGATGGTGTCTATCTGCTGGTCATGGACTCAGGAGTGAGGCAAGACACGGAAGGAAAATGTTGGCGTATCCCTTTAAATGAGCCTCAGGTGGAAACAAACGTATGCCTTCAGTACCTTGTCTCATCAGGTTCAATAACTAACAGCACAGGATCTGATTCCTACGACAACATACATCTACACACAGAGACACTATTTATTTATGTTTACACTTGCAGCATGATCGCTGCCTGACACACACCACCCTGGACACATCTGTGTTTATCAGTGTTTCTGACAAGCTGTCCTCAGGTGTTGGTTGGGCTGTGGTGCAGCTGCTGGGCTCGGCATCTCTACTCGTGTTACCGCAGGCCAACTGTGGCCCGAGCCTGTGTCGTGGTGGCTCTGTCACTGTCACATCCACGTTGTGTGTATGTGCTGGAAAAGAATCACAACCTCAAGGTAAAAAGAAGCAAGGACGTTGGAGACGAATCCAGTTCGTGGGGAAAAGGCTCAGTGGGAGACGAGTGAAGGAAGAAGAGACGGAAAAGTTTAAAGCAGAAAGAGTTTAGGAACAGAAGGAGGAGCAGTGACTGGAATTAAAATGAGAGAGCTGGAGATGAATGGAGTCACCAGGAGTCTGACCGGAGGCTGTGAAAGTTAAAATCAACTCATTCATTAAAAAGCTGCAGACCCTACACCCCCCCACCCTCTCCTGCCTCGGGTTTATTGATTCATTGATTCGACACCAAAGAGGAAGAAACTGCAGCCTCAGGTCACTATCACTTTTCAGGCTGCTGCACCGCTCCTCCTCTCTCACTTCCTGGTCCTGCATGAAAGCAACTGTATTTAACTTCTGTATGTGAAGGTTTCTGTGTGATGAAGATCTCTTCTTCCTCTCCACATCCAGGTCACAGCAGATAATCTACACTGTTACACTGATTCATGTCATACACCAATTAGACATAACATCATGACCACCTGGCTTATACTGTGTCCCTTTTGCTGCCAAATACACAACCAACTGTGCTGCATTGTGTATCCTGACAGCTTTCTATCAGGAGCAGCATGAAGTTGTTCAGCAGTCTGAGCAACAGTATCGGGTCTGGATGGCAGCACCAAGGCCAGCCTTCCCTCCAGGAACCAGCCCACAAGAGCTGCAGCTTTTCAGATGCTCTGACCTAGAGCTCTCAACGATATTGATATTGATATCCTCCGCAATTTTGCTCTCTCTCTGTTTCTTCGAATGGGTCTCTCCACTACCGAGACCAGACTGTATTTGCACCTGAAATGCTGTCAAAATTGGCGCTCATAATTTCCACCGCAGCCTCCATGTTTCAACTGGGGACGTCTGTGGGGACCTCTGGTAATTTGCAATAATTGTGGAGGATGTCTGTGATCTTGATCCCGTGCAAATCCGCCATGTCTGTAATTTGTGAAGTAAAAATCCCACCAAATTACCTCCATATCCATCCAAACACAGACGTCCCATGATAATACTAGTCCCATGCGAATCTGCATCTGAGTGATTGGAGGATATTTGTTGTCTGAATGTGGAGGTGTGAGGATGGACTGTTGTGTCTCAGCAGAGGTGAAGATGATAAACAACTTTCATAGGGCTTGTGATTGGGGGATGTCTAAGTAATGCCATAAGGTTTTTTTTTTCTTTTTCAAGTTAAAGCAGAAGTCAGCTGAATGTTTTTGTTAATATAAGTCCTAAATAGTCCTATTTTCCGTCAGCAATCACTTCCATAGAGTGTTTGGGCCGAAACACGAGTCTCTCCGTCACTCTGCTCTGCTGTAAACCCAGGAGAAAACTTTCCTTGTGGGATACAAGTGTTATCCAATGAGGAGAGAGAACGGCATGAAGGGCTGTGTGTGCAGCCAAGGGATGCGCGTGAATGTGGTGACGTAGGGACGAGGACCAATAGATCCATGACGAGGGCGGGGGCTGCTAACTCATGGTGCGTTCAAGGCAACCCGTAACTCGTGTTTTTCCGACCTGTGAAGTCATACCAGTTCGATCTGGTACGAGTTCACGGGTCGAAAGTTATGAGAGGCCGTTATAGTGACTTTCACAGGCAACAGGACGGTAAAAACACGAGTTACAGGTTACCTGGAACGCTACAAAGTCGTAAGTTGTGACTTGAAGCTGTAATTTACTATTTCAAAAGCCTGCCTGGAATGCAGCATTAGCCAAAACGACCTGATCGCTTCTGCTTTAAGACACTATCTAGAGTGTGACTGGTGAGGCAGTAACCCTGGTTTGTGTTTACTGGGTCTCAGGTCCTGTGGTTCCTCCCTCCAGGCTCCAGACCTCCCACTTTCATTTCCCTTCAACTTCCCCATAAGTTTCATGTACTACATTTTCTGTCTGTTTGTGAAGCAATAAACACACATCAACAGACCAAAGGCTGCAAACATATTCATGCATTAAAAATGAAATCACACTCATTACTTGGTTTATGTGGAGAACATTTGCTCGTACAAATCATTCTGCCGGAACAGTTTTCTATGTTTTCCTTGTGATCTCTTTTTTTTTTCCACGGGGACACTCGACTGTTATCTCTCTCTGCTGATGTGATGTTCCACTCTTTGTCATCCTCAGCTTCAAGAACGGATCTCTAACGAGGGAGCGCATCAGGGACGAGTGTGCTGGAGGATCATGGGAAGTTTTTTCTGCTGCTTTGAGGGACACGCCGCTCGGAAACAAAGGAAACATAGGTGAAGCTTCCTGTTTCCTTCTTTCATCATCTTTTCCTTCCTTTTCTCCATTCTTGTCTCTTTCTTTTCTTTCTTTCTTTTCTGCTCTGCTTCTACCTTTCCTCCTTTCTTCCTTACTTACTTTAATTTGCTTCCCTTCTTTCTTTCATCTTTACCTCCGTCAACCTCCCTCTTACCAGTTGTTTGGTGTGTTTCCAGGCTTTTATTTTGACACGATGGAGATCACCCCTCCTGCAGTGGGAGTTTATCGCTTTGATCAGGATGACGCTGAGGTCGGTTGAAAGACGTTAAGACACACACACACTCAGAAAGAGAGACAGAGACTCTACCTGTCTCCTCTGTCCTGGTCTTATCTTGCAGGTTTCCTCCTTCAGTCCTCAGGTGGAGGTCCGGGCTGTGGTGGAGGGTCAGTTTCTGTCCAGGAGAGTCCATGCTGAGCGGCTCGGCTACTCCATCCGTATGATCCTTCACTCATTCTTTCATTTCATTCCTTCGTTCATTCTGCTCTGGTCTTCAGGCTGAGTCTCTCCCGTGTGCTTCTAGTTCCAGGGACCAGAGTCCTGGCAACAGGAGGAGCTTCATCCAACAGAGAGATCCTACAGGTAAGTGTTCACCTCAGGTTAGAAAGAGGAGGAATCTGCAGTTGTTTGGTTCCTGACAGGTTTGAGTTCAACCTGAAGGTACCTCCATAACCTCAGATGTGCTGCACACACAGTTCAGAGCTGTTTTCCACTATTTGGGGGGCAATATGCTACAGCAGACATGAGCAACTCATTCCACAGAGGGCCAAGTCTGGTGTGCTGCTGCTTGTTTGGAAGAAAAACCTGCAGCCAAACTGGCAGTTTGTGGAAGGAGTTAGCCATCCATGTGCTAAAGCAAGGGTTCCCAGACTTCTCAGCCCACGACCCCCAAAATAACGGTGCCTTAGACTGTGACCCCCACTATCCCTGACCCCACAATAGGCATATCCAAACTGGAGGCACATGCACACAAAGAGAACAGCATATTTTACAAACTCAAACACTGCAAAAACTCAAACAAAATCAATAATGGCTTATTTCACAAAAGAACAGAACAGCCTGATGATTTTACATGTAGCTATTTACTCAAAAGGTAAAAGCAGAATATCTCAGTCCAAGTAATATCCTTGCAGCTTATGAGTAAACATAAAACAAAGTCATATCCGTAAAGCACTGAGTAAACATTGTGAACATTGTTGCTGTGCAAATTTACATTTTGGGAATGACTTTGTTTCAGCAGTAATCTCTCCTAATGAGATGGTTTAATTTTGGAGACGGCCACTTGGAGGTTATCTTCCACGTTTAACACAAAGATTTTTTGCATGGTTTTATTTTTAATTTTAACTACTGTCTTTTTTTACAAATTACAGCTAAAATGCAGTAGCCTATTTCTACAAAATTTCAATTTGGGAACCCCTGTGATATAACCCCACGGTCTAAAAGGAGACAACAACAAAACAGTTGGTAATGTACAATTAGCTAAAGAGATACAGACATAAAGTCTAAGCCAGGGTTGTTGAAACGTGTGGCCCGTCGGTCAAAACTTTTCCAAGTGTGAGAAGACCGAAGAGGCATAATACTGTTGAAATTGCACCTATTTTTCTGGAGAAATTTCAGGTTGTTAATAATGTTTTGTGAAAGGACAGAGCTCTTGTTATTTATATGTAACTACGCTGTCATTTTACTGCTCTGTCCAACCTGAAATCAGATTGTGCTGGATGTGGCCCCTGAACTAAAGATGAGTTTGACGCCTCAGGTCTAAGCAGACACAACAGGAACACGACCAACAGCCAAACAAACACTAGAGAATGAGAATGATACAGTTTCCTAGAAATGTGAACAGCTGTGGTTTGGTTTGATCTTCCAGTCAAATATGTAAATATTGTTTAAACAGCTGTTTTTGCATGTGATTTATTATCACCAGTGAAAACACAGCTGTTAACTGTTGAACTCCACACAAGCCTCTGAGTAAAAACCTCCAACGTCAACTAAGTCTCTACTGATGAGAGGATCTCTCATTATGTCTCTTTTCAGATGGAAATATCAGCTTCAGCCAGAACGTTTATTAGCTGAAGATTAGTTTTTGTTTATTGAAGTTTGGCCTTGATCATGATTCTCAAGAGTTTTTGTTCCATTTGTCTCTCCCAGGTTCTGTCTGATGTGTTCAACGCTCAGGTCTACACCATCGACCTGTCAGACTCCGCCTGTCTGGGATCTGCCTACAGAGCCCTGCATGGTAATAACTAGACACTCTGAGATTTTGTTTTAAACTGTATATTGAAGACTTTAGTTTTAGTAAAAAATCTCCTCACATCATGCTGTCAAAACTGTTAAAGAAAGGAAGAAATGAAAAAAGGAATGAAGGAAAACAAGAAAGGATAAATGAGAGGAAGAGAACACATTAAAGATGTATATTATGAAGTTGCTCTTTCTCATTCCTGTGTGAGAAAGTTAAGGGGAAAAACTGGGTGAAGGAAAAGATAAATAATGAAAGGAGAATGAGAATAAAAGGATGAATGGATATAAGAACAAAAGACTAATAAAGGAACAAGGAAAGAATTAAGAAAGGGTAAGGAGGATGAATTAAGAAAGGAAGAAAGAGAAAAAGAAAATATACAATTAAGCGAGAAAAGAACAAAGTAAAACCTGAATTAATGGAAGACATTTTTTAAAAGCAGGACAGGAGGAACCTAAGAATAATGAAGCGGTTTAACGAAGGATGGAACAACAGAAAGAAACCTACAGAAGGAGGGAAGGAAATAAATTAGAGAATTAAAGGAGAATTCCGGTCATTTTCTAAGTAACACTCTACAGCTCTAAGTCATGACAACATATTGTCACACCTGTACTGTTTTGCCTCATGCTGGCGGACCACTTGTTTACACAGACACCTGTTTATCCTGTTACATGCAGCGTCTGTTGTCTGTCTGACGTCCGCCCGATTTCACCTGAATGCAACATCAAGAGTACGTTCAGATATGCAACCGCACCGCGAGATGGGGGGAATTCCTACTTATTATACCTTTAACTTTCTTCTGCCCAGTCAAAACTGAATTACAGATCTGCAGTGACGTCAGTGAACACGTCATTCAACTCGTCACACATCTTGAATGACAACTGCAGACATCTGTAATTCAGTTGTGCCTGGTCAAAACTGAATTACAGATATCTCTAAATGTGGTTTGGACTAGTCACAAATACATTACATATATCTTAATGAAAAATCCAACTATTTAAAATGTAATTACGACTAGTCAGAAAGACATTGTTGATATCTACAATGTCGATTCTGGATGGTAAAACTTGGCTTTTAGATGTTAAATCCGCTTGCCGTACCGTGGTGCCCTTTTGACCTGTCTCATTTAATCAGTCCCAGTGTTGTGTAGAGGCGCTTCAAAGTGTCTCCATGCTTAGTTGTTCACAGTCATCAGAGCAGTCGTACCTATCATTCCCCTCGTCAGGCGCCGTTCTGTTCTGATGACTATAATCTTATATCTGCCGCTCGTTTCAGTCTCTCTCACTGTAAACATTTGGTTTGAATTTGTCTGCTTCAGTCTGCTCTGTGTGTGTGTTTGAGACCCCACTGCTGCAGGTGCAGCCGAGGTGGACGCTCCCTCTTATCAAACCGAGGTCATTAAAATCAGCCACTTTACGCGTCGTGTGAGATAAATGAAGCGTCGTCCATCTTCACTCTAGGAATGTATTCATCAGCGCTGCTCCTCGTCTGAGTGTGTCTCTGCCGGGGGCTTTTAATGTCTGCCAGGCTAGCATGTAGCATGTCTTCATATCGCCAGATGAAAAAGATTCCCCTCCTGCCCCGACATGAAAGAGACTGGCTGAGTGGCGAGATACGGTGCGCGGCCGCGGCTGATTTCGCGTGTGACAGCCATCAAATATGAATGTAGGAGGTGGTGGGGAGGGGGAGGGGGGGCTCTTTACGTCTCCGTTTGCTTTTAAGCCTCCCAACCAGATCCCTGTTCCAATATCTAAAGTCAATTGCGTGGGCTTGAAAAGACATAATGCAATCCTCCTGATGGTAATAACCAATGCTGATTCATTCAGGGCCGCAGCGGCCTCGGGGTGGGGGGGAAGGGGGTTGGTGATGGGGGGGGCAGTCCTTCATACAATTACTTTGCAACAGAGCTGGATGCAGAGACATCCTAGTGATGCATTCATCTTGCATTAGTGCTGCAATCCTTTCCTCGGCATTACAGGAGGAACCAGCTCTGCAGGGCACTGACTCCACTGACTCCTGTTTAAACCTGCTTCACTATTGATGCTGTCTTATGGTAATGCTGTATTTAGGGACCCTTAAGAAGGCTTGTTGTGTTGAGAGGAGCTAATATTAATGTGTAAACAAAGTCCTTCAGTAGGATGAGTGCAGGGGAACACAGAGTCATCAGAGTGAAACCTCCAAGCTTTCTGTTACATGCACAGAGCAACGGCCCAGCATTCTGATCGGCCAGTTGTGAAAGTAGGTGGGGTTTGAATTCCATAACCTACCTTAAGAAAAGAATGAAAAAATCCTAGTTGAAAGCCTCAGTGTGTAACTTATTTAGCTTTTTATTAGCAAAAATCTTTCATAAATACGTATTTCACTGAAGTGGAATCACACATTTTAAGTATATATATTTGGCGTTTTTGCCTTTATTTGATAGATCAGTAGAGATGGACAGGAGAGGGGGAATGACATGCAGGAAAGGTCTGCCCGATGTGGGATTCAAACCGGGGACGCCTGCGTTGAGGACTGTAGCCTCTCCATGGGGCGGCCGCCTTCACCACTGTGCCACACACCGCCCCAGAATGAGTTGTTACAAGTCGTTACAAATACATAAGTGGGCGACGCACCGAACCTCGGCGGCCATGTTGCATCGCCATTTTTTACGTTGAGTGGCAGCGTCACCGTAGGTAACCACGGAAACTGAGCGGAGCTGTCGGCTCGGGGAGAAAGTTTTCCAGGTAGCGCCTGTTAAAACTGTCACCACTGTGTAGTGTGAGGAAGGACGGAGGCACTGATGTTGCATTCAGGTGCAGTCAGACAGATGGCCGTCAGCAAACCAACCGGATGTCATTTTACTCCACCAGGTAAACAATACGACATCACCATGACAACATATTGTCACGCCTGTATTGTTTTGCCTCATGCTGGTGGACCACTTGTTTACATAGAGGCTTGTTTATCCTGTTACATGCAGCGTCTGTTGTCTGTCTGACGTCTGCCCCATTTCACCTGAATGCAACATCAAGAATACGTTCTGATATGCAACCGCCTGATGGGGGGAATTCCTACACCTTTAAGTTCCATTTTGAAGTGTTAACTTGTTACGTTTGATTGATTGATTGAAAACTTTATTGAAATAAAGCAATGTTCAAAAGGATTAAAAACACAATAAAGCCAAAAGGCTTATTTCCATTGTGGTCCTATGATAGATGGTACGTGGAGCTGAAAATGAGTTTGATTAAGATAATGATCTGTTTTTGATCAATAATGTGCAAGAGGACTGTTTTGCTAATGCTCGTGTAATACAACAACACCCGTGTCCTTTCTATTACCCCCTCCACTGGGGCAAAACATTGTCACCTCCATGCAGCTGGTCCCCGGTGTGACAGCATCTGACGATGTCGACAGTCAACAGTTTACACACGGTGGACAGCACCTGGTACAAAGCAGCTTTTTAACATGAATACGGCCAAATCTGTCAAACACTCACGAGTTCAGAAGTGTCAGATGTTCAAACTGAAAACAACTCCTCTGACGCTGTAACGCTCCCGCTGTAAACAAAAAGCTTCCCGGACTGGATACTCGTCCCAGCGTGTGCTCTGATTTTCCACTTTGATTAACACATGATGAAACAGACAATGAATCTGCACTGAAAATCTCCTTCCTTTGATACTGAGGGAGTTCAAAGAGTCAGAGCAGCAGGGGGCCGCAGAGAGGAGGAGGAGGAGAGACCTTCCTCCTGCACAATTTCCATGAGCTGTTCTGAGCTGGACTAGTCTGGTGACACACATGAGTATTTTCTGCTATTCAAAACTGATCATCAGACGTCATGCTGCTGGGCACAGACAGGAACAGGATCTCTCTCCACCGCCACATTGTCTGGAATTGGTTTGTGTGTCTTTGAAGTTGTTGGTCATTTTCTTTGTGGTTGTTTTGTGTCTTTGCGGCCATTCTGTTGTCGCTCACATTGCGTCGGAGAATGTTTACATAATCTTGAGCTCCCATCATCTTTCCTCTGTAAAGCTGCTGAGCATTTAAATGTAGTGTTGGAGATCTTATTCAGGAGCATTTTATACTGAATTGATTTAAGGGATAGAGAATAGAAATGTTGGCATGTTCAGTTTGCCGGCTGCCATAATCCCTATAGTTTTAGGAGTAGGTTCATTACCTTTAATTGTCGGTGCAAGCTGTTTTAGATCAGCAGAGCAGAGACATGAGCCGCATGGTACTTTCGCATTTTCCGCATCAAACTAAATACACAATCCAACAACTCCAAAATGCTCTCATGGACATGTTGTGACCTGCACATTCACCACCACGCGATGAAATAACATATAATTATGTAACATTATGACACAAAAAAGCAAAGGATCGGAACTACTTGCGCTTTTGAAGTCACTCCGCCCAGCAGCCGTGTCTGGGATGTACTAGTTTCAGCTACACATTTGCCCCGAAATCAACTCTGTCTGGTATAGTTCTGTTATTATCTCATAGTGTGGTGAATGTGCAGGTCACAACTTGTCCACCAGAGCGTCCTCCAGCTGTTTTCTGATTCCTGCTATTCTGTGTTGTGGAGTTGTTGGATTGTGTATTTGATGAGTTTGATGAGGGAAAGGTGAAAATACAGTGAAGAGCTCGCGTCTCTGCCCCGCTGTTCTAAAAACAGCTTGCACTGACGATTAAAGTTAATAAACCTGGGGAATCCCACTATGGGCAGCCCATTCCCCCTCTCTGCATCCCCATTTCCTGTCTCTCTCTCCACTGTACTATCAATTAAAGGCAATAAAAAGCCCAAACAATATACTTAAAAAAAGAAAAAAAAGTTAATGAAATTGTCAAAATGTTGAACTAACCCTCTAAAATTCTCTTTACACACCGATTACAACCAATTAATTAAATGCTTTTTCACAACAATAGCTGTCACCTGTGGGAATAATCCTGTAGAAACACCATCCAATCATTTTAAACGCCACGTTAAAGTTGGATGGTGATGTGTCAATCAAGTTGCCATCTGTCCCTCCCTCCCTTCTCTATCACATGCATGCTCAGAAGCTTCGATGCGCAGAACCCTTTTTACAGGATCTCCTACCCTACCTTTAAATCTCTCACCACCCATTAACAACAAGCAGTGCCCTGATTGGATGAGGACACTGAGTCCTCAGTGTAAGGTGTTTGTACTAGTAAAGCTCATTCCTGATTGGTTGCTCTTATTGCTTTTGCTTTGGACTTCCTGATTGCATAACCACACTTCACCCTAGCTGCTTACCAGACTCTTTTCTCCACTTGTTAATACCATGCTGCCCATCTGATTGGTTAACGATGCCGACACCTAATTCTCTGATTGGCTGATGTGTGTTTTAGGCCTGGTTGCAGAATCTGGAGTTTCCTTCTTTGATGTGTTGAAGAAAGCACCTAACCCACAGCTGGTGGCGACCCCACATCCTACAGCACAGGAGGTATACGCACGCACACACACACACACACACACACACACACACACACACACACACACACACACACTGCTACTGTTTCTCAGCAGTGTAATTAGCATTTATTAAATTAGTTACTGTGTGTGTCTTATACTGGTTTATGGGGCTTCATATTTCCCTGCAGTATTTCCTCTCTCACACACACACGCGCACACACACACACACACTTTCATGTTTTGGCATTTTGCTGGGCTCATCACTCATGAGGCTTGTGAAGTGTGTGTGTGTGTGTGTGGGCGGAGATGAGCTGCAGCTTTTTAGCCCCAATAAAGGTGTTAATGAGAGACAGAGGGCATTCACTCCGCTTCCCTTTAATTCCTGGTGATTTGTCAACATTACAAACTGCTTGACACGGAGCGAAATGATAAATATTTGTTTTCATGTCAACAGTGGAGACAGAAAAACACCAAGTCATTTAACAGCGTGAGAAACACAAACTGCCTCTCGCTTCCAGGAACCTTCTGAAAGTGTAGACGAGACAGATATAAAGTTGTACTAAGTTAAGTAGCCTAGATAACAGTGGGCCTCATTCACCAATATGTTCTTAAGAATCTTCTTAGATTCTTTCTTAGAAAACCCGACGTCAGATTCTGTTTAAATTACACTGATGCTGCGTTCAGGTGCAGTTGGGCAGACGGCCGTCGGTAACAAACCAGATGTCATTTTAGTCACAGAAGTCCAGAGAAAGCCGGTAAAACATGGGTCAGGTAAACAATACAACATCACCATGACAACATATTGTCACGTGTATTGTTTTGTTTACATAGAGGCTTGTTTATGCCGTTACATTCAGTGGCTGTCATCCGTCTGCCGTCTGCCCAATTTCACCTGAATGCAGCATGAAAAATACAATTGAGTTGCTTGCGAACAGTTTCTCAATTCAATCAAAAAGATAATAAGAAACAATTTTGAGAATTGATTGATTGATTGATTGACTGATTTGAATATTTTTTGAGGAGGAAAAAAAACAATGTTTGTTGTTTTTAATTTGTCATTACTGAGACTTCAATATCTTTTTATTGTCACACAATAGTAACTGCATAGTGTGTCTATTTGCTGTCATTTTACGACCAACGACATTCCCGCAGTGACGCACAGGAAGTATGCATCTTACAGGAATGAAGGGAGGGAAGAGCAGTCAGTCACCTAGCTTGAGTTTCCGCAGTGGGGGGCGTACCCTCATGTGGACTTTGGACATAATCATACGATGGTCTGTCCAGCATTAAGCACCTCTCATAGACCGGGTTGTGAGGACGTCTTTGATGTCACAGCGTCTCACAAGGATGTAATCGATCAGGTGCCAATGTTTGGAGCGAAGGTGCATCCAAGATGTTTTGAATCTGTTCTTTTGCTGGAAGATGGTATTGGTAATGGTCAGGTTATGCTCAGAGCAGAGAGTGAATAGTCTCATGCCATTAGAGTTTATGTCTGCCGAGTAATCCCTTCCATATCTCATGATTTTGCCCCACTCAAGCATTGAAGTCCCCAAGGAGGAGGATCTTGTCAGTCTTGGGGATCCGGCGAAGAACCTCATCCAGTGACTGGTAGAATGTGTCCTTAGCCTCTGTGTCTGATGGTCAGGTTGGGGCATAAGGTTGGGTGGTGCGCAATAGGCTGACCACCAGTGCATTGCTTTTCTGTCAGGGGGTGCTCCCTTAGCCTTGCCTCAAGAGGCTAACCCGCAAGGCAGTGGGGCTGTGTACCCATAGCTGGGGCAGTGGTTGATGGGCGCCAGGGCGTGTCCACTCAAGGGTGGGCCTGCACACCGCATCTCTGGGGCCCACTGCTGCTCCGAGATCCCCTGTAGTTTAGCCTGGGGCCACGGGGCACCCGGTTACCGTGTGTGACCACGAGGAGGTACTACAGGAGTCTTGGTGGTGGAGAGGCTTTGTACTGGCACTCGGCTCATCTTTTCACCCTCTGTGACAGGGCCAGCCAGCAGCGGAAAGCAGAAAGTGGCAAGTAGGAAGCAACATGCAGCGCAGCATGCACTAACTACAGGCACTTCTACGTTACCGCACTAGACGCTTCACACACACCCTGTGTATAGAATACACACACACACCCACACGCACACACATACACACACACACACACTCACACATGCACACACACACGCACACAGAAAGACAGGCAGACAGACAGATAGATAGACAGACAGAAAGACAGATAGACAGATAGATAGATAGATAGATAGATAGATAGATAGATAGATAGATAGATAGATAGATAGATAGATAGATAGATAGAGAGATAGAGAGATAGATAGAGAGATAGAGAGATAGAGAGAGATAGAGAGATGGATAGATAGACAGACAGACAGACAGACAGACAGAAAGACAGGCAGACAGATAGATAGACAGACAGACAGAGAGAGAGAGAGAGAGAGAGAGAGAGAGACGAAGAGGAAAGTTGAGTGGGGAGAGGAGAGGAGATGGGTGGAGCTACAGTTGTCCGACCTGAGACTCACAACATGCAGCAGCTCCCTCCACCACCTGATTCTCATCACACCCATCCTCCTTTTCTTTTCCCCTTTCCTGCTCCACGTTGGTCCTTTTCCAGAAACACAAGCGTCTCTTCTTCCTCTCCTTCTTCAACAGGAGCTCATCCAGTTCTTGCTTTTTTCCCTGGAGTTCTTGGTTTTCCTTCTGGAGCATGTTGTTTTCCTCTTGGAGGTTTTGCTTCTCCACCTCCAGCATGCTTTTGTCATCTCGCAGGTGCTTTTTCTCCACTTGCAGCACATTGATGTTGTGTTGGAGATTATTCCTCTCTGCCTGAAGCTTGTTGTTGTCTTCTAGGAGGTTGTTATTGTTCACATGCAACACACTGTTCTCTGTTTGCATGTTCTGCTGCTGCACCTGCAACATGTTGTTGTTGCCCTTCAAGTCTTTGTTCTCTTCTTGCAGAGTGTTGTTTTCCACCTGAAGGTTCTTCTTCTCTGCCTGAAGCTCGCTGTTGGCGGCCTGCAGCTTGTTGTTGTCCACGTGCAACACATTGTTCTCTGTCTGCAGGTTTTGCTGTTCTTCCTGCAACATGTTGCTGCTGTCCTTCAGGTTTTTGTTCGATACTTGCAGAATGTTATTTTCTACCTGCAGATTTTGCTTCTCTGCCTGAAGCTCGCTGTTGGCGGCCTGCAGCTCGGTGTTGTCCACATGCAACACGTTGTTCTCTCTTTGCAAGTTTTGCTGCTCCACCTGCAACGTGTTGTTGGTGGCCTGCAGGGATTTGTTTTCTAGTTGCAGAACATTGTTTTCTACCTGCAGGTTCTCCTTCTCTGTCTGGATTACACTGTTGGCAGCCTGCAACTTGTTGTTTTCCACATGTAACACATCATTCTGTGTTTGCAGGATTCGCTGATCCACCTGCAACATGCCATTGGTGCCCTGCAGGGTTTGGTTCTTTACTTTCAGAACATCGTTTTCTGCCTGGAGGGTTCCTTTTTCCTCCCTCAGGACTTGGGTCTTGGCATGCAGTTGTTTCTTCAGATCCTGAAGAAGTTGGTTATTTTCCTGCCGTTTTTCAGCCAGTTGCTTCAGGATTATCTCCTGTGTTTGAAGCTTTTTAATTTCCTTCTTCAGGAGATCGTTTTCTGTCTGCAGTTTTTTCTCCTCCTTCTCAAAGACCTGTTTCTCTGCCTGCAGGTTCTTCTCCATTTCCACCAGGCTTTTGTTCTCTGCTTGAAGCTTCTTCTCATCCTCTTTGAGGACATGGTTTTCTGCTAGAAGTATTAGCTTCTCCTTCTTGAGGACTTCATTGTCCATCTGAAGCACGTCCTTTTGGAGTTGCTTTTCTACCAGGAGTTTCTCGTTCTGGTCTTTCAGGGCCTGTGTCTCCTTCTCCAGGTCTTCTTTCACCTTCTCCAGCTCTTTAAATTTCTTCATCCAGGAATCTTCTTTATTCACAAGCTCAAGGCCACTGTCATGCTGCAGGCTCCTCAGCTGATCTGAGGTCTTAGTGAGTGTGTGTGACAGATTTTCGTTCGTGTCCTTGAGCTTCTGGATCTGAATGTCCCTCTGTTTGACATTCTCTGTCATCTCCTTAACCTTTTCGTGGGACTCCTCTGCCTGCATTTCCAGTTGCTGGTTCTTTTTCTCCAGTTCTTTCCTCTCAGCCTCTGTGATTTCTATCACCTTCATCCAGGAGACTGTATTTTTGGCAAACTCTGCTTGGAGGTTCTTGATTGTCTCTTCTTGAGAGATTCCATCTCTTTCGGTCTTACTGACCTTGCAGCAGAGGTCCTTTTTCTCTTGGATGAGTTGCTGGGTTTGAGTCTCCTTGTCTTTCAATTCCACCACCTGTTCTGCGCTCTGCATTGGCTGTTCTGCAGATTTCTTGAGGGGTCTGTGCCTGTTAAGCTGACCTGGAACTTCTGCTCTGGCCCGAGGTTGTTCCCTTGTCTCCTGAATGAGTGGCCATTCTTCAGTCTCTTGCTGTTTCCCCATGTCTTTCAATTCCACCACCTTTTCTGGGCTCTGCACGTGTTCTGCAGATTTCTTGAGGGGTCTGTGCCTGTTAAGCTGACCTGGAACTTCTGCTCTGGCCCGAGGTTGTTCCCTTGTCTCCTGAATGAGTGGCCATTCTTCAGTCTCTAGCTGTTTCCCCATGTCTTTCAATTCCACCACCTTTTCTGGGCTCTGCACGTGTTCTGCAGATTTCTTGAGGGGTCTGTGCCTGTTAAGCTGACCTGGAACTTCTGCTCTGGCCTGAGGTTGTTCCCTTGTCTCCTGAATGAGTGGCCATTCTTCAGTCTCTAGCTGTTTCCCCATGTCTTTCAATTCCACCACCTTTTCTGGGTTCTGCACGTGTTCTGCAGATTTCTTGAGGGGTCTGTGCCTGTTAAGCTGACCTGGAACTTCTGCTCTGGCCTGAGGTTGTTCCCTTGTCTCCTGAATGAGTGGCCATTCTTCAGTCTCTAGCTGTTTCCACATGTCTTTCAATTCCACCACCTTTTCTGGGCTCTGCACGTGTTCTGCAGATTTCTCAAGGTGGCGAATGGGCTTGTTTAGCTGACCTTGAACACCTGCTCTGGCCCGATGTCGTTGGCCCTGGCAGTCGGTGAGGTCCAGTTTTACCCATTTTATTTTGCGTTTGCTGGGCATTTTTGTAATGGAAGCTTGTCCTCCAGGATGCTCCTTGCTTGGACTTGCAGAAGTTTGTTGTCTCTCTGGACAACCCTGAGGGACAACTTCTACAATGTGTGCCCAGGTGATTTTTTTCTCAGCCATGACGTGTCAGTAGTCTTACTTACGTTTGAAGAACGATCAACGAATGCTGTGCACCGTTTGTCTGAGCTGCAACAATAAATAGCCTGTGAAGTTGTCACTGTATTCATGAGTATTCTAAAATTCTTTGTGACATCATCATGACATCATGTTTTTTCGCCTTTGAAGTCAGTTCCAGGTTGTGACATCATAGCTTATGTTTAAAGTCACCTTGTATTCCGGAAGGGTGTAAGCCCTGACTAATTTTCAAATCAAATCAACCTTTATTTGTATGGCAGTTTTCATACATTAAAGGAATAGTTCACCAAAAAATGAAATTCAGTCAATAGTGACTCACCCTCACGCTGATGAATACTCCTGAGTATTTTTTTTTTTTTTAAGTATAGTGCCCCCTATCAAGTCTGGATATTGTTTATTCCACCTGTAAACATACTGAACGCGTCAACTTGACTCTCGCCAAGACTTTGTATTACAGCTCAGTTTACCGTTCACAACATGTCGGCTTTCTTGACGTAAACAAACCCCTTGGTGTGTGTTTGAATAGCCATCTGGCGCTGTCTGTGGAGACAAATTGTGGTTTTGTGGGATGTAAACAGTGTAAGATTGGTCTGTAATAAAATTTGATACTATACTTTCAGCAGTTCTTCCAGACTCAAAAACTAAACAGCAGCAAATACTAACATCTGTCATGTAGCAATAGAAAAACTATGGCTGCCATTAAGTTTGTTAATCTGTTAGAAAACAACTGCCCATTTACACAGTCAGTCATGTTATTGGTCACCAGTGAAAAGTTAATGTTAAGATCCTCTGTCCTCTAGCTTTAGCCTACAAACACATATTGATCTTCTTATCTCACTCGGAAATGACTGTATTTCTCAAAATGCCAAACCAAGCAAGAACCAACTGGCAAAAAACGTGCATCATTAATTATTTTAAGGCAAAATTAATTAATGAAGGTGTGAATGTGTAGGTTCAGTTACTTTACAGATTATGCCTTCTCTCTCCATGTAGTCTAAAGGTCTTTGCACACTGAGTCCGTTTTTTTCGCATGCGTTTTTCGTCTCCGTCATCCGACAAAAAACGTTACGTGCAGGCTCCTTGCACACTGAGTCCGTTGCGTTTTTTCGCATGCGTTTTTATTATATGTTCTAAATTTCGGAGAGGGAGACAAAAATCGTCACGCAGTGATGCACTTTGTTGTTCTCTGCTGAGAGGACGCAGTAGCGAGGGGATCTGCTGCTTCATCAGCAGCGGGACTCATGATCACTTCAACTGGTTATTTTACCATGTCAGTGTCCACTTTGATAGATATTGATTATTAGCTCACACGGTAAACAGAAGACGGCCAATTTACATGATCCTGAACAGCGGCTGGCCCAAGCACACACACAGACACACACGTAAACAGCGGCCGGTGCACATACACAGACACACTCTCAGCGGCGATCCCCCCACACCCTCCTCTCCCTCCGTCTCCAGCCTCAAAACGCTGATGTGATTGGTCAAAAGGCTTTTCACGGATGCGAAAAACGCATTAAATCGAACCTGATCCGAAAACTTTAATGACGGACGAAAGTTTCGGACTCGGTGTGTAAACATGATTGACACAACATGAGGTCGAATTTATTTTTTGACGTGCGGCAATTTCGGACGAAAAAAACGGACTCGGTGTGCAAAGGCCTTAACTCTGTTTTTAGACGATCTTTTAGAGCAAATGGTACTCTGCGTGGTGGACAAACCACTGGTGCGACCTCTGGATCAATAGTGAAACTACATTCACCTGGGAATGTGCCGATGCCTTTAAAAACATCTGTATACTCACTCAAAATGTTGTCTGACTGAGTGGTTCTCTCTTTGTCACTGCTCTCTGCGTATATTACTTTAATAAGCCCTAGCGTTTTACATGCTCTGAAGCCTAGGATGGGAGGGCCATTACAGTTCACTACATCGGACTTCTGAATGGTTGACCTCTCTTTATACCTCGCTTCTATGTTGCAGTAGCCTTTCACTTCATGTGAGTGTCCCCCATAGCCTGTTAATCTATGATCTGGGGCTTTTAACTGTGTTTTGGGCATGAGCGTGGCAAAGGCAGTGGCTGGGATTATGCTGGCTTGAGCTCCAGTGTCCAGCTTGAACTTCAGCTGTCAGTTCTGTGGTCCCAGTCCGATGTCCTCTTCCTCTGCAGTGACAGTGTCCACATACTGTACAGCTCAGAATCATAGTCCTCGTCGACCTCTTCCACGGTGTGAACATTCCTGTATCTTCCTGGGGAGTCTGGGGCTTTGTTTTACACACTCTTGCATAGTGGTTGAATTTCTTGCACTTCATGCATTGCTTGCCTTTTGCAGGGCATTCTGCTTTGTAGTTGTGGTTTCCTCCACACATGTACTACAGGCTCTCTCCTGGTTCTTCTGGTGGTCACTTGGCTTGTTGCCAGCACCTCTCCTGGCACCTGGCTTTACCATCTTGTGGTGGACTGCATGCACTTCACATTCATTTGCCATAGCCTTTAACGTCTTCGCCTCGTCAGCCGTTAGTGTCCAAGTGTTGCTGATGTCGCGTCCTTTATCACCGATCCACAGCAGAAGAAAACTGTTGGCTTTAAGTGGTCCGGTAAACATGAGCGCGACGTGTTGTCGAAATCTCCGCCATCCATCCGGTAAATTGGTCGACTCCCAATCCATTTTGGGAGTAGGAACACCGAAGGCTTCCATTTCTTCTTACCGTTGGTTTTTTTCTTTTCAGCGACGCACTTTTACCGTCTTCCTTTCTGTTTTTTTTTTCTGCGCGGTGGGTCCGTAGTCTAGCGACTAATCTCTGACACCATGTTACTCCGGTACTGGAGTTTCAGAATAAAAGCATAGTAGGAACATCATAGAATATTACACCTGGGAACCAAACCATCAACCCTGATTCACTGTGTGTTAGTGCCTGGCTCAGTGTGAGAGGGAGGCTCAGAGAAGTAGAGGGGTTTAGAAGACACACAAACACACACACACACACACACACACTGTCCTACTTTCATGACTCACTGCCTCTTCATTAAGTGGTTTGTTCCCTTATGAAAGAGCAGTGAAGAAAATTACATGGTATACACACACACACTAAGTCTAACAGGTCACACAGGGACAAAACTGCTGCAGGAAGTAAATTGGAGAGAGGATTGAGTTGGAGAGAGACCTTTACAGTCAGTGACACTCAGCTTGTATCTTCATAAGTTGTGTGTCATTAGTGCAGCACACACACACACAGCATCACCTGCATCCACTGCTGCCTCTCCTCTGCTCCCCCACCTTTTAGGTGGCTTTCACACCTAGCCAAGCGGACTCGGCGGGGTGAAAGTTGCAACACTGTTGCATTTATCACTTGGTTCGGTTTGGCTTTCACACTGCAATTTTTGAACCGCACCAAAGTTGCGCACCAATACACCAAACTTGAGCGTCAACTCAATCATCAATTGCTCATGGCTCAGCAAGCTGTGCAGTTTTGCTTTTACAACTGCACTGAGGACAGAGAAACGGCACCAGAGGAAAAGAGTTGTTGGTGCATGTAAAGCGTAACTACGTCATGCACTACATACATCTAGTCCTGTGTTTAGTCCGCTGAGCTTTCACACTGCATACGAACCGCACCAGGGTTCACTTGCAAACGAACCGAGACCCTCGTTTTCAAGCGGACCGGAGTTCGTTAGTTTGATTCGCACCAGAGTTCAGTTCGTGTGAGCTTTCACACCTTCCCAAACGAAGCGTTCTGATGAAGATGCAGATGCACCCAACGTTAGCTAAATGCTACGCGACAGCGGAGGCGACCTGTGGTTTGGGAACGGCAGCGCTCCAAACTGCTCCGGAAGATTGTGGTTGAAAGACACTTCACAGAAAGTCTGTCTGTGTGTCTGTCCACTTGCATCATTCTGTGTTTCCTCCCACCATGTCTTTGAGAAGCCGTAGCACAACTGATGTAAAACATGAACGGCATTCACATTTATCCTTCAAAGAACTGTTTCCATCAGCATTTAATAGATTTAGAGAAGATCTGATGAGATCGACAGTAGAAACTTTTTGACGATATTCATGATACAGTTTCAGTTTCCATAATGCGTTTTTAATTTGATTAATGTGTATTAAAAAGTGTGAAGCAACATGGGGTGGTTCTCTGAGGCAGGTGTGTTCTTTAAAGCCCCATAGGGTATGAAGACAGATGTCTTATTTTGAGATTTGTTGCTTTAATTCAAATGAAAACCTTTTTTTTTTTCATTTTAAGCTAGTGTATTCATATATTAAAAGTATTTTGGGGGCACAGTTTAAGTCTGCTGTAGAATTGACAGACTACATCATATGAGCCAGCTGATGTCATCTCTTCATATTCACAAGAGACATCCACTGAGATCAAAGTGTGTAAATGAAAGCGATCTGTCACTCCTCCTCCATCCCAGAACTCTACACTCAACTCCTCCTCCAAACACAGGCCGTGTTTGGAAACTGGGAACTAAATCCAGCTCGTTAGCTGCTCATTCCTTGTTTCTAATTTTAGTCCGACTCTGCTGTCTTTTCTCATTTGGAGTTTTCTCGTTGTAATTTTACATTTTACACTTCCTGTCTCTGGGTGGAGACGCAGCTCTTCACCACAGTGATGAGAGGGAAAATGAGTCCACAAAAAACTGAATGGTGGGGCGAAAATACAAATGAGGGTGGGGGTGACGCGCAGTGACAGATGAGAGCAGACAGGAACAGCAGGAGCAGGGAGGTGTTGAAGGCAGAGGAGAAGCAGGACGATGGAGGAGGCTCAGGTTGGAGGAGCAGTGACGGGGTTTCACCGTCTGTCCTGTCAGTCATTTATCTGCCTCCCAGGAGGGGGGCGGGGTCACCTCAGGTAGAGAGCAGTACTCACCTCAACTTGTTCACCTGTCAGAAAGTATGAATCCAACAACTCCATAACGCTCACATGGGCGTGCTGTGACCTGCTCATTCACCACGCTATGAGATAATAGTGGAACATTACGAGACAGAGTTGTTTTTGGGTCAAATGCAAAGCTGGTGTTGTACCGAAAAGAGACTCCTTGCGGAAAAACGTCTGCATCCGATGGGAACGTGCATCGGTGGCTATGCATTTACCTCGAAAACGACTTTGTCTCATAAAGTTCCATTATTACGTATATCATAGCGTGGTGAATGTGCAGGTCACAACTTGTCCAAGCGACGTGCATTTTGGAGTTGTTAGATTGTGTATTTAATGAGGGAACAGTATGGATTTCAACATAGGGAACCTGAAAATTACTGATTTTTTTGTTAATTCTCGCATTTTGGGGCCAAACACCCAAATAAATATCAATGAGCCTTCAAAAAGTGATATTTCCATAATTTGTCCCCTAAATTCAGGTTCAAGCATGTGGATCTGAAAATGATTTAGGCTCAGAGGGTTCCAATATGTAGTACTCATGCCAGCGTTGAGTAGGGATGGGTATCTTTCACAATTATGCCAACAGTTCTGACACCCGCTTCCTGGGAGGCAGTACCAGTATGCAACAGAGCATGTTTCTGGTACTTTTTATATGTATGTGTGGTAATTGAAGTCATTTTGTTTATTTAAAAAAGAATATTAAAACAGAGTGTGCAAGGAGAGGAGGGGCTGTGCACAGACATTAGAGTTCTCAATGAGCCTGAAAATTAAAACACAATTTGCAAGCCCAGACCTGGCACGGTAACTCATTAGCATTAATTCTCGGCCCGAACCTTGCCAGAAAACAAAGGAAGCCTGATGCCCAACTGGACCACAGTTATATGTGTATATTTTCGCCTGAACCAAGGTGTCCGGTTGGGTACCCTGGATCAGGTACCGATCATGTACCGGAATGTGGTACCGTTTTACATGAATCAACACTCAGGATTATCATAGGAATTCAGTCGGTAGCAATAAAAGTCAAGAATTCGGTACTCATCCCGAGTTCTGGGCCAGCGATGGGCCGTCATTTGGCCAGTGTTTGGCCAGCGTTGAGCCAGCGCTTAGCCAGCATTGAATCGGTGTTGGGCCAGCATTGGGCCAGCGTTAAGCCAGCGTTGGGCCAGCATTGAATCAGTATTGGGCCAGCATTGGGCCAGCGTTTGGCCAGTGTTGAGCCAGCATTGGGCCAGCGTTGAGGCAGTAGTTCAGCTTTACCAACCTGACCAACGCAGACACAGTGTGTTTACTGCCTGATAAACACACTGTGCATCCGTCAAGGTCCAGTTCACTCTCTTTTCTGTGATGATAATTACACACACATGCAAACACACATTCATGCATGCATGCACGCACTGTTCTATATTTACCAAAGCAGTGCTTTTACCTTCATTGGATTTTAATTGTAGGCCTACACTGTTTCTCATCCCTCACACACATTCACACACTCACTCCAGGGTTCCATGTTATTCTAATGTAGTTGTATGTTTACTGAAGTGATGTTCTCTCATGTTCATCCTCCATAATTAAACAGCACAGAGCATGACTAAATAATGAGCTCTGCTAAAACACCTAGTCCATGAACATACACACACACACACACTGAAGGTACAGCACTGATTAGATGTTGGCGATAGAATATTCTCTCTATACTTATCTGAACAGCAGGATTTCAAATATGAAACAGCAACATGACACAAAGTGGTTTAAGTGCTCAGTGGTGCAGCTATAAGCACTCATCTGTAGGTTTGCATTTGTTACTTTTTAAAGATGCTAGAAAGGAAAAAAATAAATGTCACTGAGACCAGTGTGGACCACGTCAGTGAGAAGAGGAAACAGACACTGTATATCAGCCCTGTCTGCAGTGTCAGGCCCTTAGATTTCACTTTACATTTAGGATAAAGCTGCTAATTTGATTTAATTTAAGGGTAACACCAATTAAACAGAATAAAAATCAATGATCTGTTTAAATATTTATCATACTTCAGGTTTCATTTGATCATATCGAAATGTTTTGAAATGGGATTTAGAATTCACAGGCACAAAGAAGAGCGCTAGCATGGTGATGATCTGTGTGTCTGTGTCTTGCAGGTGTACAACCAGATGTTAAAGCGATACGCCCAGTTGGAGAACAGGATCCTGCAGGAGAAACGCACCTGAACTGCAGCCACCAATCAGATCTGTCAGTGGAAATCATAAAATAACCATTTGGAATCATGATGAGATTTTTAGTTCAAACTAAGTAGTTCTGCCAATCAATACAAGTAACTGACAGTTCTACCTTGTATGAATACAAGCAGCAGGAATACAAAAATCAACGACCACAAATCAAAGTTTATGAAATTAAGACAATATTATTAAAATATTAATAATACAAACTCAACACTTCCTGTAATAGTTTCAAAACCCATTATTCTTTCAGTGAGCAGAAAACCTTTATTTCTTGGGTTCTATGTCTTAGCTCTTCCTCTGCCTCCTTTAGTAATAATGACACATGGAATGTCAGAAGTTTATTTGCTGTAATGGAGGTGAGGCTCAGTGTACTGGAAGCACTCCTTCTCTTCCAGCAATACCTGAGCAGCAGCAGGCCACCAGTTTGACTCGGTGGACAGTCCATAACAATAGGTGTAGCCCTGGTTGGTGTCTAGTCAGAAACCAGGTATCTACCTAAAAGTTTCTAACTCTGGAGATGATGAGTTAAGATGGCAGCACTGCAGCCAATAAAACCCGTTTGGTCCAGAAACTGCAGCCCAGTGACAAGACACTGGACCAACAGTGTGTCAGTCAGGGACATTCCAGATCATACTGTAGGTCCGGTCATGCCAATGTGGTTCAGCCAAAAAACTACCACATGTTTGGTATTTAGCCCAGTTGTTGTGTTGGGCAACCAAACAAAGCCTTGAAAAATGAACTAATTCCTTGTACAGTAACTGTTGTCAATAAAGTTGTTGCATTCACAGAACATTTTTTATTGTCCCAAGCTTTTAGATTTGGATCAAAGCCAAGCTCAGCATTTTATAAAAGTTACACAATCTGGCCCCCTCACAAAAACACGTCATCTGAATAGTATTTGAATGTCTAATTAGTCATAAACCGAATGATGAAATGGGCAGTGCTTTGGTAAACTCCTTTCTCAACTCAACAGAATAAATCCTCATAGGCCGTCTTTTAACCACGTGGTTCAAGTGACCCAATGCCAATTTTGTTTCCTCTCAAGTGGCACAGATCTGACCTGTAACACATGTACACAGGAAAAAATACATGAAATCGGATATTGTCGGATCGGATTCAGGCCTGCTTCATATGTGGAAATAAATCAGATAGATAGGAAACAGAGTCCTTCATAATGCTTTTCACTCAATCAGGGTAAAGACCAGATGTACTGTATCCATTCGTTTGGTTGAAGTTGAAGGTGTTGTGGTGTAGTGGTATAGACAACACAGTTCTAGAAACAGTCTGAGGAGATTTAACTACTGTGTGTCTCAGTCTGCGGCCATTCTACCACATGAGTTTGGAAATATTTTAATATATTCAGTCTATGTTCCCCCCAATGGCAACACTTCCAGAGCTGCTTCCCGTGTGGCAGACTGTGTGCAAGATCAGCTGCAACGCACCCAATGCTCCAATTTCTACCATTAGAGACCTGAACCGCTGCAACCTCAATATCACACTGCCTGGTTTTGAGCACTTGAGCACAAGTCTATTCTATCAGACCCTATGATATCAACATGTCACTGATCTAAACAGATCAGATATTATTCCTGGCATTGGGAGTCGTACATGTGATGATTTATTATGATGATGGCGTGCGCATGAATGCAGGAAACAGCAGCATGTAGGCTAGGCCTCCATGTAGCACCAAGGTCCTGAGTCTCCAGAACCAGAATCGTGTCTGTCTGAAAGTGATATGGAACCTCACTAGGGATGGGGTCTGTGTTTTCATGGTTACCATGGAGATGACACTGTCTGTACATGGACTCCTCTGTGAACTCTAGGAAACATTTCAAGAATCAATTTGAATAATGTGCCTCATTAAAGCTGAAAAACTCCCCCCGTGATTCATCTTTTAAAACTAATCAAATATTAAAAGCCCAGGTGAGACGTGTGCTCCCATTTTGTCAATCAAGAGTTTAGAGTCAGCCTTTTAAAAAGTTACATCATCATTGAAGAAGGATGTATCAGTCACTTTTCCAGCTCATTCACATTCATCTGATGCTTAAGTTCATGAAAGTCCACACACCAGCGCTGATCTTCATAACAACATAAGTTTGCGATGCCATTTCTTCTGCAATGTAGTTCCAATGACTGTGGCGTTGTGTGATGATCTGCTGGGAGGAGCCTCCACATCGTCTCGGCAACGGTCACCATTTCAACAAACTTGACTTTTGTCTGAAACCAGGGAAACTTTGTCAAAGGTATAATATAGGAATTCCCTCCATCTAGCGGTGCGGTTGCATATCTGAACGTATTCTTGATGTTGCATTCAGGTGAAATCGGGCAGAAGTCAGAAAGACAACAGACGCTGCATGTAACAGGATAAACAAGCCTCTATGTAAACAAGTGGTCCACCAGCACCAGGCAAAACAATACAGGCCTGACAATATGTTGTCATGGTGATGTCGTATTGTTTACCTGGTGGAGTAAAATAACATCCCGTTGGTTTGCCGACGGCCGTCTGTCTGACTGCACCTGAATGCAACATCAGTGCCTCTGTCCTTCCTCACACTACACAGTGGTGACAGTTTTAACAGGCGCCACCTGGAAAACTTTCTCCCCGAGCCGACAGCTCCACTGAGTTTCCGTGGTTACCTACGGTCACACTGCCACTCAATGTAAAAAATGGCGATCCAACATGGCCGCCAAAGTTTGGTGCGTCGCCCACTTATGTATTTGTAACGACTTGTAACAACTCATTCTAAGGTAGGAGAAAGCTTTCATTTGTATGCAGGTGTGATTCCACTTCAGTGAAATACGGATTTATGAAAGATATTTGATTTTTGCTGATAAAAAGCCAAATAAGTTACACACTGGGGCTTTAAAACACCTGCACAAAACTCAGGGATGTATCTGTCGTTTTCACTCGTCCCACTGGATTCTGTCAAAATGTATCACGGACATGAACGCAAACTCCTGCAGCTCATTAACAATCCAGCCAAAGCTCAGAGAAGGAAACATGATGGAGATGTTTCTGTTTGTTCACTGAGCCTCCTCATCATCACTCATGCACAAATCTGCTACTGTTATACACTGAAAACAAGCATCACACACACACACACACGGACCCTCCTCACCTCATTTGAACTTGGTCTTTTTTCTTTCTTTGCTGCATTACACACACACAGTTATGCATTCACACATATGCTGGCAGTCATCCCACTTACTCTTCCTTCTTCATCACACACACACACAGGCTAAATGTAGAACAGTGTGTCAGACAGCAGAGAAGTGGAGCAGAATCTTTCTGTTTGTTAGAACAGTGCTGAGTGAGAAGGATCTTGTTCTGTCTCTGTATCTCATCTGTTTTTATCCGCCTGCTGTCATTTTTTAAAACAAGGTGCATTTAAATCAAAAAAGAATGATTTGAACAAACAGTTTCCTAGTGAATACACCTGAGAGGAGCCAGAACCTTCCTCGCATCAGTACAGCGCTCAATAAAAACAAGCTCAGCGGTGGAGGGAATGTTTCATCTGAGCTCCTGTGAGGATTTCCTGCTGGAGCTGGAGCTGGAGCTGCCCAGCATTCATTGCACTACAGTCCACCTCATGAGACAGTCAAGAAGTGAACTTCCCTGTGCAACAGGTGAATTCAGATTTCTGTCAGATTAAAGGTAGGGTTGGAGATGCTGGAAAAACACAAACAGTTTCACACGTCAAAAGTCCAAGCCCCTTTCCTCTTCTCTCTGAACTAGCTTAAGCTTTTGTTAGCCACAGACCTAATTTGAGGTTTTTCACCAAAATCCCCTTCAAAAAACCTGTTGACTTTCAGACGAGGGAACGGGAAGGGCTGAAAGCGCTGATGGAATTCCAGGTTTACTGGCAGACTCCTTACCTCCAACTTCTCCCCAGACTGCCGTACAAATTCAGAGCCTGACCTTTGACAGTGAATCATTTTTTCTCTGCTGTTTTAATCAGAGCTCCTCCACAGTTTATTGAAGATTCAGTCTTATGTATTTTGTGTGATGAGAGCTGTTTTTTTAACCAATGAGGCCATTCAGCCTCCAGCTACACATACTGCTTTTAATATTCAAATACTTTAGCACTGTCTCTGCAATTTCATTCAACTGTCAGCATCCACATACAGTTCACTGCTTTCTTCTCACCTCCACTTCCACTCTTCTTTGTTCAGCTTTCCTTCACTTCACAGTCTCTCTCCAACACTGATGTATCATTGTTGACCAGAGGTTGATAAAGGTTAGCTGCTATGTGTGTGTGTCTGTGTGTGTGCGTGCGTGTGCGTGTGAAAGGGAGAGAGAGAGAGAGAAAAAAATGAGAGAGAAATCACATGCATGCCATTTTCTCAACGGTGACTAATACCTCAGCTGTGGGAGATTGGGTTTGATTGAGAGGGGCTTTACAGTGTGTGTGTGTCTGTGTGTGTGTGTGTGTGTGTGTGTGTGTGTGTGTAATGCAGCAGAGGAGAATGAGTTCACGTGAGGAAATTGGTACTGCAGAGACTGGGCCACGTGCGTGCGTGTGTGTGTGTATGTATTTGTGTGTTAGTGTGTCTATTCAGTCCACAGCGTTTTCAGTGAGGGGAACACTCAGCTGTCCTCGGATGACACCAGGGAGCTGCTGCAACTGTGTGTGTGTGTGTGTGTGTGTGTGTGTGTGTGTGTGTGTGTGTGTGTGTGTGTGTGTGTGTGTGTGTGTGTGTGTGTGTGTGTGTGTGTGTGTGAGTGGGCAGGACTACCAGTTGTCCTCAAATGCCATCTGTATCACAAAATGTGTGTGTGTGTGCATATGCCTGTCTTTGTGTGTATGTGGTTGTGTTTCACAGACAGAAGGGTCTGCTCATCCCTCAAACTCCTGTTTAACCCTCCTGTCGTCCTGACCCCATCTGTCCCCATCCTTCCTTACTTCCTTCCTTTCTACCTTCCTTCTTTCCACAATCATTTTTCCATTCCTTCCTCCCTTCCCTTCGCCAATCCCTCTGCTTCCTTCCTCGACCTAATCGGTTCCTTCCCTCCATTTTTCTTTCCTTACTTTGTTCCTTCGTCCTTACTTCTTCTTTCTTCCTCTTTTGATCTAATTGGCTCAATCTGTTGCCTCCCTCCATCTTTCTTTCCTTCCTTTTCCCTTCCTTCTTTCCACAATCCTTTTTCCCTTCCTTCCTTTGTGCTTCCTTCCTTCCTTCCTTCCTTCTTTCCCTTCATCCTTCCTGCCTGCCTTCCTTCCTTCCTTTTTTCCCTTTGTCCTTCCTACCTTCGTTACTTCCTTCTTTCCCTTCGTCCTCCCTTCTTTAACCCAGGAGGACAACAGGAGGGTTAAGACAAAACCTTGTATGGTAGCTTTTCTTTTTACAGTCAAAACCACATGACCTTCCCCGAACGTACAGTACATGTCACTGACGTGTCTCAAGAGTGAAATATTTGTAGGTCAGTGGCATGTTTCAAAGAAAGGCACTCCTGCTGTTCCCTGTAAACCAGTCTTTGTTTTGCAGTCTGATGGAGAGTGGGGGTCCCTCCAAACACTCTGAGGCTCACAGTTCAAATTCTTAATGAAGCACATCTAGTCCATCTGGAAAAAACCACGTGTAAAGAATGGAATCTGTGGGCAAGAGGATGGCTGAAAGAGAGAGTTTCAAAACTTCTCCCACTCTATCGAGATGATGTCATCCACTCTAACCCTGAACAGTTGAAGCAATTCTCACTCACTATAAACTCAACTAAGAAGAAATTAAAGGTCCAGTGTGTAAAATGGGGGTAAAACCGTGATATCTAGCGTTCAGATTTTAGTTTGCAGAGCGCACTCACTGGCTTGCACAGCAGATCTTGTTGCAGAGTGACAACACAAGGCTTCGATCTGTGGTTCTGTCATACAGGGTCTCTGTCAACATGGGAATCAAACCCACAACCTTAAAGAAAGGTTCAGCCAAAAATGAAATTTCACTCATTATTTACTCACCCTCATGTCGACTAAGGGCTGGGAGAAGTTTCAGAGTCCTCCGTGGCTTCTCTGAGTTACAGGGGGTCTCGACGTAGCAGTGCATGTCCATGTAACGGTCGGAAACGGACACCGCAGTCTTCGTCACAAAAAAACACACCAAAAAACATCCAAATACCTAGTCTTGTATTGAAGCCCCTAAATGCAAAATTGTCCTGAAAAAAATTAAATAAGTCCATAATTTTTTCGGGACAATTTCGCATTTCGGGTCTTCAATACAAGATGAGTGGGTGTGTGAATAATGAGTGAAATTTCATTTTTGGGTGAACTATTCCTTTAAGGTCAAGTGTAGGCTACAGACTGAGCTGTAAACCTGTCTCTGCTGCAACAAATGACAACCTGTCCTCTTCAGTCTGAGCTTCATTTCATGTGAGGTTAAAATTAGACTCAGCCCAGAAGAAAACAAAAAAACAAGTGTGCACGAGTCTGAGTGTGAGTCATGCTATAGGTTCAGCTGAGGAGAGGAGCAGCTCTGCAAACCTGTCCTCAGATGGCTCATCTGTGTGTGTGTGTGTGTGTGTGTAGCCTGATCAAAAGAGGACCACTTTGATGTTCAAACATAAACACATGCAACACATACACACATACCCTCAAACACACCAATGTTACTGTGTACACTGCATTCCAGAAATGTTCTTTGTGAGTCTGAAATAATTAGCTCCCAAAAGGAACAAAACAGAGGAAGCAAATAGTAAAACAGTGGGAGAGAAGGGCTGTTCGTAGACATATATGTAAATGTGAAAATTGAAATGGAAGGGAGGCTCATTTGGATATCTGTGTGTAATTGTGTAAACGTGCGATGAATGGATCCAGGAGTGTGCGTGTTTGAGTGAGGACACTGGAGTCAGATTGTAATCCAGCTGTTAATTAGCTTCAAAGGCAGCAAGATGGAAATGTGTGTGTTTCATCTGAGCGTTTCACACTCTGCTTTGCGTTGGATGGAAGACGCTGGGTCTAACGTGGAGATAGTCATCTGTTCAGAGGAGGATGACTGGCAGCAGCAGGACTTTGTGGATAGAGAGACGGTTCTCCAAATCAACTTTCCTCCAGATGTGACACACGTTCAAAGATCGGCAGCAGATAAAATGTAGTTGTGTTATTGATACCCAGGGGAGCAGAGACTGTCTTTTTTTTTATCAGGTCCTTTCTCAACTTCAGTGACTTGTGCTTCTGGAAATAAAGTCTTTGTGGTATCAAAAGAAAGACACTTGCACTTCCACGACAAACCGCAGAGTGTGTGATAGAATCAGAAGCTCCACAACAGTCTAGAAATAAAAGAACAGGCACTTTCAGCAGTGACAGTTGGCACAAGTTTGCAAGTTCTACCTCGACAAACAACTAGAAAGATTTCAGACATACTTAAAGGGAAACGCCATTTTTCTTCAACCTGGGCCCTGTTTTCATATGTTTTTCTGTATATGTGAGTGATGGATAATACTTTTATTGATTTTATTATGCATCAGGACATTATATGGACAGATTCTGGTAGTATTTGTATGAAATGATGACGTATTGTGACAGTAGATCATGGCTGTGGCGTGAGGCTAGGGTGCATTTTGGGCCATCAGTACGTTATAGACTTCCATTATAATTATGCAGAAATATGCTAATTTCTTTGAGCTATGTCGTAAATCAATCATTCATTAATGAGATATGAGCACCATCCCTCCTCTGACCAGCAGTCCATGTGCAGTTTCATATCTCATAGAATCTCCTTTTGGAGGATGAAATTTGATCAGGGTTTGAATATTGTTTGTTTCTGTTTATCTGGCTCCGATGTGAGGATAAAGGTAAAAAAAAAAAAAAACCCTCATGCAAACACATGGAGGTGATCTGGAGAGTGTAGACTAGAACTCAGATCAGTGTTGTGTTCTTTATTCGATACTATTAGAGTGATATATGGAAGATGGATGGACAATATGTTGAATTTTGATGAATATAAATTAGAGCTGGAAACGTGTTCACCTGGTGACAGAAGTGTGTCAGAGCAGTTTGGAAGAGTCCACTGCCTATTAACTCCAGCTGTCCACTGTGATGGACGCAGACAGAGGCTGAGAGAGGAGACCTTGGTCTGCGGTCGCCTCTCTCTCTTCATGCTCTAGATTCTCCCTGCAGCATCTGGGAGAAAAAGGAGGACGACAGTGAGTAATGTTGTCTCCTCCATCCCTCCTGCTCTCTCTCCTTCTCTCAAGGTCTCCCCAAGCATCGAGTATTCACGTCCATGTTTCCTGTTGCCTTTTTAAAATACAGAGAATATGAGACGGTCACCCCATATTTTAGGAAAGTGGATCATTAGGAGCAGAGCTGAGAAAATTTGTGATTTGTAATTCACATCATTTACATAATATTCCTCACAGATTTGTATAGGTTGTTCATATAGAGCTGGATTTGTTGTTGGTTGTTATATTGATGTTTTTTTTAGTATGACTAAAACAGCAGGTGGAAAACACTGAATACATCACACATATCATAAAAGGCAGCTTGCACTCATTTAAATGCCATTCATCCATCCATCAATTATTCTACCCATCCATAGGGTCTCAAGGAGGGGCTGGAGTCGATCCCAGTTGATTGTACTCCCTAAAATGGACAAAATGCAATGTTAGGTAAGCTACTTGTAAAACTATATGTAGTTCAGCCTGGAAGTAGCTTGAACAAACTACATTTCTACCCCTGGAGAAATGTAGTTTGTAAAACTACAGCTAAAAGTAGCTTTAGCAACGGGAGTGTATCTATTTCTCCAGGGACACTCTTTTTGAAAAAGGGTTCTATATTCCCCGTTTTTCCCCCAAAGGGTCCTATATTCCCTACTCTTTGTTTTTTTTTTTTCAAACATCTTTTTATTGAATCACAGTTGCAGCAGACAGAACATCCAGAAAAAGTCACATTTTCATTTTTTCATTTTCAATATAACCCAACACCCACCCTAACCCTCCCCGAGACCACTGAGCCAGATAGTAAAAATACAATAATAATGAATTAATAAAAGTGGTAATGGCGAAATGAGAATAATAACAAGGATAAATAGAATAGGAAAAAAAAAAAATAATTAAAAAAATAAAAAAATAAAAAAATAAATAAATAATAACTCAAAAATAACCACACATTTTAAGAATGAAGTAAATAAATAATAAAACACACTAGCAACTTGTTTTGGAGTTTGCTTGCTGCCTTTTTGTCATAATGTCCAATCTATGTGTAAAGTCATTCCTGGAGAGAGAGGGGGTCGGTGGATCAGCAAAGTGTGGAGTAAAGTCATTTTGTTTGTCAACATACTCAAGTAGAGGTTTCCAGTGTGAATAAAACTTCTCGGGGCGGCCTCTGATACTGAATTTGATTTTCTCCAGTTTCAATAAAAATAATAGATCTTGTAGCCAGGATTTAACGGAAGGTGGCTGGGAAGATTTCCATAAGAAGAGAATCTTTCTGCGCGCGATCAAAGACGCAAAGGCTATAACATTATCCTGCAAGGATGTAGTTACAAGTTCATCAGGAGACACTCCAAAAATCCCTACTCTTGATGGTTGATGGACTCTCTCTACTTATCTGGACTCTAATCTATTGCCTTACTAGCCCTTACTTTGTCTTACTTTTTTTTTTTTACTAAACTTTACTAAACCACCCAGAGGAGAATGTGCATGCTGATTAAGCCTTGATTTTACTAAACTTAGCCAGCTCCTTTCTTCATTGCCTAAACCCAACCAATGGAGATATGTGTATACTACAATTGCATGTTCAGAGATCCTTCTGAGATATTGCTAGTGTTAGCTGATATTAGCAACAGTAACCAAGGGGGACCAACCTGATGTCAATCTTGTGTTCTGGTTGCTGATTGGTAAGGGAGGACGTCCTTAGCGTGTCATTTTATGTGTCTTAGCCAATCATAGATCAGCATGAAAAAAGTCCTAAATGCATTGAGTGGATGGAAGGAGATCCCGCCCGGAGGCGTCTAGGGGAGGACAGAAGCCCTCCGTCCTCCCCTAAGCCCCCACCTTCCTGCTCCCTGCTCTTCACACAGACTGCTCTGTCTCAAACTGAGACAGAGCTGTTCAAAACTGTTCAAAAGAGGAATTTAGTTTAAAAAAAAAAAAATCAGTTTCCTGGGCTGTGGGCCCCTAGAATTGTCATCATCTTTCCCCGCAGCCCTGCTTTCAACATCTGGACACCTTTCTGTGTGTTTTGTGACACAGATTATTATTATTACACAATATACACAAACACAGGTGCTGTGCGTCATGATGGTTATTGTCTGTCCCTCTCAGGTCCCAGGATGACGGCCGTCCATGCCTCAGTCCAGCCGTCTAGGACCTTTAGTCCATTAGACCTCGGCTCGTGAAATTACAGCCTAAATGAGGGGAAGTGAACGAGCGAGAGGAGGATTCTGGATGCCTAGCAACAACCACTCGCTGCCTTCTACTCCTGAAACTCACACGAGTGCACGCACACACACGCACACATACATGTACACACATTGGTCCACAGAGGCAGAAGTGCCCCACCAGCCCGCAGCCCTCGGAGTCAGCTGCTAATTTGGTTCATTAGGATACCGGTTAATTTTGTCAATTAAACCCCATCTTCATTTGTCCAATTAAAGCTTGTTGCTAATTGATCATCCAGGGGCAGAATGGGGGGGGGGGGGTGGGGGGTGGGGGTGGGGGGGGGGTCTGAGCAGGTGGATGTCATCTGCCAAACACACACATACACACACACACACACACACATGAATAAATAGACATTTAAAACATGTCTTTAGCAGAGCAGAGAGGTTAATTAGGGTAGCATGTTAATGAATGAACTGATTAACGCACAGTCAGGTGAATTTGACTGACGGCTGAACCTACAGTGTGTGTAATCTCCCAGGATGCACAGCTGTTTTTGTGATAACCGTGGTGTTGTCCACATGTGACCGTTGGCGCTATTCACCTTTTGTGTGTAGCCATGTGCTTGCATGTGTATGTGCGTGCGTGCACATAATAATAATAATAACTTGTATTTATATAGTGCATTTCAAAATTCCCAAGTGTGTGTGTGTGTGTGTGTGTGTGTGTGCGTGTGTGCGTTCAAGGTGGAGCAAACTCCTCTTCATACAGTCGGAAATGACTTCCTGGAGACCTGTTGAGAACAGAATGTGACTGTAGTAAAAGTTGAACTGAACACAGCAGACAGCAGCCTTTAAAGGGATAGTTCAACATTTTGGCAAATTGCCCATTGCCATAATCCCTATAGTCATAGCAGTAGGTTTGTTACCTTTATTTGTTGGTGCAAGCTATTTTTAGAACAGCGGAGCCACGGTACGAGCTGCTCAGAGCTGCGCTACGCAGGCAGTTGGGATTTTTTGGTTTCCCTCATCAAACTCATCAAATACACAATCCAACAACTCCACAACGCTCTGGTGGACACGTTGTGACCTGCACATTCACCACGCTATGAGATAATAGCAGAACGTTACCAGACAGAGTTGTTTTCAAGCTAAACACAGAGACTGCTGGATGAAACTGTCCCTGAAGGCAATTCACATCAGCAGTTTTGCACGGTAACGTTCCAGCTTGTTCTGGTTATTCTAAATACACTAACTGTTGCATGAGATGTTTGTAGTTTGAATTTAAATTTGAATTTGGGTGAACTGTCCCTTTAAACAGAGCATGGCTATGTTGCTATGTTAGATCCACATACAAGATGTGTGTCTGTGCTACCGTCAGCCAATTGTAGGCTATGTGTTAGAATTTGGGTATTAGCCTGTAAATGTAAGGTTTCTCACATTGAATTTTGTTTACCAACACTCTTCCACCTGCCTTTCTTCTAGTGTTTGAGTGACTGAGAGGAAACAACAGGCGCCGAGCCTGTTGGAGTAATTGGCATTTCATTGAAATGTCAGTGTAGCTGCTGCCCCGTCTCTTTATTGGCTTCTCGCTCAGCTCCGGTCTGAAGGCTGCGCTGCTGGCAAGGAGACTTTAATTAATGATGATAACAGTAATTATTTAAAGAGAAGAAATGTGGAAAGATTCACTTTGTCTTCTCACTCCATCCTCCTCTAACTCTGTTTCTTTGTGCCGCCCTTTAATCTGTCACTCACTCACACACATGCATGCACACATTGTCCATGTTATTTCTTTGCAGATGCTTTGGCTTCATATCAGTGAATTAGCATGTAGCAGCATGCAGCACTGATATGTAGCACTTGCATTGTCTTTGTTGGATGGGTAAGTGAATATTACCATGTGATAATACTGGTGATGATGTAAGAGCATGACAGTATGGTGTGTTGTTGTGTTGTGTTCATCGGGCTGTGATGGCTGCCTCTCTGTGAACTCTTGAGTTTGGGTGTTGATTTCTGACCAGGTTATTACATGTGATACAGAGCCAGAAACAGACGTTTGTGTTGTGTCCAGATTTTGACTGATCCAAGAATAGTTTCCTGAACTCCCTCAATATGTTGAGTTCTCTTTTCATTTGGCATCTAATCCAGGTGTGTATTGAGTGAGATAGGGATGCAGTACCTCCAGGGCCAGCTGGTGATGAAATCTCTGCTTGATGGAAGTTCTTTGAGAGCATCTTGTGAGGTATTATTTGTTCAAAATAATACGATATTCATTGTAGAACAGTTCTGGTTGCCTTAGCTGGGCGCCTCAAGCAGCCTACTGTACTTAATGGTGAAAATCTGCCCGTCATTTTCCATCAAGCAAGCATCCTACTATAATCCTATACTTACAATGAGAAACATTACAAGACTGTCATGTCATACTGCCAACAGCAGTGACTTTAAATCTTTAACATTTTTTAAAGAGGATTATCCTGAAATTTGACTCTCTTTTCTTTTTGCATTGCAAATGAATTTCTCCAAATGATTTCTTGCTGACAGTCATTTTGTTAGAGTCACATTTGTCTTCAATCATAAACAATCATAAAAGAGTTTTTGTTTGTTTGTTTGTTTTACAGACCTTCAGCCTTCAGTGTGATACACAGTTCCATTTAGAGCACTCATTATCTGGATTTGGTAATCTTGAAAAGTTCTAGAGCAGACTGATCCAATCCAACTTTGCTTTGAACAACTGCGATGAGGTACGTGATCCTGGATAGCTAAAAAGGGGATTTCAAAATCTGGATCATTTGGATCCAGATTAGACCTTCTGAACAACTGGCCCTTGGCCCTGCAGCTCAGTGGAAGCAACACAAGCTGCCCAAGTGTAACAGACTTGACCCTGTCATGTTTTTGTGTAAATACATCACAGATAAAGGAACATTCACAGAGTTAATAACATTTTTTGACCTATTGTGTTTACTGGCTACTTTTACAGTAGAGTGTTAGGAAATCAATCTATACATCTTACTGTCAATATGACAACTTTGACTGTTTGAGTCATACACTAAAGTCCCTGGATCTTCAAGTTCATCTTAATGATGTTAACATCTAGCTGCTTTCCACTGAGTTCTGACCAGGAACCGTCCTCTCAAGTTGTGTCTCCACTGCAGACAGAAACCCACCAGGCTCTGATGGCGACGTGCAACAGTTTCCATCATTGCTGGTCGTTGTACAGCTTTTTTTTCCACTGCTCTTGTTGTTGTTGTTTTCTGTCAGTATAGACGCTTTCAAAAAAAAAGAAAGATGGGGTTTTGAATTGCCGTCTCGATCATCACATAATCCTGTGATCGCGTATTTTTCCCTTTTTTTTTCTTTATCAGGCCAACTGCAACTCTCGTCTTTTACTGAGTTATTCTTTCTTTTTTCCAGTCATTTTTAATAACACTTGTGTTTTAAAAATGCCGCTTATTTCGGGGCTTTCTCTCAGTGTCACATCCTGCTTTGAATCAATCAGCACAGAGTAAATCTCAAGTCCCACCGGGACATTTTGAGTACCTACCCCCGACCTGTTGTTCTGTAAGCGGCCCTGTGGCGGAGGTTCCTGGAGTGGAGACAGCAGATACTGGGCTGGACCTGTAAAATTACCCCCAAGTATCAGCAATAAAACCTATACCTATCTATAATGGATTTTGAAAATGACATTTTCATGTGTCAAATACTTCATTATGGCTACATGCAATAGTGATGGCATTATCATATAGAGAAATAATGCAACATGACTTAGACCTGTCAAATCCCTGGGCTCCCCTAGGAGATGACGGCATAATTCAGCGATCCAATCGTTTTGGCTAATGCTGCGTTCCAGGCAGGCTTTTGAAACCGTAAATTACGACTTCAAGTCACGACATGACTTTGCAGCCCAGGTAACCCGTGCCCTGTTGTCTGTGAAAGTTCACTATAGCATCTATTGGAACTCGTACTCGAACTCCCAGGTCGGAAAAACACGTCACCACATTTAGCAGCCCCCGCCCTGTCATCCACCACATTCAAGGCTGCACACACAGCCCTTCATGCCGTTCTCTCTCCTCATTGGATAACGCTTGTATCCCACAAGGAAAGTTTTCTCCTCTATGTTAGTGATTGCTGATGGAAATTAGGACTATTTAGGACTTATATTTACAAAAACATTCCGCTGACTTATGCTTTAACAGTGAACCCGTGTCCTCATCCCTGGAGACCTTGAGGACTGATGGTGTGCAACCTGCCAATGATTCCTCCAACTGTTCACCAGGGGAAACCTTTTTACTCAGTCTGGTCAGGGCTGATTGACTGCGGTTTGATTGATCTCCTCAGGGCTCTGTGGACCTCACATCTGATTGGGGGGCACCAAGTAAACACTGTGTACTGCTGTCTCCTCATTTTGAATTCTTGAGGAACTTTTGAGAACACATCTCCCCTGAAGATGTGTCTACCTGTGGCTCCTCAGACCTTTAGCTTGACCTTAACATGTGTGACTGAAGTCTGTAGAGATTATTGATCCATAGTGTTTTCATGCACACAAGTTTGAAGTGGAAACCAGCTGTCAGGGAGTCTTCTACCAGCTGTGGCAATAACCCGACAGGCTTTTCCCACCCTCTGGTGTTTTGCTGTGACAAATGGCACAGAAATAAAGAAGATGAAAAAGGAGGGAGATAAAAAAAAGAGATAAAGACAGTACTGTTTCACTCTTCTTCCTTTTGTTATTGTTTCCTTTCTGTCTTTATTCCTCCATTTCCTCTTTCCTTCCCATCCTTTGGTCTTTGTTTTCTCTGTCTCCCTCTGTCCTTCCTCTCGCCCTGCAGTGACAGATAGCCTGATGCCACATTAAACTTTTATACTGCTAATAAACAAAGGAATGGCTTCAGCTGGAGCACAGCAGCATTTGATATTGGGCGATGGAGGGATGAAAAGATGGAGAGAACACCAGTAATGAGGGAGACAGTGGAGGGCAGGGTTTGTGTTTGTCCAGGCAGATTGTTTCAGCAGTGTTCAAACACAAGGTGTTAAATCCAGAATCTGCAGTTTTGAAGGTCGTGAATGTTGTCCAGCATTTGTCCTTCAGTCTCATGGTTTATGTCTTTCATGCCCTGTTGTGTTCCTGTTTCCTGTTTTATTTTGAAGTTCTTGTCCTCTCTTCCTGTGTGCACCTGCTTGTAATTAGCCAATGTGTTTCCAATGTGTTTCACCTGTGTTACAGTTAACTGCTAGCCTGACAAGCCAGACTATATCATTAAAATGTCTAGTCTGGCAACGGCCGGTAGACCTCGGCTCAATCCAGGAGGCGGGATGAAGGCTGTCTTTCAAACTGCTTCTGCACGCAATAGGGTAGCTACGACCAATCAGAGCAAAGAGCAAGATGACGTTAACTGCACCACCTGTATCTCATTCCCTTGTGTATCTAATGGTGCGTTCCATTTACCTCAGAAGTCGGAAGTCTCAGCCCAGTTATCAGCGTTCCAGTTACAAAGTCGGAAAACAAGAAACCGATCTACCAGGCTATTGTTAGCCATTGTTATGCTGCATTCAAAACAACTCAGAGGTCTGAATTCCCAACTCGGAAATTTCCGACTTCCGACATCATTGCGTTCACGCTGCAGGAACTCGGAAGAGAAAAAACATGGAGACCCGTAGACCCTGAATACAAAAAATATATGCAGCAGTAAACTATGTTTGTTTTGGAGGCAAATGAAGACGACAGGAGGCGCTGCAGATGAGCGCACGTATAATTTCCGTCCCATACGAGGACCAGAATTTCACACAACACAACAATCACAGCTTAATATAAACATGTTTCATAGGCTACTGCAATAAAACACTAGCCTGATGCATCAGCCGCTTATTTCATTACATTTCATAATAGCGTCTGAACACGAGCCGTAGGGATTCGTTTGCTTCCGGGAGGCGGTTGCTTACATTTGCTTCAACTAATCGCTGCTGCTTGGTGGTCACGTGTGCGCTATACATCGGTGAAGCTCATAGGTTAGCAAGTTCAACAACTTACCCATCTGTTCGCTGATTGGTCCGTCCGCTCTGGTGGACGGAGCAAACCGAAACGCATTGCTAGTTTCCTGACTATATGGTTGAGGCAAATGAAATTTGCCGGAACCAGTAGGCGGCGCTAGCCTGGCTAATAAAACACCAAAACATGCATTACAACCTCAACAAACAACTTAAAATGTCTAAGACGGGGGCTGCCATGTTTTGATGTTGTGACGTCAAGTTGGAAAGTCGGAAATGATACCCGAGTTTCTGACGTGTAATTAAGTTCAACGCCGTTCGATTCATTTTTGACAACTCGGAGCTCGTTTTTTTCCGACTTCCGAGTTGTCTTGAACGCATATTAGCACAGCCTGCATTGTAGTTTTGTGCCCCCCCCAGCAGTTGCCAAGGGAGGATCCCACAACTGGGCCGGAAAGGAGGAGCCAACAGCCACAGGACCCCTACCCAATCCTACCCCTTTTTTTAAAAATAAATAACTGGACTGACATTTTTACTGACATGGTGGTAAATGCTGGTAAAACAGGACCA
Source organism: Decapterus maruadsi (assembly GCA_030347415.2). Lineage (NCBI taxonomy): Eukaryota > Metazoa > Chordata > Actinopteri > Carangiformes > Carangidae > Decapterus > Decapterus maruadsi. The sequence continues at coordinate 19,405,986 of CM064890.1, read as the reverse complement.
CACACTTCTGTGTGACAACGAGTCTGATTAGCGTAACAGAGAGTTGACCTTGCTGTTGACCGATGCTCCTCAGAATTAATCTTGCATGTAAAATGCATGAGTGTTATGTTATGGTAACCTAAGGGAATCTGCAGCTGTGAAAACGGGTCTGTCAGCCTGGATGACAGGCTGTCATCAGAGAATCCACCTGTGAGATGCATTCAGCTGTGCAGCCGCTCATGATGTTTCAACTTTTATATCATGTTATATCATGATTATTTACGTCATGAAAAACACTCACATAACCAACAGACAGACCCGAGCCTGCACCGTTCAGACCAGAGGACTGACGCTCAACACTGAATCGACTGGGATAAAAGATTCAGTCTTGGGAGCAGCAGACAGGAGACGTTAGTGAACTCTTCTCCCTCTGCAGGCCTCTAACCTCTGCATCAAAAGGCTGACATTGTATTCTCATTGTTTAGTGCCACTGCCGCCTGTTACTGTGCATCCTTCAGCTCCTGGCTCCTTCACCTCAAGTGTTACTAAATATGAAATGAATATTATAATGCAATCAAGTACCTCTGATGCTGTTGTGTTTGTGTGTGAGAGATCAGTATGGAGATTTGTGCCAAGGTGGCTCCTGTTTTATCAACTGCTCCACCTTGGAATAGACAACAAAGAGGGCAGGTGAGTGTTTCATACACACTTCATATTAGCTCCACTCAATGCTGCATCAGAGACATAAGAAAGGTTAAGGTATAAAACTAAAGGGCCTTTCACACCGAACGTTCATTGTTTATCACCGGCGACTGGCTCTCTCCACCTTGGAGCGCGCTAGGACATCTCGGCGCGTCCAATAGGAGAGAAGGAGGGACAAAAAGTGCGGGGTTCTGGACAGTGTCCTGGTTCTGGACACTGGACAGTAAACAATGGAGGAAAAAATCATTCATGCTGTGTCCCAGTGTCCTGACGTGGGACACAAGACTCCTGGTCTACCGTGACCTAAATAAAAAATCTCAGAGATGGAGGGAGATCAGCAACACCATGAATTTGTCAGGTTTGTTGAAAGTTGTAGAGAGGTTTTAACATTAAAAATATTATCTTATCAGCTTTGCTTCCGGGGTAGCTTCCGGTACTCTGCGCCTATCTGCCGCCCCGCTCTGCGCCTGTCTGCGCGGTACCTCGCGGTGGGCGCAGCGCATACCGCGTTCGGTGTGAAAGGCCCTTAAGGTGTCTTCACTCAGTCTTAAACCTGCACCATGTCTGAGCTTACAGGAATGGGTGAAGAAAATGAGCAGATATTACGAGTAACAGACACCTTTAATGATGCAGAGCTGATTTAACATCACTCATCTGACCTTCAGTCAGTTCCTGGTTCCTCCTACCATCCAGATGTGCTCAGATGCAGACCAGGTGTTTAATTTTCCACAGGTCAGCTGTGACGGGTCACTCGGTGTCAAGTTCCCATCAGCGTGAGGAGGATGAGACGGTGGGGCTGTGTTATTGGCTGCAGTGACAGGTATCACAAAGTACTGTTTCCACAGATGATATCCATGGAACTTTACTGCTGTAAAATATCTTTCACTGCTGCAAATGTCTCTAAATAAGATAAATATTAGAAGACTTTTTATATATTTACATACAACACAAACAAGGCAGTAAAAGACTAAACTGTCTGTTCATTCTGTCAGAGGCTTCATACAACTTGAATGCCAGAATGCCAGGCTAGCTCCATGGCTGTGTTCAAAATCACCCCCTATCACAGATGTAGAGCACTATTTCTTTAGGTTATTTACCAATAAACTCCTCAGATGTATTTGCTTTTGCTCCGTTTGCCTCGCCCGAGGAGCAGGGGTTGGACGAGCAGCATCCCAACAAAAACAGGCAGCATTAAATTAATCTAATATGTTGTAAATACAATCTTACTTACAGCTAATAGCCATAGAGCCGTTAATGGCTCACGGTTGGGACACAACAATGGTTGACCAAAACCAAAATTACGATATTTCAACAGTTTATTGTCCGAGAAACACAACCACACAGAATCACATCCCCAAATGTTCCAGCATGTGTCCGTTTTTTCTCATTTTATATTTATGTGTCCGGTTTGTTTCATGGTTTGTTTAGGTGATTCTCGGCACATCCGTTTTGTGCATCAGCTGATTCAGAAAATGACAGCTGCCCAGTTTTCCTGCCTTCAGAGGAGTGAATGAGTGGATGCCTGGCCAACAGCCTTCTTTTCTCTCTTTATTTAAAGCAGAAGTCAACTGAATGTTTTTGTTAATATAAGTCCTAAATAGTCCTATTTTCCATCAGCAATCACTTCCATAGAGTGTTTCAGCCAAAACACAAGTCTCTCCGTCACTCTGCTCTGCTGTAAACCCAGGAGAAAACTTTCCTTGTGTTATCCAATGAGGAGAGAGAATGGCATGAAGGGCTGTGTGTGCAGCCAAGGGATGCGCGTGAATGTGGTGACGTAGGGACGAGGACCAATAGATCCATGACGAGGGCGGGGGCTGCTAACTCATGGTGCGTTCAAGGCAACCCGTAGAAGTCGTACCAGTTCGATTTGGTACGAGTTCACGGGTCGGAAGTTAGGAGTGGCCGTTATAGTGCACTTTCACAGGCAACAGGTCGGAAAAACACGAGTTACGGGTTACCTGGAACGCTACAAAGTCGTACGTCGTGACTTGAAGCCGGTTTCAAAAGCCTGCCTGGAACGCAGTATTAGCCAAAATGACCGGATCGCTGAATTATGCTTTAATTAACAAAAAAGTCAATTGATGTAAGATATAAGAATTCTAAAATTCTAAATTCTTTTCATTGTTTATCAAGGAAAGCGATATGACGATTGAATTAATTTTCCCATCAAAATAAAAAGTTTACCACATAAAACACTGGCTTGTTTTTGAGAGTAAATGTAAGAGTGACAAATTAAAGTATTTAACCAAAACATTTTTGTTATGTTACACAGCTGGCCAGCAGTCTGCTGCCTTTCTAACACCCCCCAACCTGATATCATTCCAACCCACAGGAGAGCTGGGTGTTACTGACTCTTGTCTAGAATCACTTTCTTGTTGTCTGTCTCTTCCACTCAGACCAGTTTCTTCCATCCTGTTGAGAGTCATATAAAGTCTGAACCATTTATGTGAGGTTTTGTTTGTTTGCAGCCACAAAGCCAAACCATAATTGGGAGGACACAACTGCCTTTGACCTTTGACCTTTGAACATCAAATTCCAAGCGGTTCATTCTTGAGTACAAATAAGTGAATGTTTGCACCAAATTTGAAGAAGCTGGATGAGACATCATGTCCATGATGGTTATTATGGGAATAGTTATTATAATAAAAGTGCAGTGAAGCTTATGACAGGATCATGGCTTGGTCAGGTTCAGGAAAAGACTGTGATGTGAGGTGAATAAGTTCTGAAAGTCTATGCATGGTGAATTTATTCAGTGCTGATTGGAGAGTAGCCCACACCATAAATGGAAAAACAATCTGTCTCCCCCTCCTCCTCCTCCTCCTCCTCTTCCTCCTCCTCCCCACCTTCCTTCCATTTTTCCTCTTTTAATCTGCCTTTCTTTCCTCCTCTTTCTCACTCTTCACCTCAATTATATTTTCTTTCACCCTCCTCCATCAGGGATCAATGGGGCTCAACTCACTCACTCCTTTTTCTCTCTCAGATCCAAACTGTTCAATAAAGGCAGAGCTGGTGTCACATCGATCCTGAGGAGGAGTCTGGGGTCCTGCACTCGGCGAGGTCACTGTGTTTAAGATGAGCAAAACTAGAAATCAAACCCTCTCTTCTTCTTCTTCTCTGCTGCCATTCACATAGACACTGATCACTGAGCTGACTGCACAGATGTTCACTTCTCAGACCAAACAGAAGCAGCACATCATGTCTCTCTCTGAATGGGTGTGGTGAGTGTGTGTAGAGCTCTGGGTGAGTGTTGATCTTCTCTAATCTGTGTGTGATGAATTGCACTGTTTTATATTACAGAGTGTGTCAGACTGAGAGATCTTTGTTTTTTATGTTTTATGTTTTTTTACATCTCTGCCTGGAGCAGACTATAGTGAAACAAATGCTGTGAAATGGAACTATTTAACTTTTTAACAGAAACAATTCATCAAGTTCCTGGAAAACAGACAAGGGAAAGAGGTGACTGATCTTTTTCTCTCCATGGTGAGTATGGGTGTTGCTGATTGATTCCAGTACAGTTCTTGATATTTTAATTAAAGTAAAAAGTTTGGACACACCGTCTCATTCAGTTATTTCTTCCTTATATTTTATTACTTTCTACACTGTAGATTCATAAAATCCAGAAGCCAAAAGTGTTAACTGACCTAAACCCAACTGAGACGGTTTGGGATGAGTTGGACCACAGATTGAAGGTAAAACAACCAATAAGAGCTCAGCTCCTCTGGGAACTTCTTCAAGACTGATGGAGGACCACTCCTCATGAAGCTGAGGAGAGAAGGTCAAGAGCGTGCAAAGCTGCCATTAAAGTGTAGAAAGTAATGAAAATAAAGAAAAACCATTGAAAGACAAGGTATGTCCAAACTTTTGACTGGTGTATTTTACTTCCACATTAAAAAAAAATGCACATAGTGGCTGACTTCCCTCTACGGGTTGAACCCTGGCTGTTGCAATCGAATTTTCCTATTGGCTGAGGACGGAGGTCAGTGATGCTTTGAAGGCAACTTTCATCACCAACTGTTTACCCCACCCCCTATAAAACGTTAGGCTATCAGTTGTCTCTGCAGACGGTGGAGAGTGGGTTGGACTGAACCAATTTCATGATTTGAGAGGTATAGCGAGTATTTGTACTGATTGCATAGATTGATAGCAAAGTAATAATAGTAATAATATAAAAATGATAATATAATAATAGTAATGTTGTGACAGTATGTATAAATTGACAGGTTTAGTGATGTGGCCATTCAATAATATTATGTATTATTCTATAGCCTACTAAATGTATCATGAAATTCTACCAACGGAAAATGGCTTGGACATACTTTATGAGTGTATAGTATAGTTAGCAGTCTCAGATGTTAGTTGTCAGAGTTTTCATATTTTAGTAGTTATATGGTTAGGTTTAGCTTGTAGTTCCTTTTTTTCAGTATTTGTTAGCTACTGCAGGAAACTGGCCCGGCAGCGTATTGTTGCTGCAGCTGTTCTATAAAGCTGTGGCTAATTTTCAAGAGCTCAGTCAAATGTGGTGTTTTGGCAACATAATCTGTTCAGCTGTAGAAGAGAAGGACTTTTTCTGTCAGCTGTGAGTTTGTCTTAATACGTAGTGTTCATAGTTTGATCTCTGTTGCAGATGAGTGTTGTTTGTGCTGTAAATTATTGTAAAACAAAGTTAATTTTACGTCTTTATCATTACTTTGAAAGTGAAAACAAACACATTTCTCCTGTTTTGGGAACATATAAATTCTCAGAGAGCTCAGACAATACAGAGAGAGCACTTTGACCAGGGATTCCAACTGCAGCTGAGTGTCTGATCTGCTCACCTAGGGGGAAGTTATCAAAGCGTTGTGAAGGCAGTGTGCCTCCTGTGTAGCTTGTACGTCTGTGTTTAACACCAGCTCCACTGCAGTGGAGCCTCATCAAACCTTGATGAGTGTGAGAGACACTCAGCAGTAAGTGTCTGAGACACGATGCTGTATGTGGAGACTCTCCTGTCCTGTCTGCTCTCCTGACATTTCAACCATTGGCTGTGACCACAACTACTGACTCAGTTCATCTGCAGATTACCACAAGACTTCCATTCAAAGCTGTCTGGTGGGTATAACAGGTAGAGCTAGTGTATTTTGCAAAGAGCAGGGGTCCCAGTAATGATCCTTTGGACACTAGTTACACTTTTACGTTTTATATAATTTATATCGTTGTAATGTAAGCTGCTGGACGATCTGAATTTTCTGAATTTTATTCTATTCTACTACAGTGGTAGGGAATGGAATCATTTCCCCTGACCATGACAATGAAGGAGCATCTAGTGAGACAGGATTCAGACCAAGACAAGACGCCCGAGGTAGCAGGATGAGGATGCTTTGGTTCACTGTATAGAAGACTGCTGGTTGGTCCAGTGAGTGAAATAGTTCCTGAGTGTCTGTGGTGCTGTTAATCCATGTCTAAATTGTTATAGAATGGAGTGTGGACTTGTAGCAGATTTACTGGTGTAGGAAGAGAAACTTTAACAAAACCGGTGACCGTCAAGATCAAACTAGGATCCTGATGAATTGAAGAGTGTGGTGGTGTCCCAGTCTTTCCATGCAGCTGCTGCTTCACTCAGCTCTGTAATATGGCAGCTCTGAGTTGGAGCTCACAGCTGGAAGCCTGCCGTCGCTCTCTGCATGCAGCTCGCTGCGTCTCAGCTGCAGCACTTCATCAAACCGCTCCATCCTGTTTGAACATGCACGGGCTACCGTCACATTTACATTCGCAGCAAAGACCAAATTACTGCCGGTAATCAGGTCAAAGCAGGAGAGCAAGTGAAGTGCTGCTCTCTGAGGGAACTGTAGATTTCTATCCATCATAAAGTAAGGTCCTGATCTTACCATATAGATACTGTAGATTAAACACTGAATTTGATTTACTGGGTTTTACTTTGGCACTTTCAGGCCTTGGCCTCAACATTTCTGCATGAAAATCACACTTTATTTATTGATTTATCTATTTTTTTTCCAAGCATAAATACTGTAGTATATATACACTTTATTTTGTTAGTTTGCCCATTCATTGTCTATAATTTTAATGGTTATTACAATAGTGAGAGATGGAATATTTCAGGAAATCACTTTAAATAAAAGATATAAACAGATTTGTATTTTATCTAAAATAAGTATTTGATCCCCTGGTAATGAATGGCTGGTACTTGGTGAAAAAACCCTTGTTGGCAAGCACAGAGGTCAGACGTTTGTTGTAGTTAATGACCAGGTCTGTGCACGTAAAAGGAACCCTGGTCCACTCCTCTTTGCAAATCATCTCCAAATCCTTAAGGTTTTGAGGCTGTCACTTCGCAACTCGAAGCTTCAGATCCCTCCACAGATTTTCAATGGGATTAAGGTCCGGAGACTGACTTGGCCACTCCATGACCTTAATGTGATTCTTTTTGAGCCACTTCTTTGTTGATTTGGCCATATGTTTTGGGTCATTGTCGTGCTGGAAGACCCATCCACGACCCATTTTCAGTGCTCTGGCGGGGGGAAGAAGGTTGTCACTCAGTATTTTATGGTACATGGCCCCCACCATCTTTCAATCAATGTGATGAAGTCATCCTGTTCCCTTAGCAGAGAAACAACCCCAAAGATAATGCTTCCACCTCCATGCTTGACATAGTCAGTTTTTTTCTTCCTCCAAACACGGCGAGTCAAGTTGATGCCAAAGAGCTCAATTTTGGTTTCATCTGACCACAGCACTTTCTCCCAAGACTTCTCTGAATCATTCAGGTGATCATTAGTGAACTTCAGACAGACCTGTACATGTGCATTCTTGAGCAGGGGGACCTGGGGACCCCTGGGTCCCCCCTGCCTTGAGCAGGGGGGACCTGCTCAAGAATGGGACACAAGAACACCATCCCCACCGTCAAGTATGGAGGTGGAAGCATTATGCTTTGGGGTTGTTTCTCTGCTAAGGGGACAGGACGACTTCATCACATTGATTGAAAGATGGAAGGGGGCCATGTACCATAAAATACTGAGTGACAACCTTCTTCCCCCCGCCAGAGCACTGAAAATGGGTCGTGGATGGGTCTTCCAGCACGACAATGACCCAAAACAAATGGCCAAATCAACAAAGAAGTGGCTCAAAAAGAATCACATTAAGGTCATTCAGTCTCCGGACCTTAATCCCATCGAAAATCTGTGGAGGGATCTGAAGCTTTGCGAGACCTCGAAACCTTAAGGATTTGGAGATGATTTGCAAAGAGGAGTGGACCAGGGTTCCTCCCGATACGTGCACAGACCTGGTCATTAACTACAACAAACGTCTGACCTCTGTGCTTGCCAACAAGGGTTTTTTCACCAAGTACCAGCCATTCATTACCAGGGGATCAAATACTTATTTCCCTAGATAAAATACAAATCTGTTTATATCTTTTATTTAAAGTGATTTCCTGAATTTTTTTTTGATATTCCATCTCTCACTATTGTAATAAACCTACCATTAAAATTATAGACTGTTTGCTTCTTTGTGAATGGGCAAACTTACAAAATCAGAGAGGGATCAAATACTTATTTCCCCCACTGTATATATATATGTATATGGATGTTTTTGGACTCTGACAGGAAGCTGTAGAACCTGGACCGTACCCACACAGACTCCACCCAGAAAAGCTCCTAAACGTTAGAGCTGCATGATGAAATAAAGTAGGAAATAGACCTGTCTTTTCCTTTTGGGATTTTCATCAGATTTCTTTGTTCTGAGAGCAGAGGTGCAGATTTTAGGATCTTTATGGCTGCTTCAGCATTATGTTCAAATGTTGAAAAAATAGTTCATGTTTCACATTGGTTTGGGTTGGATTGGATGGATGGATGGATGGATGGATGGATGGATGGATGGATGGATGGATGGATGGATGGATGGATGGATGGATGGATGGATGGATGGATGGATGGATGGATGGATGGATGGATGGATGGATGGATGGATGGACTGATTTCTTCCCTTAACTTTTCATGATTACTTACTGTTTTGATGTTTAGTTTTACTGGACAGAGTTACTATTCTACTACTATTCTGTCCTTTAAGTAAAACAATAATAAATCACTTAAATTCATGTGATGTTGGTTCTACTGATCCATCAAAGTTAGATTCAATCACAGGAACAGTTATTAATGAATGCTGACTGATTAAAACATTTATGATCTGATGCTGAATATCACATTTCAAGTTTTTTTTTTCTTCTTCTTTTTTTGAGGTTCTGTTCAGGTAGCCAATCAAAAGAAAGGAAGCTCTGAGCCTCTGATAAACAGGTAAATATAATGTCTACAGGTATTGACTCAACAGTGAAAGTGGTAATATGAAGCTGCAATAATAATGTAATATTAGAATAAATGTATAATATGAGAACACATCGTTTTTGGTTTTAAAAAAGACAAGGCTACAAGCTAAGGTGAAGACAGTAAAGGGGTCTGAGGTCGTGGTGACTGCAGCAGGCGGGTGGTGCAGTAGCAGTCGCTTACTGTACAGCAGCTCCTTCATATTTGTTACTGCAGTATTTCTGATGTTTGCATAAAATCCTCCTGACAGCTTGATGGGATCATCAGCACCGAGGGAGAGCAGAGGGAACTTCTCCTTCTTTCTCTCCCTCCATCTCTTACAAGGCCACCAGCTCATCTCCTGGACTGTTACATAAAGCCGTTATATAAACAGCCGACAGACTGGCAGGGCAACCCAGCTATGGTATGGATGAGGAGAGAGAAGAGAGACGGATGTGTGTAGGAGAGGAGGAGGGAAGAGACAGAGGAGGGGTGAGGAAGAGGAGGAGAAAAGATAGGGAAAGGGAGAATGGTAAAATGGTTAATTGTGGTATGCACATGAAACAGTTACAAACCATGAACAATTCTTACTTTCATGCTTCCCTTAAAAAGAGACTTAGAATAAAAAGATAAATAAAAGAGACTAATCTAAAAACAATCATATTGAATTGAGAGATGAAGTGCACAGTGTGTGTGAGTGCATACTGCAACAGTCTGTATGGTCAGTGTGTTTTGAGTGGGTGTGGTTCAGGAGTCACAGTCAGTCTTGTGGTCCTTGATCTCAGCCTCATGAAGCGTCTCCCTGAGGGAAGCAGGGTGAGCTGCGGGTCTGTATTGTCCAGAGTCATTGTAGTTCACTAATATCAAGACTAAAACTAAAACTAGTAGTGAAAAATAAAAATAAAATTCACTAAACTGAAAAAAAGGAAGAAAGGAGGAAACACCACAGCTCAATATGGCACGATTTGGAGTACGACCCACAGAGTGAATGTAACGTGATAAGGACTGATGGGAACATTTTATGGGATGCAACTAAAAGGGAAAACTAAGACAAAGGGCTCTAGTTTCGTAGACCAAGCGCTGCGTCAACGGGGAGTGTCCAAGCGCAGGTTCTCCTCCCATCCCTCCTGCTGGCGTAAGGCTTGGAGTGGGATTCACACAGCCGATTCAGATCTTCATCAATCAAATGAACTCCTCTCCTTACCTTTAACTGCGATGCGCGCTGAAACTTTGTCAATTTATACTTCAACATGGATGAAGGAGACGGCGATGGCAGACGGCCAAACCTCTCCCAGGAGGAAATGGATGGTCCGCAAGGTCCGAGCTCAGAGCGACTGAATAAGAAGGTTATTAATATTGTTGATCAGGTTTGCCCTGATACACTGAGAACCACATTTGATTGATTGTATTTATATGTGCCTGGAACTGTGGAAACCTGCCTGTGAGGTCTTGGTGACATGTGTGCACTGCACGCTGGTCAGCCAAACTACCTGCACCGGCTGCACTGAGAGTAGACCAGGTTGGAGCTGGCGGGCTTCCGGCGCGGCTTTTTGGCACGAAACTTTTACTGCGTTGAATCTGTGACTCCTCCCCCACCCATCTCGGTCTACCAAACTGCCAAACCGACTGTGCACCAGGCTGCACTGGTCGAAACTTGCGCTGCGCCACTCTGCACCACCTTCCACCACGCCACGAAACTAGGGCCCTAAATTAATACTGCTTAATTACTTGTTGAACTAACTAAAACTAAACTAAAGAAGTTAACTGAAAAACTAAATAAAAATAAAAACTAATGAATTTTTTAAAACAATAATAACCTTGGAAGAGAGGGGAGGGCTGCTCCAGGGATGTGCCGAGCAGTTTTTATGACCCGCTGGAGAGTCTTCCTGCCAGTCTGTGAAGGAAGTGGTGATGACACTTTCCACTTCTGTCGAAACTGTTGAGGATTTTGGTTGACATACCAAACGTATACAAGAATGGATGCTTGTGAGAGGACAGGACTGGGCATAGTCTAATACCAGGAACACACTGCCTGAGACGTGGTGTGAACATGACAGCTGAGGATGCTGAGCTGCTGCAGACTGCAGGGCTACAAATGTGAAGTTGTATGTAGCACAGCTTCTGTGTTGGTCTCCCCGGTGTCCTTAGAAGTCTCTGAGAGTCATGTCTCTCTGTTTGCTCCATTGGCTGAGTGTTTCTTTCTGCTTCGGCAGTACTTTCAACATTCTGAACTTGACGGAACCTGTACAGTGTGCTACGTTTCACCGTCACCTGATGACTGCAGATTCTCCCCAGAGTGACTGTGATGGAATAACAGTGGACAGCAGTCGACTTCCTGACGAGGCATTACAAGAACTTTGAATTTTTTTTTTTAGCAAGAACTTTGAGTGTCAAGGACTGTTCCATCTCCACCCAGCGGCAGAGTGAAAGGTCTGTATCACATGAACCACACTGTTCCTCTCTTCTGTATTGCCAGATGTTTATCAGAGGGGGCATGGGCCAACTAAGGCTTTTTAACCCTCCTGTTGTGCTCCTGGGCCAAAGAAGGAAGGATGAGGGGAAGGAAGGAAGGAAGGAAGGAAGGAAGGAAGGAAGGAAGGAAGGGAAAGATGGGAGGAAAGAAGGAAGGGAAAAATGAAGGAAAGATAGATGGAGCAGATTTGGTCAAAAAGGAAGGACGGAATAAGGACGAAGGGAAAGAAGTAAGGAAGGAAGGGAAAAAATGATTATGGAAAGAAGGAAGGGAAAGGAAGGAAAGAAAGATGGGGGAAGGAACAGATCAGGTCAATATCACCAACATCTCCATGCTGCAATTTGTGTATTATCAGATTTTTTGTTTAGATATTAGAATTTCTGACAATTTGACCATTTCTGAAATCTGCCTGGACACTGACTCCCTGAGTCTGTTTAAGAAGACACACACCATGTCTCACTTCCAGATAATTAGCTCAGTGAGTTAAGTGTTAGTTTGTGGTGCCATACGATGTCGGTTCAATCCCCAGCACCGGAGATAAGAATATTACATCAATATACCTGATAGTCTTTGCACAAAATCTTAGATTCATAGAAGATGATGTTTGACACAAACATCAGAATTTTACCTCAGAAACGTTGCCTGCACAACAGTGAATGGATTACTCAATTTGTGAAGCCACCATGGGGCTGCCACTTGACAATTAGCTGAGTGCGATAGACAATGGTCTCTGATTCCAGAGGTTACAGGTTCAATCCCCAGCTGGTGCAGAAATGAACATTCCAAGAACAATTAACCTGTCTTCCTGTTGTTGTGCAAAATTTGCCCGGACGCGACCCATCGCTGCGCAGCAGCTATAATTCCCTCTTCTCTCACAGTGTGAGGCAGCTCAGTGAAGCTTGGAGGGGTGGAGGGCTGCAAGGTCATGAGATAGAACACCTCTCACACCTTGTTTAGTTCATGTTTGGTTGATGTCAGCGAACTCAATTTCATATTTACAATGCACTGCATGCAGCTTGTCAAGCCTGAGTAAGTATGTTGATAGAGTCTCACCTTCTTGTTGGGATGTGTTATTAAACCTCATCATGAGATCAGCTGCACTCTCTGTGGATCCATGCTGTATAGGGCTTTCAGCTCAGTCACCTCAAAGGATTAGTGAACTTTAACCTGGACAGTATCTGCTGCTGGCCCGTTGACTCTCCAGGTTGCTTCACTACATCACAACACTGACACTCAGCTTGACATTGTTTAACTGGTGAAGAGATGGCATTCACCAGCTCTCTGTTCAGGTCCCAAGTGGCTAAGGCTTAGCTAGGATTGACAGTAGCTGGAAATATACTTCACCTTGCTCCAGACATTAGTCTAGTCTAGTCATTAGTCTCAACTACGTGGCTTTTGATGGAGTTTGATAGAGAAGATGGATTTTTACGGACAGAGACGGCAGCTTGATTGACATCACGATCCAATCATCGAGAACGTCACGTTCAACATGATTGGATGGTGTTTTTCCTAGCTTGTTTGTTCCACAGGTTTTTGTAAAAAAGCATTAAATTACTTGGTTGCATTCAGGGTGTGAATAGGGTTTCAATTCAGTCACAAAAAAAAAGCCACAGAATAAGATCCCCAACCCTACATTTAATGGCCCAATTAGTACTAGCTTTTTTTTTCTAGATCAGGCTTTTTTTTAAATACCTAAATCTCTAATCTGCCCTAGCTAGCAGTTAAACTTCACACGGGTGCCTGGATGTATTTTGCATTATTTCTTTCTTTCTTTCTCAAAGGAATAATTCAACATTTTGGCAAATTGGCTCATAGCCATAATCGCTATACACAAATTAGATGAGCGATTTGTTTATGCCGGCACCATTGCTGCGTGACATGCGTCAGTCACAGTAAACTGATTCTCTATGACAGCATCATAAATATGTTGGATTGGTGATGTTTAGTGTCCGACAGTAACTGATTAAGGTATGCTACATAAATACCGATATTAATTTAGGAATTAATCATTTGAGCGATTACAGGGAGATAAGAGACTGTATCATACACAATATAGCCTACAGTACGTTATGCGTGCTGATGTTGGCAATGATGTTGTTGGATTGTGTATTTGATGAGTTTGATGAGGGAAACCAAGAAATCCCTTTAGCTTCCTTAGCGTAGCTCTGAGCAGCTTGCGGCTCTGCTCTGCCGTTCTAAAAATAGCTTGCACCGACAAATAAAGGCAACGAACCTACTGCTATGACTATAGGGATTATGGTGATGGGCCAGTTTGCCAAAATGTTGAACTATCCCTTTAATGTCTTCAACTGTTGTCAACATGAAGCTGCTAAGATGTTTAGAAACATGTGGTAGCAGTGAAGAACAGGCAAAATGCCAGTTGAATAAAATTAACTTCTGAACTGACTTAATTCCAAAGTTTGCTGGAGTTATGTGAGTTCATTGGTGTTCTCGGATACAGAGGGCCTGGAGCAACAGACTGACCCAGGGTGAAGGGCAGAGGGACAATTATACAGCTGAGGAGAAAGTGTATGTAAATACAGCTGACCCAGGGTTACAGACATGGACAGGCAGCTTAACCAGTCGATCGCAAGAAAATACATTTTCATTGAAAGGCCTTACAGTATATAATTACAGGGAAGGCACATACACCGATAAGGTAGAACACTTCGCCATCACTGGTTAGTGGGTGGGATACTGTACATTAGGCAGCAGGTGAACATGTTGTCCTCAGAGATGATGTGTTAGAAGCAGCGTTGATCCGGTTCTCCTAGGACGACTGGGTCTCTCCTCTGAAAACCTGCAGCTCTTGTGGGCTGTTCCTGGTCTGCTGTGGTCAGGATCTATCAAAACAGTGGTGAAGCAGACACACATGGGGAGAGAAGGCTGGCCCGTGTGCCCCTGTCCAACAGACTGTTGCTGAGACTGCTGAACAAGTTGATGCTGCTTCTGATAGAAAGCTGTCAGGATACACAATGCAGCGCAGTTTGTTGTGGATTTGGCAGCAAAAGGGACCAATTAGACAGGTGCATTGCTGCAACAATTGATTAATCCAACAATAATTGATTATTAAATCAGTCGCCAACTATTTTGATAATCGAATAATCTTTTTGAGTAGTCTTTTAAAGGTACAGTGTGTAGGTTCTCCTGTTATTTATTAATGAAAATCAATTATTTCGTACTTTTTTCATTCATCAGTAATCCCCCCATCAACAAAGTGAAGTGTTCCTTTCAGCTCTGAATGACAACATTCATTGTCCATGGACGTGTATTGTTTTGGCTGTTTTTACCTTCAGTGGCAGCATGACGGCAGGAAACCATGGAAACTCAGCGGAGACACCGGAGCTGTCGGCTCAGGTCCAGGTGGTGTCTGTGAAAAGTCACCGCGGTAACGCAGTGAGGACTCGTGCTGACGGACCACTTGTTCACATTTATGCCGTTACGTGCAGCGTCTGCAGTCCGTCTGCCGTCTGCCCAATTTCACATGAAAAATACGACTGAGTTGCTTGCGACATACAACCGCACGGCTAGATGGAAGTAATTCTTACAATATACATTTAAGGAAAAAAAAGTCAAAATTCTTTGATTTCAGCTTCTGAAATATTTCTGGTTTCTTTGTGCCTTGCATTTCTTAACATTTTATTGACCAAACAACTAATCTATTAATCTTTTCAATAATCGACAGATTAATCAATAATGAAAATAATTGTTAGTTGGAACCCTAGACAGGTGGTCAGAATGTAATGTCTGATCAGTACAAACCTCACATTCAGTCAGTAATTAGCCCTTCCTTTCTTTTTTACTGGGGGATGAAGCTGGAGAGGCGACAGAACCGCCTGCTGCAGAAACTGATATTTGGTTTCTCAGGCTGTATCTCTAGATCACACAACACAACAGTGATGTATGAGTGTGTGACTCACACAGCCACCTCAACCATTATCGTGTGTGCCAAAATGAAAATCACCAGTGTGTTGAGTGTGTCTGAGGACAGAGCCATATGTGTGATCACTGTCCACAGGGGATGTCGCTTCAGGTCAGGGCCGTTGTATAGGGGAGAAAGGTGATGATAATTCTAGGGGCCCAGTGCCCAGTAGGACCCACAAAAACCCCAGTAGTCTAATCTTTGTATGACTGGATTATTCTGCTTTCACCATTCACCCGTATTTCCTTCAGGAAATGCATTCTCTAGTTCTGCATAAGACCCTGACTAGTACTCATAGTAATGCTGCATTAGCATCAAAACAAAGTAAGTAATTTTTTTTTGCATTGCATTGCGTAACTGATGAAGCCCCTTTGATAGGAGGTGAAACATCTTCCCAGACAAATACAAGTCCAGTTGCCTACGATTCATGTAGGAGCCATAATGCACAGTTAAAAATGTACATGATAATTTATATTTCTAAGTTTATTTATTTTTTATGACTGCATGTTATTCTGGATTTAAATGAATGAGAACATCCAGTGTTGAGACAAAGTATAGTTTTGCTAAATAAGAAATGGATGAATGAGAACATCCATAGACAAAGTATAGGCTAAATAAGAAATGATACATACGTAGCCTAAGAAAAAAAAAGTGGAAAAGTTAGGGGGAAGGGGCCCACTTAAATATTTCAGGGGGCCCAGAATTCCTAGCAACGGCCCTGCTCCAGGTCAATAATCATGACTCACATCATCGTTTCTGGTGATAATCTTTACTGTTTAGCACACTGTCATTTCCAATTAGTTGTTGATCATAGACAGACTGAACAGATTGTATTGGAAGATGAGACACAGCTGTTTGTCTGTGATCAGTTCATTCTGTTCCTGAGAGAAGAGATGGAGATTTGATTTGTAGTAAAATGTTGCTCCTGCTACTATCATCACTTCATCTGTTATTACTGGTGAATCTGTCTGCTGTGTGGTGGTGTGTGTGCGTGTGCGTCTGTGTGTCTGTGTGTCAGTATGTTTTTGTATATGTGGGTGGAGAAAGATGTAGTACATCCTAGGGCAAACAAACTGTGAGACGGAAAAGAAGCCATCTGAATGTTACATCCCCAGGCAAGTCGATCTGTCTGTGTGCGTGTCTGTGTGTGTAGTATCATCAGCAGTGCTTTAAGAAGAATCCATGCATTAGTTATCAGCTCAGCTCTGAATTTCCTATTTCTGCTCACAGCTCCAGCTGATGTAACATCGCTAACGCAGCACACTGCTGTGCGTGTGTGTGTGTATGTGTGTGATGTGATGTGAATCTCATCTATTGCCAAAATAATTAATATAGCAGCGAGTTTGTCCCTTGCAGAACAGAAACATTGTAATTGCATTAACATCTAGTTAGAATCTGGATCACTGCAGGTGCCAACAGGTCTCAGCAGGTGTCAGTGGTCTGGATCACAGACACAGAAGGACCACAGGAGAAGACAAGACATACACATACAGATGGAAATCCAATTAATGTTGTACTTGACCCAACACTGCTCTCTGGCCCCTCCTTTGCATATTTAGTTTTGAGCACAAAACAAACAAGGGAACAAAAAGACTTAAAGGGATAGTTCATCATTTTGTCAAATTGGCCCATTGCCATAAAAGTTTTAGGAGTAGGTTCATTACCTTTAATTGTTGGTGCAAGCTATTTTTAGAATGGCAGAGCAGAGCCACGAGCTGCCCAGAGCTACGCTGCTGGCTAATGGGATCTATTGGTTCCTCTCATCAAACTCATCAAATACACAATCCAACAACTCCAAAACGCTCTGGTGGACAAGTTGTGACCTGCACATTCACCACGCTGGTCCTGGACTCTTAGTATCCCACAATGCAATGTATACTACCACTGTGTTCAAGCTGAATGTGGGAAAATGGTGCAGAGAAAAGTGTCTGAGAGTGTGTTTTACTGATGCGTTCACTATATGTTCCTCTACTGAACTCCCTGGATAGTGAGTAGGAGGAGTGAATGAGAGAGTCACTCTAAACAGAAATCTTATGCACTTCCTGTATCTGTATTATACTGTATCTTGTGTTGTTTTGCATTATTCTACTGTTTTTACACAGATCAATCATGACCATGCCCTGAGGAGACAGGAAGTGTGTACAGTAGTCATGTCATCGTTGCTGCCTGCATGTGTCGTCTTAAGTTCTGTTCATTTTGTTTTGCACCATATTTTCGTTCAGGGATGATTCAGTCAAAACCAAATCCTTTTTTATGACTAACTTCCTTATCAGCTGACTGAATCAGTCAATATGAGCTCAGGCCTCCATTAAAAGCCTACTTTCCTCTGATTAAACTACGTTACTGGAAACTAAAACTGACTAATAGAAAAAACAGGTCATGATGCTCTGTAGTTTCCAAAATAAATATCTGAGCCATTTTTCACAAGCCACATATCCTGTGAACAGCCTGACAGCAGAGTGACATCTTCAGACCCACTCAGGAGAGGATTAACTTTATTTGTGACCTGCTTCTGTCTCAGCAACAAGCTCTTTCACCAAGCTCTCTCTGGTGGTTTTGGTTCAGTTTAAATTGCTGGACTGCTGCATTAACACTTTCCAACCACAGATGTCCATGAAACCATGAATTGAAAATGGAAACTGAGATAAAATGAAGTATCAGTGGTAAGTAGACATGTTTTGTACTCCATTGATCAGATATTAAAGGGATAGTAGCATTTTTTTTTACAGTGGGGTTGTATGATCTACAAATAGTCCCTAAGTACTTTAATTGCAGTAGAAGACTCTCTGCACTCCTCCCGTTAGCAATGCCAGCCAATAGCCCTGCCCAAACATACATTGTTGTGAATGGACCCAAAGAAACGGCCTATTTTCACGGCCTAAAAGAGGTTTTACCTGAAAAAAAAAAAATACACAGTTCGATTGTTAACACTATAATGTTATTTTTGCCAGCCCTTCAAAGTGCAGGAAAAATGCAGTTTTTATTTGGACCTAACCAACTCATGTATCCGGGTTAGCGCCCGCCGATCAGCAGATGGTTAGCTCCAAATAAAAACTGTGTTTTTCCTGAACCATGAAGGGCTGGAAAAAATTATATTATAGCCAACAATGGAACTGTGTATTTTTTTTTTCAGGTAAAACCTCTTTTAGGCCGCAAAAATAGACCATTTGTTTGGGTCCATTCACAACAATGTATGTTATAAATCTCTGGGCAGGGCTATGGGCTGGCGTTGGGGAGGAGTGCAGAGTCTTCTACTGCAATTCAAGTACTTAGGGGCTATTTGTAGATCATACAACCCCACTTTAAAAAAAAAAAAAAATGCTACTATCCCTTTAACTAGTGGGGGAAAAGCAAAGGTTCAAACTGTATTGTCCATTCATGTACTACAGATCTGTATTGGAAGTAGGCCTATTATGAATGATTAGTCTTTTGTAACTTTGACTTAGAAGTGACTGATCTCACATTGTTCCTGTACAGAGAGAAGGTGTTTGCCTTGACACACACAGTGACATGTTAAAGACAATTATTCCTTATTTTCTTGTCTTTATTTGTAACAAATTTGTTTTCTGATGTTCTTCATGGGTGAGGGTTTCATATAAGCCCTTTTGGATTTCATTCCTCCCCTTCGCACATCCCAATCATAATAATTGTTCATACTTTTTTTAAATTATATGTTCATGCAAAATAAATAAATCCAAAAAGAAATGTGCATATGAGTGATAGAAAACCGAACATGCAAATGTAGGCTACTGACGTGATGTGATTTTGTGTGTGCATGTGTGTGTAATGTGTATGTCCTGGCCAACGTGCAGGTGCATCCCACAAACCATGGAGAACATACAGTATATGTTGCTGCTGAAGCTGCTGGTTTTATCGACCTTCGTGACACAAACTGTCGTCAGCTGTTGTTACTATGGCCACTGGAGGTCACCTGATCTGGTTAGTGGAGGATCGGCCCCTCCTGGGCCACAGGGAGCCCTACATATAAATCAGGGTCTGTCCCAGTCCAGAAGGAGGTGCTGATGCACCTCAAATGCTTGGAAGCTGACGGAGGCCCCCGGAGGAAGAAGTACCACAACCTGTCAACACATTTAATTAGTCTGGGTTTGGTGGATGAACACAATCAGACTGCAAGTATGGCAGGTTACAGATGAGCATTTACACTTTTTCTGACTTCAGTCTCGGTAGAAGTTCATTGTTTAACATTAGTCACTGTATGAATAAAAGTGAACCCATTGTTGAGAGGGAAAAGGTTATGTTGTACTCATTGTCAATCTTTATTCATATAGCACATTTAAAAAGCCTATGGCCAACCAAAGTGCTTTACAGGATAGAATAATCAGCAAGAATACAAGCAAAACAGTAAAACAGTGAAAAAAATACTGATGAGAATGAAGCAAGTGTTATTATCTTCAGCAGAGTGCTCTCTTTCTCTCTCTCTCTCTCTCTCTCTCTCTCTCTCTCTCTCTCTCTCTCTCTCTCACACACACACACACACACACACACACACAGGCATATGCATGCAAAAATGCTGAAACCTTAAAGGGATAAAATTCAAATCGGTGCTCACTTTTCTTCGTCCAAAAAGACACACCAAAAAACATCCAAATACCTCCATACTGCTCGTCTGTAATGTCCCTCTTGTATTGAAGCCCTGACATGAGAAATTGTTCTGAAAAAAAATTAAATAAGTCTATATTTTAAGCTTGTTTGTAGCGGAAGCTCCCAGTGTCTCAGTTCACTGCTCTTCCTGTGTCACACAAATCACACAAGATTTGCACTGACCGGCGGAACAATTTCTCATGTCGGGGCTTCAATACAAGAGGGACATTACAGACGAGCAGTATGGAGGTATTTTGGATGTTTTCTGGTGTGTCTTTTTGGACAAAGAAAAGTGAGCACCATTCACAACCATCATATGGACAAATACTGCTGCACGGACCCCCCGTAACTCAAAGAAGGAACGGAGGACTCTGAAAATTCTCCCAGCCCTTAGTCGCCATGAAGGTGAGTAGATAATGAGTGAAATTTGAATTTTGGGTGAACTATCCCTTTAAAAAAAAGGATAAAGAACAAACACAGGATGCAAATGGTTGAATAAACAAACTTAAACAAATGACAGTGAAGGCAACACACAACTAAAGCGCTGAAAAGCTGGAAAGTCTACAACACAAGAGAGACAAAACACAGGTGAGAAATCACACAGTGAGACAAATGAGAAGAACACAAGATACAAAACACTTCAAAATAAAACAGTAAAACGACACAGTGAACTTAAAACTAAAAAAATAAAACATGGTTGATGTATTATTTGTCGAAAAGAAGTGTTAATGTGTGTATCAGGTATCAGACAGGAATACTGCATGTCTGCTGTTTTGTTTTCTCAAATGCCTGCAGGGTGCTGTGTGAGTGTGTGTGCGTGTGCGCATGTGTGTGTCAGACAGAGTTCTAATAATGATTCCATCACCGTATGTCTGTCAGACCTGCACAGTGTATTTACACAAAACAGTGTGTGCAGCAGTGATGGTGGGGGAGGTGATAGAAGAATTCATTCAATTTAACACAATTTCTATTTGTAGATTTGTGTGTGCGTGCGTGTGTGCGTGTGTGTGTGTGTTGGTACATCATCCTCACTCACCACTGTGTGAATGTCAGCTTTTTAATGAGCAGCCACAAACATTATATTTCAACTCAAACACTACAGTAAATATAAAAAACCAGTGGTGTGGAGAGATAAGAGCACAGCACATGCAGTCCTCACACGTCCAATCAGATTCAAGCAGTTTGGATAAAGTGACACGTATTTGAAGTCTCGATGGAAAAAATATCAAAACTTAAAGAAGTAGGCTAAGCAAGAGTGTACAGGTGAAGGTTTCTGCTCTGGGATGATCAGCCGTCCCAAGTCTATAAGAGTCACATACTTTCAGAGATGGACAGAGTACTCGACCCCAGTACTTGAGTAAGAACTACTGGTCCAAATTTACTCCGTTACAAGTAAAAGTAGCTCAGTCGACATGTTACTCGAGTAAGAGTAAAAAAGTACTTGCTTTTAAAGGTACTTAAGTATCCAAAAGTACATGCTGAGGAAAGAGTAAATTTCTTATTACTATATTTTTTTCTAAATGAATTGAAGGACCTTTTAACTCTTGTTTCTGAGAATTAACTCTTTGAAACCAGCTGCACTGATGTGCTGCTTTTAGGGGTTAGGGTCTCCTTTGACAAACACAGCTTGTGTTCAATAATATTTTAGAAAAAAAAAGAAAAAAAAGAGCAGACCTGAAAGTAACGAGTACTTTTCAGCCTTCCTAGAAATTAACTTGAGCAAAAGTAAAAATATTTGACTTGGAAATGTATTCAAGTAAGAGTAATAAGCACCAAAGAAATCTAATACTCAAGTACATTTACTTGCACACTTAGATATTTATTTTGCACTTGGTTAATAACCGAGCGGTGGCTTTAGACCCTGTGCCTGCAGGAATTCTGGGAAATGAGCAGAGAAGCACAGAAACTCTCTGCAGAGACAAACTTGACAGTGAGTTCCTGCTGCAGACAGACAGTCCACCGCCCCAGCAGCGCTCTCACTGTGACATGTGTGGGTGTGCTTCTCTGTGTGCTGCACTGTGGATCGATGACATGACAGCAGAGTCTATGAGCCCCAACATACATGGTCGACTGCTGTGTGTGTGTGTGTGGTGAACGAGAGTGTGTGTGTGTGTGTGGTGATGTGTTGAGGCATGTTTACTGCTCATGTCTCTGTGTTTGATGCTGAGCCAAGAATACCACAGCTGTCTGGTTCATGTCTGTGTTTAGTCTGAACTTATGTAACATCAGCTGATAGCATCCATCTAGACCACGGCGAGGCTGCGTTCACTACCAGCATCTCCCGATCCTCAGCACTGCAGCACTATACACTATCAATCAATCCAGTCCTCCAGCTTTTCAGTGAAAAAGTAAATAAAAAAGTAAATATCTTCCTGAAATGTCTGTCTTTGCACCCTGGGTAACCGAGCTAAGAGCATCCCTATAATCCCTATAGTGATTCATTACCTTTAATTGTTGGTGCAAGCTGTTTTTAGGTTGTCACGGTATTTCCGCCTTTCGCTCATCAAACTCATCAAATACACAATCCAACAACTCCTAAACACTCTGGTGGACAAGTTGTGACCTGCACATTCAACACGCTATGAGATAATAATGGAACGTTACCAGACTTATCCACCAGAGCGTTTTGGAGTTGTTGGATTGTGTATTTGATAAGTTGTTTGATGAGGGAAACCAAGAAATCCCATTAGCCTCCGTAGCTCTGACCAGCTCACGGCTCTGCTCGGCCGTTCAAATAGCTCGCACCAACAAATAAAGGTAACAAACCTATTGCTATGACTATAGAGATTATGGCAATGGGCCAATTTGCCAAAATGTTGAACTATCCCTTTTACCTGATCCACTCTGCACCACTTGTCTATAGGACTGTGATTATATCAGACCCACAGTTTGCACATGTTCATACTGCTGATTCATAATTAATATTCTACAGTTATACCACTGCCTACATTGGTTGTGTATTTTACAGTACATGTATAAGCCTCTATTGTTTTATCAGTTATGTAATGTGTACATTGAGTTCTTATCAAACCTCGAGTTGTTCACTCTTCATATTCTCACGCTTGAATTTCATAATATTCAGGCTTTTACTTACTTGTGTTCACATGGTCAGTATCTCAGCATATTCATGCCAGTATGTATTTTAGTCTATTCATCTATCCTCACGATTTATTGCACAATATGTTTCAATAGAAAGAAGTTGTATAATCTTAAACAGATTGTTCTGTCACGTTTGTCTTATCAGGAGCAGGTGATCCTGCCTTTACCGTTGCATCACAGAGTGTGGGCTCTGGCGCCAAGCAACCTTGACAACACCGCACTTTAAAATTTAAAGTTAACTCAAAACTTAAAGTGGACTTGGTTTTAACAGTGTACTCTTAGACTGTTACTTGAACTGAGCTGAGGCCAAATGGTTCAGTTTAAAGGGATAGTTCAACATGTTGGCCAATTGGCCTATTGCCATAATCCATATAGGTTTGTTACCTTTAATTGTCGGTGCATGTTGTTTTTAGAACGGCGGAGCAGAGCCACGAGCTGCTCAGAGCTACGCTACGGAGGCTAATGGAATTTCTTGGTTTCCCTCATCAAACTCATCAAATACACAATCCAACAACTCCAAAACACTCTTGTGGACAAGTTGTGACCTGCACATTCACCACGCTATGAGATAATAACAAAACATTACGAGACAGAGTTGTTTTTGAGGCAAATACAGAGTCTGCTTGCTGAAATACTGCCCCTGAAAGCAACACGTATCAGTGGTTTTGCATGAATTTACCTTGAAAACGACTTTGTCTCATAACCTTCTGTTATTATCTCATAGCGTGGTGACTGTGCAGGTCACACCTTGTCCACCAGAGCGTTTTGGAGTTGTTGGATTGTGTATTTGATTACTTTGATGAAGGAAACCAAGAAATCCCATGAGCCTCTGTAGTGTAGCTCTGAGCAGCTCACGGCTCTGCTCCACCATTCTGAAAGTAGCTTGCACCTACAATTAAAGGTAACAAACCTACTGCTATGACTAGACCTGGCTTTCATCACCTGCCTGCAATGAATCTTGAGAAAGGAGAGGAGTCTTGGATCAGTGTTTCAGGTGTTCTGCAGAGGCAGCTGCTGAAGGATAAAAGGAGATGGTTGGTTATGACGTAGACCGGCTAAGACTTAGTGAAAACTCCTCTGATTGGATAATTACACTCTACACCACCACTACTACTACTACTACCTCTCTGTGTGGTGATGCTGCTCTCATGTCTGACGGTGGTGCTGAATACGAGTCTAGGAGGCAGGAAAATGTCTTTCTCCCTCACACACAGACACACACATACTCTCTCTCTATAAACTCCAGCTGCTGTTTTTCCTAAAAGATTTTTAGGAATCACTTAGGATCACTTTGATTTGCACTAGATCCAAGATAAAATGTTTTCTTTTTTTATTATTTGCATGTTGTATATGTGTACATTGTCCATCATGCTTATGTGGGAGCTGAGTGTCACTGCTGATGACCACAATATTATAATGTCCATATTATACAATTTACAGAGTCATTACATTGCTGGAGGAGCGGATGATGTTTCTGCCTCTTTCATTACATTCCTGCCTTTGTACTTAAACATCCGGGCTCTCTCCCTCTCCCTCTCTCTCTCCCCCTCTCTCTTTTTAGGTGCCATCTTGGACTCGGTTCAGCCTGGCTGCACCAAACACTGTCAAGCCCATCGGAACAAAAGACCTAATTTCCGGTATGGATTATCAGAATAAAAGGAGCCTAATGTATTTCTGCGTTTCTCATGCAGCACGTGAATTATTTACAGAGCCCTTGAAGGGAGGAAATCCAGAGCTGGTGCAGCACAGTGTTTCACTGGTGGCTGCAGATGATGCTAGAGTTATGTTTATGTTCTGTTGTTATGTTATATGTCTGCACCATACCAAAACAAATCTTTGTATAACCACAAACATGTTTCTAATTTTTATTTCTGTCATATCAACAGGTTTTCCTTTGTATTTTATATTGTGGTCTGTGTCTGTTGTGCCTACATGTTGGGACTGCAGATGATGGGTAATTAGCTAAATCTGATAGGACAATCTCCTCATTTCTTGCAGGTGCAAATGATTAATGTCATTGCACACTGTCCCTTAATTAACTAAATAAACTAAATTAAATTCTGATCTGTTCTAATGTCAACCCTGGGACTGCAGCATTTTATGGACAAACTTATGGACTTGTCGTCCATGTAAGTGATGGGTTTCTCTCACTGCTGCAGAAGGAAGTCCTATTACAGAGGACCCCCCCCGTGCTTTTATTTTGAAAGAGAGCGCGGGTGGCGCGTGCCCGGGAGGAGCAACTTGACGCTTCCTCGTGCCTGCTTGTCCCCAGCAGCCCCGAACAGAGAGGGAGCGGGAGGACAGGACAGAGGCAGAGAGGGAGAGCAGTGCTGAGCGTCAGAGAGAGGAGGAGAGTCTCACCGTCAGACTGCTTTTTGTGTGGCTGGGTTTTTTCTCCTTGGGCTGCAGTGGGAACTATCAGAGGGCTGCGGTGGGAACTATCAGCGGGCTGCGGTGGGAACTATCAGCGGACTGGAAGTGAGTGACCAACGGGCTCGAGGCGCCGCATGGCTCCAGATCCAGATCCAGATCCGGTGGGAACTTCTCTGTAGAGTCGCGCGGGGTCTGGTGCGTTTCGGAGGAAGAGGAAGAGGAGGAGGAGGAGGAGGAGGAGGAGGCTGCTGCTGCCTGGATTATTCCACACTACACTACACACTACTACAAACAAAAGCCTGCCGGACACACAGGCTCTCGGAGCCCGGGGCCTGGCTGCAGGGTCGTGTTTTCTATTTTTATTTTTATTTTTACACAGCGTCCCTTTTGCTGCTTGTTGAACTTGTCTTTTAAATGTTTTCGGAGGAGCCGGGGGCCAGCGGGACTCGACCTGGCGGCGCAGCGGCGACCGCCTCCAACTAGAGGGAATATGTGGCTCTCCTGGCTGACCTGCGCACTTCTGCTGGGAACTTTGTGTGCAGGTAAAGAGAATGGATCCGCCGCTGTTTGTTCTGTGGGTGAAAGGTGCTGCAGGTTGCAACACTGCAGCCTGCAAACTCCGCGTTTAGCATAGGCTACCCCCCTCAACCCCCCCACCCTCAACACCCAAACATCAGCAGTAGTCCTATATCACAGAGGCACTAGCGGACCGAAGCCACCGCGCCTCCGCTTTTTTCCCTTCTTCTTTTTTTTATTGTGGCAGATTCCCCCCCGGTGGTGGCTCCACGCGGGTTTCCACGGTGTTATCAGTCACCTGCGGGGCCACCACATCCCGCAGAGATTTATATAATATTCAGGGGGATCTCGTCATCTGTGTGAGCTGCGATCGTAGCGCTGTTGGATTTTTCCAGCAGCAGCAGCAGCACATGGCGGAGAGGGGAGAGAGGGAGAGGGGAGGGGGAGAGGAGGGAGGGGATGTATTTGTGCTGGCCGGGGCCGAGTCCTAGACATGTGCAGGATCAATGATCAGATGTGGTCTCCTCTCTGTGGTGGATCTGGTGTGTAAAGGTGACTGATGATGTCAGGCTGCTCGTTTTTTTTGTGTTTAAAAAAAAACTGAATCTGCCTTTAGTGAAGGAGACACCGCGGACCGTGAACGCACCGCTCAGATCCTCGGTGCAGCTGCATTTACATTCAATGTCAGTTGTGTTTGGCTGTATTTCTGGAGCTTCGTGTGTAGGATGTGAGTGTGTGTGTGCGTGCGCGCGCGCGCCGTTGCAGGCTGCAGACTGCTGCTCCATTGTCTGCTCAGGCATGCAAAGGCTGATCGATAATCGATGATAAAAGGAGGCAGCCGGGAGCCTTTCTCCCTCCCTCGCTCTTGTTTCCCCCTCTCTCGCACGCGCTCCTCCACACTATGCACGCGCGTTTTACTACGACACGGGCGGATGAATGAAGCAGCTCGGTGAGCTCGCAGTCATGTGGTCGTCTAAGTACAGAGCGCGCGCGTGCGTGCTGGAAAAAATACTCCACAGGCGCGTGCAGTGATATGATGCTCTGTCAGTCTGCACGTGGAGCTCTGTGATGCTGCTGTGTCTTAACTGACGTGTTTGTCCTGTTTTCTGCTTGTTCATGTGTGTATTAGAGATAGTCAGTCTATCTATCTATCTATCTATCTATCTATCTATCTATCTATCTATCTATCTATCTATCTATCTATCTATCTATCTATCTATCTATCTATCTATCTATCTATCCTAAAAACTAACCAGTTCATGCACACTGCTGCTTCAGTAACGAAGACACATTCATTCATCCACAAACTGAACCAGGGGTTTTACGTTAGTCGTCACGGTAACAGCAGCAACATCTACCAGACTCATGACTCTTGTTTTCAGAGATTTGCAAACACAGTACCATTGTTGTTGGCACAGCATCAGCATCTCTAGTGTTATTTCTATGGAAACAATGTTGTTAACATGCTTTGGTTTGACTGTGAGGTCAGAGGTCAGAGGGCAGCTGGCTTCCATCAGCACAGTCCGATGACCAATCACAGTTTGGCATCGACAGGGACGGCTTCCTCTGATCGCTTCCTCTGTATTTTTCAGCAGGTTTAGAGCTCACACACACACAAACACACACAGTCAGAGGAGCTGTTCACCTTCATGAGAGTGGGGGAGAGGAGGGACGGCAGCTACAGCACACAATATTTACAGAGTCCAAGTGTTTTCATTAAAATCCCGACTGCAGCTGTGTGTGGTCAGTGTGTGCTGATATTTCTTAGTCTCATTCCTGGTTACAGTTCAGCTACTCTTCATTTTCACTGAAATGAGGTGATGATGATGATCTATTCCCTCCCTCCGCTTTCCTTCCCTCCCTCTGTCCTTACTTCTTCCTTCCCTTTTGACCCAATTGACCCAATCTGTTCCCTCCCTCCTTCTATCTTTCCTTTCTTTTTCCCTTCCTTCTTTCCTCCCATCTTTCCCTTTGTCCTTCCTTCCTTGACCCAGGAGGACAACAGGAGGGTTAAATATGGACACACCTGCTGTGATGTCACCCATAGGTTTCTGAAGAGCAGTTTAAAGCTGAGATTGGGCTGTTCAGGTGGATGGATGGATATAGGGATGGATGGATGGATGGATGGATGGATGGATAACTAATTATTGTATGGTGACTGGTGGACCTAGCCCCGTGAAAGTCCATGACCATCTCCTTGGTGATGGGTGATGGAGGTGTTCAAAGAGGCAGTTGTTGCCTAATCACTGTCAGATCACCATTCTCCTCTTCCTGTTGTTCCTGATACCACGATAAAAAATAAAACATAATTTTCATGTAACGACTTTCTTCTATCAAGTAAGAATGGGACCATTGGAGCATATAACAGACAAACATCTTCCACCTCCGTGTTTCTCTTATAGGCAAGTGTAGGAGGTGTAGGGCAGGTTCAGTATGAAGGCCTCAGGTTGCCTCACAGATCAGACCATGGTCTCCTACTCCATCTGAATCTAACGCAGCATCATTGACAAGTTCAGACTTCACTGACAGACTTCCTGTGATGTGCACAGTTTGTGGTCTATCACCTTTTCAGAGCAAAACAAAATTCTTTCCGCTGCTTCAAAGTAAAGGTACTTAAAAGGATATTTCAACATTTTGGCAAATTCGCCTATTGCCATAATCCCTATTGTTTTAGGAGTAGGTTCATTACATAATAATGTAACATTATGAGACAGTGTTGATTTCGTGGCAGACTCGGCTGCTTGGCAGAGTGACTTCAAAAGCGAAAGCAGTTCTGAGTATTTGCTTCATGTGTCGTAATGTTACATAATTATACGTTATTACTTCATAGCGTGGTGGTGCAGGTCACAACTTGTCCACCAGAGTGTTTTGGAGTTGTTGGATTGTGTATTTAGTTTTATGAAGGAAACGTGGAAATACCATTCACCTCCGTTGCGTTAGCTGAGCAGCTCACGTCTCTGCCCCGCCGATCTAAAAACAGCTTGCACCGACAATTAAAGGTAATGAGCCTAGACTATAGAGATTATGGCAAAAGGAGAATTTGCCAAAATGTTGAAATATCCCTTTAGGAGAAATGCAAGGGAGTCAAAGGAAGACATGCTGTCTTGTAAGAAACAATACTAGAGTAAAGTAGAGGCTGAGAATGCATTTAGGTAAAAGCACCAACCTGGAGGTTAGTGACACGTCTTGATTGATTGTGTGTCTGTGTGATGTTTCCTTGGTGCTTTGATGCATTTTTAATGTGTGCGCAGGTTGAATCAAAGTCGTGTATGATCCCCTCTGCAGCTTTGTTTACAGAGGGTTCCGTGTGTGTGTGTGATGCTGATGTCAGCAGTCAGATGAATGTGACTGAATGAGCCCCTGAGCAGTTTGTGTGTGTAGATCACAGTCTTAAGTCTAGTGGACTCATGTCTCCAGCAGCGGGTTTATCGTGTTATCCCAAGACTTCTGACGTTGACATGGTCTCTATGTGATGACCAGCCACAGCTGTGGACACTGTGTCCTCAAGTGTCTGATCTGGAGATGGAGATGTAATAGCTTTTACTTTTCTGTCAATCTTTATAATAATCATAATAATAACAATACATTTTATTTGTAGGGCGCCTTTCATGGCACTCAAAGTCGCCTCTTTGGGTTGTTATTGTTTTATTCATACATTTTAAACATGAAAAAATCAATCACATCATCAGGAAAACCTCATCACACATACGCATCATCGTGCCATCCAAACATTATTCCCTGTTTTGATCCTTGTTCATTGTCTTAACCTGTTAATGACTAGTTTGTGTATGAATGCATGATCAGCAGTTATTATTATTCATATTTGTGTAGAATATCGTGTTTGATGAATAAAATACAGCTCAAAACTTTCCATTCAGAAAGAATAAAAGTACGGTGGCCTGTAGGGCAGTCAAAAGTACAATATTTTTAAAGTACAATAGTTTGTTTTGTTTTTTTTACAATATTTTGTTGAGGGATAAAAGTGAGAGGTAAAAAAAAAAAAACGCTGACAAATACACTCAAGTACAGTAGTCAAGTCAAAGTACTTCCTCACACTACACAGTGGTGACAGTTTTAACAGGCGCTACCTGGAAAACTTTCTTCCCGAGCCGACAGCTCCGCTGAGTTTCCGTGGTTACCTACGGTCACGCTGCCACTCAACGTAAAAAATGGCGATGCAACATGGCCGCCTCGGTTCGGTGCATTGCCCACTTATGTATTTGTAACGACTTGTTTATTTGTATTCGCGTGTGATTTGACTATAGTGAAATACGTATTGACATATTTAAGTTTCACTAATAAAAAGCCAAATAAGTTACACACTGCGGCTTTAAGTTTATCATAATGATTTTCTATTGAACATTGTGTATTTCCACAGTATGGATGTATAGATGCTTCTAATGACTAGTTTTGATTAAATGTGTTGCCGGGTTACTACACACACAGACTGAAGGTGTGTGTGTGTGTGTGTGTGTTTCACAGTGAGAACCCTGAGGAGCTGCAGCAGCAGGTTTGCTCAGTTGGAAGAGAGAGAGTGTGTGTTTATTGGCTGCTGTGGAAAACGCTTTTCTTCTTCTTCTTCCTCTTCGTCCGCCTTACCTCCTAATCAATACACACACACACTCACAGAGGGAGGTCAGGAGAGACGGCGCTCCAGCGGTCTGATGATAAATTGTACCTGGATACTGAACTGATATGAGATTTGTAATCGATTTCAATGTTCAGAGCTGCGGTGCTTCTGACGGAGTGGAACGCTGATGAAGTCATGTTTTGTTGCTGAAAAGCTCAGAACGGCTTTGTACGGTGGCTCAGAGAGCTCAACACTACAAATGCAGATCAGAACTATGTAGGTTTTAGGATTATTGATTTTTTTTTTAATGTATTTATTTATTTTGCACAAACATCATTTAAAACAACATGGACAAGCATCATGACTGGGATGTGCAATGGGGAGGTATGAAACCCAAAAGGTCTTAAGAATATAGGAAGTAATTAAACAATAATGAAAAATAAGGAGAAAAGTAATGATTAAACAGTAAATATAAGATATCAGAGTATGTAACTATTCTAACAAATCGTTCCTGTAAAGTAACAACATCCTGCTGATGACACCAATGTTCTTGGCAACTTTGTTACAGATGAATGATTTTGTTTTTTCCAATTTAATTTTTCATCAGTACAAATAACCAAAAACCCATGTTGCATTATAACAAGAGAATGATTGGATATATAGACATCTTTATCATAAGGAATCTTTTTCATAGTTTTTGTTACGGCTAGCATGTATGAAGTTTTTTATTTTTAATATTTAGACATTATTTATATTTTTGGAACCAGAGGTTAACCCTTGTAAGTTCATTAGGTCTTCATAACATTGATTCGACATAAACGTATTCATATCATCAGCAAAATTGATTAAAAAAACATGCTTTTTGAAACCAGGTATAAATCATTTACATAAATAATAAAAAGCAAAGGACCAAGAATATATCCTTGCGACAAACCACATGTTAACTTTTACAAGAAACAAACTGTTTGTGGTTGTTCAGAACCATTGGAGCTCAATTCCCTGGACTGGTATTCCAGTCATGGTGTTTTCTCATGGATCTCACCGCCGCTCCTCAGAGGATGAACCTGTTTCCTGAAGCCCATCAGGGCAAACCTTACAGTGTGAATCCAAGACTAGACTAACTCCCTGATGTCAAGACCAGGTCTGTGTGAGAACCAGACCATCTGCTGCAGGGTTCCTGGTGGTTCTGGTCTGTGCAGATGGTTGTTTATGACAAAAGAAGAATCTGGACCAATCAGACGCCTATGATGACTACCATGGAGACTGATGATGGAGAACATCTTAACTTTCACTTGGTAGTAATTGTGTGTCTTGGCTGTCAGACACTGAGCACTGGCGTCTTAATGAGAACCCAGCGCTGCAGTGTAAGCAGGTCTCAGCTATTTCCAATGACAGCTCTGTGTGTGTGTGTGTGTGTGTGTGTGTGTGTGTGTGCACCTATACTGACCACAAAGCACAAACTGGCGTCTTTTGTCCTTGTGTTGCCTGTGACAGCACACAGTCAGCTCAAAGTCATGCTGCGTTCGCTAAAAGTAAAAGTGTGCGTGTGTTTGCATTTGGGTTTGTGTATGTGCTGATCATCTGAATTGAACACCAGAGGAGTTGATGCTAACAGTTAATCCACTGGTATCACAGTGCTCCTCTTTCAGAGCTTGTTGATTTCTTCTCTGTTCTGTTTTCATGTTTTTATTGAGCTGCGATCCCTTAATTACTGCAGTGCCTTTGGAGCCTTGTATAGTTGTGGACTTTGTGGTGGGCTTTCCTCTGAAGTTGAGTTTATTCATTTCTGACTCATATATTCAGAACTTTATTCGAAATTCTTGTGGAAATCTGCACCAATTTACAACAGCAAATTAAGAAATGATGGCCATCATTGTTATTGTTATGATGTAAGGAACATTGTTTATAGATCACAACCTCTGCAACACTGTGGGTCTGGTCAGTGATTCTGTTTTTCCGCTCGATGCAAAAAAAAAAAACAACCCAGCATCAACTCCAGGGCTGAACACATATCATGCATTGAAATTTCAACCCCGCCCATTTTTGGAGTAGCTGGGATTTGGGGGCGGGGTCAGGTGCTGCCAAGATGGTGACAGCAGACAGCTTCAATAGTGCTCTACAGAAACCTGTGGGTTACATCACAGAGGCTGCCTCCATCTTTGTTTACAATCTGGGGTAAATGTTTGGTTTTCTCTAAACCAATCACAATTGTGATGATGATGCTGCAACACAGTGAGAGGAAGGACTTGTCTTGGTGGAACATTAAGTCAAGTCAGGTTCAGGTTGGCTTCTATGCCATACTTTGCGCCATCTCTACTGTGAGGCATGTGCACATGCATTGTCCAGTTTCAGTCAATTCATGCAGAAGAAAACTGGTTACCAATGGCGTTATGTGGGTGTTTTAGTCAGATTTGGAGAAGTCCGATATTAATCAAGACTAACGTTTACATGCACTCAAGTTGTCCAGTTATAGTCGGATTAAAAGAATAATTCATCCAAAAATGAAATTTCACTCATGTACTCACCCTCATGTGGACTAAGGGCTGGGAGAAGTTTCAGAGTCCTCCGTGGCTTCTCTGAGTTACAGGGGGTCTCTGCGTAGCAGTGCACGTTCATATAACAGTTGCAAATGGACACCAGCGGTCTTTGTCACAAAAAAACATACTAAAAAACATCCAAATACCTCCATGCTGCTTGTATGTAATGTCCGTTTTGTATTGAAGCCCCGAAATGTGAATTTTTCCCGTCCATATTCAATCTTGTGAGATTTGCGTCAGTTAATCGCAATGACGCCGACGCAAATTTTTTGGTGTGACGAAGACCGCTGGTGTCCATTTGCAACCGTTATATGGACATGCCCTGCTACGCCGAGACCCCCTGTAACTCAGAGAAGCCACGGAGGACTCTGAAACTTCTCCCAGCCCTTAGTCCACATTTCATTGAAATGAAATTTCATTTTTGGATGAACTATTCCTTTAAGGCAATAAATTGTTTTTTTCAACTAGCATGTGTACTTGGTGTTTTCTGGTTTGAGAGCACCGTGCTGGACAGGTGTCAGGTGTGTGTTCAGTTTTCATATTGTCATTCCGTACAGTGGTGTGAGGTTGTATTTCCTGCTGTAGTAAACAGTGCATGTGAAACTCTGGAGTCTGAAACTAGCCTGGATCAGTGAGCTGCCCCCTCACTACTACGACTCCCTGCAGGGCCTGAACACCAGCGAGGCGGGGGGAGTGAGGGGGGCGCATGATGGGGGGATGGGTTGCCCGTAGCTACCAGCAAGATTTAAAGGGCCAGTGCCTGTTTTTTTTCTCTTTCTCCCATCTGCACAGCTTGCCCAAGATTGATGACATGGGGTCAAGAGGAAGAGGTGGAGGAGGAAGGGGGAGAAGAGGGAGGAGGGGTTGGGTCAAGAGCAGACCCAGAGAGGCAAACAGTGCTGATCTGAAACTAGGGTGGGTGGATTTATCCCCCTGCATCAGCAGCCTGGAGTATTTCAGAATAAAAGCAGGAAGTCTGCTCATTAATGGCTCAATACGAATTGTATTTTATTTGTGAAATATTTATAGCTTTTCCAGGAAATTCGTCATAATTTCCCAAAAAGTTAGATAGTATTGCAAATTCTTGGAATTTTTTTTAAGAATCTCCAAAACAGTGTGGTCCTAATTATAAGAGACGTGTGAGCAGCTGCAGTTATGAAGCTCGTTAGGAGTGATGGAGCAGCTCGGAGGAAAGCAGTGATAAATACACGTCAGATTCCTCCAGAGTTTCAGCTGCAGTGGAAGCTCCTCGGTTTTTTTCTTTGTTGGTGGAGGAAGCTGTATGTGTGCGTGCGCGTGTGTGTGTGTGTGTTTTGCTCAGAGACAATCATGAGACTGTCAGGCCCTGAAAGAGTGTGATGAGGCCCCGACAACATCCTGCAGCCAAACAACCTGAGGAAAACAAAGTGAGAGTGTCGGTGTGGACTCGGCCTGCTGTGAGTCCATCAGAGGCAGCACAGGGATGGTTTGAAGGCTGCTGCTGCTTTGAAGGAGTCTTTTCTATAAGTTCAGGTTCATACATACATGCTGTACTCATGTGAAAGTATCAGTGGTACAGATCCTGCGTTAATAGCACAGTCAATGTTCTTCCTACGGTCTTAAAGTACTCCCAGTGGTTGAAGCAGTACTTGGAGTGTGAATGTGTTTGTGTTGTGGTTATGTAGTGTTGATATCCAGCAGTGTTTACAGTCACTGAGCTGCAGCGTTTCATTACACTCACCGAGCTCTAATAATACCACTGACCTGCTTTCTCACAGATCAATACTGTGATGGAAGAGACCCTCCTGTCTATATCATTACCCCCTCCACATGATAGGAGAACACACGTCCTGTGGCAGAAACACAACCTGCACATGCACAACTATCCCTCTACTCTCTATTCTTTTTTTTTTTTAAATATTACTCTAAAGGGCCCAACATTTGGGCAAATTCGCTTATTGCCATAATCCCATCCCTAATCCTAGTTTTAGGAGTAGGTTCATTACCTTTAATTGTCGGTGCAAGCTGTTTTTAGATCAGTGGGGCAGAGTTGTGAGCTGCTCAGCTAACGCAACGGAGGCACATGGTATTTCCATGTTCCCCCATCAAACAAAACACAATCCAACAACTCCAAAACACTCTTGTGGACAAATTGTGACCTGCACCAAGCTATGAAATAACATAATTATGTAACAATACGACACATGAAGCAAATACTTGGAACTGCTTGTGTTGTCTGAAATGTTCCTGCTACACATTTACCTTGAAAACAACTTTGTCTTGTAACGTTCCGTTATTATCTCATAGTGTGGTGAATGTGCAGGGCTCAAATTGTCCATGAGAGCGTTTTGGAGTTGTTGGATGGAGTATTTGATGAGTTTGAGGAGGGAAAGGCGGAAATATCATGCAATGTGCAGAGCTCACGTCTCTGCCCTGCCGATCTAAAAACAACTTGCACCGACAATTAAAGGTAATGAACCTACCGCTAAGAATATAGGGATTATGGCAATAGGCCAAAATGTTGAACTATCCCTTTTAATATCATGTTTGTACTAGGGATGGGAATCGAGAACCGGTTCTGACTCAGCGCCGGTTCCAACTAATCAATTCCATCGGAATCGTACGCCGCAAACGTTATCAATTCTCTTAACGATCCTCATTTCACAGCATGCCGGGTTTTTTTTTCATTCATAAATTCTGTTTAAGAGGATTTGTGCAGCGCTGTTTTGCAACGTGAGTTAACCTGCTTCGTTGCCTATGTATTATGGGATGTTGAAGTTTGTAACAAGTAGCCTAAACTCTCATGGAAAAAAGAAAAAAAAATCACCGGCGACATTGATGCGCGTGGTGAATAAAGTGGGATGAACTGGGTCGCTGCAGCGCAGGCTCCAGGTGAGACAGGCTAGACTGAAATTGTCCATGAGAAACTCGGGACAGACGCGTTTTGGAGTTGTTGGATGGGAGACGGTGATTTTGAACGACACAGCTGTTAGATGACTGTTTCTCTGTCACTGTTTCAATGTCCCACATCCCTGAGTTTTACAGGGGCGTCTCAATAAACTAGAATAACATGGAGGTCTGGGCCCCAACCAAGTATTGAGAGCAGATGGACATAGCCTACTTTTCAGAAGGCCAACATTTTCATAATTTTTTAATTTCTTTTAGATACTGGATTAATACTTTAACTAAATTGTCCACTGCAGCATGTGAATGTAAAACCTGATGGAGTAGCTCTCTGTTAAAATGTTGTCCAAATGAAAGGCCTTTCAGTTTAAGATATCAACTGTGATCAGGCATTAAACAGGTGGCTCACCTGTTCAGGCATGGAGGGCGTAACTGCTACTATATACTATATAAAATAGTGTGAAATAGCATTAGATGGGGCAACGTTGGACCCTGATAAGGACCTCCTTTTATATTTAATATTAGGGGTGCGTGCCCCACACGCCTGTAAAAAATATTCTAGGGGAAACACTGTAGATATATCGTGCAAAGGTGCAAACACATCAAATATGCAGAAACATTTATCAACGAAGCACGGTATAAAACAGGACTGCCATGTGTTTGACCGTCTGCGGACGGGTGCTGCTGCTGCTGACTCTGAGTGCCACACAAACTCCGGTGACGCAAACATTAAAGTGTTGCTTTTCGAGCTGAAGACTGTGTAGAACTCCTTTTTTGCCACTCAATGAACTACTCAGGCATTGTTAAGAGAATTGATAAGGAATTGTATCGATAGGCAGAATTGACAATGGCATTGATATTGATAAAAACTTATCAATTCCCACCCCTAGTTTGTACACAACTCAACTGTGTACAAAGCTTAAGTAAAATAATACGCACCGCTTTTACTGTGTTATTCAGTACTTGTAGATAGTGTAGTGTAAACTGCTTGAACATCATAAGGGAAGTTGTAAAGGACACATAGTCTGGTCTGCACCTCACAGCTGACTGCCACTTTTTTTTTTTACTGTGGTCATCGTCATTCACTAAACTCTACCACACAACCAAGATCACTTTAACAAACAAAAACCTGTTTTTTTTTAGATCAAAGAACCACATCAGGTTGCAGGTTTTCTTGTGGTTTCAGAGTTCAGGTCTTTTTGGATTTTCATGGCTCTTCCTCTTCCTGTGTTCAGAATGTGACACCTCGGCTCGGCCGGCGTTCACACCGCAGCACCACATAACTGCAGCTGTATGAGCAGGTGGAGGGTGGTGCAGGAAACCTTAAGGGGAAGACTCCGGGTTGTTTTGTGCAACTGGAAAAATTGGAGTTTAAGGTCATGCAACAATAAAAGTTCAATCAAATACATGCTATAGCTTTAACCAAATACAATAAAGTAAAGAAGTCATCTTTAACTGTGGCTTGGAGGGAGGGGGAGAGCTTCCTCTGTGTGGTCGGAGGGGTGACAGGTAGACTTCAGGTGTTGTGATTAGACAGAAGCTCCTGGTTTCTCCTGAGGCAGCTGCCTTCACAGTGTCTTTCTCTACTCGATTGTGTCTTTGACATTATTTTCTATTCAAGCAACAATGTGTCGAGGGGTAAGACCATGTGGGCTGTTCCACAACAATAGGGGGAACAATCAAGGGTAATTGGAGAACTTGAGTATTTAAATGGATCAAAATGTCCATCTGTTCTTTCTAGCTGCAGTCATCTGTGTGAGTGTGTGTGTGTATCTACTGCTGTGTCGTGTTTTTCTCCCTCTGTTGACATGTGTTGTCAGACTGATGCTGTGTTGTGTCTGGTTGCTGCAGTATATTGAGCTCTCAGGGCCTCCGTAGTTTGCAGACGGCCAGACAGTGAGGGAGCAGAGCACCTTACCTGTGGAGCATCTTTGTCTAGTCAGGCAGGTGAATGTAAACTGACAATGTGTCAATTAAAGGGCCAGTGCACCCAAATATTTTAGCATTCGTGTAATTGTAGTTAATTCATATGTCAAAATGTTCAAAGTGTGTGTGAAACCAGTTAGCTATGATGTGTGGATTATTAATTAAAGGGATACTTCACCCAAAATCAATAGACCAAGCAGTATGGAGGTATTTGGATATGAAAACCTGTTGCCAGCCGGACCCTCCCCCCCAGCAAAAAAAATGGTGAATTTTCCATTTTGGGTGAAGTATTCCTTTAACTGATTTTTCAGTGTGGTTTGACTGCACAGTATTAAGGGGGTGGAAAGGCAGAAATCCTAACAAATAAATCCAGACGTCTCTGGGTGGACAGACGCTCCCGCCACAAGAGGAGACACATTTTGATTTCAGCCTTTAGAGAGAAGACGGATGTTCAGAATAGAGATGAACAAGTCAGTAACCAGTCAGTCATGTGGGACAGCATACTGATAAAGACTGTGTGTGTGTGTGTGTGTGTGTGTGTGTACCAGGGCTGATAAAGTGTTATCTGGCTCATGCTATTTGGAGCAACAATGGAGTCCAGGACACTTTATCAGAACACACAAACACACACACAGACACACTGCAGGACATGTCCCGCTCCTTTCAAACCGTCCAATCAGGGCCGAGCAGCCTGCGAGCTCATGGTATAGAATAACAACAGTAAAGTGTTGGTCCGCATTGTGTTTGGCTGAAGTCTAACTGTGACAGATGGGGGGGTGTGGGGGAGTTTGCAACT
This sequence comes from Decapterus maruadsi, assembly GCA_030347415.2. Lineage (NCBI taxonomy): Eukaryota > Metazoa > Chordata > Actinopteri > Carangiformes > Carangidae > Decapterus > Decapterus maruadsi. Next base: position 19,367,323 of record CM064890.1, on the reverse strand, counting down.
CTTTTTCATTGACAAAGTGACGGCTCCTCTCCTCCTCTGTCCCTCCTCCCCCGTCTTCTCACCCCCCCCCTCCCTCTGTCCCTCGAGGACCAGAGGAATGACTCTCCCTCTCTCTCTCTCTTCTGCCATTTGTCCGGGGATGGGGGGCCCAGTCTGGGAGTGTGTGTCCTGTCTGGTCTCTCAGAGATGGCGGGGGCAGGTGTTGTCTGGACAACAACAACAAAACACACACATCGCTCAATAACTCATGCTGGTCATCTTATCTGCCCTCCTCCCGCCCCCCAAATACCATGGTGGTCTGTTTGGATTGCATCAGACTGAACGACGACTCCTTATCAGCTGTTAAAACGTCAACAGTCACATGCGTGCCCGGCCTCGTGCACAGTCACATGTGGTGTTGGAACAAAGTTTCAGGCTTGATGTTTTGTCTGGAGCAACATTTTCTCTTCAGAGTTCTTTAAAGGAGTAGTGCCATGTTTTACAACCAGGGCCTTATTTCTGTCATTAAACACGTCGTTTACTCACCCGTACGACTTTGGTGTCTGACTTTGGATCCATCCGAAATGCAGCCTCTGAATAACGAGTCCAGAGTTTCCTGTTATCATCATCCGGGGTCTGTAGATTGACCTACTGACCTCTGACCTGGATGATGTCATCTCTGAGCAAGACTCATTCACTCTGCCTCCTAGTGTATATCATTCTTATAACTAGATAGGGATGTTGCGGTTACTTGTGCAACATGGCTGAATATTTGTCAGATTTTGAGGTTGTTGGTCGTGGACTTTGGATATGATGGACAGTGTTTCCCCTAGAATATTTTTTAGGCCCGGTGGTACCCACAGAAAAACCATGAAAAGACGACGCGCGTGGGGCACACACCCCCAATATTGAATATAAAAGGAGGCCCACATCAGGGTCCAACGTTGCCCCATCTAATGCTATTTCACATTATTTGAGCATGTAGTAGCAGTTACGGCCTGTATATAGTAGCAGTTACGCCCTCCATGCCTGAACAGGTGAGCCACCTGTTTAATGCCTGATCACAGTTGAAATTTTGAACTGAAGGGCCTTTCATGGCCAAAAACATAAACCTGGACAACATTTTAACAGATAGCTGGCTCCAATCAGATTTTACATTCACATGCTGCAGTGGACAGTGGACAATTTAGTTTAAGTATTAATCCATATCTAAAAAAAAATAAGATGAAAATGTTGGCCTTCTGAAAAGTCAATCTATATGCTCTCAATACTTGTTTGGGGCCCATTCCATGTTATTCTAATTTATTGAGACGCCCCTGTAAAACTCAAGGATGTGGGACAATGAAACAACAGTGAGGGGGAAACAGCCAATCATGTAACAGCTGTGTCGTTTGGTTGAAGCACCGTCTCCACGTGTGTTCATTGACAACAGGGTTAACCTGGACGCGTTAGCTCGTCGGTATGGTAACGGTAACCGGTGACTGCGTGCGTCTGTCCCGAGTCTGAAACAGCGGCGGTGGCTGACTGAAACGCTCCGTGATCGCCGATTAAATACCGGTAGACGAGCCGCGAGCGACGTCTAGCCTGTCTCACCTGGAGCACCATCCCACCTGACAGAGCCTTTGCTCCGCGTCAATCCCTCCTTTCACTCTCTCTCCCTCCTCTCCCGTCTCTCTCGCATGACGCGCATCTGTGTTTTTCCCCTTTTTTTCACGGCGCCGTAGTCTACTTGCTATTCAACATCCCATAATATGGCACACTGGGCAGCGAAGCAGGTAACTCACGTTGCAAAACAGCGCTGCACAGAGCCTCCTAAACAGAATTTATTTGATTTCTGAATGAATTGATGTGTCGCTTATTTTTGATATTATATATTTTTGACCTGGACTTTGTTGGCCTGGCGCCCGCCATATGGTAGGGGAAACACTGATGGACTTTACCGTTCTGGGCCTGAGTCTCCGGATGAGGAGGCAGAGAGAGGAACAGCTGGCCAGGGAACAACAAACCACTGCATGTCCGTGAATACATGGTAACTGGTTGTGTTGTTGTGGAATAGCACTAGTGAATCACTACAACATGTTGGTGAAATGAACCAGTTTCATGGCAGATAATGTGTTATTTAGAGGCTGCATTGCGATGCCCTGATCACTCCCACTATATGGATAAACACGGCTCTGGAATGGATGTAAATATAATCTGAAGGACTCCTGATGACACCAAAGTTATCTGGGTGAGTAAACCACCATGTTTTATGCCAGCAATGAGGTCCAGGTTGTAAAAAAAACGGCACTTCTCCTTTAAGTGTTCCAGGGGAACACTGGTGGTTTTAGGGTTTAATGGGGCTTTGAACACAACCCAGGACATGGGGTTATCTCTGGTCTTGTTATTGGGGCTGTAAATATCAGGAGTATAGATGTGTAGAGAAGGAGAAGCCTCTCCAGAACCAGAGGGTTTCCCGTGTAGATTTCAGTGCGTATGCTTTTTGCAGATTCCCTATTAAACCAGCAGCCATCTGTTCCCTTGTCCACTTGGGAACAGCCACTACACTCTGCACATATGCTCATTGTGCTGGCGTCTGAATCGCGACTGACATCTGTACATTTGTAGACGTACGAGCCGCGAACAGCTGCAGCCCCGAAACCTGTCGCAGGCACCAGACTCCACTGAAGTCACGGAGAATATGACGAAGAAAACAAGAAGTAACGCTTCATAACGGGGGCCGACTGTTGTTAACACACAGCAGCGGTGTCCAGGGTCTGTTTTGTTTCGGCTCAACAGCACACAAGAACCCTACAAGTAGATTAGACGCTTGATGGAACCAAAGGAATGAGTAGAAACCCACCGGTGGAACTCCCACATGACCACAGGAACCATTGAACCCACCTGTTAGAGAAACCCTGAAACATCATCAGGGACATTTGGACTCGTCAGAATCTTTGTTGGTCCTGTTTTATTCTGAAAATTCATGGGCGAACTTTTGCAAACTATGACATCGACGCCCACGGTGGCTCCTGACCAGTGGTGAACACAACATGATCATGAATCACAGTGTTACTGAGCTTGCTGTCTTTGCTGCAGCTGTTGTTGCCTCACATTCTGTCCTCACTGTTCTATTTAGCGTGACTAATCAACTGCAGCGTAGACAATCTACTTCCTGTTTACACTGTATTGCACATCGGTGTATGATGGGATGGAGATCTTCTCTCTGTTTGAGATGCTTTCAATGTGTTCTTCATAGGGATGCATGATATATCGGCATTAATATCGGTATCGGCCGATGTTCGTCATTTTTTAACATATCGGTATCGGTATTGGATGAGTAAAATTGGGCCGATATGCACAACTGATGTATATCCGTCTAGTTGCTGTTTCGGGAGAGGGAGAAGGAGGGGAAGGGGGATTTGGGCATGTGTAACCTGTAACCTTGTTATTTGGAAGTAAAATACATTCTGAAAATAAAGGAAGACATTCAAAAATTCAGTTTGCATGATTTTCAGTCTGTATAAAAATGTATCATCTCAGAAACTTAAAAAAAACAACAACACATATCGATATCGGTAAATGTCGATTATCGACCATAACAGAAAAATTCATATCGGATATCGGTATCGGCCAAATTTTTCATATCGGTGCATCCCTAGTTCTTCAAACTGATCTCAAGGCTGCTCCTCCTTTAGCTACCTGCAGTCTTTCTGTTTTAATTGCACTGTGCTGGTGCGTTCACTGTCTTTTACCACTTCATTTCCACAATGCAACCAATCAAATAATTAATCATGAACGCAGTTACCTTTATCTGACAGCTAATTCTGTGGTGCATTCACCCTTATGGGGCTCTTTGCTCAACATTAAAAGCATTTGGTTTTCACCTGACTTTTGTTTCATGGCTAAAACTAATGGACAAAAACCCAGTTCCTTAAGTAAGAGTTAAGGGTACCCTATCACGGCGATTCCACATACACAAAGGAACCAGACAAGGGGACCCATTGTCGGCACTTATCTTTGCGTTATGCATGGAACCGCTTGCCGAAGCGATAAGAGAACAAAATAAAATAAAAGGAGTAACCATAGGTCAGGAAAGTCATAAACTGGCACTATACGCTGACGATATCATTTTATACCTTACGTCACCAGAATACTCCCAGAACTAATGGCAATAATAAAAGAATACAGTGACCACTCAGGCCAGGGTATCAAATCAATGAAAGTAAATGTGAGGCTGTGTGTAGAGGTAAAGAGTTTACAGATGTAATGCAGATGTAAAAGCCTTTACGAAGACGAGGGTGTTTGTAAATAGAATCTACTGTCAGTGAAGGTGTTTCCCTCATTTCTTTCGTCCTTTTGCGTCTTAAATTTGCGAAAGCGATGTTTAAACCACAGGGACGAAGACACAGAAGACTGTGTCCTCTGTCTCTGTGTGGTGTTGAGGCTCTGCAGCCATGAGGCCCTCTGTCTGAGAGGTCAGCGCTATTGTCTGCTGCTCTCTGTGCTGTCAGGGCCGGCCACGCTGTGATTGATGGCGCTTATGGCTGCAGTGTGTGTGAGTGTGTGTGTACTGTGTGTGTGTGTGTGAGAAAGAGAGAGAAAGAACGAGAGAGAGAGATTTGGTTAAAGAGCAGCTCTAGTACTCTTTCCCCCTCCTCCTCCACCTCTTATCATTTTCACAGAGAATGGTTGAGCAGTGTTGGGGCTGACTTACGAGTGGCTATAAATAGAGGGTGTGTGTGTGTGTGTGTGTGAGTTTGGGGAGGGGAAGCCCATTTAGGGATCCAGAGGAGACTTTGCTTGGAGGATGAGGAGGGGGAGAGGGAGGGGGAGGGGGTTGGGGAGTGAAGGAGTGCAGCTCACAGCAACCATCAACCATCACTGTGTTCATGTTTGAGTAACTGAGCTGGTCTGAGATCAGTTTGGTCTGTCAGTTTGTTCTCCAAACATTGTAGCTCCAGTCAGCGCTGCCAAGGAGAAGGAGTCTGAACAGAGGCAAGTTCAACAAGCGTGTGATGTCAGTCAATACAATACATTTTAAACATTTAAAATATTCAATTTAGTTGTTGTAATGAAATGATTAGTTATATTGTAGTGATAAGTAAACAGAAAGAAATATAATACATGAATTAATGCAGTCTTTTCCCAATTTAGGAGAAAATCAGAAAAATCATTAGTAGCTCCTCCAAACTTTATCTTGTCTCGAGACTTAAATGAATTTTTAAAGTGATGGATTAAGAAATGTGACAACAATGACTTCAAACTCAGTTTCATTAATTGCCCCATTTACACATTTAAACATAAAATTTGACAAAACTTGTAATACAAAAAATATTTGTCTTAATGTAAATGATTTACTTTAAAATCCATTTAAAAAACCCGTCTGCGGAGGTGGACATTTTTGTCCAGAGAAGGATCATGGGTGTGGTTAAAATGCATTACGGGTCCAAAAAATAAGCTTTCATTCTGAACCTCGGGATATCCAGAGTTTACCCAAAAATACACCTTCTCGCCAAAAATCAGGTCCCTGTGACCTTTTATTTGACCGTGGGGAGTTGAGAAAGTGTCCCAAAACAAAAATCAGTGTATGAAGAAATAGAGAAATACAGAAATAGCATGTCTGTTGGCCAAATGTTTGTGTTTTGCATGTGTTAATGTATTATTAGGGATGTATTTATCTTTTCGTTTTATTTATTTCTACTGTCCAGCTGCTGGTTAACAGCTTATTGTGTCCCTGCAGTGTAGTTGTGTTGGTGTGCGCTTGTGCGTGTGTTGTGTGCCCGTGTCCATGAAGAGTTCCCATGGCTTTGCATCTCATATGTTGCCCTATGATCTCAGTAACATATGCACACACACACTTCCCCTGCCAGATGCCTGTGTGTATGTGTGTGTGTGTGTGTGTGCGTGCGTGTTTGACCCCTGACCCTCATGTCTGGCGCTCACAAAGCCTCTTAATAATTTGTATATGTGATCATTTTGCATGATAAAGTCTCACACACTTTAACACATTTGCATTTCACACACGTCCGTATCCATATCATCAAGGAACACAGGAGGTCAGAGGTCTCACACACACACACACCCACACACACACACATATGCAGTATAGACATGTTAATGTGTGAGATGTGATTATGCGTCTGAGTTGTTGCAGCTGGACGATGTGAGTGTGAATCCGTTCTCACACTAAAACATGATGCTTTTCATAACAATGCTACAGCTGTCACTGTGTGTTGCATGTGATATGAAACTTTATGGTTTCCATGGTGACAGCAGGGGCTCAGTCAAAGGGTCGTGAGAACGTGCTGGACCGGGAGTCCAGAGGCAGGTCTGAAGTTGAACCACTTTAACAGGAGGTCAGACTCAGGTGGTTCTGGTCCTGGACCAGAACTCACCAGTCTGATTGTGTTGCCTTCTTCCTGCTCCAAACGTAGATGTTACAAGTTTACCATCTTTTCAGTTGACGCACAAGGTCAGACTCGTCCACATCAGTCACAAGAACAAGACCCTGAACATATTGATCGGCAATTATAAATAACCTGCGCCTTTTTATGAGTAGCTCACATGGTCCATTGTCCTTCAGGCAGGGTATAAAGAACCGTCCTCCTGTGTTCAAACACAGGAACATACAGGAAATACACAAACTTTTATATCACATCTGAGAAAGAAATGATTAAAAATGATTAAATAGCATAATTTAATTTAGACTTTTTATACCAGAATATAACATTTTACCTCATAACTGTGACTTCTTTCTCTTAATTCAGGCTTTTCCCCCCCATAATTTAAACTTTATATGTCAGAATTTTCACCTTTTACCTCATCGTTATGACTTACTGAGGGGATATTTATTTTCTTTCACTGGCAGAAGAAGGTTTCCATAGAAATGGGCCCCAAACTTCATTAAATAGATCTTCTGTCCATATGTCACCTGCTCATCCTCATCCATTTCACACATGAAATCCATCCACTTATTTCAATTGGACACAGAGGAGGAGCTCCAACTTCAATGTCCAGCAGCTCTATTGTTGTTGCAGAGCTCTGCTCCATCACCACATTATTCACATCACATAAGGCTGATTAGCATATATATATATGTATGTAGATGGTGTGTGTGGGCATGTGTGTGTGTGTGTATTGACACGCAGGTCAGATGATCTCACACGGGGACAATAGAGCTGGTTTGCAGCTCTGTGAGAGACAAAGATGGCTGACCTTTCCTCCCTCAGATCAGATGTGTTATTGTGTCTCTCAGCCTCTTGTGTCCCTTCGTAGGCTGTCGCCATGGAGATGCCTGCTGCCATACGGGGCAGCCACCGTGACACGGTGAAGATGTTTTGTGCCGCTGCTTTTGGACAAAGTGAGGTGAACAGGTTGCAGCGCTGTCACGTTAAAAGCTCGGCATGTGACAGATCAAAGGGTTTGTCTGAGCTGCTGTCTGATGGACTGACATGAAACGTTGAAATGTTCCTCAGCCCATTGTCGTCTCAAATTCCCCTGCTGCTGAAAGTCTCAGGAAAATTGGGCCAATCAGGGCTAAGATGTTTGTCATGATTGATTGATTTTTTAAAGGGGACATATTAAGGAAATTCACTTTTTGAAAGCTCGTTAACATATATCTGGGTGTTTGTCTTTCCTTCTGGCCCCAAAATGTGAGAATTGAACAAAAAAAATGTAATGTTCAGGCTCCAGAGGTTAAATTCCAAGTAGTTTTACGAGCTGTTACAATGATGGAACTAGTTTTCTAATTTGCATAATACCACCCTACCTGGTTACCAGTAGCATAGACTGTAAAAAGAATGGACGCAGCACCCGTGACGTCACCCATTGGTCTGGGGGAGTCTGTTTTGTGGCACTACTACGGGGATTTGAATTGCACCATCTTGGAGAACCCGTCCGCTGAACTCGAAGCGACCAATTAACGGCCGGTAACTGTCTGTGAACCTGTCACTCAACGTAATTTATGCACGAATTTAGGGCTGGTTAGAGAGGATGAAAAGAGCTGTGATGGTTGATCCTTGGGGGATTTTGACCAAAGCATGTCACAGACATGTCGTTAAGACACCTGGACTATTTTGATTTGTGGAAAAGGGACATGATAACGTCTCATTAAGTTGTCCTGGACCTGTTTGTCTGAGAATATCATGTTGTTAAGCAAACACAGCCTGGTTGATGTTTTGTCATAGACCTTCTAATTGCTGGTTGATGATCCCAGTTCCTGCTAGGTGACATCTACCATGTAACTGAGTGAAACCTGCACCTCATCAAGTTCAGCTCAGACGTCTAGACCCCTGAGGACCAGAGGACTGTTTGTTGGAGCAGCAGTTACGTCCTGCTACCAGCAGCTCAGCTCAGCTCAGGTTCCACTTCAACAACCCTCTGCCTGACTGTGGCTGATTACTCTCAACTCAAATCTCCACAAACAGACATGACAACACAACCGACAGACAAAACCTCCATCTGTTCCAAGATAGCTGCTAAAATGATGCTACCAGCAGCTATCAGCCTGAGCTGTTGTAACACCACCCTGTGACACTAGATGCTGTGGAAGTCAGTGGAGACAAAGGGTCTCCTGAAGCCCTGTGTCCTGCGGGGCAGTGAAGTGGTCACCAGAGACTAAAACAGTCTCAGCTTCTTCAGCAGCTGCTCCGTCTCCTTGTGTTGAGCTCAGACCTGCTGCTGCTCCAACATTAAACCCTTGACTAACCTCCACTGACTGATGGATAGATGACATCTGTGTTCAGGGACCAGTCCAGAGCACACCATGGAAGTCTGCATCACCTAGTGTCTAGCTCTGTCCGTGTGTGTGTGTGTCATCAGAAGTGGCCTTTTTTTTGTCTCTTTCTTAACTTTCTGCAACTTGCTGCTCAACTTTTTAATTGAAAAAGAAGTTGAATTGAATGTCAACACACAGACGCACACACACAGACAGCTGCCTGGCCCATTAGCTCACCGATCTCCATGGTGACCAAGGTCGAGTTCCAGAATACTGATGAGTTCAGACCGCAGACGACAAGGTACTTTACTGCTGAGCTCCTCTGTGAACTGAAGTACTGCTCAGGTGATGGAGCTGCTGCTGCTGCTGCTGCTGCTGCTGCTACAGCACAGCTGCACTGGAGTCAGTGTCAACACTGTGTGTGTGTAGATTTACAGCATTACAGTACACAACATGTAGCCTATTGTAACATTAATGGGTTAATCGAACAATAATTTGTTATTATTAATTGTCAGCTATTTTGATAATCGAGTAGTAATTTGAGTAGTTTTTCAAGCAAAAGAGTTCAAATTCTCTGATTCCAGCTTCTTCACTGTGAATATTTCGGTTTCTTTGTTCCTTTATGGACAAAACAAGACATTTGAGGACGTCGTCTGGTGGTTTGAGAAACACTGACATTTTTCAACCTTTTTTAACAGTTTATTGATCAAACAGCGGATCAATTAATCATTTAAATATTGACATATTAATCGAAAATGAAAGTAATCGCTAGTTGCAGCCCTAAGCACAATGGAAATTACATTATTCTCCTGGTCTTTGTCGTCCTCAGTTCTCCAGAAATATAAAACCTGATACTGTCCTGTGTTTACAGGCTGTGTCCAATGTCTCCAGTCATGTGTCCCATGTTGTTATGGAAATGTTGGGATTTCCCACTCACACCTCATTTCCCTGGATTTTCCTCTTTGAGTGAAAATTAATTTTCTTTCCCAACACACAAAATCATGAAAATATAGTCTTAATGGAGAATTCACAAGGGGTGGGAGAAAAAATGGATTCACATAAGTATTGTGATATTTTTTTTTTAACGTTTTTTTTTTTTTGAGGGGTCAAAAATGACCGAAATTCTCCTTTAAGTAAGAATTTAGTAGTTTGAAATAAGACCTCATCCCTGGTTAAGTTTGTTTATGCACTGAACACAATAAGGCTCACACACACACACCCAACCACGCCCACACACACTCTTCATCTCTGACTGTTCAGTAGTTCATTGAGAAATTGTGTTCATTATGATCCTTCATCTGGTTTTAACACCTGAATTGTTATAGTTGGTAATTGTTGGTGTTTGTGTTGTATAGTTGTGTGTTTTTGAATTCCCATAGTTGTCAGTGTATTATTAGCCACATCAGACACAGTAACATCCTCTGTCTCATCTGCAGCCTGCTCACTGTTCAGTAGAATAAACCAGCTGTACCTCTACTGTACTGCTGTCAGCTGTGTGTGTGTGTGTTTGTGTGAGAGTGAGTGTGTGTGTGAATACTCCCACCTTTTCCGGTTGCCTAGCGACAATAAATGCACAGATTGGCTGTAACATCTGTCACGGTAAAAGCTGCCAAAACCTGCTCCGTCCATCTCTGCTGCTCCTTCACTGTTTCACTTCGCTCTTCATCTGACAGACAGTTCCACAGGAAGTTCTCATCGCTCCTCCTCCTCTTCCTCCTCCTCCTCCTCCTCCTCCTCCGTCCATTGCCATGATCTTTACAGTCTTAGGAGTTAATTGTCAGTGCAAGCTGTTTTTAGATCAGCAGGGCAGAGACATGAGCTGCTCAGCTAACGCAACGGAGGCGTGCTGTATTTTCACGTTTCCTTCATCAAACTAAATACACAATTCAACAAATCCAAAACACTGGTGGACAAGCTGTAACCTGCACATTCTCCACGCTATGAAACGATAACGTATAATTATGTAACAATACGGCAGTTGAAGCAAATACACGCAACTACTTGCGCTTTTGACATCACTGCCCAGCAGCCGTGTCTGGAATAGTTCCGGCTATGCATTTGCCTCGAAAACAACTCTGTCTCATAACGTTACATTGTTATTACATAGTGTGGTGAATGTGCAGGTCACAACTTGTCCACCAGAGTGTTTTGGAGTAGGAGAGCTCACGTCTCTGCCCCACCAATCTCAAAACAGCTTGCACCGACAATTTAAGGTAACGAACCCACTCCTGGTTATTTTCACAAAATAAAACACCCATTGCTCTTTACATAGGTACAGAAAACCATGACAAATTAGTGTTTTTACTTTGAAATAGGAAGCTAACGTACCCTCAATGTAGCTAGCTTGAACCAAAATAAACCGTCTTTGCTTGAACCCTCCGTTTTGACCGATCTCGTCCCGTTACCGGCATTTGACCGCTCAAGATGCCTTACTGGAGAGTTTTATCAGCTCTGAGATGAAGATCAGTCTGTTCAGAGTTGCTGAAGAGTGTCTCTGATGACTTGAGGTGGAGGGATACAGATACACTTCTAGCGTTTGAGCTAAGCTAATTATGGGCAATACAGCTCTATATCTCCATTGTTACTGCACGCACAGTCGAAAGGATGGTGTCTATCTGCTGGTCATGGACTTGGAAGGCAAGACATGTAAAAAAAAAAAAATGCTGGCGTATCCCTTTAATACTTGGTAAAGATTCTCAGGGAGAAATCTGGTGTTAAAATGTAGCAAGTTTAGGGTTCATATACTTGGACCTCACCTTGGTACCAATACAGGACTGTGTGTGTGTGCATGCGCGCTCTTTTCGTGATGACCTCATTCTTGTATGATCTCAGAGGTTAAAGGTCACATCTGGCACCCATAAGGTGTGTGCGTGTGTGTGCAGCTCCAGTTACCTGAAAAGACCTCCACCTTCTTTTCTTTCTGTTCAGACCTGATATGAACATCTGCCTCTGGTGGCCTGGTCACAGTGATGAGCGCTAAATCTAGTTGTTAACACAAACAAATACAAGAGAAAGAGGGAAAAGGAGAGATGGAGGATGACGAGAGGAGAGAAGGAGAGCAAGGAGGTGGAGGGAGGGGAAGGACAGAGAAGGAAAGGAAGCGAAGGGGGAAAAAAACCGAGGTCAAAGGTGTGTGGCAAGAAAAGGAATGAAAGATGAAGAGAGGAGTGGGTGGAGGAGAAAGTGGTGGGGGTTGAGAGAAAGATTTTTTTTTAAATGTGAAAGAAGGAAAGATGGTAAGAAAGAAGGAGGTGCAGCAGAGACTAATGGTGCGTTCAAGACAACTCGGAAGTCGGAAAAAAATGAGCTCCGAGTTGTAAAAAATGGGTTGAACGGCGTCGAACTCGGAAATTACAGGTTGGAAACATGGCGGCCCTTGTCTTAAACGGTTAGAATTTGAAGTAATTTGTTGAGATTTTAATGCATATTTTTTGTGCAGTGTATGAATTACGTTTATATAAAGACGTGATTGCTGTGTTGTGTGAAGTTGTGGCCCTCGTCCTTGTCCGTCCTGGGTGAGGGATCCTCCTCTGTTGCTCACCCTGAGGTTTCTCCTGGTTTTCCCTGTTAAAAGGGTTTTCCATGGAGTTTTTCCTCAGTGGATGTGAGGGTCTAAGGACAGAGGATGTTGTTATGATGCCATGTGAAGCCCTTTGAGACAAACTGTTTGTAAAAACGGGTGATACAAATAAAATTGCCTTGCCTTACGGAAATAACGTTCAACTGTTATCTAGGCTATAACATTATGTGCGCTCATCTGCGGCATCTCCTCTCCTCTTCATTTGCCTCCAGACAAACATAATTTGCTGCTGCATATATTTTTTGTTTGGGTATCCATGTTTTTTTTCTTAGGAGTTCCTGCAGCGTGAACGCAATGATGTCAGAAGTCGGATATTTCCAAGTTGGGCATTCCAACCTCCGAATTGTTATGAAGCAGCATAAGATCATTAGACCGGGTTGGACCTGAACCAACCGCCTTAGAACACAGTTCACTGAGAAGTTAGTTTCCTTCAGTATCACAGAGACAGTTGTCTGAACATGATGATCCACAGCAGACAGGAGCTCAGCAGGGCTCTTTAAATAACTACACACATACACACACACAGTGGGAATATGAAATGAGTGTGTGGTTTTCTCTCTCTGAAGAGAAGATGTTTGATTTGTGTCACATAAATAAAAGCTTCCTCTGAGAGCAGAGCTCACCTGTTGTGTGCAGCAGACAGGCGCTCTCATTACGCCGCCTCCTTTCTTCTCCGTCTGGGCTTTAATAAGATGAGTGTGATTAGAAAGTGCTAATGGTGTTTTTGATGTTGGTGGAGTACTGTTGGATTGTGGTTGGGGGGGGGTGAGGGGAGGGGTCAAGGACTGAAGAGTGTTGAGCAGCAGGCGTCAACACCCACGGAAGCTTTTAAGGCTGGATCTTTCAAGTGTGTGTCTGTCTGAGTGTCTTGTGTATAGCCGCACAACAAAAACCTAACGCTGTCTGTGTCTGTCTGCGCTGCAGGACTGAGCCATGGGGAGGGCGACACCAGGGAGTGTCTGTACTACAACGTCAACTTCGAGATCGAAAAGACCAACCAGAGCGGAGTGGAGCGCTGCGAGGGCGAGAAGGACAAGCGCTCCCACTGCTACGCCTCCTGGAGGAACAACTCTGGCTCCATCGAGCTGGTGAAGAAGGGCTGCTGGCTGGACGACTTCAACTGCTACGACAGGTACCAGCACACAGCAAGCCTTAAACACACTTCATCAGTCGATGTGAGGGGCTAAGGACAGAGGATGTTGTTACGATGTCATGTGAAGCCCCTTGAGACAAACTGTTGGTAAAAACGGGTTATACAAATAAAATGTCCTTGCCTTAAAGTGATAGTTTCACATTTTGGCAAATTGGCCCATTGCCATAATCCCTATAGTCATAGCAGTAGGTTCGTTACCTTTAATTGTTGGTGCAAGCTATTTTTAGAATGGCGGAGCAGAGCCGTGAGCTGCTACAGAGGCTCATGGGATTTCTTGGTTTCCCTCATCAAACTCATCAAATACACAATCCAACAACTCCACAACGCTCTGGTGGACAAGTTGTGACCTGCACATTCACCACACTATGAGATAATAATGGAATGTTAGTGACGGAGTCGTTTTCAAGGTAAATACAGAGACTGCTTGCTGAAAAACGCACATTGGCGGTTTTGCATGAATTTACCTCTAAAATGACTCAGTCTCTGTTATTATCTCATAGCGTGCTGAATGTGCAGGTCACAATTTGTCCACCAGAGCGTTTTGGAGTTGTTGGATTGTGTATTTCATGAGTTTGATGAGGGAAACCAAGAAATTCCATTAGCCTCTGTAGCGTAGCTCTGAACAGCTCGTACCGTGGCTCCGCCGTTCTAAAAATAGCAATTTAAGGTAACGACCCTCTATGGCTATAACGATTAAAGCAATGGGCCAATTTGTAATCCCTTCAAAGTGATAGTATAACTAGTCATAGCAGGTGCAAGCTGTTTTTAGATCGGCAGAGCAGAGATGTGAGCTGCATGGTATTTTCGCCTGTCTCTCAGCAAACTCATCAAATACACAATCCAACAACTCCACAACGCTCTGGTGGACAAGTTGTGACCTGCACATTCACCATAGTGAATAGTTGTCCAACATTAGCGCTGAGCTGCTAACATCTACCGTGTGACTGGGAAACTGTTGCTGACTCTTGCTTCAGTTGCTTTGCTGCAACAGGCACAAAATTTCCCATCATTCCCTCTGCCCTCAAGTTTGATTGACAGGCGCTGTGACCGAGCGCTGTGTAAACGCTCAGGGCTGGTGATGCAACAGCGCGGCGGCGGCAGGGGGAAGACGACAGCCCTGTCGCTTCAGTTCAGAATATGTGTGTGTGTGATGAGCGCAGGTCTGAGCAGAGACACACTTTCAGCTTTCATGGGTGTTTTGGTGATTATTCATTGTGAATAATCTTCTTTTTTTTGGAGTAAATATTTATTCATGTGGTGGTGTGTTCCACCAGGCAGAGGCTCTCGGAGGTCATACTCTGAGTTGTTGAAAGATATAAATAAACATCAACCCAGAGTGGAAACAAGATGAGTTCATGGACCTCTGAAATACTGCCAACAGTTAGGATTTTATGTTTATAGTGAAAACAAGAAGGTAAAAAAAAAAAAAAGTCTTATCCTGTGACGTCTAATGAAAGTAAACAAGGCTTTCATTGAGGATAAACCTTTGATCGCATGGAAGGTTCAGCAACCTGGTTAGAAAACTTGATTTTCCTATATTTGGAACAGCACATGAAGGCAGCAAGTTCCTAAAGAGGCTTTTATTGAAAAGACAGGAATTAAACATCTGAAATTATGAAATAAAAATATATATTTAGAGGTAAACATCCGACTGACAAAGAAACATGCATTCTGTTTGTTACCAATTTTTAATAATTCAATAATTCAGCCATTATACCATCAAGCTCCTCTGGCCACATGTGTCTGTTTGCTCCATCACCTGCAGCAGCAGCAACTGCAACAGCGTTAGAGGCTGTAGCTTCATGTGATGCAATTGTTTCACTTCTCCTCCATAATCAAGTGTGAAGCATCAGTTCAAGGCGGGAGAGACCGGTGAAACGTCTCTTTTCCAACTCAACGGTGAGGACTGCTGTTCCAGCCTCTCCCCTGACACCGACGATATGCTGCAAGTTTTACATTTTCCCTGAGGCGTTAGAAAAAAAAATCCCTCCTATTTGGGTCAAGTACAAGTGCTGCCAGACTACCGCCGTGACATTTAGCATTCCCCAGACGCAGCGCGACTGACAGGTCTGCTGTTAGTCTCCCTGGGCTGTTTAGACAATGGCAATGACAGACAGAGAGGAGTGTTGGCTCAACACGTGAGATCTGAGGAGCTGTGGAGGAGGAATTCTCTGAAACATCCCATCATCATCATCATCAGAGCACAGAGGAGCCACCGTGCAGCTGCCAACACAGGAGGAACTCTGAGGGCTACTCTCCGCCTCCAAAGGGGAAGCAGTAGTAGTAGGTGTGCAATATGAACCAAAGAGGAGATTAAAGGAGGTTAAAGGACAATTCCGGGCAAATTCATCTTGGAGCTGTATTTTCCTAACATTTTAGATTTTCAGTTTAAGTGCTCCTGTTTTGCGGTAGTTGTGTCTGTCCCCGCACTTGCTAGAAGTAAACAAACTTCTCAGGGCATGTTTGAGTCGCCATCTGACACTGTCTGCGGAAAAAAAACATTTACTTGAGCAAGTCACGAGTTGATATTCCTGTGTTTATGCCACAAAACTGCTGTTTGAAGAGACGGAGTGAATATGCTGATTAACTATCCCTCACTCACAACAGTGAGTCTCGGTGTAGCGGCATTTGTAGCTCATAGGCTACAACCCCACTTCAAAAAAGCTGAACTATCCCTTTAAGTCAATGGACATGGAGGGTCCTGGTCCTGTTCACATCTTGTTCTGTAATCAGCTGATCCAGACTCCAGACAGTGGCTCACATCAGACAATATGAAGACCCTGGAGCGGCTGCTACTTGATCTTTCATGTTGGACTGGATGATGTTTTCCTTAAAAGATCCCATTATTATTCCCATTATTATATGATAGTGTCAAAGGGATGAGGATGGATGAAGTCCTGGATTGTGAATCACTTGTGTCAGGGACAGTGATGAGCAGTGCAGCACTGAGGTTCTGACTCTGTTCCTGTTCACTCTGTACAACAGACTTTAAATACAAATCTGAGTCTCTCCAAATCCACACTGAGATGACACTGCTGTTTGTATGAAGAACAAACAGTGAGAGGAGAGCAGGGAGAGACAAGAGAAGGTCCAGTTCCTCCTTCAGCAGCAGCAACATCTCAGAGATGAAGACTGTACAACACCTCGACCAAATGAAGTTGTCCATGAATTGACTCAGTGGATTATTCCTCCTCGATATTCATGAGGACAGTGATCTGGGAACTGTTGGCTTCCTCTCTAACATAAATAAAGGCCTTGAGATTATCTTGTGATCTACATGATCTATCATAGCACTGTACAAATATAATCATCTCATCTCTTCTCATTATCTTGCTCATTAAATCATGTGTGATTTGCACCAAACTGGTTATTTCAGACATTATCTTGTTACCACAACTCATAATGTTAATCAGAATATGATTAAAGGGATAGTTCACCCAAAATTCAAATTTTCAGAGTCCTCCGTGCCTTCTCTGAGTTACGGGGGGGTCCGCGAAGCAGTATTTTTCCATATAATGGTTGTGATTGGTGCTTGCTTTTCTTTGTCCAAAAAGACACACCAAAAAACATCCAAATACCTCCATACTGCTCGTCTGTAATGTCCCTCTTGTATTGAAGCCCCGACATGAGAAATTGTTCCGCTGGTGACACAGGAAGAGCAGTGAACTGAGACACTGGGAGCTTCCGCTACAAACAAGCTTAAAATATAGTAAATTTAATAATATATTTTTTCGGAATAACAACAAAACTTAGCCAGCATGAGGGTGAGCAGATAATGAGTGAAATTTGAATTTTGGGTGAACTATCCCTTTAGGATATGAATGATCCTGTCCACACCAGACCCATAGCTTTGATTAAGTCCGTAAAGATGCCTCATCAACATCTGTCCCAGGTTGAGTTCATAAAAAAAAAAAATCTGACTTTTTACATTGATCTGGCGTCCACGTCCACTCATCACCACGTCAGAGCTCTGATTGGACGTCCTGTCTCTCGTCCCGCAGGCAGGAGTGTGTGGCGACGGAGGAGAGTCCTCAGGTCTTCTTCTGCTGCTGTGAGGGAAATTTCTGCAATGAGAGGTTTACACACCTGCCGGATGTCACTGGACCATGTAAGTCACCTGATGCTGCCTTCATGATGGAGGGATGGAGGGATGGAGGGATGGATGGATGGAGGGATATTAATGAATGTTTTTCTCTCTGTCAGTGATTAAAGCCCCGCCCACCAGCATCGGTGTGTTAAACGTGATGATTTACTGCCTGCTGCCTGTCACCATGCTGTCTGTCGCTCTGCTCACCGCCGTCTGGATGTACCGCCACCGGAAACCTCCGTACGGACACGTGGACATCACTGAGGTACACACAAATACGCATGCATGCACACACACCATAGAGCTGTTATTGCCTGGTTTGTGTTTGCTGGTTTGATTTTTTTTCCCTGAGGGAGAAGATAAAGATGATACATGAACATAAAAAACATGAAAGGGAAAGAAATGAACATGGCCACTCTGTTGTCACGGCGCCCTCTTGTGCCTCCTTAGTGGAACTGCAGCTCCTTTGTCTCCTCAGCTCAGCACCACAACACAATCTCACAGCTGAAAATGAGTCGGTAAATAATGCACAACGAACCCTGAGCAGCAGAGCCATGTGAGACTCTGGAGCTCCCTGTTTACAGCTGTGTGATCCAGATGTTTGCTGCAACCTCAACATGTTTAAACCCAGAGTCACAAAGTTGGCTCAGATTCAACAACATCTCTGACGAGTCTCATTTATTTTGATCATCTGAGTAGATTTTATCTTTGTTTTCAGTACATGTCTGTGTTGATGGACTTAGGCTTGGCTTTTTTCTGAGTTTTAGAAGACATTGCCTTCTTTGTCTGAACATTAAGCCTTATTTTTGTGACAAAAATGTTTGAATGTGGAAATTCTAGTTGAGGAAATATGTTTAATTCTCATCGATCCAAGACTGATTCACTGCATAAAGTCTATGGTGCCAATAAGGCCCCCAATAGGACTATTTTTTCCCCCTTTACTGCTATCACAATGCAACTTTACACAAGGAAAGTATCCATGAAAAGTAACACTTTTTGTATTAGAAGTTTATTTGAAAATGAATTTGATATGCAAATGAGCCACACACTGATGGAATATGCCCCAAATACACCCCAATAAGCTTTTTCTTTTTTCCCCTTTACTATCCAGGTGTTTTTTGGGCATGTTCCATTAGTGTATGGCTCATTTCAAAGAAACTTGTAATACAAAAATGTTACATTTTATAGATGCTTTCATTGTGATGGGAGTAAAGGAGTAAATTGGCACCATAGTAAATCAATCTTGGATTGATTAGAATTAAACATATTCCCCCAACTAGGATTTCTTAGGACTTTTAGTATGTTGTTCTGGACACTTCATAGAAATGATGTATGGTGAAAAAAATTCTATTACAATTAGTCGTATCGTAAAATGCTATTTTGCCTGGACTAAAGGCAGATTATGTGATCCTGGATTGCAAAACAAGGGTATTCAGAATAAACACATTTTCCTGTCTTCTTTTCCAGGCTTTAGAAATAAAACCAGCAGTCCAAACACACTGATATGAAACAATAAAAACAAACAAACAAAGAAAAACGTAGTACATGTGGTGACTTCCATCTCTCAATCGCTACAAATCACTTTGTAATCATAAGTCAGACACCAGTTTCACACAACTGTCCTCTCTGTCTCCTCCAGGATCCTGCTCCTCCTCCTGCCTCCCCCCTGCTGGGCCTCAAGCCCCTGCAGCTGCTGGAGGTGAAGGCCAGGGGGCGCTTCGGCTGCGTCTGGAAGGGCCAGATGATGAATGAATATGTGGCCGTCAAGATCTTCCCCATCCAGGTTGGGATCCAGACGTCTGCTCGCTGCGTTCAGTCTGTAGGTGTAGAACCCTCTCAAAAATGTCTCCTCCTCTTCTTCTGGACAGAATAAGGAGTCCTGGGAGAACGAGAGAGACGTGTTCATCACACCAGGCATGAGGCATGAAAACATCCTGAGGTACATCGCTGCAGAGAAACGAGGAAGTCACCTGGAGGCCGAGCTGTGGCTCATCACAGAGTTCCATGAGAGGGTGAGTGAGCGGGGAGGTGGGGGATGTGGGGGGGGGATCAGCATCACAGTTATATCACAGGTCACTGTTGGTGTGTTTAAGGACACTCTGACATCAGGGCCCAGTTGTTCAACGGTAATCTGATCGGATTTTGGATAATAGAAAAAACGGATTCTGAGATCAGATAAGGTCACGCAATCCAATCTTGGTTTTAATCTGGATGTTTGTGTTGTTCTAAACATTTTAGTGGGATCATGATGAATTTGATCAAAAAAATCCCAGCAGTTTGGTGGATTCAGGACCAGAATGTGATTTCAATTCAATTCAAACTGGTCACATACACAACATTCATAATGTAGTTATTGATTGATATTCTGCACCTGATTTTTAAACCATTACAGTGATTCGATTACTGTATTCCACAAATGAAGACATTCCAACAGCTGGATATTTGAAGTTTGAACTCTTATTTGCTTTTTTTTATTTATTTAAACAGCTAAAACGGATAAGGCAGCATTCTTTTTAAAGTGGGGTTGTATGATCTACAAATAGCCCCTAAGTACTTTAATTGCAGTAGAAGACTCTCTGCACTTCTCCCGTTAGCAACGCCAGCCCATAGATTTACAACGTACATTGTTGTTAATGGACCCAAAGAAACGGCCTATTTTCATTGTTCACTATAATATAACTTTTTCCAGCCCTTCAAAGTGCAGGAAAAACACAGTTTTTATTTGGAGTTCCAACTCACGTATCCCTCCGCCCAGGGTTAGCCCCCGCTGGTCAGCAGTTGGTTAGCTCCAAATAAAAACTGCCGTTTCTTTGGGTCCATTCACAACAATGTATGTTGTAAATCTCTGGGCAGGGCTATGGGCTGGCGTTGCTAACGGGAGGAGTGTAGAGAGTCTTCTACTGCAATTAAAGTTCTTAGGGGCTATTTGTAGATCATACAACCCCAATTAAAAAAAACTGCTACTATCCCTTTAACTCAAATAAAACATAAATGTATTTTTTATTAATACTTTGATCAGATTTCATACCATGTTCAGTGAGTTTGAACAAAACAAAACAAGACTCTGGATTTCTAGGACTTTGTCACAAACAGAGATGAGATCTCGGGTGATAACGAGTGTGTGTGTGTGTGTGTGTGTGTGTGTGTGTGTGTGTGTGCAGGGCTCTCTGTCAGACTTCCTGAAGGGGAACGCGGTCAGCTGGTCCGAGTTGTGTCACATAGCTGAGTCGATGGCGTGCGGCCTGGCTTACCTACATGAGGACATCCCCAGACTTAAAGGAGAAGGACCCAAACCGGCCATCGCTCACAGGTGTGCACCTCCACACAGCTCACTGCCGCACAACACACACGTGATGGAGGCAGCGCGTGATGCATAACTCGACTCATTCTGTCTCTCTTTCAGGGATTTTAAGAGCAAGAACATCATGTTGCGTACCGACCTCACGGCGGTCATCGGTGACTTTGGTCTGGCCGTGCTCTTTGAGCCGGGGAAACCTCCAGGAGAGACACATGGACAGGTGAGCTGCTCCGACTGAGCCGGAGCTGCAGCTCCACACCACACACGGTGTAGTGTGTGTGATACATGGTTTATTGTGTGTGTGTGTGTATGTGTGCAGGTGGGGACCAGGCGTTACATGGCTCCAGAGGTTTTAGAAGGAGCCATCAACTTCCAGAGGGACTCCTTCCTGCGTATTGACATGTACGCCATGGGGCTGGTGCTGTGGGAGCTGGTGTCCCGCTGCAAGGCTGCTGATGGTAACACGCACACACACGCTAACACACTTGTGTATGAGTAGGGACGAGTACTGAATTCTGCACTTTTATTGGTCCTGACCAAAATTCCCACAGTAATCCCAAGTGTCGATTCACGTTACTTTGAAGAAAGTAATTAGTTATAGTTACTAGTTACAAGAAAAGTGACTATTGTTACACAAACAGCTTTTCTGATTTGATAAACTGAAAAAAAAATACACTTAAACAGTGTATTAATTTCTGATGGGACATCTTGAGTCAAGTAACATTTTATGGCATTGTAACAGGGAAACAGTAACTAAGTCAAGTAAGTCAGTAAGTCATTACTGAAAAAAGTAGCGCCGTTACTAACGCTGTTGTTACACAGCATTACTCCCATCACTGGTGACTGTGTGTGGGTGATGGTAACTGCAGTGTAAAGCGCTTTCAGTCGTCATAGAGACAAGAAAAAGCAGTGTGTAAATGCAAAGTCCATTTACCATTGACCATCTGTGGTTCAGGACCGGTGGATGAGTATCTGCTGCCGTTTGAGGAGGAGGTGGGACAGCATCCTTCACTGGAGGACCTGCAGGAGACGGTGGTCCACAAGAAGATGAGACCCATCTTTAAAGACCTCTGGCTCAAACACAACGTGAGTACGCACACGCGGGCCATTCCACCAAAAGAGTGCAATTTCTGGCAGCATATTAAATGTATAAAAACATGTAATGATATAATATGAATTATACTTCATTAATAAACAAAACACCATATACACATGAATCACTGTAGAAATTAAAAATATATCATTTGTAATTACTAGAAAAATGCTTTCAAAACACTGAAACATAGTCTTTGTTGCCTGCCCCCAGAGCCAAACGCTATATTTTACCACAATGCATAATGAATAAAATCCTTCTAAAATTTCTTTTTTTTTTGCATATTAGTGTGACCTCATATTCTATCTATAAAAAATGTATTAAAAACTTCATGCTATTTTGGTTAAAATTCACATTTTAGTCTTAAGTGCTGTTACCCAAACACATCCCCCTTCTAAAAAATGTTTGGAACATTCCACCAGTGACAAGTTCTGCAGGAAATGACATAATTTGGGTGAAATAAAGTAATGGGAAGACCAAAATTATTTATTTATTTTTCCTGAAATTGAATGATAGTAGCTGTACAGTATTTGTTCATATCAAAAGTAAAATATTCAGTTAAATCTTAAGACTGTGCTCTGTGTGCTCAAGCTATTAGCATAGATGCTATTTGGCTAGATTTCACACAATTGCTGATTTTATGCTAAAAACTCATTGCTGTTACTCATCCTTCAAAAGTGCAATGATAATGAACTTTTGAAAGTTGCAATAAATTAAATAAAGTAGCCTGAGATTGACCAGTACTTTTGAATGAGTAAATGTGTATTAAAAAAATTCTAAACTGAAATGGAATGAAAAATTAAGTTTAGTTTTTAAGAGTTACAACGAGCAAATGGCAATCTTACGGCGGAATGACCCACACACACGCACTTGTGGTCTAATTCTGATCTGAGACCAGTTGTCTTGCTGAGGGCTGCTCCTGAGCCGTGCTCTCTGTCCCGGTGGTCCTGCAGGGTCTGGCTCAGATCTGCGAGACGGTGGAGGAGTGCTGGGACCACGACGCCGAGGCGCGCCTGTCCGCCGGCTGTGTGGAGGAGAGGATCTCCCAGATCCGCCGCCTCACCGCCACCATCACCCCGCCTACCTCCGACCACAACGCCCTGCTGGTCTCCATGGGCACTCCCGTTCCCATGGTAACCAACGTGGACCTGCCGCCCAAAGAGTCCAGTATATGAGGGGGAACGTCAAACATCTGACCGCAGAACAAAACAAGCAAACTACTTTTTTTTTGGGGAGGCCTGTTCTGACCAGTGATCGTTTTTTTTGTCCTGACATCCAGTTTAACTTCCTCTGAACACACACACGCATACACACACGCATACAGACACACAACCTACACCAGAAAACAGCATGAAAGCAGCTGCTACTTTGTGTTTTTTAACTCTTGTCTTCATCCTTTGGAACAAATATTACCAGCACACATCCTCGTTTTTTCCTCAGTCTTCAGTATTTCACTTTTTTTATCCATGTGTTTGTGTGTGTTCTGTGGAAATACGAAGCAAACACACACACTCATACACAAACATACTACATATATATACAGTATATGCATACACATTTCTACACACACCCACAGGAAAACACTGCAACATGTTCAGGTCCCGACTCAGTGAATGCTCTTCTATCTCCAGGTACCTCAGCAACAACTTTCGTTACTTTTGCAATTTTTTTTTTTAATGTTTTTTCTCGTGCATTCCTCTTCTTCTTCTTCTTCTTCTGTTTCAACGACACATCTGGATTCGTCTACCTACCTGGTGAAGTCGCAAACCGCGTTACCTAGCAACCACCTACCATCAACCTACCGTTGGGACGTTTTTTTACTACAATGCTGCAAAACCCTTGTAGGAACGCGATGACTGTTACGCAAACACAAGACAGCAAAAGGTTTTAGAGTTGAGTTTTTCTACCTTTTCTCTGACTCTTTTTTCCTCCTCTATTTTGCTCCTGTGACCACGCATCACTATCCACACACGACAAAACCTTCGGATCCAACGGGTTCTACTCAAAAATAACCACAGGAAACAGGAAGTGAGGTCAGAAGGAAAGACGTGAGAAACAAAACCGGAATGACTGAACAGTGTTTGTTTCTTTTCTCTCTTTTTTTTTTGTTGTTTGTGTTGAAATGTTTTTTTGATTTGAGGCTGAAGACTGGGAGAAGTCTGACGGGTTCGGTTGTCAGGAAGCAGGAGGCGAAACGTCTTGCATGCAGAGATTTGATTGGCTGACTGTGCTCAACCACAGCATTTTGGTTGGCTCAGAAATAAAACTTCTCAGGTAACCAGGTCTGTGGGGGCGGGGGGGGGGGGGGGCGACGTAACGCTGGCCGCTAAGTTTCCACAGTCGAGGCGAGGCGGGGCGGGGCCAACGTCAGGCGTGGCTGATGAAAGACTTTGGTGGGAGGGGTTTATCTGAGGGTGCTCAAAGCCTATTGGCTGTCCTGAATATGTAAATCTGCAAGGTGCCCAAACACGGGGAAAACACCCTGGAAAAAAAAAAAAAGGTGCAAGACCTCAGGATGCATAGAGTGGTTTATGCATTTAGGTCGGTGTGTATGTGCGTGCATGTGTGGGTGCGTGCGTGTGTGTATGTGATAGTGCACGTGTGAGTCTGTGTGAACACAAAAGTCACATGACGTGACAGATGATGAGTTCCTTTTTTTAAGATTTTAATTTTATACTGTACATGCTGATTGTTACGTTGTTGTTCGGTCTGGTAGTTTATTAGCTGGAGCTAAGTGGAGGGGCGGGACTTTGACCTCTTCAGACCAATCACCTTCTGGCTGAGCTGCAGTCGCTCTAAAAAGTCTTTGACGATATTCCCTTCATGCTGTTCAGTTCTTGTTTAGACTCAAACCGACACTGACTGTCTCACTACTCTGCTGTCACAAACTGAAGCTGAAAAAAATGAATTAATCCGCCACAAAATATAGTCCCCAGCAAAAGCTGAATATGTCCCCTATTGCTCGTTTTAATAGACACAGCCGAGATCAGCTATTTAAGAGACTTTTTTAAAATTTTTAGGTGATTTTAAAGTGCACATTAATGAAATATTACTTTGAAGGCTCTTAACATATATCTGGGTGTTTGTCTTGCCTTCCGGCTCCTAAAATGTGAGAATTGACAAAAAAAATCTAATAATTTTCAGGCTCCCCAGGTTGAAATCCACGTGGCTTTACGAACTGTTCCCTCAGTTGTCTGACAATGATGTGATTAGTTTTTGAATTTGCATAACCAAGCAGTGGTTAATTTGCATTTAAAGGGACAGACACTGAAAGCAGCCGTTCTGAACAGGGCTGTTTAGAGAGGATGAAAAGAGCTGTGATGTTTGATCCTTGGTGTATTTTGACCAAAGGGTGTCACAGACATGTCTTTAAGACACCTGGGAACTATTTTAAATTATGGGAATATGTCTCCTTTAAATGATGAAGTGTTCATTAGGAACCAATGAGCTGAGAGCTACAGACTCGAGAGGGAAAAGTTTAGAAATGGACTGAACATGGGTTTTAGGAGAGAGATCGACTAACATGAGAACAGTCCTGTGAAGGTCAAAGTTTGCAGAGGTCAAAGTTCACCTGTCTCTTCCTCACTTACCTCATAACCTCTACACTTATTTTATTATTTTCCTTCAACCGGGACCAAAACTGGGGCATCTGCCTGCTACCTTGGAAACCGGCGTCAAAGTGTCCAGACAAGAAATTCACCTCATCCTTTGTGTTAAAGCACACGTCTGTTCTAACAACCAGAACTGGAGACACAAAAAGGAACTATGTTTTAAAAGTGTTTTATTCCTACCTTTTTTTTTTCTTTCTTTTTTTTGTCCCTTCTGTGACGCCATACATGTAAACAGTGAATGTCTACAATGCTGCTGCTGCTGACGATGATGAAGATAATGATGACTCAAACTCAAAAATGAATATATTTCTGTATATTCCTTTTTTTTCTTTAGTTTTTTTTTTTTTTTTTTTTTTTTAGTTTTAACTTTCAGTGCGTTGAACACATGCAACTCTGTACTGAGTCAGTGAAGCGATGTTCAAAGGGCCGTAGAGCCACGGGAACAACAACGCAGACGCGCAAACGAGAACAAGGTCGACTAATAAACGAGTGGAAAAGAGAAAAAAACTGAAAAAAAGTGGAAACAATACTGCTCATGAACCACAGATCACCTCAATACACCAGAAATACCTCAGACTTTTCTACCTGTTAAAATTCTGTTTCTATATTTTATTAGTTGCTTTGACAACTTGTAGTCTCATAATATTTTATTGTGAATTTTTATTCTTTGTTTTGGTTTGTAATTTTTTCTTGTTGATTAGAGAGGTTAATGTTTTTTATATAATTATCTCCGAGCTGATTCCAGAGGAAATGCTACCAGGTTACAGTGACGTTGTAAATACTCGCATTGCAAACAGCAAGTGTGTTTTTTTTTTTGGTTTAAACTGATCTGAACTGCCGATATCACAGAACCACCTGGACTGGACTGGACTTCCTCTACCATCTTTTCCTCGTCCTCCTCTCTCTCCTTGTCTCCATGTGCTTCTTCACTTGTTTCCTCTTCTCCCATCTCCTCTCTTCTCCCTTGTTCATCCCTGCCTAGGGCAATTGTAAAGGGGAGAAAGGTGATGATAATTCTAGGGGCCCATGCAGCGCCCAATAGGGCCCACAAAAAACCTCCAGTAGTCTAATCTTTGAATGGCTGAATTATTCTGCATAAGACCCTGATTAATACTCATAGTAATGCTGCATTAGCATCAAAACATAGGCTAAATAAAAAATGATAATACATAGGCCTACGTAGTCTAAGGGAAAAAGTGGAAAAGTCAGGGGGCGGGGGCCCACTTTAGTATTCTTTCAGGGGGCCCAGAATTTCTAGCAACGGCCCTGTCCCTGACTCTTCTTGTCTACTTAGGTATTTCTCTCTTCCTGTCTTCCTCTCATTTTGTACCTCTCCTCTCTCCTTTTTGATCCTTTCATCTCTTTGTCTTTTGTCTTGATAACAGTCCCCTCTCTTCGTCTTTTCTCCTCTTCTGCTCTCTTGTCTTCCGGTTCCGTCCATCCATCCATTCCCTCACTTCCTCTCTTCCCCTGTCTCCTTTCCATCCCTCTTGCCTCTATAACTCTTTCCTCACTTGTCTGTGTTTTCTTGAAGCTTCCTGATATTGTCAGTGTTGCGCTTTTATTTTCCTTCATCTCTGGAGTGTCTCTTGTTGCTGCTGCATTTCTTTCTTCCTCTAGCTCCCTTCTTCACTTCCTTTCTTCCCCTCCTAAGAAGGGTCCCATCACACCTACTGTATGTGTGTGGAAGTACATTTAGAAAACCTGCTTCAAACTAAAAGTCAAATCATGTTTGATGATCAGAGTACCTGCAATAATTTACTAAATGAAACAATTTTCTGAATGTATTTGCTGTCCATATCCAGGGTTGATCACCTGACGTTCAATGTTGAGATGCAGACAAAGAAATGAAGTGACTGACAGAGACAAAGACTGACTCAGATCCAGGTGTTTCCAGGTGTTTTCAGGAACATATTACCTCATTAAAGCCACATGGGCAGAAACAGTGCGTGAGTCGGTGATGGTGGGGGCGGGGGGGAACAGCCAACATTATTGTTCAGGAGGTTTCGGGATGAGAAACACAGTCATTGTCACATCATTGCATTACAAAAAATACAGTTTTTTTGTTTGTTTGTTTGTTGTTTTATCAAGATACCTGAGCCAGGTGTGTGTCACAGTGTGTGTGGGGGAAATTATGCTACATACTCTGTAGTCAGGACAGGGGAGTTAGCGTTGTTAGCATCACACAGTGAAAGCAGCAGTTTGTATGGCCAAAATGAAAAAGGGGGACCAATCTGTTGTATGCTAACGACGCTAACAGAGCCGTCCATGAACAACTGTAGTGCCAACATGAGCCCATGTTTCCACTGTGTCATGTGACTTTTAACAGTTCAAACTGCTTGGATGTGCTTTCAATTTATGGCAATACGACCGGGCGCATGGCGTCTGTCCAACTACCCATTTCTCCAACCATACATTTCTTTATTTTTGCGTCCATTAGTCCAACCTCCCATTTCTCCGACTTAAGTAGCCCTAACCCTTAACCTTACCCTAAACCTAACCTTAACGCTGTAGAATGACTAGTCGGAGAAATGAGCCGTCAGACTTTGGGGCAGTCGGACCGATGTATGCTCCCCAATACGACCACTCCAAAGCTCCTGGTCCTGTGTCCACTGCAGTGTTGTCAACTCACCTAGTTTATAGGCTACTGTTAGCACAGCTGGCTAACATATCACACTTACCGTGAACACTCTAATGAGTAACCTTAGTAACGTTTGGGTCACTGAATACAGCAGAACTAAACAAATTGTGAAATGTGAAACAGCTACAGTAAATGACTGGCAGGGCAGTGACATATCTGGGCTTCCACTTAGAGCGGGAAAACTGCTGTGGTCACCTGAGTCCTCCTGCTGGACTTCACCATACAGCTGTGCAGGCTAACACAACAGCTGTCCTAACAAAGCTCACTGATATTGTCAGAAACCAACGTGTAGCTATGTTTGAAGTGGACATATTATGGGAATGTCACTTTTTGAAGGCTCTTTAAAGGGATAGTTCACCCAAAATTCAAATTTCACTCATTATCTACTCGCCCTCATGTCGACTGGGTTGGGAGAAGTTTCAGAGTCCTCCGTGCCTTCTCTGAGTTACAGAGGGGCTCCGTGCAGCACTGCATGTCCATAAGACGGTTGCACTTTTATTTGTCCAAAAAGATACATGAAAAAACATCCAAATACCTCCATAGGCTACTGCTCATCTGTAAGGTGTGTCCATCTTATATTGAAGCCCCAACATGGGATTTGCACTGACACCCAGTTCACGGCTCCGATGTCAGTTCAAATCACGCAAGATTTGCACTGACCTCGGCAGAGACACTGGGAGCTTCTGCTACAAACAAGCTTAAAATTTTAATTTTTGTCAGAACAACTTCTCATGTTGGGGCTTCAATACAAGAGGGACATTACAGACGATCTGTGTGGAGGTATTTGTCTGTTTTTTGGTGCGTCTTCGAAGAAAAGTGAGCCCTGTTCGCTACCTGCATGTCCATATGACGGTGCAGCACTGTGCTGCACGGAGCCCCGCTGTAACTCAGAGAAGGCACGGAGGACTCTGAAACTTCTCCCAGCCCTTAGTCGACATGATTGTGAGTAGATGTACAGTAATAATTAGTACTGAATTAGTGCATTATGCCTCTGGTACAAAATCTAAATCTCACTAAATTTGATCATTTGTACCATCGGATAATATTCTGTGTTATTAAAAAATATACTGTAGCCTATATCTTTCAGGACCGAGCCCCTCCATTTTTACTAATAAATGTTTCAAACTACTTCTATTCATGAAAATACAGCAACATAGATTAAAATGCTGAGTTCTCACAGTGAGCTGACATTGACACATGGTGAAGTATTGTAGCCTTGGTGCTCAGCAGCAGCAGGACACAGTGAGCAGCGTGGCTCAGGCTTTCACAGGATTTCATCCAAGGCTAGAAAGCGGCCATTTAAAGGCTTGTTTTTACTCGTTCTTTTTGTACAAGTGATGCTTCCATTTTTTGGCAAATCAAGTGCCTGTGAGGAGAAATCAAGAGGTTGCCACTTCTTGATTTCTCCTGAACATCTAAAAAAATGTTTTTCTTTTCGTAGACTTGGGCCTTAGGAAATTAGAGTTTAAACATGGTGACATAGTGTTGACCACTTGTAATAATGTTCAGAAGCTGAAGCATGTTGCCCAGGAAGGTTGTCAAGAGGTCATGATAACTCAGCTGCTGTTTCTCAACCCATGGAAGGAGGGCGGGGCGGGGGTCGGTGACTCTCTCCTCTCTCATCCTGAACAAAGCAGGTGTGTAAAGATGGCAGCTTCCTGTTTTGCTGTCACTCTGCTGTTTGACTGAAAAACACTGGAGACATTAATGATTTATTGACATCTCATGTAAAAAGAAGAAATTGCACTTCAGAAACACAATCGTAGTAACTGAGATATTAATCATGAAATTGGAATCTTTTGTGAGATAAAGGCTTTGAAATGTGTTAATGTTGGTCTGGATACGTAACAACAACTGCATAGGCTATAGTTCACAACAAGCAGGGATTTCACCTACAGTATGGCTTAATGTAGCATCTGATCTGCTGGAACACACTACACTGAAACTTAGTGGTAGCTCCTCATCAAAAAAGTCATAGATTGCAATTATTGGTAACATAAATTACAAGATAAAGTCTCCAGTAGAAATTTCCCCCATTTGTTGAATGCAGCAAGTGAATCTACTCTGTCATACAGTATATTCCTCATCAAACAAGCTTTTTAATGTCTCATAATTTATTGACATATTTGTATAGCCATTTCTTGACAGATAATGTCTTTTTATCTTGTGCATATAAGATACCCAACAAATAATACAGTAAAAATAATCATGGAGAAACTTTTTTCAGCCAAATGTGGCTAAAGATTTTAATTTAACTGTTTATGGGCAGAGATCAGGGAGGCTGCCATCTTTACAAACCTAGTCCTTCTTCACCTGATGATGATGTGATGATGATGATGATGATGATGATGTGATGAGATGATGAAAGATGTGGTGTGAAATGTAAATTTTGTACCTTATGTTTCACTGTTGTAGCTCAACTGTAGAACACAGAGACAAATTTGTGCTACTGATTTAAGAAATATGCTATGAAAAAAAAAGAAAGAGGAAACTGGGACAACTGGTTTCATTACTGTAAAAAACAAAACCAACCCTGACTTTTTGAGTGAAGAAGTGTGGGAAAAGCTGTTTGTCTTTTTGAAATATATAAATATATATGTACGTATACAGCAGGTGGAAGAATTACACCCAGACAGGAAGAAATAAAATGACAAAAAAAAATAAAGTCCCCCTTCCCAAGGTACTGTCCATCCTGTTGTACTGCTGTTCAAAGGTTCAAGTGACTATTTTTAATTTCTGGTCTTAATTTCAAAAAGCGATGATCATTGTAACATAGATGTTTAATTTGCAACCCCAATGAAAACCCCCTTGTTAGGAATTATCTCTCTTTTTTTTAACTGTGGTTGTTTGTAGAGAAAAATCCAGCATCCAGACATGGAGCTATGATAGATCTGTCTAGAAAAGAAAAAAAAGAAAAGAAAGTGAGTGTGTGTGTGTGTATGTGTGCGTGTGTGTGCGTATATGTGTGTGTGAGTGTGTGTATTTATGGGGCGTCTCTCTCTTTTCTTATCTATTTTCATAAGTCTATTGTATATCTCTATTTCTATCTATATCTTCCTCTCTCCACTCAGTGCCAGGATCATTATTGTATGAATGAATGTAGTTCTAGTCCTCAGCGCAACGACGCCACACACATACACACACCCACACCTACTCGCACACACACAAACAAGCAAACAAACCTGTTACCGAAAAATAAAAATAAAAATCACTGAAGAAAACAAAGGGTTATTTCCATTTTATCTTTTTGTATATGGATATAAACAATAAATACTGTCAAATCATTTTACATGGACTTCTGTTATTTGTGTGTGTAGTGTGTGTGTAACCTGCCACTATAAATGGTGTGATAGGCTATAGTCTGTGTGTGTGTGTCTATATACAGTATATATATATATAATATATTTATATATTATTTATTTATTTTTCCCAATATGCACAAGGACAAACCAGTGACTGTGTGTTATTAGATAATAGATAACACAGGGTTCACTTTGCTTTTCTTACCACAGCCATATGCTAAACAGGAAACCTGTAGACATACAGTATATATATATGAAATGTATTTATCATAAATATGACAGTGACAGGCCTCTACGCTAACAATTTTCCCAAAAAGCACATGTAAGTAAAATATTTGGGAGCACAAAAATAAATTTGGTTTGAGAACATATTGTCTATTTAACCCTTAAATAATGTTGATTTGAGAACGGTAAAAACAAACAAAAAACAACACCCTGAACACTTCACCTTTAGGCTTGGTGGTGATTTATAATTTGACCCAGAATATAGCAACATGGAATTTAAACTTTTTAATGACCAACACAGTATTTGATAAAATTTAACATCAATTGGTCTTTCTTGTTGGCAACTCCTTTATATCAGATTATTATTATTATTATAGACCCTAACCCTAACCCTTCAACTGATATGAATCACATCTTTTTACAGAAACCACAGTAAACTACTAATGTTAAACTTACAGGCTTGTTAGTTAGCATGTATTATGACAGTATGGCAGTTCAGACTGATGTTATCATTTATATATAACTCGGTAACCAGTGTGAGGACAGAGAGCTTTGAGGTTGAAGTTTATATGAATGAAATGCAGTGAGACAGTGACAGGTCTCTGCTACGTCTCCTGTCGCCTGTTCCTTTGTAGTAGAGGAAAACTCAGCTGTTTTCAGCTCTGCGTGGATCTGATGTAGTTTTCAAAGCTTGGTCACTGTGCTGAGCCACTGGGTCATTTTGAACTGTCTTCATATGAAGTTATACTTTAATTGTATACTATTTTTGTAGGGGCAAATATCAGTGAAATGCTGGCGCTGCTATTGGACACATACTGTACTTGGCCCCTCTGTGATAAATGTGGCCCCTTGATGGCCCCCTTTAAAAAAAATCCTTGATCCGCCACTGATGGGAAGACACTGGAGTGAACAGGGACACACACAGGCTGTGTTCATGTCTGTGTGATGTCAACAATCATAAGCTCGATAATGATCAATTTTGTATATGAAAAATCATCAAGATGTTTTATTCATTGTTTGAACAACAGCAACATAAAATACATTTATAAAACAGGAAAAGACTTTCAGAATAACATTCGGAACTTTACATTTTTCTCCATCAACAATTCAGTCATGTATTTCCGTTGACATTATGACAGTGAATGCATCACCTGAACGTTTAAATTCCACCTGACATTTCCCAGAGTTCCCATGAGCACGCCACAGGAAACAGTTTTAGAAAAAGACAGTTTTGATCAGGAGTGTCTAATCTGGATCCATCTGTAAACTAGAAACTATAAATACATTAATTTAACAATAAAATCTAGATTTATACAGATTGATTTAAATATGTACACCAAAGTAACAAAGCAGACTTAAGATTCTTTATCTCTATAAAACAATGTACATACAGTCTGTACATATACACTGAGAAATAATTGATATATCTGACTGGTTCTAACCTCAGGTACAGTTCACTCATCAGGAATAAAAACCTATTAGAATAACAATTTATTGATTGAAACTCTCTCCGCCATTCAGAAACTGCAGCTAAAATGAAAGGCACCAGTAACATGATGGAGCTGCACCTGGCCTCACACACACATCAGTATGGACATGATGAAGAAAGTTAACAGTTGATTATTTATGTATTTAATCAATCTCAGAGGAACTTTGTTCTGAAACCATTTGACTGAGTTTCATGGCTCTTTGTTCATCAAAAAACTCTGCAGTTCTCAGTATCATTGATTGTAGGAGTTAAATGAGTCATCACCTGGTTTTTTACGTATCCAGTCCCCCTTGAATTGCTTTGAATCAATTCTTAAAACGTATTAGAAACTTTTTTTCAATCAAATATAGAGCTTGTTGTGACACTTTTTCATACGGCAACTTTCTCTCATGAGAGTAAGCGCGAGGTTTTGACTGGTCCAGATGTTCATTGTATTAATATGTTAATGTGTATTAAGATGCGCACTGATTGGACACAGGAACTGTAACCATGTTATATAACTTCATAAAATAAAACAAAATTTAATCTGTTAATTGTAAAACATGTATTTATTGATGTAAATCACTTTTCTTAAAAAAATAAAACTGATGATGATCTGGCTTAAACAGATGATCTGGCTTAAACAAAGAGCCAAAACGAAAATACTCAGCCACTTTCAAACTCCAGATTTTCAGGTTTCCACTGAGGTCCAACACCAATATACATGTTTAAACAAGAAAAAATGTGATTTCTGGGTGATGACTCCTTTAAAAATGAAAACACAATGACCTGAAGTTACACTGATGCAGCTGTGTGCTTACTCTGTGTTTGGTCTCAACCAGCTGACACTGAGCCAATCAGAGGCTGCAGAGCTGGGACACTGGCAGGAGAAGACATGATCACATGTTCACCTGATAGAACGCAGGTGAAGGAATCTAGAGAGACTCGTGAGACGACATGAAAGGAGCGTCTGAAGAACTACTTCCTACTTGAGTTGATGATGATCAGGTGATCAGAGCCAATGAAACTCCTTCAGACGTGTCTCCACTGAACCTGAGAGTCCTCACTGATCTGATTGGTCCAACACCCTTCGGACACCCGGCGGACCACTCCCATCTCCAGAGCAGCAGCCCTGTACTGATTCTTCACCTCCGGCCCACGGCCAATGAGAAACGGACCCTGGAGCCTCCACCGGCCAATCACACGTCAGCTCGCTGCCCCTTCCTCTCCCTCCTCTTCTTCTGTGGTGAGCCGCTCGAGCTCGGCAAGTCACAACAAAAGTCCAGAGCGATGCTGGGTGAGGACGTCACTCTGCCTCCCCCTCCTCCCCTCCATCACCCCCTCCTCCATCCGTTACCTCCTCTTTCTCTTCTGCTCCTCCCTCCTCCTCCCTCCCTTCTTTCTCTCCTTCACCTCCTGCCTCCTCTTCCTCCCCCATTTTCTCTCCTTCCTTTGCTCCATCCTCCTCCTCCCTCACTTCTTCACCAGTCTTCTCTTCCTCCTTCACTTTCTCTCCTTCCTCCCCTTTTGTTCCATCCTCCTCCTCCTCCTCCCTCACTCCATCACTGGTTACTTTCTCTCCTTCTTCCTCCCCCTTTGTCGCATCCTCCTCCTCCTCCTCCCTCACTTCCTCACCCTTCTCTTCTTTCTCCTCCACTTTCTCTCCTTCCTCCACCTTTGTAACATCCTCCTCCTCCCTCACTCCCTCATCCTTCTCCTCTTTCTCCCCTTCCTCCCCCTTTGTTGCATCCTCCTCCTCCTCTCCCCTCACTCCTTCACCCTCCTCTTCTTTATCCTCCCCTTTTTCTCCATCTTCCTCCTTTGCCTCAACCCCCTCCTCTCCCCTCCCTCCTTCATTAGTCTCCTCTTCCTCCCCCTTTACCCCATCTTCTGCCTCCTCCTCCTTGACTCTACCTGTCTCCTCTTTCTCCTCCACCTTCTCTTCTTCCTCCTCTTCCTTCACACCCTCTTCCTCCTTCTCCTGTTTCTCCTCTCCTCCATCTATTTCTGCTCCCTCTCCCGGTGTCTCCCCCTGTTGACAGGTCCCTGCAGCACCAGTGTCCTCAGAGACCGTCTCTGTCTCTTCACCTGGCTCCTTCTCATCATCTGCTTCAGGTTTATTATCTGTTTCTGTCTCTGTGCAAAGCTCGGGTGTGTGGTCCCGGTCCTGGTTCTGGTCCCGGTCCTGGTCCTGGTTCTGGCCCTGGTCAGGTGCTGTTGAAGCTAAAGCTGTTGGTTGAGAGGGGAGAGACTCCTTCCTCCCCAGACCTGCAGACAGGAAGGGGTCAGTTGATCACAAGACCTACAATCAATAATCAATCAGCTACAAAAAGGTCAATCTCTGTCATTTAACTGCTGCTCCAACTAAGACATAATTTTACTTCTGTCAGGACCACTATGTCAAAATATTTATTTACTTGCACAAGTTTTATTTGGCAGTATGATACTGTTCTGGGACCCCCTGCTCTTCCATGCGTGGAAAGCCTGAGGCAGGAGGAGCACCTTCCTGCCCTTCATGAGCCATCATGAACGGCATAAGCAGGGAGCACAGCAGCAAAGAAAACCCAGACAGAGCAGAGCAACTAATATGAATACAAGGACAGAAGGAGCTGGGGTGGAGGTGGGTTGCAAAAAAGCCAGCAGAGGAAGCAGCAGCAAGGGAGGTGACGTCGGCCTAGAGCAGTTTAAATAGCGCGCTCTGAATGCAATTCCCCAATAGGAAGCAGCCACGGGGAGTCAGCTGAGCCATCAGCTGATCTCACCTGTGATCACAGCTACACTGAGCAGATTAAGAGCTTGACGTCATGGCCTGACAGAACTAACGCTACACTTGATTTTAAGTTTATATTTATTGATTGATAGATTATCAGTGACACTATAGAAATGATTCATGGCTTTTCACATGAGATAAGAAACCTTCAAAATAAAAGTCCAAAAATAAACAACAGGTTTAAAATGTGTTATAAAGACTTGAGGCTGCAGTCGCGTCCTCTACTCAGCCTCCTTTACACATGAAGTGTGTGTGCGTGTGTATACCTGCGGGGATTAACACGAGTGCCTGCAGGATGTCAGACAGAGAGACGATGCCGACGATGCGGGCCTCCTCATCAACGACAACCAGCCTGTGAACCTGCACACACACATTTGAACTGTGAGAAAACTCTGAACTTCTTCCTTTCTTCTGAAAGCCCCGTCCGCATGTGTGTGTGTGTCTATGTGTGTTTGTTAGGGATGTCATGATTATAGATTTTCTTGGTACGATTGTTGTCAGAGAAATAATCACGATTACGATTATTTTATTGAATAATTTTACAACACTGTGAATGTGTAAAATCAAATATAGTGAAAATATAATTGCATTACTTATTATATAAACAAAATATTTAAAGATGTATTAATATGGGACCAATTCTTAGTCGTTCAGAAGAAATGTTTGTGAATGTGATTATTTGTATTTGTGTTTTCAGTCGTTTTTTTTCTCTTACGAATGACACGCTAACATTTAAATTCCTACCAGTTCAGTTTCATTTCGATGGGCGCCCCTATCAGTTTGACACTGAGTTTAACCTGAAGGAAACAGGAGAAACGTTAGTCTGTGCTGGAGCTTATCTTTGGTCACTTTGGTGGCCGCTGAAACCAGATGTGTGTGCTGCCAGTTGGCTTCGGACTGGGTTGTCAGCGCCTGGACGCTATGCTGGACACAGAAAGTTGCTGCATAGATGATGATTGATGCCTAGTATTATGGGCTGGGACCCTGTTTATACTGTTGATGACGTTTGGTGCTGTTCTGAGCATTATCTGTGGCTGTAAGTGTCTTTTTGATCGGTGGCTAGTGGATCCGTATGCTGCGCTGTTTGTTATGGTGCGGTCATTGCTAAAGTTGCTACTAGAGAAGCTAGTGGTTAGCGGACTTCATCTCTGGAGGGGGGGTCTAACTCGATGTAACGGTGTGTTGGACCATTGGGTTAAACTTACGCCGGACTATCCCTTTAATGCCGCGATTTATCGTGAAAACAAGGAATGGTAACATCCCTAGAGTGTGTGTGTTACCTCAGCCTTCACGATGCGGTCCACGATGGTCTCCAGAGTTTCCAGTTTGTTGCACTTCATGACTCCTTCAAAGTACTGCGACCTGTGCCTGAGCGCCTGAGTGACGGTCACGTCCAGGTTGTTGTAGGTCTTCTCTGCTGCCAGGTTCTGTCACACACATCACACTCAGGCTCCTGCTCTCCACACAACAACACAACACAACGTAGCGATACCAGAGGACACGTTTACTCACAATGACGTCAAACTTGGAGTAGATGTCCACCACCTTACCTGCAAACACGTCACAGTATGTTAAGAGTCGCTCCTCCAACACACAACCTTCAGTATGTGCATGTGAGCTTTATCAAACAGCAGTGCTGTGGCTGTGCTGTCAGTTACCGTGGTGATCGACGACAGGCAGGGCAGAGACGCGCCGGTGCGTGAAGACAGACAGTGCTGTGATCAGCGGCGTGTCGGGGTGAATGTAGGCGATGTTGGAGTACGTCCCGACACCGAGCTCCTCCAGAGTCTGCTTCATGAAGGCTGGCATGGGCATCTCACACAACTGACACACACACACACACACACACACACACACACACACACACACACACACACACACACACACACACACACACACACACACACACACACACACACACACACACACACACACACACACACACACACACACACACACACACACACACATTGTCAAATATCTGCCTGTGTGATCAATTAGTTCTGCTGGTCATTGGGAGAAGCAGGTGTAATCAACTGTCTGTCCACCAGGGGGCAGGGCTGCACCACACAGTAAAAACACATTCAACCTGATGGACAATCTGTTTCCAGCTGATGTGAGTGTGAGCTGAGACACAGCAGGAGGTTCCAGTCTGGAGGTCTGGACCCAAAAAAAATCATTTTTCTGTTTTTTAACAAATGGTTGTTTTGTGCCTCACAAGTTTAAAGGGATAGTTCAGCTTTTTTCCTCACCTGTCTGCAAGACGAACTGTTTTTTAAAAATCTTTTATCCCCTCTGCTATTCGCCTCTTAAATTCTTTATAATGATTTAATTCCTCTTATCATGCACATTTTATTGGTCAAACATGTGCAACTTATGAATTTATTCACTTTATTCAACTGATCCTTGACAATACTGTAGTCCTTAGCATTCTATTCTATTTATTTACCTTATTTCTTATTTGTATTTATTGTGTGTACTGTGTTTTTGGACTGTGCAAGCTGCTGAAATCAATTGCCCCTGGTGGGATTAATGAAGTTGTTTGAAGTTTTCAGTTTTAAGTTTTTGAAGTGGGGTTACAGCTACAATTGCCCATTAAGTACACTTACAGTAGATGCAGTAGAAAGGTGTCTGCCCCCCCTGACTGAGAAACACCGGTGCATCGTACTGCGCCAAGACACAGGCTCATCAACTGTTAAAGGGCCAGAATCTTTCTCAACAGACTCCTTGGGGGCTGGACATTCAAATAGGGCTAGGCCGAGACTGAAATTAAATTCACCTTTTTGCCTAAAAATTTAGTTGTTTATAGTTTATTTTACCTGTAAGCTCATAATTTTCATTTATACGCATCTTTGGTGTTTGGTATAATATGAAAGGAAAAATCTGGACAGCTGGAGCTTTACAAAATATGAAAGGAGGCTGACAATCGGTCATCGGGAGAAGCAGGTCCGTGCAGCTGAGCGCCACAGACGTGGACAAAAAAGGGCAGGGGCTCACAGGCGCACACAAACAGAGACCGAGAAATATAATAGCCTACTTGAAAACTATTAGAACTCAGTAGCCGGCTGGATTGGAAGGTTCTGAAGGCCGGATTGGGCGTTGAATGGGTTTTACTGTATGTCATGACTCTTTTCTCTCCTCTCTGTCTGTTCTGCTCACATCACCATCATGCTCTGGAGCTTCAACATGTCTTGCTGGACGACCCTAGGTTCTGGTTCCAACAGAACCTGGACCTACTGAAGACTCACAAAGAGCTGCAGGAACTTGAGGATCCTCTTGTGCGTGAGGATGTAGAGAGCGTTGCCGCTGACCGGGTCGATGACAGGAAGACGATGGATCTTGTTCTTTATCAGCGAGTACACGGCCTCAAACACACTGAGGGTGGGGGTAGGGGGAGAGACGGGGGAGGGGAGGAAAGTTCATGAATTAATGTTTACAGTCTCTTTACCTACTTTACCTTCCTGCTCTGCCCCTTTCGTCCCTCTCTCCTTCAACACACACACACACAAACCTGGCATCAGGTGAGATGTGGACCAGAGGTTTGAAGGTCTCCTGCAGGTACAGCTCTGTCAACATCAACACATGGCATTAACACATCATTAACATATAAACCCACATTTGTATGATGATCTGCTGCTAAGAGAACACCAGTCTTCCCCTACAGTCACTTAGCAGTGCTGCTACATTATGAGCGCTGCCATTCAATTTTTCCAAGATCCGTAACATCAAGACACTAATGATGTAGCAGTCAGGACAGACACGAGGCAGACTGTGAGTTTGATGCTGTTCCTAAACTTCACTTTTCTCTCTCTCTCTCCAGTTTCCTCTGCTCCAAATCCTGGATGTTTCCTGGATGGACAGAGGAGTGTGACCTCATGTTTGATTGTCAAACTAATTATTTGACAAATAAGCAACCACTGCACACTGTGGCTGTGCAAGGAGATCTGTTTTTCTTCAGCTTTACTATGATTGTTTCAAAGAATACAAACAGAAGGAAAGAGCTGGAGAGGGAGCACACATTTATTTAGAACTTGAATTGGCACAGATTGAACTTCTTCTAAATAAATGCGTGCTCCGGGTCTTTTCATTGGGTCAGTTGGCTGAAGTTGCGTCAAAGGCTAGAGTGCAAGTGTTATTCACTTTAGAAGTTAGATTCTTGGCTCTAACAGCAGCACCGAGGGAAAAAGAGAGGGCAACACCGTCTAACTATTTCATGCATGAATGAAGCAGCTTAGAAACGGCTCGGTTCTAGTGCTTTGAGAGCTTTTGGACATTCACAAGAACTCGCACAGAAAAAAAGTCTAATTGAGACTGTCTTTTATCTGCTCAAACCTGTAGCCAGACTTGGCCCAGTACAGGAGACTGACAGACACTATGTTCCATGTTCTCAGCCACCTTTGTGTCCAGCATTAAAGGGATATTTCAACATTGTGGCAAATTTGCCTATTGCCATAATCTCCATAGTCTTAGGAGTAGGTTCATTACCTTTAATTGTCAGTGCAAGATGTTTATAGATTGGTGGAGCAGAGACGTGAGCTCTGTGTGGTATTTAACAGCTTGCACCAACAATTAAAGGGATAGTTCACCCAAAATTCAAATTTCTCATTATCTACTCACCCTCATGTCGACTAAGGGCTGGGAGAATTTTCAGAGTTCTCCGTGCCTTCTCTAGGTTATGGGGGGGTCCACACAGCAGTATTTGTCCATATAATGGTTGTGAATGGACACCACTTTTCTTTGTCCAAAAAGACACCAAAAAACATCCAAATACCTCCATACTGCTCGTCTGTAATGCCCCTCTTGTATTGAAGCCCTGACATGAGAAATTGTTCCGCCGGTCAGTGCAAATCACGCAAGATTTGGTCAGTGCAAATCACGCGAGACTTGCACTGACACAAGAAGAGCAGTGAACTGAGATACTGGGAGCTTCCGCTACAAACAAGCTTAAAATATAGACTTATTTACTTTTTTTTGGAACAAATTCTCATGTTGGGGCTTCAATACAAGTGGGACATTACAGACGAGCAGTATGGAGGTATTTGGATGTTTTTTGGTGTGTCTTTTTGGGCAAAGAAGAGTGGTGTCCATTCATAACCATTATATGGACAAATACTGCTGCATGGACCCCCCGTAACTCATAGAAGGCACGGAGAAATTCTCCCAGCCCTTAGTCGACATGAGGTAGATAATGAGTGAAATTTGAATTTTGGGTGAACTATCCCTTTAAAGGTAATGAACCTACTCCTAAAACTATAGAGATTATAGCAACAGGCGAATTTGCCAAAATGCTGAATTATCCCTTTAAGATCCTCTGTTAGTAATTACAGCAGAGCTGGTGAAGCTCCCTGACTTCACTGCAGTGACATTACTACATCAGAACATCAGGTACAGACTCAGACTGAACTCACAGTCCTGTACACACACATCTTGATAGTTAGATTATATTTCAGTTAGACATGTTAAAGAGCCACCTTTTTAATTAATAAGAAGTTGTTTTGGGGGGACTTAAATGTACAGATGAGAGGAGGGAGGAGGAGAGGAGAGAAGGTGCAGAGAGAAGCAGGAGCAAGGCCTGAGTCATCTGATACTATTCTGACTAACATGTATACGATCCAGCATCACACCCTCATCCTCACTTCCACACAACAGACTCACAACAGCAGCACTGCTACAAAGAGCCACCGGGGAAACACTGGTCATTAATGTGAGGAAGATCTTTACCTCTCCATGTCTCGATCTTATGCTCCTCCAGCTCGTAGATCTGAACCTGACAGAGACACACCACACTTCACATCATGTGTGCAACTGCATGTGTCACACAACAGTAAGGGTTAGGGTTAGGGTTAAATGTGAGTATGTGTGTGTATGCGTGTGTGTGTTACCATGGGGGATTTGTAGTATCTGGTCAGGATGTTGATGAAGTCTGTGATGGTCAGCATTCCTGATAAACACAAAGACATGACACCTGTGACACCTGTGTCAAACTGTGGATGAAGACTGGTCCTGCTGCAGTGAATGTGCTCTTTGAGCCTGTTAAAGGGATACACCAACATTTTTTTTTTCGTGTCTTGCCTCATTCTCGAGTCCATGACCAGCAGATAGGCACCATCCTTTCAACTGTGAGTGCAGTAACAAGGGAGATAGAGCCGTATCGCCCGTAATTAGCTTAGCTCAAACACTGGAAGTGTATAGGTAGTATTAGCCTGCCTCCATTCAAAGCCATCGGAGAAATTCTAGTCTTTAGCAACTCTAAACGGATCGATCTTCGTCTCAGAGCTGATAAAACTCATCTTGAGTGGTCAAATGCCGGTAACAGGACGAGATTGGTTGATAAAACTGATGTATTTACAGAGTTTAGAGCTAAAATGAAATCAGCTTCTGAC
The DNA here is from genome assembly GCA_030347415.2 of Decapterus maruadsi. Classification (NCBI taxonomy): domain Eukaryota; kingdom Metazoa; phylum Chordata; class Actinopteri; order Carangiformes; family Carangidae; genus Decapterus; species Decapterus maruadsi. The sequence continues at coordinate 19,325,035 of CM064890.1, read as the reverse complement.
TGCTGATTTCGGCTCGGGTAGGAGGCAGGCTAACACTACCCATACACTTCCAGTGTTTGAGCTAAGCTAATTACGGGCGATACAGCTCTATCTCCCTTGTTACTGCACACACAGTTGAAAGGACGGTGTCTATCTGCTGGTCATGTACTCGGGAGGGAGACACGAAAAAACATGTTGGCGTATCCCTTTAATATAAAACACACACACACACACACACTCCCTGTCTTACCTACAAAGCTTTGTTTCTTGCTCTCCCACAGTGGAGCAGCTCTCACTCCGTTCGCTACCAGAGCAAAGAATGCTTTCTTCACCTGAAACAACAGCACCAACGGCACAATAATAAAGATATTATCGTAACAAATTATTATTGTTATTATCAAGCATGTTGAGGCAGATGAGTGTCAGTAAGAGATACGTTTTATACAGTACACTGTAGCTGTGAAAGTGGGTGGGTGTCAACGCTCACCTGCAGCGTGGTGTCAAACACCACCAGCTTGGAGCTGGTGGGGATGATGTCATAGCACTTGTGACACTTCATGAAGCGCATGTAGATGTCTCTCTCCGACTCCTCCGACACTGCACACACACAAACCGTCCACATGTCTCACTGGAGTTCATGACTGTTGGTTTGTAGAAGATCCTGACTGAACTCACCACCTGCTCACCTGGTTCTTGACGTATGAACTCCATTTAGAGGAACAACTTCACTTCATCATTTAAAGGAGATATATTCGACATATTCCCTTTTCCACAAATTAAAATAGTCCCCAGGTGTCTTAAAGACATGTCTGTGACATGCTGTGGCCCCAAGGTGCAGGTCACAACTTGTCCACCAGACTGTTGTGGAGTTGTTGGATTGTGTATTTGATGAGTTTGATGAGGGAAACCAAGAAATCCTATTAGCCACCGTAGCGTAGCTCTGAGCAGCTCATGGTTCTGCTCCGCCATTCTAAAAATAGTTTGCACCAACAATTAAAGAGTAACTAAACCCCTAAACCACTTCTTCTGCTGAAAACAAATATATTTGGTTATGAAGTAGTGTTGTTGATTGATTCTGGTCCAACTCTTGGCATTTTAGTGCATAGTGTATTTTGTTGTAAAAATGTCAGAGTGACTGCCTTCTATGGATTAAACCTGGAAACCTGGCTAATACAAGCGAATTTTGCTATTGGCTGAGATGGAGGCTGATGACGTTTTTGGAAGCAGCTTTCGTCACGAGCCAGAATGTTGAACTATCCCTTTAAGACACCTGTGAACTATTTTAATTTGTGGAAAGGGGGCATAAAATGTCTCCTTAAAGGGGCAGTCTGGATCCCTGCTGGTGTCTGGCTGATTACCTCACTACATTATGTAGTGCCGTCTGAATGTATAGTGAGAGTTATCATACCCTTCTTGTAGTAAGTGCTGGACAACCAAGGGTCAATTTAAGCATTATATCCCATCATGCATTGCGCTGAAAAACAGTAACAGTGCAGAAACTGACCTGAGTAAAGTCTGAAGTGTGTTTTCAGGTCACTGTGAGCTCATTCACACTGAACTGACTGTGATGAGTGAATAAGTGAGAGATTTCTACTCAGCTCAGTGATCTGTGCTGTCATGAGACACAGTGACATCACTTCCTGTCAGGTCAGACATGAATTGCTGATGCAGGGAGAGTGAGACCAAACAGCAACAGATTATCACAATACTATTAACAACGAGGTGTGTGTGTGTGTGCGTTGGTCATTGCCTAATCTGTGCCGGCTGGTTGCTGTGGTGACCGGCACTGATCAGCTGACCTTGTCTATGAGCTCTCTGTTGCTCTGACAACTCAAGAGACTTTTATGGGAAATACATATAGGCAGCTCCATTCCCACCGCCAGAGAAATACAATCCGTTGTGTGTCCTGAACATGGCTCAGCTCCTCTCTCCTGATTGGCTGGCAGACCGATGAGGAGCTTTTACCTGCGTCTCTTCCTGCAGCAGCTTCTCTGTGCAGTACATCTGACACTGTATCTTGTTGTTGTCCTGTGTGAGCAGTGACACAGCAAAAAATAGTCCTACAGGCTGATCTGATGAGACTCGACTGTGTGTGATCGACTGGACTGACTGACCACTCACTGACCTGAGAGCTGCTCTGTCCTTTAGCTATTCCCTCATAGTTTCAAATTCACCATCATCACAGATACAGACAACAGTCATGCAGCGCACTGACCTCTCACCTTAAGTATTAAAGCACTATGTATTTTTTCAACCATAAAGGGATAGTTCAACATTTTAGCAAATTGGCCCATTGCTATAATCCCTATAGTCATAGCAGTAGGTTTGTTATAATTGCTATAATTGTCGGTACATGCTGTTTTTAGAACGGCAGAGCAGAGTGGTGAGCTGCTCAGAGCTACACTACGGAGGCTAATGGGATCACATCAAATTCATCAAACACTAGGGCTGACCCAAAAAACTTGAAGCTTCAAAGCTTCGTCCGTTGCCATGGTAATCCATCATGAAAGTCCGTGATCAATTTTTTTTTTCTTTTTCCCTTTTTGACACCGGCAATTAGCTGCTATCACCAAGATAGAGACTGGATGCCGTCAAGCTGGGAGAAATAGTAAATTAATAGTTGGGGGTCGGTGGTCTGCAGACACAGTCACCAACACACATGAGTAGAAACCCATAGGTGTTGATGAAGTAGGATTTCTCTTCCATACATACCATACTCCACCTTTAATCAAAATTATACATTTCAGTTTAGTTTTCTGCTGACTTTTAATTTGAAAAGGTCAGACAGGAACTGGTTCCAGCCTTAAGCAACATAAAACATTTTGAAAGAGTAAAATCTTCTTATCTCAAGATTCTGTCACCAGATTATAGTTCTGTCACCAGATTATAGTTCAGAAGTTCTGCTGTGAAGCTGCCATCGTCTGCAATGGGCTTTTAATTTGAAAAGACAGATGGAGGAAGTGCAGACAGTGGTAGACGAGAGCCCCCGGCCCCCACCTGTCTGTGTGATGACAGCAGCAGTGAGGAGATGAAGGTCGGAGATCAACAGTCTTACCGGCATCATCGGGATCCAGCTGCTCCGACATGCCGCCTGCAACCTCCACCTGCAGACACACAGAGCACAGTGTCACACAACTCACATCTGAGTCTGAACCCCTGACAAAAACCATGATGATTGGCTGGGTGGAAGAAAGTGTTGAAATAAAATTAGGGTGAAATGTTTGGAGAGAATGAATGAAACAGTCATTTAAAGGTGTGACCAAAGGATGAGTCTGTTTTCTTTGAGGAACATCTTTTTGGTCAGTCCATCTTAAAAACAGTACAGAGCTGTAAAAATTAAACTTGAAAGTTATCACAGCCAGAGTTTCATCGTAAATCTTAGCCTAAACCTAGATGATGTAATCCAGCCTTTGCAGAACTGAGATCAGCCCCAACTGTGAGCACTTTTAAATCCAGGTTAAAAACATTTCTCTTTTCATGTGCTTATAGCTAAGAACTTTAAACTTTATCTATTTCCTTTTATTTTCCTTTTATTTGCTCTTGCGTTTAACTCTGTTTTTAGTGTTTGTTTTGTTCTGTTTTATGCTTCTCTTTTATCTTTAATGTTTGGTCTTTATGTAAAGCACAGTGAGCTGCTTTGGTACAGTATGAAATGCGCTATAAATAAAGATTCCTTGCCTTTCCTTTATTCCAGGAACAACTACACTTCTCAGATTGCTGCTTCATAATGATAACCGTCTCTTTTTGTGAAGTAGACTGCAACTGAGTGAGGATGAAGCGCCTAGTGAAATGGGTTCACTGGAAATGTTGAACAGTGAAGCTCAGTACCCAACAGCTGTCAAAGGCCTTCTGCAAGAAGGTCTCTGAAAGACACCTGACAACTGTCCCCTCCTGACGTCCACATCACTATGACCAGAGGACGACAGACAGTGGAATGTTAGAGTGACGTCTGAGGCAGGAACAGGGCGATACCTGATTAATCAGCCGATATGAAATAAAGCAGATTACAGATCAACAATCCAGACAGCTCGGTCAGAATCAGAGCACACAACACATTTTAACCACAACAGCCTCTTGATCCCCAGCTGACTCTGATCAACACCACAACACACAACACAGCTGCATAAAGCTCTGCTGCCGTGACGGAGGCAGCTTTACTTTGTAGGGAGCGCTAATGTTGAGTCGTGTTTGAATATAAACGATGTCAGATACACAGTAGTGTTACACTGACCTTCTGTGATGTGGTGCAATACATGATGTTACACATGAGCTGTTCAATAGGGCTACACAGATGCTATAGAAATGAACCTGTCAGTAATCTGAAGAATGATTTGTTAACCTGTCCCCTGAGCCTAGAAAGCAGCAGGAAACTCCACTTTAAAGGGATAGAACAACATTTTGGCAAATTCGCCTATTGCCATAATTCCTATAATCATAGAGGTATTTTTAATTAGCGGTGCATGTTGTTTTGAGATCTGCGGGGCAGAGACGTGAGCTGCTCGGTAAACACAGTGGAGGTGAACAGTACAGGTACCCTGTCCCTCATCAAACTCATCAAATACACAATCCAACAACTCCAAAACGCTCTGTCTGACCTGTACATTCACCACACTATGAGATAATCATGTACAATTATGTAACATTACGACACATGAAGCAAATACTCAGACCGACTTGCTTTTGAAATCACTGCGACTCCATCCAGCAGCCATGTCTGGAATATAGGCTAGTTCCGGCTATGCATTTGCCCCGAAAATAACTCTGTGTGTTCCATTATTATTTCATAGCGTGGTGAATGTGCAGGTCACAACTTCTCCACGAGAGTGCTTTGGAGTTGTTGGGTTGTAGGCTATATTTGAGGGACTGGGTACCAGTAGCCTACCATTCATCTCCACTGTGTTAGCTGAGCAGCTTGCGTCTCTGCCCCCCGGATCTCAAAACAACAATAAAAGGTCATGAACCTACGCCTAAGACTATAGGGATTATGGCAATAGGCAAATTTGCCAAAATGTTGAACCCTTTAGAGATTGCAGAAAGCAGCAGGAAACTCCACTGTAAGATTCACCGCTGAGACTGAAAATCACATCATACGGTAATCACAATCTACTGTGGTCAATCTGGATGATTGAAACCCAGTTCAGTGAATTGATGTCATCCTGGTGAGAGGAGCCTGACTCTAACATGTTGCATTCAAGGCAATGCACACCAATTTTATTTGTATAGCCCATTTTTATAAAGTTTGTCTCAAAGGTCTTTACACAGCATCATAACAACATCCTCTGTCCTCCTAAGACCCTCACATCCACCGAGGAAAAACTCCCAAGAAAAAAAACAGGAGAAACCTCATTGTGAGCAACAGATTGGGGATCCGACCCTCACCCAGGACAGGCAGACATGCAATAGCCCTAGATATTGTGTATAGACAAGAAAACAGTTAACGACATGGTTTATAGGCTAAGGCTGCTATGGAATATTCAATGATGAAGTGTACTGTATGTGAGCGGCCTGCAGCTCGCGGTATGAGGAGCAACCATTTAAAGAGCCAGACTGTAACAGCGCGGATGCTGGCGCAGGTTCCGACGAAGGAGCCGCTCGGTGGTCGGCTCATCGTCACCGTCAGTCCGTCACCGTGATGTGACGGGCTGTCATCGCCACAGTGAGGTAGCACAGGCCCGGGTGTTAATATGATGAACTGCTCCCTCCGCTACATCACTGATGAAATGTACAGTATGTGACGTCAGCTAGGACCTACTTGACAGTCGCCGTTCATTAACGAGCTTTTCCTCTTTCCCCGCTGCTCGGTCTCTTCTCGCCGGTGCCGTCGACTGTGTCGAACGGTGTCTGAACAGAAAGCTCAAGGCTCCATCTTGTGCCTCCCGTCCGGTTAGAAGGACTCGGTCTGCCGGTGAGCCGTCGCCGCTCGGTCTCAGGTTGATAGTGGTGGCTGAGACTGAGACCACCGGAGCCGCAGCAGCTACCAAGCTAACGAGGCCAACAGGGCTGCACTTCCGGTGGAGATTTCACAACAAAAGCACGAGAGAACCTGTGACTTAAAAGCGAACTGCAAGTTACTGATGTAACGTGTTCGTAATGGGAAGTTTCCAGAAATAAGCGTGAAAGAGGATGTTACAGCAAGCTGTTACATTATAACTCTAAACAATCTGTGTTTACATTTTTTTTAAATAATTGTCTTGATTTTATTTCTCCTGTTCAAAAACCATTCTGTTTCATCACTTCTCACTTAATTGTCAGATTGTGTTGCTGTTCACAAATAGGCCTATTTACTGGTTTTATTACTATAGTGAATTTCGCACACTAACAGTTCTGTCTACAAGATCAGTATGAAATATCCAAAATAAAAACACTGCAGTGAGAGTGTTTAGGCAAGCACATTTTTATTCAGTTTGAACATTATTAGTCTGAAGGCTAGCCTATACATTGTCTTGAACAACCAGTTCAAGAGTAAGTTGGTTTTTCTAAATAACAATTTTAAACTGAAATCAGTGTTTCCGGTCCCGGTCTTGTTTCTGCGTACTTGACAAACGGAGTCTGATCAGAAAAAGCCGGCCAGAGCTTAACACAGCCGAGCGCCACTGTGGTGTAATAGTGTTATGTTTCCCCTGGTTTCACGGGAAGGTGTCAAACTGTATTAATGAGGTCCGGGACATTTCCTGTGTGATGGTCAATACATTTTCAAAAAATGCATGTGTTCATCTATGAAATGAAGCAGGTTTATGGATGTTGAGGATGTCATGGCCATTTTAGCTGGAGAGACAGCCCACCTAGTCTAGACATGACAGATGTTTTGTTGTTTGATTTTTCAGGGTACTGCTGTGAAGGAATGCATTTAGATACATGCCTGTTTTGGGAGCAAACTAGTCCACATAAAAAATATATTATATTACAGTATATTATATTATATTATAGGACTTAACTTTTACCCTACAGAAACAGCCCCATCACTAAGTTTAGATTAGTGACAGTGTGTCATATTTGTTAATATGAATAAAGACATTATGTATCTAAATTATCACAGGCTCATCTCCAAGAAGAACAAATAATGTCTACAGCAAGAAAGTCGGAAGTCTGGGTCTTCTGATCTGTTTAATTACATTCGCTAAAATTAGAAATGATATCACTATCAGCAGGAGGTTCGTGTCAGCTCAGCCTATTTTTGAATGCAGAAGAGATAATGAGTCATCTTGAGCATCACTGAGTCAGCATGATTATGTTTTAATGTTGTATTTAAGACTGAGCAAGCACAAACACAGGAACTATTCTTTGTCTGTAACTGGTGGTAGCACCTTGACCAGTTCCAGTTCAGGCTCAGCACCCTTTGGAGGATGTGGTCTAACAAGATAATGGACTCTCACTGCCTTCTTGCTGCAAAGACCAAAGAGTGTCAGGAGGATTTATGCCATGGCTGCTGATACTGTTGCATCACAATGTGTGGCGCCTGATATCAACCGTGACTAACTTAACAAACACTGTGGCTGTAGCTGTTGAATTGAACTGAAACACATTTATGTTTTTTCTATTGCCAGAATGCAATGCAG